>JAHLML010000018.1:0-600000 GCA_019915145.1 Strobilurus orientalis | reverse complement strand
TCTCATCCAGTTAGCATCAATTCTAGTATCTGACCTTAGCAGCACCCGATCACGCACGCTCCAAGGGGGCCGAGAGAGGGAATCCCTGTCAGTCGGTGCGCGCTAACCCTAACCCTACGAGGCGGGCGAGGGCGCCGATATCCCCGAAAATCGACGGTTTTGGCGGAGCATCCCCGCCAAAACCGAAACCACAACCCATGCACATGTGTGCGGGGCGCGCGCGCGCACACACCTGCGAAGAACGGGCGTGCAGGGGGGGGTGCAGCCGATCCACCCCCACCCCATCCCACCCCGGATCAGGACCCTGCCCGACACCCCGTGCCGCTGCCCTCACCTACCCAGGTCGCGTCCCTTCCCATCCCTCCCCACCCACCCTACGCGTCGACACCCTCTTCACGCCCGCACACCCACACCAACCACCCACCCACCCACGATGGCAGTCGCACACCCCACAGGAGGGCATCCACCCACGCGCTGTCCACCCATCGACGCTGCACAAGGAGGGAATCACTGCAGAGGGGGAGGCGATGAGCACGAGAAGAGACGCAGGATTGGGCACTGACTGGTACGTGGAACACAGTGGAAGACGCCAAGTATGACAATCACCGCTTGCTGCCATTCTCCTCTCCACGTGCATCGTTTCCTTTACAACGAATGCCCTCCTCCTCCATGGACTTCTTCTTCTTTGCGCAATGGACGCCGACGTCGATATGCGGTCGTCGTCGCTGTCGGAGCCTGTCGTGGAGACCGCCAAGGCCGCGGATACTAGTGACAGCGAACCGGAGCCGGAGCCAGAGGAGGTGCAGGAGGTCACAGCAGCGGGCAAGAAGAAAAAGGTGCATATATTCCAGTCAATATAATCGTGTTGCTAAAGGTTACACAGAGAAAGAATTTCCAGCAAGAATACTACGACACCAACGACCCGTTCATCGACGACTCGGAGCTCGCTGTCGACGATCGCAAATTCTTCGCGCAGACAAAGCAGCGCGGCTTCTACGTCTCCGCCGGCCAGGTCGCTCTGCTAAAGGACAAATCGTGCGTCCATTATCACCAATTCACGCGCCGCATCACGCCGACAATAACACAGATCGCCCGTCAAACCAAAGTCCCGCCTCAAAGCCCCCGTTCTCAAGGCCGCCGCTGCCGCCGACGGCGAAGGCTCACGCGACTCGCCCATCGCGCTCGACGGCACCGACGACGAGCCCGCAGAGGTCGCCGGCCAGAAGCGCAAGCGCTACATCAGCGTCACCGAGAACGGCAAGAAGCGCAAGATCGTCGACGTCACATCCTTTGACCCGCGCCTCCAGACCGCCATCGACGACCTCAAGCGCGCCATTGCCAACGAGGACTGGACCAACAAGGGCAAGTTCCCGCCCACCATCAAGCCCTTACTCGCCCAGGTCGCCCTCCTAGCCGTCGAGCTCGACGAGTACGACGACCACTTTTTCAACCTCATGCCCACGCTGTTCCCGTACAACAAGTTTACGATGAGCAAGCTCATCAAGCGCACCATCTTTGTCGAGCACACCGCGCTGCTTGTCAAGCGGCAGGAGGCGATCCTCGAGCAGCTCGGCAAGCTCGCGGCGGAGGGGTTCAAGAAGGCAGAGGAGGACTGGCAGAACGCGGTCGTCGCGTGGGATAAGCGGCAGGAAAAGGTGCGCGCGCAGAAGGAGGATGGCACGGGTACGGGCACCAGCGAGCCGCCGGGTCCACCGACGCGGCCTGGCAGCCCGACTGGGGAAGGCGACGGCGAAGAGGGCAAGAACGGCCGCGAACCACATCCGCCGACGAAAAAGTATCGCATGACGGAGACGATGAAGAACATGGTCTGGGAGCTCGTCCTCCTCAGCAACGAGTGTTGTAGACTGGAGAACGAGAAGAAGTATGCGCCCCTTTCCTCTTTTCTAACATCCACTGACGTCCCACAGTCAACTCGAAAACTCGATTATACAGGTATCGGAGCAGGGCCTGCGGAAGGTGTTGTATCAGAAGATTGTTGGGGTCTTTCCGGAGGGGTGGATGTCGAGTGGGCAGATCAGTCGAGATGGTAGGTCTTCCTTTCCCATTTCTCGCGCCGTGGCTAATGTGTCGTAGTATCCGCCATCAAGAAGCGGCTGGAGAAGGAGCAGCTCGAGGCAGAGGGATTATCATGACCCGTGTATGTTGATTTACATTACTTACTGCTAATCGTGTACGATGGTTGTTTATTGGTCGTATTTATTTCTCTGGATTTTCTGTTCCTGTCCCCCGATGAGTAGTCGGTCGCTGAGGGGACAAAACGAGTCGAAGACTCGCGCGCGCAAGTTCTCGCTTGCGGCAGGGCGGTGCTTCGACAAGAGCTCTAGTCTCAGTCTAAACAACTCGGCCTTGTACTGTTTTATGGGTATGTTACTTGACTCGCATTACCGGCCTTTCTAAGAGCTTCTGCAGCCACTCTTGCTCTCCTGCTCGACGTATCAGCCGCCCCTTCGCCGGAGACACCACGCCATGAATGAGGAGCCCCCCGGGGGAGGCATGGGGTGAGGAACCTCCTCCGGGGCGCGAAAACGGGAGGAGGGCGCGGGCGCGGGGGGACGGAAGGACCCCCTCCCCCCCACAGCCCGCGGCGGGTGAAGAGGTCGTTTGGGGAACGAGCGCGCGCCCGGAAGGGGAGCGCGAGGGGCGAGGACGCGACACACCCCGGGCGGGCGAGGGGGAGGGGTGTGGGGGCGAGGAAGGGAAGGGGCGCGGGCGGGGAGGACATCGCAGGGTAGGGGACGATGGGGGTGGGGCGCGCTGGGGGAGGGGCGCGCTGGGGGAGGGGTTTGCGGGTGAACGGGGTGAGGGGAGTGGAGTGACAGGGCACCCACGTTCGTCGTTCGCTGCTTGCGTTAATCGGCTGCGCGCCCGTAGCTGACCGGTCTCCGTCAACACAATTATCATCATCTGTCGTTGCGTTAGTAAATAGACCAGCCGAAGAGGCAGGGCACTTACTAGCTGACTATGTAACATTGATAAGAATGTGTCGGATGTAACTCTAAGAATGGGGAATGGTTAACGACACAAAGGAAAGGACTCGCGAGGGTGCGGACTTACTTAAGGGCTGCATGGCACAGCGGGTACAATGCACAGGTGAAGGGAGCTGGTACAACGTAGAACAGCGGGTAGGTGACAAAGATCGATATTATTTAACACAACATACCAATCGATGAGGCGTTCGCGTGGACCGTCCTCCTGCATTCGATGCAGAGTCAGGCCGAGAACTTTATCGGCTATGGATGAGTAGATCAGCTAACGAAATTGCAACAGTGAACTTGACTTACAGGTGCGAAGAGACGGAGCGCGGACACCGAGATAGTTGTGTTGCGGGCTGTGAAGTCGGCCGCGGCCGATATGTGGTAAGAAGTCGTCGCTCGAGGAATACTAGATTCGTTTGAGTAAATGTCAAGTAAGTAAGAGATGAGGATACACGCACCTTGCACACTGGCGGACGATGCTGCCAGAGCACGTTAGGCCTGGTTAGGAGTGCGCCTTGTCAGTACACGAGAACGAATGACAAATGAGTAATGGGCGTACCTTCAAATCGGTAGCTTGTCGAGAATCTTCATTACTTGGTATAAGAACATTACGTCCGAAGCCAGAGTGCAGGCAAGAAAAGCTAAATGGCAACGGTCAATGCTGTTACGAACAGCAACGTTCAGCGATAGAAGAAAATGCACGAGCGCTTACCTTTTACATTGAGCTCAGATACGTGGGGATGAGCTAAATCTCAAAGACTTACATACAAACGCTATTGCTTGATTCTATGCTCTACGACTAGTGTACGTGTATGTTGCACATTTAGGGTAATGACAGCAAGTAACAGTGTAAGTAAAGTCAGACGAATGAAAACAGCTATCCGACGATAATAAGACAGAGAAAGGTAACGATAACGGACAGAATTGACAGGCAGCAATGCCGCCCTCGTTCAAGTGACATTCAACTTGCCACATCCAGAGTCGGGGTCTTTGGGAGTAATCTCTTCCTCCATATTGACAGCGTGTACGGACCAGTATTCGTCATACGAGCACGTAGCGTCGCGTAGACAGTGAAGCAGTCATCGAATAATCAAACGGGTAGCACGATTGAACCATCAGCAAAAGTCCCGCGACCGTCAAGCGGTGTCTTGAATCCGGGAGGATTTTGGTCAGTTCATGACAGTTGTTTAGTTTAGAAATGGACACACCTTACGAGCTCGCTGAGGACAGCGTCGTCGTTACTGAATACGATGTTGTTCGCATCCCGTGCGCGCGAAAGCGTCGAAGTATCTGTGAACTCTGAGAACAAGTACAAGACCAAACGAAACGACGCACCTTGACGCTCATCGAACAACGCCAGTGCTGTCAGAACAAGGTGAGTCAGAACGGTGTAGAAGGTAACGGAATTTGGAGGGCTTACTTTGCGTTTGTAAACCACACGGACTCGGTAGCGCAATGTCCATGGTGCCAAGAAGTGAGTGCATGACGATGAAACCATTCGTTCATCGTAGCCATAGAAGGACCTGTACATAAAAGTCAGTTAACCAAGAGTACAAGAGAACTGATTAGCATACTGTTTATCGTGCAGTGCACCAGACTTGAGGCAGAACTGAGCGCTCTCTGTCTGGCTAGGGAAGTTCAATGAACCGGACAAGAGACAGAACAACACGACATACCATCAGCTGTGCGGGCCATCACTCTGCCCAAGCGTTTGCGACCACACTCTAGCCGCATCACTGCCAACGATTTGCTCGCAATCACCGGTCAAGATCCCGCCTCCCCAGCCTAAGTTTGATACCGATATGAGCGGCGTCCAGCGGGAGCGATGTCCGGGTCTAACACATACTGAGAGCCGCGGTTCATTCGAGGGACGACTACGTCGACGGACATAGTCTTGAACAGAACGGCGGCGTTATATGCGACAAGTCGAATCCGAGGGTGATGGAGTTGGAGTACAGATTTGACGTTCGCGACGGCGGTAGTCATGATGTCGAAGCCCAACGAGAAGACACTGCCGTTGAAGGGGTCGATGCACATCAAGGCAAGTAGTTGTTCGTGCCGGAGCCGTCGTCGTTGAGTGTGGACGGCCTGTGATGGTCATCGT
Source organism: Strobilurus orientalis (assembly GCA_019915145.1). Lineage (NCBI taxonomy): Eukaryota > Fungi > Basidiomycota > Agaricomycetes > Agaricales > Physalacriaceae > Strobilurus > Strobilurus orientalis. The sequence continues at coordinate 594,900 of JAHLML010000018.1, read as the reverse complement.
TAGAGTGTAGGTCAACGATCGCGGGATTGGATCTACGCACCTTGAACCTTGGCTTGACCGTTCAGCCAACCCTTGAATGCGAGTCTTGAGGTATCGTTACAAGCAAGAGCGAAGCCTTTGACACGAAGAACAACCCAAATAAGCTTCATCGAGAGTATTGGAAGAATTTCGACTAGCTTACCTTTGGCGACAGTTGGTGGTACGACACCACGGCATAAGCAGTGCTCGGTAACAGCTCTATGTTTGTGCAAGAGGGAAAGTGGAATTATTGATTCCACCGGCGTCCGCGGGCCAAAGTGGGTACGAAAGGATGTCGGAGTTTAGCGCATTGGGCGGGTGTTGGAGGGCAATGACAGCGCGTTCAGTAGTGTATAGGGTGCTACACCGGCCGTAGACGTTGCAGTCGACGCGCTTGAGGTGTCTGTCGACATCTAGAAAGTGGCGCACGCCAGGTCAATATGGAAAATGTGAAGAAAGGTGATAACGACGCACTGTGCGGGCCTCGTAGAATGTATTGACTGCAGGGAGCGTTGAACGGTTGAGTAAGGTTGCTGTGCTAGTGCGGAGCACGGCGGAATCGGTACTAGAAAAGAAGTTAGCATGAACAAGGAACTAAAAGAACGACGAGACTGGATAAAAGACCACTTACGAGTCACCGACGTCCGACGCGGCGTGAGAGAACGTTGCCAGTGAAGATGGATCTACGAAAGATTATAAAGAAAAGAGGTAGAGTGGTGAGTGGTGGTGGTGGTGGTAGTGGAAGGAAGGGAAGCAAGGTGCTGATGGCAACAGACGAATTCGCGTGACTTATATACAAGTCGCGCCCTCCGGCCGCTCCGAGAAGATATATCTTCCAAAAATGGAATGAGGAGAGCTCACATGTCACAGAAGAGAGAAGTATAGCAGTGAAAAAGAGGAAAGGGAAGAAAGAAAGTGAGGAAAGAGGCTGGTTGACCCCCATGTCCTCTCCCCGACCTCCGTTGCATAACTTATATTGCCCGGAAATTATTTTCAAGCTCCGCAGGGTCTAGAGCGGAGTGTTTAGTAAGGTCAGGGTGGAGAAGAATGAGCATTTTGAAAACAGGAACTTACGTTGGAGAGTAATGCAAATATACGCCACTTAGCCGGCGTTGCTACGTGCGATATTCCGCGCCCTGAGCAGGTGAGACGTCGACGAGCAACAGACTGAGTGAGTTAACAAGAATTCAACGTCAGCTTGCTCCCAGCTTGAATGAGTATTGACCAACTCACCTTGCTGTTCAAAGTGCTCAAAGTTTCTATCGTATGAATCCTCCGGAGCCCAAACTGCTGGGAGAGTTTCAGAAGGGTCCATCAGTCTGAACCCTGACTGTCTGATGCGAATGGGCGGCGGTCAGGAGAAGCAATAAACGAAGTCCCCGTTGACAGGCAAATAGTGCAATGCATTCGGGCGCGTATTGCAAGGGCTCTGGACGCGGGCCGCACGGCTTGGCGTGGCTGCTCATTGGCTGGTAGATGTGAAGCATGAGTCAAATGGTGTAGAGCCGACGGAGCAGGACAGCGAGGTACGTACCTTCCAGACATCAGGCAGAAGAGAAACATTGCGCCGGAGAAGAGACCGCGGTCGTATAATGCGACGAGTGGGATTGAGCCGCAGAATGGACAGCTCAGACTGGTCGAAGAGCTCATCTGTATAATCGTAAGCTGAATGCGCTCACGCAAGAATCAGCAAGCAGCGCGAGACGGAGGAGAAGGTCGCCAGCAGCGCTGGCGTCATTGGCGGTTCATATCCGAGATGAGATAAGATTGAGAACGCCCACAACGCGTCATATCTGGAGATAATCCAGATCTTAACCGTTCGCAGGGTCCAGCTATCGCGCCAGAACAAGACGACGCGAAAAGTCCGAGTTGGAGCGCGTCTTCCGTTCCAAATTTCATGGGAATACAACTGACATATCGTGTATGTCACACTCCAAGTTGAATTGAATTGAATTGATGAGTGAGGCAGCCAGAAACGCCGAAAGTAATCGAGAGGGCGAAATCGACCGTGTTGAGGTCGTGGTACAAGTAAGAGTTGCGTTGATGGCCGGCAAGTCCCGATATGGAACTTGCCCATCTACCACGACCATTCCCGCCCACTTCCGAGCGTCTACGCCTCCTCCACGCTACACTCCAGTTGTCTCACTGTCCGGACGAGTCAGTACAGTATACCGACTCAAACGGCGTCCATCGGTCTGGAAACACCGCGAACGTAACGGTAAGGGTCCGGACTTCATATACCAGGACAAATCGAATGAACCCTGGTGACAGGTGGAAGATTGTATTCGCTTGGTATGTTTGGAATGTTTCTGTTTCCGTAACACGAGATCCTCGTGTACTGGTGAGCTCGCATCTATTCCCGACGTCCGGGGTTTACTAACATATCTCTGTGGTATGTAGTGACTCCCTTGCTAACTTTATGGGGTCCACCTGGCCGTGCGGCTGCTAATTGTCATTTCTTATATCTCTGAATTGTCTCTCAGCAAGTCTTGAGTACAGGCCTGACAAGTACGTTGATCTTTGATTTACTCACGAACACTTGAACTGATGAAAATTTCTATCATTGCAAGGGTAGCAAGTTTACATTGTTTGTATGTACTACATTTTGATTTTAGCTACTGACTTTTGGGGCGCTTGGAGTACCTGCGGCGTCACCTACTTCGAATCTAGGTGTCCTGCGAATCACCGTCTTGCATCTTCGGGCTCTTGTCTCCTGAAGTGATCAATGCCGTACACAGCTCGCCATGCGAGCGCACGGATCTGAAACAATCTTCCAGGTCCGAATTTCTCAAGAAGAAGAACAAGTAGGTACGTACCGATCTCGGCTATATGTGGCGTAAAGTCAAATTGAACGAACCTGACGTCTAAGCTATCGTGTGGGTCCGACGGAGCTGAGTTCGTGCTACCAAGAGCTGAAGGAAAGTATGGTAAGTATTCCAGCTGTGCCCAATCAAAGCAGACGCCAACTGACCTCGAGGATCCCGTCATTCCCTCCAGAGACGTCCAGTACTCGTCCAGGGAGCTTGACATCGCCGTCCTTGGAGACGCTCTGAGGTGGCGCAAGTAAGAACTCCCCGAGTACGTGCGCCGCCTATTGAATAAGCCAGGGATGAACTGAAGGTAACGTACCTGTTGTCCGGGGCTACGTGTCAATTTTCGCTCAACGAAACCTCCCAGATCCAAATCGCCATCAATTCCGCAACACCGGAGTCTGTGACAGCTTGGAAACGGAGGCCTGGGCGAGCGCGCAAGAGTCAGGGGACTCGGACTGTTGACGACGGTTCGAACGTCTAATACTCGCCCAGGGAGCTCAACGTCGCCGTCTCAGACGTTGTATCGAAGTGGCGCGAATGTGAACTCCTGAATACGGGCACTGCTTATTCAGAACCCCAGGGATGGATTGAAGGTAATGTACCTGTTGTCCGGGGCTACCCAAATTCTCTGCTAACCGAAAGTGCCCAAATCCAGATCTCCATCAATCCCACAGTCCTGCAGCCTGCGGCGACTTGGAAACGGAGGCCCGGGCGAGTAGGAATAGCCGTTATGAAGAGAGGAAAGATTGCGACGAAATGTGGCGGGCGGCGAGGGCCCGCGGACGCGTGGCTCTGAGAACGGCTTGAAGATTGCGACCTGTTCCAAAAGACGTGAGGAGTGCGCGGGTAATGTGACAAGGATACCCACCGACTTTGACGCCCTCCAAATTTGCGGAGCCGGCGCACCACCCTCCGCGACGATGCGAGCTCGAAACACAGGGGTCTTGAGGTGTTGCAGGTGTGAGATACTAGCTCTTGAGGCGCCGCAGGCGCCCGATACTTTGGAAGAAAAGGTCAGAATGAGTCCAATTGACTGAACTAAGACTGACCGAGTCGTCGGTCCACATCAATCCATGTCGCGCCAATTTCTGCGCCTCCTCCGCCTTGCTCTCTGCCTAAAGGACTGGTCGTTTTGGTCGCCACCGTCGGAGGCAGAACTGCCTGAACTAGACGAAATTGAGACGGTCCCGTAAACTTGCGCAACGATATGACGGTAAACATACTGTTGCTGGTTGCGCCAGAGTCTCTGAACTGATGTCGAACTGCGTTAGAATCTTGTTTATGACACCTTGGTGACCGTAGCAAACAGCGGGGGGAACAAGAACTGAGCTTGAGGTCCGGCAGCGCGCTGCTTGCACGGTAAGCTTTCTATCTCCCGAACGGATACAAATACGCACCTGTAACCCAGCGCGCTGTCATCGCCCCGCCTCCCGCTATCGAACGCGCACCATCTTACATCGACCCTGAGTGTTTTTCATTGACGCTGAAAATGACGTTCAGACTACAAAAGTGAGTCAAAAATGACCTTCAAAACACGACAGACAGAAAACTCACTTTTTCTCCAGAAAAAAAAAAGGCCCTGCGGCGAGCGATCTCACGCTCCACTATCCGGATACGTGTAGTGCTGCTGGGTTGAGTTTGGTGGCGAGGAGGAATGGGCGGAGGCGGCGAAGCCGCCGACATGTGTTTGGGAACTACTTCTGAGCAGCGTCTGCGGCGCTGTCACCGTCAGGCGTGAGTCGAAATGACCTGTAAAACACGGCGGAAAACTCACTTCTGCGCCAGAAAGCAAGGCCCTGCGGCGAGCGATCTCACGCTCGAGGATCTAAATGAACGACGTATCCCGGGACTGCTGGTGTGTTTTGTGACGGCGAGGAGAGCTTGGAGGAGGCGGCGAAGCCGCCGCAGTATGCATCGGGTCTGCTTTTGCGGTGAGCTCTCTTGTTCCGAATGGATACTTGCACACACCTTTGACCCAGTGCATTCTCAGCACTCACTGCCTCACCCCCTCCCCGACCCGCAAAACCCTACGTGCCTTCAATGCGAGCTCTAGACTGCAACATATGAGTCTAAGGGGCTCCGAAACACGGCGGAATACTCACACATTTCGAAGCCCTGCAGCGTACTTTGGGTTCATATGAGGATGCAGGTTCCGGTGCCGGTGGTTTGTGTCCTGCCGACTGGTTGTTGTGAGGACAAGGCGGCGACGGCAAAGCCGCTGTGTTGAGCCGACCTGTGAGTTTCTTGTCTTGTGATGGCGGGTAAGAACTTGGAGCGGTAAGTAGGGTCGCTTGAAGTTGTTGTGTCGCATTTGTCCCACCATTCCGCACACACATCCAGTTTACGTTCGCATTCCTGAGACCCTGCCCACCCCGTATTTCCTGGATTTCTCCCTCCACTGAGCATCCCGTCCGAACTGAGTTGTAGCGCTAAGAATTCCGCGTAAGTTTTGTGAGATAAGAACAAGAACAAGAACCTGGCTATCTCAGCACTGGAGTGAAGTCACTCCCGTTGCCCAGAATAGCCAGGTACGCGAGCGTAATTGTGCTTTGATGTGTGGCTTGGCTGTTTGTACTAATGTGGAAGTTTGTCGTTCTGCTTGCTATCTGAGATGTATGTATTGTGAGCTTGGAGCTTGGAGGTGCTCTGTTGGATGAAATAGGACATGTAGAGAGAGAAACTGGAGAGAATTGACTGTGAGCTTACGTGGTGTGAATTGCTGCCAAGACAATTGAACATCTAGGCCTCAGACGCGTGCACGTGAGCGCTCGCGCCACAAGCACCCTGAGGGCTTGTTGATTTCGCTGTCTCAGTCACTCGGTGTGACACTGCTCTTCCACTTCCCATGACCATGCCCACATTTTCTGCTACTGTCCCATATTGTAAGTCCTCCGGTATGCGTTGCTGTCAGTACGACGTTCTCATTTGGTGTTGTCCAGCTCATTGGTGTCAAGCGGTGTCGAGGTCCTGGTATGTCCTCGAGTGCTTTTTTTTGTGTGCTGTAGTCTTATGAGCTCACCTAGAGCGCCGTTACAAACTCTCCACACACGCGCTCTCCTCTCCCTTGCCTCTCAGTCACGTCTCCGGCATCCCTCCGTTCCCGTCGTCACCCAGTAAGCCTACCACCTCCCATCCCCATATCCCGCATCCTACACCCAAGCATCCCAACTCTGAGGCTGGCCACCTCTGAGCTGTGATGTGTGGGTGTGGTATGCGTCACTAACTAGGTTTGGTATAGGGTCCGCGACGATCATTGTGCCCCATCAATCAATCCGGTAACTTCTCTTTTGGTTCCGGCGTCTTACTGACTGTTTGCTGTAGGCTGAATCCAGGTTCGTGCCGACCTCGCGCGCCGAATGCGAGTAGGAAGTAAGTCGGTGAGTGTCCCGTCCCGTTGTCTGTGCGCGATCGTAAGCAGAGAAGAATTACGGCGAACAGGTACGTGTCCCAGTCTTCTATCTCGCATCCAACGTGTTCAAGTGTGGTGTCAGTTAAGTCCTCGCCTTCGATGCGCGGTTTGTACTGACATCGACTGCTATCAGTATCTCCAAACAGGCCCGTACCTGAATTGCGTGCCGAAAATGCAAGCAGTAAGTCCTCGTATGTCCTTCAATCGCGCTGTCACTTACGTCTTTGATTCAGAGAGCGTCAATCGCGCTGTCACTTACGTCTTTGATTCAGAGAGCGTCAATCGCGCTGTCACTTACGTCTTGGATTCAGAGAGCGTGTTGTGTGGAACGGCGATTGGGGATAGAATGAAGAAAGGTAAGCGACAAGGAACACACATTTGCCGGACCGAACTAACACGCGATTTTCAGGCCATGGCATTCTTCGCTCGGTAAGTCTATCCGTTCGTTGCCTTGGCATCCAGATCTGACACATTGTTCGCAGTTTTAACGGGAATTCAATGTATTATGACTGTAAGTACAAGTCCCGCCTCTACAGAAGCAAGCTAACGGAAATGCACTTACAGAGTAGTAATAATTGCGCCATTTGTATCTTACAGTAAGTCTTTGCCCTCGGTATGTTGGCAGCTCTAACTTCTCATCCAGTTAGCATCAATTCTAGTATCTGACCTTAGCAGCACCCGATCACGCACGCTCCAAGGGGGCCGAGAGAGGGAATCCCTGTCAGTCGGTGCGCGCTAACCCTAACCCTACGAGGCGGGCGAGGGCGCCGATATCCCCGAAAATCGACGGTTTTGGCGGAGCATCCCCGCCAAAACCGAAACCACAACCCATGCACATGTGTGCGGGGCCGCGCGCGCACACACCTGCGAAGAACGGGCGTGCAGGGGGGGGTGCAGCCGATCCACCCCCACCCCATCCCACCCCGGATCAGGACCCTGCCCGACACCCCGTGCCGCTGCCCTCACCTACCCAGGTCGCGTCCCTTCCCATCCCTCCCCACCCACCCTACGCGTCGACACCCTCTTCACGCCCGCACACCCACACCAACCACCCACCCACCCACGATGGCAGTCGCACACCCCACAGGAGGGCATCCACCCACGCGCTGTCCACCCATCGACGCTGCACAAGGAGGGAATCACTGCAGAGGGGGAGGCGATGAGCACGAGAAGAGACGCAGGATTGGGCACTGACTGGTACGTGGAACACAGTGGAAGACGCCAAGTATGACAATCACCGCTTGCTGCCATTCTCCTCTCCACGTGCATCGTTTCCTTTACAACGAATGCCCTCCTCCTCCATGGACTTCTTCTTCTTTGCGCAATGGACGCCGACGTCGATATGCGGTCGTCGTCGCTGTCGGAGCCTGTCGTGGAGACCGCCAAGGCCGCGGATACTAGTGACAGCGAACCGGAGCCGGAGCCAGAGGAGGTGCAGGAGGTCACAGCAGCGGGCAAGAAGAAAAAGGTGCATATATTCCAGTCAATATAATCGTGTTGCTAAAGGTTACACAGAGAAAGAATTTCCAGCAAGAATACTACGACACCAACGACCCGTTCATCGACGACTCGGAGCTCGCTGTCGACGATCGCAAATTCTTCGCGCAGACAAAGCAGCGCGGCTTCTACGTCTCCGCCGGCCAGGTCGCTCTGCTAAAGGACAAATCGTGCGTCCATTATCACCAATTCACGCGCCGCATCACGCCGACAATAACACAGATCGCCCGTCAAACCAAAGTCCCGCCTCAAAGCCCCCGTTCTCAAGGCCGCCGCTGCCGCCGACGGCGAAGGCTCACGCGACTCGCCCATCGCGCTCGACGGCACCGACGACGAGCCCGCAGAGGTCGCCGGCCAGAAGCGCAAGCGCTACATCAGCGTCACCGAGAACGGCAAGAAGCGCAAGATCGTCGACGTCACATCCTTTGACCCGCGCCTCCAGACCGCCATCGACGACCTCAAGCGCGCCATTGCCAACGAGGACTGGACCAACAAGGGCAAGTTCCCGCCCACCATCAAGCCCTTACTCGCCCAGGTCGCCCTCCTAGCCGTCGAGCTCGACGAGTACGACGACCACTTTTTCAACCTCATGCCCACGCTGTTCCCGTACAACAAGTTTACGATGAGCAAGCTCATCAAGCGCACCATCTTTGTCGAGCACACCGCGCTGCTTGTCAAGCGGCAGGAGGCGATCCTCGAGCAGCTCGGCAAGCTCGCGGCGGAGGGGTTCAAGAAGGCAGAGGAGGACTGGCAGAACGCGGTCGTCGCGTGGGATAAGCGGCAGGAAAAGGTGCGCGCGCAGAAGGAGGATGGCACGGGTACGGGCACCAGCGAGCCGCCGGGTCCACCGACGCGGCCTGGCAGCCCGACTGGGGAAGGCGACGGCGAAGAGGGCAAGAACGGCCGCGAACCACATCCGCCGACGAAAAAGTATCGCATGACGGAGACGATGAAGAACATGGTCTGGGAGCTCGTCCTCCTCAGCAACGAGTGTTGTAGACTGGAGAACGAGAAGAAGTATGCGCCCCTTTCCTCTTTTCTAACATCCACTGACGTCCCACAGTCAACTCGAAAACTCGATTATACAGGTATCGGAGCAGGGCCTGCGGAAGGTGTTGTATCAGAAGATTGTTGGGGTCTTTCCGGAGGGGTGGATGTCGAGTGGGCAGATCAGTCGAGATGGTAGGTCTTCCTTTCCCATTTCTCGCGCCGTGGCTAATGTGTCGTAGTATCCGCCATCAAGAAGCGGCTGGAGAAGGAGCAGCTCGAGGCAGAGGGATTATCATGACCCGTGTATGTTGATTTACATTACTTACTGCTAATCGTGTACGATGGTTGTTTATTGGTCGTATTTATTTCTCTGGATTTTCTGTTCCTGTCCCCCGATGAGTAGTCGGTCGCTGAGGGGACAAAACGAGTCGAAGACTCGCGCGCGCAAGTTCTCGCTTGCGGCAGGGCGGTGCTTCGACAAGAGCTCTAGTCTCAGTCTAAACAACTCGGCCTTGTACTGTTTTATGGGTATGTTACTTGACTCGCATTACCGGCCTTTCTAAGAGCTTCTGCAGCCACTCTTGCTCTCCTGCTCGACGTATCAGCCGCCCCTTCGCCGGAGACACCACGCCATGAATGAGGAGCCCCCCGGGGGAGGCATGGGGTGAGGAACCTCCTCCGGGGCGCGAAAACGGGAGGAGGGCGCGGGCGCGGGGGGACGGAAGGACCCCCTCCCCCCCACAGCCCGCGGCGGGTGAAGAGGTCGTTTGGGGAACGAGCGCGCGCCCGGAAGGGGAGCGCGAGGGGCGAGGACGCGACACACCCCGGGCGGGCGAGGGGAGGGGTGTGGGGGCGAGGAAGGGAAGGGGCGCGGGCGGGGAGGACATCGCAGGGTAGGGGACGATGGGGGTGGGGCGCGCTGGGGGAGGGGCGCGCTGGGGGAGGGGTTTGCGGGTGAACGGGGTGAGGGGAGTGGAGTGACAGGGCACCCACGTTCGTCGTTCGCTGCTTGCGTTAATCGGCTGCGCGCCCGTAGCTGACCGGTCTCCGTCAACACAATTATCATCATCTGTCGTTGCGTTAGTAAATAGACCAGCCGAAGAGGCAGGGCACTTACTAGCTGACTATGTAACATTGATAAGAATGTGTCGGATGTAACTCTAAGAATGGGGAATGGTTAACGACACAAAGGAAAGGACTCGCGAGGGTGCGGACTTACTTAAGGGCTGCATGGCACAGCGGGTACAATGCACAGGTGAAGGGAGCTGGTACAACGTAGAACAGCGGGTAGGTGACAAAGATCGATATTATTTAACACAACATACCAATCGATGAGGCGTTCGCGTGGACCGTCCTCCTGCATTCGATGCAGAGTCAGGCCGAGAACTTTATCGGCTATGGATGAGTAGATCAGCTAACGAAATTGCAACAGTGAACTTGACTTACAGGTGCGAAGAGACGGAGCGCGGACACCGAGATAGTTGTGTTGCGGGCTGTGAAGTCGGCCGCGGCCGATATGTGGTAAGAAGTCGTCGCTCGAGGAATACTAGATTCGTTTGAGTAAATGTCAAGTAAGTAAGAGATGAGGATACACGCACCTTGCACACTGGCGGACGATGCTGCCAGAGCACGTTAGGCCTGGTTAGGAGTGCGCCTTGTCAGTACACGAGAACGAATGACAAATGAGTAATGGGCGTACCTTCAAATCGGTAGCTTGTCGAGAATCTTCATTACTTGGTATAAGAACATTACGTCCGAAGCCAGAGTGCAGGCAAGAAAAGCTAAATGGCAACGGTCAATGCTGTTACGAACAGCAACGTTCAGCGATAGAAGAAAATGCACGAGCGCTTACCTTTTACATTGAGCTCAGATACGTGGGGATGAGCTAAATCTCAAAGACTTACATACAAACGCTATTGCTTGATTCTATGCTCTACGACTAGTGTACGTGTATGTTGCACATTTAGGGTAATGACAGCAAGTAACAGTGTAAGTAAAGTCAGACGAATGAAAACAGCTATCCGACGATAATAAGACAGAGAAAGGTAACGATAACGGACAGAATTGACAGGCAGCAATGCCGCCCTCGTTCAAGTGACATTCAACTTGCCACATCCAGAGTCGGGGTCTTTGGGAGTAATCTCTTCCTCCATATTGACAGCGTGTACGGACCAGTATTCGTCATACGAGCACGTAGCGTCGCGTAGACAGTGAAGCAGTCATCGAATAATCAAACGGGTAGCACGATTGAACCATCAGCAAAAGTCCCGCGACCGTCAAGCGGTGTCTTGAATCCGGGAGGATTTTGGTCAGTTCATGACAGTTGTTTAGTTTAGAAATGGACACACCTTACGAGCTCGCTGAGGACAGCGTCGTCGTTACTGAATACGATGTTGTTCGCATCCCGTGCGCGCGAAAGCGTCGAAGTATCTGTGAACTCTGAGAACAAGTACAAGACCAAACGAAACGACGCACCTTGACGCTCATCGAACAACGCCAGTGCTGTCAGAACAAGGTGAGTCAGAACGGTGTAGAAGGTAACGGAATTTGGAGGGCTTACTTTGCGTTTGTAAACCACACGGACTCGGTAGCGCAATGTCCATGGTGCCAAGAAGTGAGTGCATGACGATGAAACCATTCGTTCATCGTAGCCATAGAAGGACCTGTACATAAAAGTCAGTTAACCAAGAGTACAAGAGAACTGATTAGCATACTGTTTATCGTGCAGTGCACCAGACTTGAGGCAGAACTGAGCGCTCTCTGTCTGGCTAGGGAAGTTCAATGAACCGGACAAGAGACAGAACAACACGACATACCATCAGCTGTGCGGGCCATCACTCTGCCCAAGCGTTTGCGACCACACTCTAGCCGCATCACTGCCAACGATTTGCTCGCAATCACCGGTCAAGATCCCGCCTCCCCAGCCTAAGTTTGATACCGATATGAGCGGCGTCCAGCGGGAGCGATGTCCGGGTCTAACACATACTGAGAGCCGCGGTTCATTCGAGGGACGACTACGTCGACGGACATAGTCTTGAACAGAACGGCGGCGTTATATGCGACAAGTCGAATCCGAGGGTGATGGAGTTGGAGTACAGATTTGACGTTCGCGACGGCGGTAGTCATGATGTCGAAGCCCAACGAGAAGACACTGCCGTTGAAGGGGTCGATGCACATCAAGGCAAGTAGTTGTTCGTGCCGGAGCCGTCGTCGTTGAGTGTGGACGGCCTGTGATGGTCATCGTTAGAGTGTAGGTCAACGATCGCGGGATTGGATCTACGCACCTTGAACCTTGGCTTGACCGTTCAGCCAACCCTTGAATGCGAGTCTTGAGGTATCGTTACAAGCAAGAGCGAAGCCTTTGACACGAAGAACAACCCAAATAAGCTTCATCGAGAGTATTGGAAGAATTTCGACTAGCTTACCTTTGGCGACAGTTGGTGGTACGACACCACGGCATAAGCAGTGCTCGGTAACAGCTCTATGTTTGTGCAAGAGGGAAAGTGGAATTATTGATTCCACCGGCGTCCGCGGGCCAAAGTGGGTACGAAAGGATGTCGGAGTTTAGCGCATTGGGCGGGTGTTGGAGGGCAATGACAGCGCGTTCAGTAGTGTATAGGGTGCTACACCGGCCGTAGACGTTGCAGTCGACGCGCTTGAGGTGTCTGTCGACATCTAGAAAGTGGCGCACGCCAGGTCAATATGGAAAATGTGAAGAAAGGTGATAACGACGCACTGTGCGGGCCTCGTAGAATGTATTGACTGCAGGGAGCGTTGAACGGTTGAGTAAGGTTGCTGTGCTAGTGCGGAGCACGGCGGAATCGGTACTAGAAAAGAAGTTAGCATGAACAAGGAACTAAAAGAACGACGAGACTGGATAAAAGACCACTTACGAGTCACCGACGTCCGACGCGGCGTGAGAGAACGTTGCCAGTGAAGATGGATCTACGAAAGATTATAAAGAAAAGAGGTAGAGTGGTGAGTGGTGGTGGTGGTGGTAGTGGAAGGAAGGGAAGCAAGGTGCTGATGGCAACAGACGAATTCGCGTGACTTATATACAAGTCGCGCCCTCCGGCCGCTCCGAGAAGATATATCTTCCAAAAATGGAATGAGGAGAGCTCACATGTCACAGAAGAGAGAAGTATAGCAGTGAAAAAGAGGAAAGGGAAGAAAGAAAGTGAGGAAAGAGGCTGGTTGACCCCCATGTCCTCTCCCCGACCTCCGTTGCATAACTTATATTGCCCGGAAATTATTTTCAAGCTCCGCAGGGTCTAGAGCGGAGTGTTTAGTAAGGTCAGGGTGGAGAAGAATGAGCATTTTGAAAACAGGAACTTACGTTGGAGAGTAATGCAAATATACGCCACTTAGCCGGCGTTGCTACGTGCGATATTCCGCGCCCTGAGCAGGTGAGACGTCGACGAGCAACAGACTGAGTGAGTTAACAAGAATTCAACGTCAGCTTGCTCCCAGCTTGAATGAGTATTGACCAACTCACCTTGCTGTTCAAAGTGCTCAAAGTTTCTATCGTATGAATCCTCCGGAGCCCAAACTGCTGGGAGAGTTTCAGAAGGGTCCATCAGTCTGAACCCTGACTGTCTGATGCGAATGGGCGGCGGTCAGGAGAAGCAATAAACGAAGTCCCCGTTGACAGGCAAATAGTGCAATGCATTCGGGCGCGTATTGCAAGGGCTCTGGACGCGGGCCGCACGGCTTGGCGTGGCTGCTCATTGGCTGGTAGATGTGAAGCATGAGTCAAATGGTGTAGAGCCGACGGAGCAGGACAGCGAGGTACGTACCTTCCAGACATCAGGCAGAAGAGAAACATTGCGCCGGAGAAGAGACCGCGGTCGTATAATGCGACGAGTGGGATTGAGCCGCAGAATGGACAGCTCAGACTGGTCGAAGAGCTCATCTGTATAATCGTAAGCTGAATGCGCTCACGCAAGAATCAGCAAGCAGCGCGAGACGGAGGAGAAGGTCGCCAGCAGCGCTGGCGTCATTGGCGGTTCATATCCGAGATGAGATAAGATTGAGAACGCCCACAACGCGTCATATCTGGAGATAATCCAGATCTTAACCGTTCGCAGGGTCCAGCTATCGCGCCAGAACAAGACGACGCGAAAAGTCCGAGTTGGAGCGCGTCTTCCGTTCCAAATTTCATGGGAATACAACTGACATATCGTGTATGTCACACTCCAAGTTGAATTGAATTGAATTGATGAGTGAGGCAGCCAGAAACGCCGAAAGTAATCGAGAGGGCGAAATCGACCGTGTTGAGGTCGTGGTACAAGTAAGAGTTGCGTTGATGGCCGGCAAGTCCCGATATGGAACTTGCCCATCTACCACGACCATTCCCGCCCACTTCCGAGCGTCTACGCCTCCTCCACGCTACACTCCAGTTGTCTCACTGTCCGGACGAGTCAGTACAGTATACCGACTCAAACGGCGTCCATCGGTCTGGAAACACCGCGAACGTAACGGTAAGGGTCCGGACTTCATATACCAGGACAAATCGAATGAACCCTGGTGACAGGTGGAAGATTGTATTCGCTTGGTATGTTTGGAATGTTTCTGTTTCCGTAACACGAGATCCTCGTGTACTGGTGAGCTCGCATCTATTCCCGACGTCCGGGGTTTACTAACATATCTCTGTGGTATGTAGTGACTCCCTTGCTAACTTTATGGGGTCCACCTGGCCGTGCGGCTGCTAATTGTCATTTCTTATATCTCTGAATTGTCTCTCAGCAAGTCTTGAGTACAGGCCTGACAAGTACGTTGATCTTTGATTTACTCACGAACACTTGAACTGATGAAAATTTCTATCATTGCAAGGGTAGCAAGTTTACATTGTTTGTATGTACTACATTTTGATTTTAGCTACTGACTTTTGGGGCGCTTGGAGTACCTGCGGCGTCACCTACTTCGAATCTAGGTGTCCTGCGAATCACCGTCTTGCATCTTCGGGCTCTTGTCTCCTGAAGTGATCAATGCCGTACACAGCTCGCCATGCGAGCGCACGGATCTGAAACAATCTTCCAGGTCCGAATTTCTCAAGAAGAAGAACAAGTAGGTACGTACCGATCTCGGCTATATGTGGCGTAAAGTCAAATTGAACGAACCTGACGTCTAAGCTATCGTGTGGGTCCGACGGAGCTGAGTTCGTGCTACCAAGAGCTGAAGGAAAGTATGGTAAGTATTCCAGCTGTGCCCAATCAAAGCAGACGCCAACTGACCTCGAGGATCCCGTCATTCCCTCCAGAGACGTCCAGTACTCGTCCAGGGAGCTTGACATCGCCGTCCTTGGAGACGCTCTGAGGTGGCGCAAGTAAGAACTCCCCGAGTACGTGCGCCGCCTATTGAATAAGCCAGGGATGAACTGAAGGTAACGTACCTGTTGTCCGGGGCTACGTGTCAATTTTCGCTCAACGAAACCTCCCAGATCCAAATCGCCATCAATTCCGCAACACCGGAGTCTGTGACAGCTTGGAAACGGAGGCCTGGGCGAGCGCGCAAGAGTCAGGGGACTCGGACTGTTGACGACGGTTCGAACGTCTAATACTCGCCCAGGGAGCTCAACGTCGCCGTCTCAGACGTTGTATCGAAGTGGCGCGAATGTGAACTCCTGAATACGGGCACTGCTTATTCAGAACCCCAGGGATGGATTGAAGGTAATGTACCTGTTGTCCGGGGCTACCCAAATTCTCTGCTAACCGAAAGTGCCCAAATCCAGATCTCCATCAATCCCACAGTCCTGCAGCCTGCGGCGACTTGGAAACGGAGGCCCGGGCGAGTAGGAATAGCCGTTATGAAGAGAGGAAAGATTGCGACGAAATGTGGCGGGCGGCGAGGGCCCGCGGACGCGTGGCTCTGAGAACGGCTTGAAGATTGCGACCTGTTCCAAAAGACGTGAGGAGTGCGCGGGTAATGTGACAAGGATACCCACCGACTTTGACGCCCTCCAAATTTGCGGAGCCGGCGCACCACCCTCCGCGACGATGCGAGCTCGAAACACAGGGGTCTTGAGGTGTTGCAGGTGTGAGATACTAGCTCTTGAGGCGCCGCAGGCGCCCGATACTTTGGAAGAAAAGGTCAGAATGAGTCCAATTGACTGAACTAAGACTGACCGAGTCGTCGGTCCACATCAATCCATGTCGCGCCAATTTCTGCGCCTCCTCCGCCTTGCTCTCTGCCTAAAGGACTGGTCGTTTTGGTCGCCACCGTCGGAGGCAGAACTGCCTGAACTAGACGAAATTGAGACGGTCCCGTAAACTTGCGCAACGATATGACGGTAAACATACTGTTGCTGGTTGCGCCAGAGTCTCTGAACTGATGTCGAACTGCGTTAGAATCTTGTTTATGACACCTTGGTGACCGTAGCAAACAGCGGGGGGAACAAGAACTGAGCTTGAGGTCCGGCAGCGCGCTGCTTGCACGGTAAGCTTTCTATCTCCCGAACGGATACAAATACGCACCTGTAACCCAGCGCGCTGTCATCGCCCCGCCTCCCGCTATCGAACGCGCACCATCTTACATCGACCCTGAGTGTTTTTCATTGACGCTGAAAACGACGTTCAGACTACAAAAGTGAGTCAAAAATGACCTTCAAAACACGACAGACAGAAAACTCACTTTTTCTCCAGAAAAAAAAAGGCCCTGCGGCGAGCGATCTCACGCTCCACTATCCGGATACGTGTAGTGCTGCTGGGTTGAGTTTGGTGGCGAGGAGGAATGGGCGGAGGCGGCGAAGCCGCCGACATGTGTTTGGGAACTACTTCTGAGCAGCGTCTGCGGCGCTGTCACCGTCAGGCGTGAGTCGAAATGACCTGTAAAACACGGCGGAAAACTCACTTCTGCGCCAGAAAGCAAGGCCCTGCGGCGAGCGATCTCACGCTCGAGGATCTAAATGAACGACGTATCCCGGGACTGCTGGTGTGTTTTGTGACGGCGAGGAGAGCTTGGAGGAGGCGGCGAAGCCGCCGCAGTATGCATCGGGTCTGCTTTTGCGGTGAGCTCTCTTGTTCCGAATGGATACTTGCACACACCTTTGACCCAGTGCATTCTCAGCACTCACTGCCTCACCCCCTCCCCGACCCGCAAAACCCTACGTGCCTTCAATGCGAGCTCTAGACTGCAACATATGAGTCTAAGGGGCTCCGAAACACGGCGGAATACTCACACATTTCGAAGCCCTGCAGCGTACTTTGGGTTCATATGAGGATGCAGGTTCCGGTGCCGGTGGTTTGTGTCCTGCCGACTGGTTGTTGTGAGGACAAGGCGGCGACGGCAAAGCCGCTGTGTTGAGCCGACCTGTGAGTTTCTTGTCTTGTGATGGCGGGTAAGAACTTGGAGCGGTAAGTAGGGTCGCTTGAAGTTGTTGTGTCGCATTTGTCCCACCATTCCGCACACACATCCAGTTTACGTTCGCATTCCTGAGACCCTGCCCACCCCGTATTTCCTGGATTTCTCCCTCCACTGAGCATCCCGTCCGAACTGAGTTGTAGCGCTAAGAATTCCGCGTAAGTTTTGTGAGATAAGAACAAGAACAAGAACCTGGCTATCTCAGCACTGGAGTGAAGTCACTCCCGTTGCCCAGAATAGCCAGGTACGCGAGCGTAATTGTGCTTTGATGTGTGGCTTGGCTGTTTGTACTAATGTGGAAGTTTGTCGTTCTGCTTGCTATCTGAGATGTATGTATTGTGAGCTTGGAGCTTGGAGGTGCTCTGTTGGATGAAATAGGACATGTAGAGAGAGAAACTGGAGAGAATTGACTGTGAGCTTACGTGGTGTGAATTGCTGCCAAGACAATTGAACATCTAGGCCTCAGACGCGTGCACGTGAGCGCTCGCGCCACAAGCACCCTGAGGGCTTGTTGATTTCGCTGTCTCAGTCACTCGGTGTGACACTGCTCTTCCACTTCCCATGACCATGCCCACATTTTCTGCTACTGTCCCATATTGTAAGTCCTCCGGTATGCGTTGCTGTCAGTACGACGTTCTCATTTGGTGTTGTCCAGCTCATTGGTGTCAAGCGGTGTCGAGGTCCTGGTATGTCCTCGAGTGCTTTTTTTTGTGTGCTGTAGTCTTATGAGCTCACCTAGAGCGCCGTTACAAACTCTCCACACACGCGCTCTCCTCTCCCTTGCCTCTCAGTCACGTCTCCGGCATCCCTCCGTTCCCGTCGTCACCCAGTAAGCCTACCACCTCCCATCCCCATATCCCGCATCCTACACCCAAGCATCCCAACTCTGAGGCTGGCCACCTCTGAGCTGTGATGTGTGGGTGTGGTATGCGTCACTAACTAGGTTTGGTATAGGGTCCGCGACGATCATTGTGCCCCATCAATCAATCCGGTAACTTCTCTTTTGGTTCCGGCGTCTTACTGACTGTTTGCTGTAGGCTGAATCCAGGTTCGTGCCGACCTCACGCGCCGAATGCGAGTAGGAAGTAAGTCGGTGAGTGTCCCGTCCCGTTGTCTGCGCGCGATCGTAAGCAGAGAAGAATTACGGCGAACAGGTACGTGTCCCAGTCTTCTATCTCGCATCCAACGTGTTCAAGTGTGGTGTCAGTTAAGTCCTCGCCTTCGATGCGCGGTTTGTACTGACATCGACTGCTATCAGTATCTCCAAACAGGCCCGTACCTGAATTGCGTGCCGAAAATGCAAGCAGTAAGTCCTCGTATGTCCTTCAATCGCGCTGTCACTTACGTCTTTGATTCAGAGAGCGTCAATCGCGCTGTCACTTACGTCTTTGATTCAGAGAGCGTCAATCGCGCTGTCACTTACGTCTTGGATTCAGAGAGCGTGTTGTGTGGAACGGCGATTGGGGATAGAATGAAGAAAGGTAAGCGACAAGGAACACACATTTGCCGGACCGAACTAACACGCGATTTTCAGGCCATGGCATTCTTCGCTCGGTAAGTCTATCCGTTCGTTGCCTTGGCATCCAGATCTGACACATTGTTCGCAGTTTTAACGGGAATTCAATGTATTATGACTGTAAGTACAAGTCCCGCCTCTACAGAAGCAAGCTAACGGAAATGCACTTACAGAGTAGTAATAATTGCGCCATTTGTATCTTACAGTAAGTCTTTGCCCTCGGTATGTTGGCAGCTCTAACTTCTCATCCAGTTAGCATCAATTCTAGTATCTGACCTTAGCAGCACCCGATCACGCACGCTCCAAGGGGGCCGAGAGAGGGAATCCCTGTCAGTCGGTGCGCGCTAACCCTAACCCTACGAGGCGGGCGAGGGCGCCGATATCCCCGAAAATCGACGGTTTTGGCGGAGCATCCCCGCCAAAACCGAAACCACAACCCATGCACATGTGTGCGGGGCCGCGCGCGCACACACCTGCGAAGAACGGGCGTGCAGGGGGGGTGCAGCCGATCCACCCCCACCCCATCCCACCCCGGATCAGGACCCTGCCCGACACCCCGTGCCGCTGCCCTCACCTACCCAGGTCGCGTCCCTTCCCATCCCTCCCCACCCACCCTACGCGTCGACACCCTCTTCACGCCCGCACACCCACACCAACCACCCACCCACCCACGATGGCAGTCGCACACCCCACAGGAGGGCATCCACCCACGCGCTGTCCACCCATCGACGCTGCACAAGGAGGGAATCACTGCAGAGGGGGAGGCGATGAGCACGAGAAGAGACGCAGGATTGGGCACTGACTGGTACGTGGAACACAGTGGAAGACGCCAAGTATGACAATCACCGCTTGCTGCCATTCTCCTCTCCACGTGCATCGTTTCCTTTACAACGAATGCCCTCCTCCTCCATGGACTTCTTCTTCTTTGCGCAATGGACGCCGACGTCGATATGCGGTCGTCGTCGCTGTCGGAGCCTGTCGTGGAGACCGCCAAGGCCGCGGATACTAGTGACAGCGAACCGGAGCCGGAGCCAGAGGAGGTGCAGGAGGTCACAGCAGCGGGCAAGAAGAAAAAGGTGCATATATTCCAGTCAATATAATCGTGTTGCTAAAGGTTACACAGAGAAAGAATTTCCAGCAAGAATACTACGACACCAACGACCCGTTCATCGACGACTCGGAGCTCGCTGTCGACGATCGCAAATTCTTCGCGCAGACAAAGCAGCGCGGCTTCTACGTCTCCGCCGGCCAGGTCGCTCTGCTAAAGGACAAATCGTGCGTCCATTATCACCAATTCACGCGCCGCATCACGCCGACAATAACACAGATCGCCCGTCAAACCAAAGTCCCGCCTCAAAGCCCCCGTTCTCAAGGCCGCCGCTGCCGCCGACGGCGAAGGCTCACGCGACTCGCCCATCGCGCTCGACGGCACCGACGACGAGCCCGCAGAGGTCGCCGGCCAGAAGCGCAAGCGCTACATCAGCGTCACCGAGAACGGCAAGAAGCGCAAGATCGTCGACGTCACATCCTTTGACCCGCGCCTCCAGACCGCCATCGACGACCTCAAGCGCGCCATTGCCAACGAGGACTGGACCAACAAGGGCAAGTTCCCGCCCACCATCAAGCCCTTACTCGCCCAGGTCGCCCTCCTAGCCGTCGAGCTCGACGAGTACGACGACCACTTTTTCAACCTCATGCCCACGCTGTTCCCGTACAACAAGTTTACGATGAGCAAGCTCATCAAGCGCACCATCTTTGTCGAGCACACCGCGCTGCTTGTCAAGCGGCAGGAGGCGATCCTCGAGCAGCTCGGCAAGCTCGCGGCGGAGGGGTTCAAGAAGGCAGAGGAGGACTGGCAGAACGCGGTCGTCGCGTGGGATAAGCGGCAGGAAAAGGTGCGCGCGCAGAAGGAGGATGGCACGGGTACGGGCACCAGCGAGCCGCCGGGTCCACCGACGCGGCCTGGCAGCCCGACTGGGGAAGGCGACGGCGAAGAGGGCAAGAACGGCCGCGAACCACATCCGCCGACGAAAAAGTATCGCATGACGGAGACGATGAAGAACATGGTCTGGGAGCTCGTCCTCCTCAGCAACGAGTGTTGTAGACTGGAGAACGAGAAGAAGTATGCGCCCCTTTCCTCTTTTCTAACATCCACTGACGTCCCACAGTCAACTCGAAAACTCGATTATACAGGTATCGGAGCAGGGCCTGCGGAAGGTGTTGTATCAGAAGATTGTTGGGGTCTTTCCGGAGGGGTGGATGTCGAGTGGGCAGATCAGTCGAGATGGTAGGTCTTCCTTTCCCATTTCTCGCGCCGTGGCTAATGTGTCGTAGTATCCGCCATCAAGAAGCGGCTGGAGAAGGAGCAGCTCGAGGCAGAGGGATTATCATGACCCGTGTATGTTGATTTACATTACTTACTGCTAATCGTGTACGATGGTTGTTTATTGGTCGTATTTATTTCTCTGGATTTTCTGTTCCTGTCCCCCGATGAGTAGTCGGTCGCTGAGGGGACAAAACGAGTCGAAGACTCGCGCGCGCAAGTTCTCGCTTGCGGCAGGGCGGTGCTTCGACAAGAGCTCTAGTCTCAGTCTAAACAACTCGGCCTTGTACTGTTTTATGGGTATGTTACTTGACTCGCATTACCGGCCTTTCTAAGAGCTTCTGCAGCCACTCTTGCTCTCCTGCTCGACGTATCAGCCGCCCCTTCGCCGGAGACACCACGCCATGAATGAGGAGCCCCCCGGGGGAGGCATGGGGTGAGGAACCTCCTCCGGGGCGCGAAAACGGGAGGAGGGCGCGGGCGCGGGGGGACGGAAGGACCCCCTCCCCCCCACAGCCCGCGGCGGGTGAAGAGGTCGTTTGGGGAACGAGCGCGCGCCCGGAAGGGGAGCGCGAGGGGCGAGGACGCGACACACCCCGGGCGGGCGAGGGGGAGGGGTGTGGGGGCGAGGAAGGGAAGGGGCGCGGGCGGGGAGGACATCGCAGGGTAGGGGACGATGGGGGTGGGGCGCGCTGGGGGAGGGGCGCGCTGGGGGAGGGGTTTGCGGGTGAACGGGGTGAGGGGAGTGGAGTGACAGGGCACCCACGTTCGTCGTTCGCTGCTTGCGTTAATCGGCTGCGCGCCCGTAGCTGACCGGTCTCCGTCAACACAATTATCATCATCTGTCGTTGCGTTAGTAAATAGACCAGCCGAAGAGGCAGGGCACTTACTAGCTGACTATGTAACATTGATAAGAATGTGTCGGATGTAACTCTAAGAATGGGGAATGGTTAACGACACAAAGGAAAGGACTCGCGAGGGTGCGGACTTACTTAAGGGCTGCATGGCACAGCGGGTACAATGCACAGGTGAAGGGAGCTGGTACAACGTAGAACAGCGGGTAGGTGACAAAGATCGATATTATTTAACACAACATACCAATCGATGAGGCGTTCGCGTGGACCGTCCTCCTGCATTCGATGCAGAGTCAGGCCGAGAACTTTATCGGCTATGGATGAGTAGATCAGCTAACGAAATTGCAACAGTGAACTTGACTTACAGGTGCGAAGAGACGGAGCGCGGACACCGAGATAGTTGTGTTGCGGGCTGTGAAGTCGGCCGCGGCCGATATGTGGTAAGAAGTCGTCGCTCGAGGAATACTAGATTCGTTTGAGTAAATGTCAAGTAAGTAAGAGATGAGGATACACGCACCTTGCACACTGGCGGACGATGCTGCCAGAGCACGTTAGGCCTGGTTAGGAGTGCGCCTTGTCAGTACACGAGAACGAATGACAAATGAGTAATGGGCGTACCTTCAAATCGGTAGCTTGTCGAGAATCTTCATTACTTGGTATAAGAACATTACGTCCGAAGCCAGAGTGCAGGCAAGAAAAGCTAAATGGCAACGGTCAATGCTGTTACGAACAGCAACGTTCAGCGATAGAAGAAAATGCACGAGCGCTTACCTTTTACATTGAGCTCAGATACGTGGGGATGAGCTAAATCTCAAAGACTTACATACAAACGCTATTGCTTGATTCTATGCTCTACGACTAGTGTACGTGTATGTTGCACATTTAGGGTAATGACAGCAAGTAACAGTGTAAGTAAAGTCAGACGAATGAAAACAGCTATCCGACGATAATAAGACAGAGAAAGGTAACGATAACGGACAGAATTGACAGGCAGCAATGCCGCCCTCGTTCAAGTGACATTCAACTTGCCACATCCAGAGTCGGGGTCTTTGGGAGTAATCTCTTCCTCCATATTGACAGCGTGTACGGACCAGTATTCGTCATACGAGCACGTAGCGTCGCGTAGACAGTGAAGCAGTCATCGAATAATCAAACGGGTAGCACGATTGAACCATCAGCAAAAGTCCCGCGACCGTCAAGCGGTGTCTTGAATCCGGGAGGATTTTGGTCAGTTCATGACAGTTGTTTAGTTTAGAAATGGACACACCTTACGAGCTCGCTGAGGACAGCGTCGTCGTTACTGAATACGATGTTGTTCGCATCCCGTGCGCGCGAAAGCGTCGAAGTATCTGTGAACTCTGAGAACAAGTACAAGACCAAACGAAACGACGCACCTTGACGCTCATCGAACAACGCCAGTGCTGTCAGAACAAGGTGAGTCAGAACGGTGTAGAAGGTAACGGAATTTGGAGGGCTTACTTTGCGTTTGTAAACCACACGGACTCGGTAGCGCAATGTCCATGGTGCCAAGAAGTGAGTGCATGACGATGAAACCATTCGTTCATCGTAGCCATAGAAGGACCTGTACATAAAAGTCAGTTAACCAAGAGTACAAGAGAACTGATTAGCATACTGTTTATCGTGCAGTGCACCAGACTTGAGGCAGAACTGAGCGCTCTCTGTCTGGCTAGGGAAGTTCAATGAACCGGACAAGAGACAGAACAACACGACATACCATCAGCTGTGCGGGCCATCACTCTGCCCAAGCGTTTGCGACCACACTCTAGCCGCATCACTGCCAACGATTTGCT
This sequence comes from Strobilurus orientalis, assembly GCA_019915145.1. NCBI lineage: Eukaryota > Fungi > Basidiomycota > Agaricomycetes > Agaricales > Physalacriaceae > Strobilurus > Strobilurus orientalis. The sequence continues at coordinate 571,311 of JAHLML010000018.1, read as the reverse complement.
CGCAATCACCGGTCAAGATCCCGCCTCCCCAGCCTAAGTTTGATACCGATATGAGCGGCGTCCAGCGGGAGCGATGTCCGGGTCTAACACATACTGAGAGCCGCGGTTCATTCGAGGGACGACTACGTCGACGGACATAGTCTTGAACAGAACGGCGGCGTTATATGCGACAAGTCGAATCCGAGGGTGATGGAGTTGGAGTACAGATTTGACGTTCGCGACGGCGGTAGTCATGATGTCGAAGCCCAACGAGAAGACACTGCCGTTGAAGGGGTCGATGCACATCAAGGCAAGTAGTTGTTCGTGCCGGAGCCGTCGTCGTTGAGTGTGGACGGCCTGTGATGGTCATCGTTAGAGTGTAGGTCAACGATCGCGGGATTGGATCTACGCACCTTGAACCTTGGCTTGACCGTTCAGCCAACCCTTGAATGCGAGTCTTGAGGTATCGTTACAAGCAAGAGCGAAGCCTTTGACACGAAGAACAACCCAAATAAGCTTCATCGAGAGTATTGGAAGAATTTCGACTAGCTTACCTTTGGCGACAGTTGGTGGTACGACACCACGGCATAAGCAGTGCTCGGTAACAGCTCTATGTTTGTGCAAGAGGGAAAGTGGAATTATTGATTCCACCGGCGTCCGCGGGCCAAAGTGGGTACGAAAGGATGTCGGAGTTTAGCGCATTGGGCGGGTGTTGGAGGGCAATGACAGCGCGTTCAGTAGTGTATAGGGTGCTACACCGGCCGTAGACGTTGCAGTCGACGCGCTTGAGGTGTCTGTCGACATCTAGAAAGTGGCGCACGCCAGGTCAATATGGAAAATGTGAAGAAAGGTGATAACGACGCACTGTGCGGGCCTCGTAGAATGTATTGACTGCAGGGAGCGTTGAACGGTTGAGTAAGGTTGCTGTGCTAGTGCGGAGCACGGCGGAATCGGTACTAGAAAAGAAGTTAGCATGAACAAGGAACTAAAAGAACGACGAGACTGGATAAAAGACCACTTACGAGTCACCGACGTCCGACGCGGCGTGAGAGAACGTTGCCAGTGAAGATGGATCTACGAAAGATTATAAAGAAAAGAGGTAGAGTGGTGAGTGGTGGTGGTGGTGGTAGTGGAAGGAAGGGAAGCAAGGTGCTGATGGCAACAGACGAATTCGCGTGACTTATATACAAGTCGCGCCCTCCGGCCGCTCCGAGAAGATATATCTTCCAAAAATGGAATGAGGAGAGCTCACATGTCACAGAAGAGAGAAGTATAGCAGTGAAAAAGAGGAAAGGGAAGAAAGAAAGTGAGGAAAGAGGCTGGTTGACCCCCATGTCCTCTCCCCGACCTCCGTTGCATAACTTATATTGCCCGGAAATTATTTTCAAGCTCCGCAGGGTCTAGAGCGGAGTGTTTAGTAAGGTCAGGGTGGAGAAGAATGAGCATTTTGAAAACAGGAACTTACGTTGGAGAGTAATGCAAATATACGCCACTTAGCCGGCGTTGCTACGTGCGATATTCCGCGCCCTGAGCAGGTGAGACGTCGACGAGCAACAGACTGAGTGAGTTAACAAGAATTCAACGTCAGCTTGCTCCCAGCTTGAATGAGTATTGACCAACTCACCTTGCTGTTCAAAGTGCTCAAAGTTTCTATCGTATGAATCCTCCGGAGCCCAAACTGCTGGGAGAGTTTCAGAAGGGTCCATCAGTCTGAACCCTGACTGTCTGATGCGAATGGGCGGCGGTCAGGAGAAGCAATAAACGAAGTCCCCGTTGACAGGCAAATAGTGCAATGCATTCGGGCGCGTATTGCAAGGGCTCTGGACGCGGGCCGCACGGCTTGGCGTGGCTGCTCATTGGCTGGTAGATGTGAAGCATGAGTCAAATGGTGTAGAGCCGACGGAGCAGGACAGCGAGGTACGTACCTTCCAGACATCAGGCAGAAGAGAAACATTGCGCCGGAGAAGAGACCGCGGTCGTATAATGCGACGAGTGGGATTGAGCCGCAGAATGGACAGCTCAGACTGGTCGAAGAGCTCATCTGTATAATCGTAAGCTGAATGCGCTCACGCAAGAATCAGCAAGCAGCGCGAGACGGAGGAGAAGGTCGCCAGCAGCGCTGGCGTCATTGGCGGTTCATATCCGAGATGAGATAAGATTGAGAACGCCCACAACGCGTCATATCTGGAGATAATCCAGATCTTAACCGTTCGCAGGGTCCAGCTATCGCGCCAGAACAAGACGACGCGAAAAGTCCGAGTTGGAGCGCGTCTTCCGTTCCAAATTTCATGGGAATACAACTGACATATCGTGTATGTCACACTCCAAGTTGAATTGAATTGAATTGATGAGTGAGGCAGCCAGAAACGCCGAAAGTAATCGAGAGGGCGAAATCGACCGTGTTGAGGTCGTGGTACAAGTAAGAGTTGCGTTGATGGCCGGCAAGTCCCGATATGGAACTTGCCCATCTACCACGACCATTCCCGCCCACTTCCGAGCGTCTACGCCTCCTCCACGCTACACTCCAGTTGTCTCACTGTCCGGACGAGTCAGTACAGTATACCGACTCAAACGGCGTCCATCGGTCTGGAAACACCGCGAACGTAACGGTAAGGGTCCGGACTTCATATACCAGGACAAATCGAATGAACCCTGGTGACAGGTGGAAGATTGTATTCGCTTGGTATGTTTGGAATGTTTCTGTTTCCGTAACACGAGATCCTCGTGTACTGGTGAGCTCGCATCTATTCCCGACGTCCGGGGTTTACTAACATATCTCTGTGGTATGTAGTGACTCCCTTGCTAACTTTATGGGGTCCACCTGGCCGTGCGGCTGCTAATTGTCATTTCTTATATCTCTGAATTGTCTCTCAGCAAGTCTTGAGTACAGGCCTGACAAGTACGTTGATCTTTGATTTACTCACGAACACTTGAACTGATGAAAATTTCTATCATTGCAAGGGTAGCAAGTTTACATTGTTTGTATGTACTACATTTTGATTTTAGCTACTGACTTTTGGGGCGCTTGGAGTACCTGCGGCGTCACCTACTTCGAATCTAGGTGTCCTGCGAATCACCGTCTTGCATCTTCGGGCTCTTGTCTCCTGAAGTGATCAATGCCGTACACAGCTCGCCATGCGAGCGCACGGATCTGAAACAATCTTCCAGGTCCGAATTTCTCAAGAAGAAGAACAAGTAGGTACGTACCGATCTCGGCTATATGTGGCGTAAAGTCAAATTGAACGAACCTGACGTCTAAGCTATCGTGTGGGTCCGACGGAGCTGAGTTCGTGCTACCAAGAGCTGAAGGAAAGTATGGTAAGTATTCCAGCTGTGCCCAATCAAAGCAGACGCCAACTGACCTCGAGGATCCCGTCATTCCCTCCAGAGACGTCCAGTACTCGTCCAGGGAGCTTGACATCGCCGTCCTTGGAGACGCTCTGAGGTGGCGCAAGTAAGAACTCCCCGAGTACGTGCGCCGCCTATTGAATAAGCCAGGGATGAACTGAAGGTAACGTACCTGTTGTCCGGGGCTACGTGTCAATTTTCGCTCAACGAAACCTCCCAGATCCAAATCGCCATCAATTCCGCAACACCGGAGTCTGTGACAGCTTGGAAACGGAGGCCTGGGCGAGCGCGCAAGAGTCAGGGGACTCGGACTGTTGACGACGGTTCGAACGTCTAATACTCGCCCAGGGAGCTCAACGTCGCCGTCTCAGACGTTGTATCGAAGTGGCGCGAATGTGAACTCCTGAATACGGGCACTGCTTATTCAGAACCCCAGGGATGGATTGAAGGTAATGTACCTGTTGTCCGGGGCTACCCAAATTCTCTGCTAACCGAAAGTGCCCAAATCCAGATCTCCATCAATCCCACAGTCCTGCAGCCTGCGGCGACTTGGAAACGGAGGCCCGGGCGAGTAGGAATAGCCGTTATGAAGAGAGGAAAGATTGCGACGAAATGTGGCGGGCGGCGAGGGCCCGCGGACGCGTGGCTCTGAGAACGGCTTGAAGATTGCGACCTGTTCCAAAAGACGTGAGGAGTGCGCGGGTAATGTGACAAGGATACCCACCGACTTTGACGCCCTCCAAATTTGCGGAGCCGGCGCACCACCCTCCGCGACGATGCGAGCTCGAAACACAGGGGTCTTGAGGTGTTGCAGGTGTGAGATACTAGCTCTTGAGGCGCCGCAGGCGCCCGATACTTTGGAAGAAAAGGTCAGAATGAGTCCAATTGACTGAACTAAGACTGACCGAGTCGTCGGTCCACATCAATCCATGTCGCGCCAATTTCTGCGCCTCCTCCGCCTTGCTCTCTGCCTAAAGGACTGGTCGTTTTGGTCGCCACCGTCGGAGGCAGAACTGCCTGAACTAGACGAAATTGAGACGGTCCCGTAAACTTGCGCAACGATATGACGGTAAACATACTGTTGCTGGTTGCGCCAGAGTCTCTGAACTGATGTCGAACTGCGTTAGAATCTTGTTTATGACACCTTGGTGACCGTAGCAAACAGCGGGGGGAACAAGAACTGAGCTTGAGGTCCGGCAGCGCGCTGCTTGCACGGTAAGCTTTCTATCTCCCGAACGGATACAAATACGCACCTGTAACCCAGCGCGCTGTCATCGCCCCGCCTCCCGCTATCGAACGCGCACCATCTTACATCGACCCTGAGTGTTTTTCATTGACGCTGAAAACGACGTTCAGACTACAAAAGTGAGTCAAAAATGACCTTCAAAACACGACAGACAGAAAACTCACTTTTTCTCCAGAAAAAAAAAAGGCCCTGCGGCGAGCGATCTCACGCTCCACTATCCGGATACGTGTAGTGCTGCTGGGTTGAGTTTGGTGGCGAGGAGGAATGGGCGGAGGCGGCGAAGCCGCCGACATGTGTTTGGGAACTACTTCTGAGCAGCGTCTGCGGCGCTGTCACCGTCAGGCGTGAGTCGAAATGACCTGTAAAACACGGCGGAAAACTCACTTCTGCGCCAGAAAGCAAGGCCCTGCGGCGAGCGATCTCACGCTCGAGGATCTAAATGAACGACGTATCCCGGGACTGCTGGTGTGTTTTGTGACGGCGAGGAGAGCTTGGAGGAGGCGGCGAAGCCGCCGCAGTATGCATCGGGTCTGCTTTTGCGGTGAGCTCTCTTGTTCCGAATGGATACTTGCACACACCTTTGACCCAGTGCATTCTCAGCACTCACTGCCTCACCCCCTCCCCGACCCGCAAAACCCTACGTGCCTTCAATGCGAGCTCTAGACTGCAACATATGAGTCTAAGGGGCTCCGAAACACGGCGGAATACTCACACATTTCGAAGCCCTGCAGCGTACTTTGGGTTCATATGAGGATGCAGGTTCCGGTGCCGGTGGTTTGTGTCCTGCCGACTGGTTGTTGTGAGGACAAGGCGGCGACGGCAAAGCCGCTGTGTTGAGCCGACCTGTGAGTTTCTTGTCTTGTGATGGCGGGTAAGAACTTGGAGCGGTAAGTAGGGTCGCTTGAAGTTGTTGTGTCGCATTTGTCCCACCATTCCGCACACACATCCAGTTTACGTTCGCATTCCTGAGACCCTGCCCACCCCGTATTTCCTGGATTTCTCCCTCCACTGAGCATCCCGTCCGAACTGAGTTGTAGCGCTGAGCATTCCGCTTCGATTGATGTAAGTTTCGTGAGATAAGAACAAGAACAAGAACCTGGCTATCTCAGCACTGGAGTGAAGTCACTCCCGTTGCCCAGAATAGCCAGGTACGCGAGCGTAATTGTGCTTTGATGTGTGGCTTGGATGTTTGTACTGTTGTGGAAGTTTGTTGTTCTGCTCGTTGTTTGGATATGTATATATTGTGAGCTTGGAGCTTGGAAGTGCTCTGTTGAATGAGGTAGGACACAGAGAGAGAGCAAACGGAGAGAATTTACTGTGAGCTTACGTGGTGTGAATTGCTGCCAAGACAATTGAACATCTAGGCCTCAGACGCGTGCACGTGAGCGCGCGCGCCACAAGCACCCTGAGGGCTTGTTGATTCCGCTGTCTCAGTCACTCGGCGTGACACTGCTCTTCCACTTACCATGACCATGCCCACATTTTCTGCTACTAACCCAAGCTTGTAAGTCCTCTGGTATGCTTTGCCGTCAGTACAACATTCTCATTTGGGGTTGTCCAACTCATTGGTGTCGAGCGGTGTGCTGGACAGTGGACGGTGTCGAGGTCCTGGTGTGTCCTCGAGTGCTTTTTGTTGTGTGCTGTAGTCTCATGAGCTCACCTAGAGCGCCGTTACAAACTCTCCACACACGCGCTCTCCTCTCCCTTGCCTCTCAGTCACGTCTCCGGCATCCCTCCGTTTCCGTCGTCACCCAGTAAGCCTTCCGCCTCCCATCCCCATATCCCGCATCCTACACCCAAGCATCCCAACTCCGAGGCTGGCCACCTCTGAGCTGTGATGCGTGGGTGTGGAATGCGTCACTGACTAGGTTTGGTATAGGGTCCGTGGCGATCATTGTGCCTCGCATCAATCAATCCGGTAACTTATTTCACTTTTGGTTCCGGCGTTCTTACTGACTGTTTGCTGTAGGGTTCGTGCTGGGTTCGTGCCAACCTCGCGCGCCGAATGCCAGCAGTAAATTGGTGAGTGTCCTGTCCCGTTGTCTGCACGCTGTCACTGACTCGATCGTAAGTCTAGAAGGATTCCGTCGAACAGGTACGTGTCCCAGTCTTCTATCTCGCATCCAACGTGTTCAAGTGTGGTGTCAGTCAAGTGCTCGCCTTCGATTCACCCTCTGTACTGACATCGACTGCTATCAGTATCTCCAAACAGGCCCGTACCTGAATTGCGTGCCGAGGTATGCAGGCAGTAGGTCCTCGTTTGTCCTCTAATCCGCGCTGTCACTTACGTCTTCGATTCAGAGAGCGTGTTGTGTGGAACGGCGATTGGGAATAGTATGAAGAAAGGTAAGCAACGAGGAACATGCATTTGCTGGACCGAACTAACGCGATTTCCAGGTTATCGCATTTTTCGGTCGGTAAGTCTGTCTGTTCGTTGCCTTGGCGTCCAACTCTGATTCAAGCCTCGCAGTCACGACGGGAATCGGTCATATTATCTATGTAAGTACAAGTCCCGCCCCTGTCAAGCGGATCTAACGTTGACGGAAAATAACTTACAGACTCACACTGCACCACTTGTACCTTACAGTAAGTCTTTGCCCTCGGTATGTTGGCAGCTCTAACTCCTCATCCAGTTAGCATCAATTCTAGTATTTTGACATTGACCTTGACAGCGCCCCATCACGCACGCTCCAAGGGGGCCCAGAGAGGGAATCCCTGTCAGTCGAGGTGCGCTAACCCTAACCCTACGAGGCGGGCGAGGGCGCCGATATCCCCGAAAATGTCGATTTTGGCGGGTACGCCCCGCCAAAATCGAAATCGCAACCCATGCACATGTGTGCGGGGCCGCGCGCGCGCGCCCACCCTCGAAGAACGGGCGCGCAGGGGGGGTGCAGCCGATCCCCCCCACCCCACCCCGGATCAGGACCCTGCCCGGGACCCCGTGCCGATGCCCTCACCTACCCAGGTCCCGTCCCTTCCCTTCCCTCCCCAACCACCCTACGCGTCGACACCCTCCTCACGCCCGCACACCCACGCCAACCAACCACCCACCCACGATGGCCGTCGCACACACCAGGAGGGCATCCACCCACGCGCTGTCCACCCATCGACGCTGCACAAGGAGAGAATCACCGCAGGGGAGGGAGGCGATGAGCACGAGAAGAGACGCAGGATGGGCACTGACTGGTACGTGGAACACGGTGGAAGACGCCAAGTATGACAATCACCGCTTGCTGCCATCCCGCTCTCCACGTGCATCGTTTCCTTTACAACGAATGCCCTCCTCCATGGACTTCTTCTTCTTTGCGCAATGGACGCCGACGTCGATATGCGGTCGTCGTCACTGTCGCCGCTCCCGCCTCACCATCATTCTCCTACTCCACCACCCATCGTCCCGCCGCCGCCGCTCCAGACTATCCGCCTCGACATCCGCCTGGGCGGGCCAGAGAATTATGAGGTCGACATCAGCAACCTGGCGTTAGAGACCGGCCAGCGGGAGCCTGTCGTGGAGACCGCCAAGGCCGCGGATACTAGTGACAGCGAACCGGAGCCGGAGCCAGAGGAGGTGCAGGAGGTTACAGCAGCGGGCAAGAAGAAAAAGGTGCATATATTCCAGTCAATCTGGTGTTACTAACCACCGCGCAGAGAAAGAATTTCCAGCAAGAATACTACGACACCAACGACCCGTTCATCGACGACTCGGAGCTCGCTGTCGACGATCGCAAATTCTTCGCGCAGACAAAGCAGCGCGGCTTCTACGTCTCCGCCGGCCAGGTCGCTCTGCTAAAGGACAAATCGTGCGTCCATTATCACCAATTTACGCGCCGCATCACGCCGACAATAACACAGATCGCCCGTCAAACCCAAGTCCCGCCTCAAAGCCCCCGTTCTCAAGGCCGCCGCCGCCGCGGACGGCGAAGGCTCACGCGACTCGCCCATCGCGCTCGACGGCACCGACGACGAGCCCGCAGAGGTCGCCGGCCAGAAGCGCAAGCGCTACATCAGCGTCACCGAGAACGGCAAGAAGCGCAAGATCGTCGACGTCACGTCCTTTGACCCGCGCCTCCAGACCGCCATCGACGACCTCAAGCGCGCCATCGCCAACGAGGACTGGACCAACAAGGGCAAGTTCCCGCCCACCATCAAGCCGCTCCTCGCCCAGGTCGCCCTCCTCGCCGTCGAGCTCGACGAGTACGACGACCACTTTTTCAACCTCATGCCCACGCTCTTCCCGTACAACAAGTTTACGATGAGCAAGCTCATCAAGCGCACCATCTTTGTCGAGCACACCGCGCTGCTCGTCAAGCGGCAGGAGGCGATCCTCGAGCAGCTCGGCAAGCTCGCGGCGGAGGGGTTCAAGAAGGCGGAGGAGGACTGGCAGAACGCGGTCGTCGCGTGGGATAAGCGGCAGGAAAAGGTGCGCGCGCAGAAGGAGGATGGCACGGGCACGGGTACCAGCGAGCCCCCGGGCCCGCCCACGCGGCCTGGCAGCCCGACCGGGGAAGGCGACGGCGAAGAGGGCAAGAACGGCCGCGAACCACATCCGCCGACGAAAAAGTATCGCATGACGGAGACGATGAAGAACATGGTCTGGGAGCTCGTCCTCCTCAGCAACGAGTGCTGTAGACTCGAGAACGAGAAGAAGTATGCGCCCGTTCCTTCTTTCTTACCATCTACTGATGTCCCACAGTCAACTCGAAAACTCGATTATTCAAGTATCCGAACAGGGCCTGCGGAAGGTGTTGTATCAGAAGATTGTTGGGGTCTTTCCGGAGGGGTGGATGTCGAGTGGGCAGATAAGTCGCGATGGTAAGTCTTCCTTCACGCTCCTTGCGCCGTGGCTAACACTTTGTAGTATCCGCCATCAAGAAGCGGCTGGAGAAGGAGCAGCTCGAGGCAGAGGGACTGTCATGACCCGTGTATGTTTATCTACTTTACTTACTGCTAATCATGTACGATGGTTGTTTATTGGTCGTATTTATTTCTCTGGATTTTCTGTTCCTGTCCCCCGATGAGTAGTCGGTCGCTGAGGGGACAAAACGAGTCGAAGACTCGCGCGCGCAAGTTCTCGCTTGCGAAGGGGCGGTGCTTTGACACGAGCTCTAGTCCCAGTTGGAACAGCTCGGCCTTGTACAGTTTCTTGGGTATGTTACTTGACTCGCATTACCGGCTTTTCTAAGAGCTTCTGTAGCGACTCTGGTTCTCTTGCTCGGCGTATCGGCCGCCCCTTCGCCGGAGACACCACGCCATGAATGAGGAGCCCCCCGGGGGAGGCGTGGGGTGAGGAACCTCCCCCGGGGAGCGAAACGAGAGGAGGGCGCGGGCGCGGGGCGACGGAAGGACCCCCTCCCCCCACAGCCCTCGGCGGGTGAAGAGGTCGTTTGGGGAACGAGTGCGCGCCCGGAAGGGGAGGGCGTGGGGTGAGGACGCGACACACCCCGGGCGGGCGAGGGGGAGGGGTGTGGGGGCGAGGAAGGGAACGGGGGTGGAGGCGAGGAAGGGAACGGGGGTGGAGAGGGCATCGCAGGGCAGGGGAGGATGGGGATGGGGCGCGCTGGGGGAGGGGGTTGCGGGCGAGGGGAACGGGGTGAGGGAGTGACAGGGCACCCACGTTCGTCGTTCGCTGCTTGCGTTAATCGGCTGCGCGCCCGTAGCTGACCGGTCTCCGTCAACACAATTATCATCATCTGTCGTTGCGTTAGTAAATAGACCAACCGAAAAGGCAGGGCACTTACTAGCTGACTATGTAACATTGATAAGAATGTGTCGGATGTAACTCTAAGAATGGGGAATGGTTAACGACACAAAGGAAAGGACTCGCGAGGGTGCGGACTTACTTAAGGGCTGCATGGCACAGCGGGTACAATGCACAGGTGAAGGGAGCTGGTACAACGTAGAACAGCGGGTAGGTGACAAAGATCGATATTATTTAACACAACATACCAATCGATGAGCCGTTCGCGTGGACCGTCCTCCTGCATTCGATGCAGAGTCAGGCCGAGAACTTCAAGTTTATCGGCTATGGATGAGTAGATCAGCTAACGAAATTGCAACGGTGAACTTGACTTACAGGTGCGAAGAGGCGGAGCGCGGACACCGAGATAGTTGTGTTGCGGGCTGTGAAGTCGCCCGATATGTGGTAAGAAGTCGTCGCTCGAGGAATACTAGGTTCGTATGAGTAAATGTCAAGTAAGAGATGAAGAAACACGCACCTTGGACACTGGCGGACGATGCTGCCAGACACTTTGGGCCTAGTCAAGAGTGCGCCTTGTCAGTACATGAGAACGAACGACAAACGAGTGATGGGCGTACCTTCAAATTGATAGCTTTTCAAGAATCTTCGTTTCTTGGTATGTTCAAATTCGAAGCCAGAGTGCAGGCAAGAAATAGCTAAAAGGCAACGGTCAGTGCTGGTACAAAGCACGAAGCAAAAGAGCATGCTAAGGTTAGAGAAGCGGCATTGAAGATATCCGGACACGCATCGCGTGGGGATGAGCTAAATCTCAAAGACTTACATACAAACGGTTTTGCTCAATTCAATGCGCGACGACTCGTGTACGTGTATGCTGTACAATTAGGGCAATGTCAGTAAGTATCAGTGTAAGTAAAGTAAGTAGACAAATAAGAACAGCTATCTGACGAGAATAGAGCAGAGAAAGATAACGATAACGGAATGAATCGACAGGCAGCAATGGGGCCCTCGTTTGAAGGGATGCCCGACTTGCCACATCCTCTTCGGAGATGGTCTCTTCCTCCATAACGACATCGCGTACGGACCGGTATTGGTCAAGGGACATTACGGCGACGAGCACGTAGCGTCGCGTAGACAGTTCGAAGCAGTCCTCAAGTGACCGACCAGCACGCCATCCCAAAAGCATAAACGCGACCGTCAAGCTGTGTCCTGAATCCGGGAAGTGTTTTGGTCAGTTCATGACAACTGTTCAGCTTAGAACTAGACATACCTTACGGGCTCGCCGAGGGCAGCGTCGTCATTACCGAAGACGATGTTGTTCGTATCTCATGCGCGCGAAAGCGTCGAAGTATCTATCAACTTTGAAGAACATCAGGTGAGAACAAGTACAACACCAAATTGAAACGACGTACCTTGACGCTCGTTGAACAATGCCAGCCATTGTTATTGCCCTTGTTTGAGTCACTGGCAGAGTAGTTCGTGATGTTGAATGAGCCAGCGCTGTCAGGACAGGTAAGTCAGAACGGTGTAAAATGTAACAAAACTCGGAGGGCTTACTTTGCGTCTGTAAAACACACGGACTCTAAGACGGCAATGTCTATGGCACCGAGAAATGAGCGCATACCGATTAGACTGTTCATCGTTCATCGTAGTATACCATGGTGACTTGTAGTGATGCGGACAACGGGTACGTCTAACTAGACGTCAAGAGCATCGGCGGTAGTCCAGTCAGATGCTGAATTCATCAATGCGGCCGTCCAGAGTGCGAATAACAAGCATAGTTCGACTACGCCGTGAATTAGTGACAAGACAGCATGTTAGATCAAGACCGACTCACGATCTATTTGATCACTTCAAGGCCCATTTCACCAGGCCGTTCGATGCGCCAAGGTCGTATCCAATTGTGTATGGAGGGGCGTGGAGAGATCGCGAACGTGTCACTGAGATTGCGAGGGTGAAGTGACCTGCGGGTCGCGAGTCAGTCCAATGCGTAGTCCTGTCACTGAAAACGGGACTTACGGTAGAGATAAAGACACCAGCGAGTAAACGTTAGGCGGCAACGTTGCGAGAGATGCCCAGCGGTCGAAGAAAGCACCGGCCTAAGTCTACATAACCATCAGCAGCAACATCGAGAAAGTGAAGACTTGCTCACCATCAGCAACAGTTGGTGGTAGCACACCACTGTAAGAAGGGCACTTGATGTCGGTGTTGTATCCATGCAAGACAGCTAGCGAAAATATTGGGTCCACCAGCGCTCGTGGCCTTCGGAGGGTATATCGATATTTCAGGATTTGACATGTTGTGCGGGCATCGAGCGGGCATATCGGCATGTGTACGCGACGGGGCAAATCGTGTACGTGCTGTAAACGTCGTTGACGAGCTTGAGGCTATGGTCGTTCCCTGAAACGTGGTGCATGCCCGGTCAGTATGGACAGCGGAGAAAAGATGTCGGCGACGTACCGGGCGGCAAATCCTAGGGTTCACCGTGGAGCTGATGGCCTTCAGTCAGCGCCTACGGCTGTATAGGGTGTCCCCAATGTCGTGAGCGTTGACAAGGAGAGTCGGTCTGGAAAGAACCTCAACGTGAGTAAGAACGAATAAGCGACGAGGAAGGCGTACCAGCCATTGCAAACGCTTCTCGTTTCTGCCTGCAATGGATTGCCTTGAAGAAAAGAGCCAGTGTCCATCGTCGTTGTTGAGGAGACGTCAGTCTGGGAAAAGGTAAGCTTAGCAGGTTCTTCGATAACCAGAGGGCAGTGAGGACGTACGAGTCATCATCGACAACGGCAACGAAGTCAGCGGAGCAGTCGTCGTCACTGTCATTTAGGCTTCGGATTGGGTCCAAAAAGTGCATGGTTTGGAATGGTTTGTCGACGGTCTTGGAATTGGCCGATGGTCTTGACGAGTTCAAGAGCGGCGCAGAGGACGCTGGCAGCGTCGAGAGGAAGGCGGCGTGTGTCTGTGAGTGAGAGAGGTGAGTGGTGGTGGTGGTGGAAGGAAGGCAAGAGACCTGCTGCATCAACAAACAATTTCGCGTGACTTATATACAAGTCGCGTCCTCCGGCCGCTCCGAAACAATATACCTCCCAGAAAAGGAAAGAACGAAGCGTACCTTTCATCTCGTCAGTGAGAATGGCAGGCGACGAGAGGGAAAGTAAGGATGAAAGTAGAGGATGAGGCGGGTTGACCCCCATGTCCTCTCCCCAACCTCCGATACCCAAGTTATATTGGCCGAAAAACAGTATTTGAGCTCCGCAGGGCCTGGAGCAGGGCAATTAGTAACCTCAGGGTGGAAAAGAATGAGCGATTTGAGTCTAAGAACTTACGTTCGGGCAAATGCAAATATACGCCACTTTAGCCGACGTTGCTACGCATGTTATTGAGCGCCCCCTGAGCAAATGAGAAGTCAGATAGTAGCACATAGTGTGAGTACATCTGGGTATCGATAAGTCTACAGTCCACTTGAATATCTACAATTGAACTGACCTTGCTTGCCAGAGTGCTCTCCGCACTCGCTATCGTCCTTAGGCGAATCCACAAAGTTCCAGCATTCTGGAAGCGTTTCAACATGCGTCCGACGTTTCATCAGAGAGGACCTTGATCGTCTGATGCAAGGGAAGGCGGTCCAGGAGAAGCACTCAACAAAGTGCCCGTTGACATGCAAATAACCCAATGCATTGGGGAGCGTATTCCAAGCGTTGTCGAGACGGGCGGCACAGTTTGGGGCTGCTGATCGTTGGTTCAGTGATTTGATATCTGTGTCAGTGAGATGAGGAGCCGACGGAGAAGGACGCTAAGGTACATACATACCATTGAGATGCTACCAAAGCTGTTCGGCCTGATAAGACGACCACTGTTATTGAGGACAAGAAGTGAGCCTGAGAGACAGACAGCGCAGCTGAGGTTGCAAAATAGAGATACCTGTAGACAGACATAGGTCAGCCCGTGCGCCAACTGTACTCAACAGCCAGGAATGAGCGGGAGGTGGAGAAAAAGACCGCCAGCGCCGGCGTGATTGACGATGAGATAAGATTACAGGACCCACGACGCGTCATATCTGGCGATGATCCAGATCTTGACCGTTCGCAGGGTCCAGTCTGCGCGCCCAAGAAAGACGACGCGAGAACACGGGCTCGGAGCGCGTTCTCCGTCCAAAGTTTTGTCGGAATTCAACTTACGTATGATCTAGATCATATTCCAGAAAACATTGGGACGATCCGGTGAGAGAGGCAGCCAGAAACGTCGAAAGAAAACGAGGGTACCAGAAAGACCGTGCGGAGGTCATGGTGCAAATGAAAGTTACGTTGATGGTCGGCAAGTCCCGAGATAGAACTTGCCCATGTACCACGACCATTCCCGCCCACTTCCGAGCGTCTACGCCTCCTCCACGCTACATCCCAGTCGTCTCACTGTCTGAACAAGCCAGTACAAGATCCCGTCATACCCACCGTCCAGCGGTCTGGAAACACCGCGAACGTAAAGGTAAGGGTCCAAATTTTTGATTCCAGGACAAATAGATTGAACCCTGGTGACAGCTGGAAGTTTTCATTTTCTTGGTATGTTCGGGAAGTCTCAAATTCGGTAACACAAGATCCTCGTGCACTGGTAAGTTCAGATCTATTGCCGGGGTTGGGGATTACTGACGTGTCTGTATGGTATCTAGTAGCTCCCTTGCCAACTTTCTAGGGTTCTCTGGCCATCGCAGACGGACGTTCCGTCAGCCCGAGTGTCTTAATTGCTCACTGACACGACTATCAAGCTCGAGTCTAACAAAGTAAGTAGCTTATTCACAGTCACGACAACTTGATTTGAAAGCTTTGTTATATTGCAGCCTGTAACTAACTACGACATGTATACCTCGATGTACTGTGAACCTATTTCCGCAATGTATCCTGATATGTTCGAGGCGCCGTAGGCGCCGCCTCTGTTGATGCCGCAACCTCATCCCACTTTTGGCTATACGCTCTCATCCGAAACTTGGGGAACGATATTCGCCGTGCACGCGATCAGACGGTTGCTGATACCCATATCAGGTACAGCAGTAACGAGAAGAAGCAAGCGGTACATACTGTTTTCACTGATATGTGGCGTGGCGGCAAAATCATTTACGGGAACATTCAGGGAAGCCTCTGGGGTTGCCAGCGCCTCTGTTGTGCTGCGATAGTCTGCGTGGCGTTATAGTAGGTGCTCGAACATTGTCAAAATGGCCCTCGAGCTGAACTCGTCTGAAAGTCTCCGCCACCTAGTTGGACGTTTCATGCTCCTTTCGCTAGTACCAGCGTCTCGTCGTCGTTGTCCTTGGATGCGGCGAGCTCGCACCAGCTAAATGGCTGTGCCGTTAGCTCAGGAGGGCAGGGATGCAAGGAAGGTAAGTAACGTACCTCAATCTGAACTTCCGGCTAACCGAAAGCGTTCAGATCCAGATCGAAAAATCCTTCAATTCCGTAACGCCGAGGTCCGTTGCGACATGAAACGAAGGTCTGGACCTGCTGTGCTTCTTGGGAGCGTGAGTGTCCGTGGAGAGGGCGGCAAAGCCGCCATGTAAGACCGGGTATACTGGTATGAGAGCGGGATGGGAGCGTGGCCATGGGGGACGGTTTTCGCAAGGTAATCCTGACGCAAGTTGTCAGGAAGCTGACACGTATTGGTCATATGATAGACGCACCAATTTCTACGCACTCAAGACCGTGGCGGAGCCGGTACCCGCAATTTAGCAGGCGAAATGACAGCCTTCGAGACTTGATCTTGAGTGATTGCGAATGCGAAACAGAGACGGTTGAGGCGCCGGAGGCGCCGCTGCCTTCAAAGAACGCAGCTCGTGCGTCTGCAAGTCCTGCTTTCGTGGTAAGCTCAGCATCTCCCGAACGAATGAAGATACACACCTCTAACCCAGCGCGCTGTCATCGCCCCGCCTCCCGCTTTCCAACGCGCACCATACTGCCTCGACCCTGACTGGTTTCGAACGAGGCGCAAATCGACGTTCAGACTGCGAAAAGTGAGTGAAAAATGGCCTTCAAAAGACAACAGAAAACTCACTTTTTCTCCAGAAAAAAAAGGCCCTGCGGCGAGCGATCTCACGCTCCACTGTCCGGATACGTGTAGTGCTGCTGGGTTGAGTTTGGTGGCGAGGAGGAATGGGCGGAGGCGGCGAAGCCGCCGACATCATGTGTTTGGGAACTACATCTGAGCAGCGCCTGCGGCGCTGTCACCGTCAGGCGTGAGTCAAAATAACCTGTAAAACGCGGCGGAAAACTCACTTCTGCGCCAGAAAGCAAGGCCCTGCGGCGAGCGATCTCACGCTCGAGGATCTAAATGAACGACGTATCCCGGGACTGCTGGTGTGTTTTGTGACGGCGAGGAGAGCTTGGAGGAGGCGGCGAAGCCGCCGCAGTATGCATCGGGTCTGCTTTTGCGGTGAGCTCTCTTGTTCCGAATGGATACTTGCACACACCCTTGACCCAGTGCATTCTCAGCACTCACTGCCTCACCCCCTCCCCGACCCGCAAAACCCTACGTGCCTTCAATGCGAGCTCTAGACTGCAACATATGAGTCTAAGGGGCTCCGAAACACGGCGGAATACTCACACATTTCGAAGCCCTGCAGCGTACTTTGGGTTCATATGAGGATGCAGGTTCCGGTGCCGGTGGTTTGTGTCCTGCCGACTGGTTGTTGTGAGGTCAAGGCGGCGACGGCAAAGCTGCTGTGTTGAGCCGACCTGTGAGTTTCTTGTCTTGTGATGACGGGAAAGGACATGAAGCGGTAAGTAGGGTCGCTTGTTGTGTCGCATTTGTCCCACCATTCCGCGCACACATCCAGTTTACGTTCGCATTCCTGAGACCCTGCCCACCCCGTATTTCCAGTATTTCTCCCTCCACTGAGCATCCCGTCCGAACTGAGTTGTAGCGCTAAGAATTCCCGCTTTGAGTGATGTAAGTTTCGTGAGATAAGAACAAGAACAAGAACAAGAACCTGGCTATCTCAGCACTGGAGTGAAGTCACTCCCGTTGCCCAGAATAGCCAGGTACGCGAGCGTAATTGTGCTTTGATGTGTGGCTTGGATGTTTGTACTGTTGTGGAAGTTTGTTGTTCTGCTCGTTGTTTGGATATGTATATATTGTGAGCTTGGAGCTTGGAAGTGCTCTGTTGAATGAGGTAGGACACAGAGAGAGAGCAAACGGAGAGAATTTACTGTGAGCTTACGTGGTGTGAATTGCTGCCAAGACAATTGAACATCTAGGCCTCAGACGCGTGCACGTGAGCGCGCGCGCCACAAGCACCCTGAGGGCTTGTTGATTCCGCTGTCTCAGTCACTCGGCGTGACACTGCTCTTCCACTTACCATGACCATGCCCACATTTTCTGCTACTAACCCAAGCTTGTAAGTCCTCTGGTATGCTTTGCCGTCAGTACAACATTCTCATTTGGGGTTGTCCAACTCATTGGTGTCGAGCGGTGTGCTGGACAGTGGACGGTGTCGAGGTCCTGGTGTGTCCTCGAGTGCTTTTTGTTGTGTGCTGTAGTCTCATGAGCTCACCTAGAGCGCCGTTACAAACTCTCCACACACGCGCTCTCCTCTCCCTTGCCTCTCAGTCACGTCTCCGGCATCCCTCCGTTTCCGTCGTCACCCAGTAAGCCTTCCGCCTCCCATCCCCATATCCCGCATCCTACACCCAAGCATCCCAACTCCGAGGCTGGCCACCTCTGAGCTGTGATGCGTGGGTGTGGAATGCGTCACTGACTAGGTTTGGTATAGGGTCCGTGGCGATCATTGTGCCTCGCATCAATCAATCCGGTAACTTATTTCACTTTTGGTTCCGGCGTTCTTACTGACTGTTTGCTGTAGGGTTCGTGCTGGGTTCGTGCCAACCTCGCGCGCCGAATGCCAGCAGTAAATTGGTGAGTGTCCTGTCCCGTTGTCTGCACGCTGTCACTGACTCGATCGTAAGTCTAGAAGGATTCCGTCGAACAGGTACGTGTCCCAGTCTTCTATCTCGCATCCAACGTGTTCAAGTGTGGTGTCAGTCAAGTGCTCGCCTTCGATTCACCCTCTGTACTGACATCGACTGCTATCAGTATCTCCAAACAGGCCCGTACCTGAATTGCGTGCCGAGGTATGCAGGCAGTAGGTCCTCGTTTGTCCTCTAATCCGCGCTGTCACTTACGTCTTCGATTCAGAGAGCGTGTTGTGTGGAACGGCGATTGGGAATAGTATGAAGAAAGGTAAGCAACGAGGAACATGCATTTGCTGGACCGAACTAACGCGATTTCCAGGTTATCGCATTTTTCGGTCGGTAAGTCTGTCTGTTCGTTGCCTTGGCGTCCAACTCTGATTCAAGCCTCGCAGTCACGACGGGAATCGGTCATATTATCTATGTAAGTACAAGTCCCGCCCCTGTCAAGCGGATCTAACGTTGACGGAAAATAACTTACAGACTCACACTGCACCACTTGTACCTTACAGTAAGTCTTTGCCCTCGGTATGTTGGCAGCTCTAACTCCTCATCCAGTTAGCATCAATTCTAGTATTTTGACATTGACCTTGACAGCGCCCCATCACGCACGCTCCAAGGGGGCCCAGAGAGGGAATCCCTGTCAGTCGAGGTGCGCTAACCCTAACCCTACGAGGCGGGCGAGGGCGCCGATATCCCCGAAAATGTCGATTTTGGCGGGTACGCCCCGCCAAAATCGAAATCGCAACCCATGCACATGTGTGCGGGGCCGCGCGCGCGCGCGCCCACCCTCGAAGAACGGGCGCGCAGGGGGGGTGCAGCCGATCCCCCCCACCCCACCCCGGATCAGGACCCTGCCCGGGACCCCGTGCCGATGCCCTCACCTACCCAGGTCCCGTCCCTTCCCTTCCCTCCCCAACCACCCTACGCGTCGACACCCTCCTCACGCCCGCACACCCACGCCAACCAACCACCCACCCACGATGGCCGTCGCACACACCAGGAGGGCATCCACCCACGCGCTGTCCACCCATCGACGCTGCACAAGGAGAGAATCACCGCAGGGGAGGGAGGCGATGAGCACGAGAAGAGACGCAGGATGGGCACTGACTGGTACGTGGAACACGGTGGAAGACGCCAAGTATGACAATCACCGCTTGCTGCCATCCCGCTCTCCACGTGCATCGTTTCCTTTACAACGAATGCCCTCCTCCATGGACTTCTTCTTCTTTGCGCAATGGACGCCGACGTCGATATGCGGTCGTCGTCGCTGTCGCCGCTCCCGCCTCACCATCATTCTCCTACTCCACCACCCATCGTCCCGCCGCCGCCGCTCCAGACTATCCGCCTCGACATCCGCCTGGGCGGGCCAGAGAATTATGAGGTCGACATCAGCAACCTGGCGTTAGAGACCGGCCAGCGGGAGCCTGTCGTGGAGACCGCCAAGGCCGCGGATACTAGTGACAGCGAACCGGAGCCGGAGCCAGAGGAGGTGCAGGAGGTTACAGCAGCGGGCAAGAAGAAAAAGGTGCATATATTCCAGTCAATCTGGTGTTACTAACCACCGCGCAGAGAAAGAATTTCCAGCAAGAATACTACGACACCAACGACCCGTTCATCGACGACTCGGAGCTCGCTGTCGACGATCGCAAATTCTTCGCGCAGACAAAGCAGCGCGGCTTCTACGTCTCCGCCGGCCAGGTCGCTCTGCTAAAGGACAAATCGTGCGTCCATTATCACCAATTTACGCGCCGCATCACGCCGACAATAACACAGATCGCCCGTCAAACCCAAGTCCCGCCTCAAAGCCCCCGTTCTCAAGGCCGCCGCCGCCGCGGACGGCGAAGGCTCACGCGACTCGCCCATCGCGCTCGACGGCACCGACGACGAGCCCGCAGAGGTCGCCGGCCAGAAGCGCAAGCGCTACATCAGCGTCACCGAGAACGGCAAGAAGCGCAAGATCGTCGACGTCACGTCCTTTGACCCGCGCCTCCAGACCGCCATCGACGACCTCAAGCGCGCCATCGCCAACGAGGACTGGACCAACAAGGGCAAGTTCCCGCCCACCATCAAGCCGCTCCTCGCCCAGGTCGCCCTCCTCGCCGTCGAGCTCGACGAGTACGACGACCACTTTTTCAACCTCATGCCCACGCTCTTCCCGTACAACAAGTTTACGATGAGCAAGCTCATCAAGCGCACCATCTTTGTCGAGCACACCGCGCTGCTCGTCAAGCGGCAGGAGGCGATCCTCGAGCAGCTCGGCAAGCTCGCGGCGGAGGGGTTCAAGAAGGCGGAGGAGGACTGGCAGAACGCGGTCGTCGCGTGGGATAAGCGGCAGGAAAAGGTGCGCGCGCAGAAGGAGGATGGCACGGGCACGGGTACCAGCGAGCCCCCGGGCCCGCCCACACGGCCTGGCAGCCCGACTGGGGAAGGCGACGGCGAAGAGGGCAAGAACGGCCGCGAACCACATCCGCCGACGAAAAAGTATCGCATGACAGAGACGATGAAGAACATGGTCTGGGAGCTTGTCCTCCTCAGCAACGAGTGTTGTAGACTGGAGAACGAGAAGAAGTATGCGCCCCTTTCCTCTTTTCTAACATCCACTGACGTCCCACAGTCAACTCGAAAACTCGATTATACAGGTATCGGAGCAGGGTCTGCGGAAGGTGTTGTACCAGAAGATTGTTGGGGTCTTTCCGGAGGGGTGGATGTCAAGTGGGCAGATAAGTCGAGATGGTATGTCTTCCTTCACGCTCCTCGCGCCGTGGCTAACGCGTCGTAGTATCCGCCATCAAGAAGCGTCTGGAGAAGGAGCAGCTCGAGGCAGAGGGCCTGTCATGACCCGTGTATGTTGATTTACTTTACTTACTGCTAATTGTGTACGATGCTTGTTTATTGGTCGTATTTATTTCTATGGATTTTCTGTCTCTGCCCCCCGATGAGTGGTCGGTCGTTGAGGGGACAAAACGAGTCGGAGACTCGCGCGCGCAAGTTCTCGCTTGCGAAGGGGCGGTGCTTCGATACGAGCTCTAGCCCCAGTTTAAAGAGCTCATCCTTGTACTGTTTTATAGGTATGTTACTTGAATCGCATTACCGGCCTTTCTAAGAGCTTCTGTAGCGAGTCTCGTTCTCGTGCTCGGCGTATCGGCCGCCCCTTCGCCGGCGACACCGCGCCATGATTGAGGAGCCCCCCGGGGGAGGCGTGGCGTGAAGAACCTCCCCCGGGGAGCGAAAACGAGAGGAGGGCGCGGGCGCGGGGCGACGGAAGGACCCCCTCCCCCCCACAGCCCTCGGCGGGTGAAGAGGTCGTTTGGGGAACGAGCGCGCGCCCGGAAGGGGAGGGCGTGGGGCGAGGACGCGACACACCCCGGGCGGGCGAGGGGGAGGGGTGTGGGGGCGAGGAACGGGGGTGGAGGCGAGGAAGGGAACGGGGGTGGAGAGGGCATCGCAGGGCAGGGGAGGATGGGGATGGGGCGCGCTGGGGAAGGGGGTGGCGGGCGAGGGGGACGGGGTGAGGGAGTGACAGGGCACGCACGTTTGTCGTTCGCTGCTCGCGTTAATCGGCTGCGCACTCGTGGCTGACCGGTCTTTGTGAACACAATTATCATCATCGTTTGGTGTGTTAGTAGATAGACCAGACGAAAAGGCAGGGCACCTTACCAATTGAGTAGGTAACTTTGATAAGAATGTGTCGAATGTAACTCTAAGAATGGGGAATGGTTAACGACACAAGGAAAGGAGCTGCCAGGGTGTGGACTTACTGAGAGACTGCATGGCACAGCGGGTACAATGTACAATTGAGGGGATCTGGTACCGCGTACTAGTAAAACAGCGAACAAGTGCAAGGACGTGAACACAACATACCAATCGATGAGGCGTTCGTGTTCACCGTGCTCCTGCATTCGATGCAGAGTCAGGCCGAGAACTGTATCGGCTCTGTATGGGTGACATCAGCTAACGAAAGTGCAAGAGTGAACTTGACTTACAGGTGCAAAGAGACGGAGCGCGGACACCGAGATGGTTGTGTTGGGGGCTGTGCGATATGCGGCAAGAAGTCGTCGCCTGTTGGATACTAGATTCGTATGAGTAAATGTCAAGTAAGAGGTGACGATACACGCACCTTGCACACCGGCAGACGATGCTGCCAGAGCACGTTGGGCCTGGTTAAAAGTGCGTCTTGTCAGTACCTGAGAACAAACGACAAGCGAGTGATGGGCGTACCTTCAAATTGATAGCTTTTCGAGAATCTTCGTTACTTAAAAGGCAACGGTCAGTGCTGATACAAAGCACGAAGGAAAAGAGTAAGCTAAGGTCAGAGGATCGGCGTTGAAGATATCCGCACACACATCACGCGTGCTGGCAGAAAGTGCTCACCTTTGAGATTTACCTCATCTCTACGCATCGGAGCTCAATGTAAAAGACATACATACAAACCGGTATTGCTTAAGTCTATGATCTACGACTCGTGTACGTGTCTGTTGCACATTTAGGAAAATAACAGTAAGTATTTGTGTAAGTAAAGTAAGTAAGTAGACGAATGAGAACAGCTATCCGACGAAAATAAGACGAAGAAAGGTAACGATAACGGAATGAATCGACAGGCAGCAATGGGGCCTTCGTTCAAAGTGACACCCGACTTGCCACATCTAGAATCGGGTCTTTCAGAATAGTCGCTTCCTCTATATTGACAGCGTGTACGAACCGGTATCGGTCATTGGACATTACGACGACGAGCACGTAGCGTCGCATACAGTTCGAAGCAGTCCTCAAATGACCGACCAGCACGATTGTCCATCCCAGAAGCATAAACGCGACCGTCAAGCTGTGTCCTGAATCCGGGAAGTGTTTTGGTTGGTTCATGACAATTGCTCCGTTCAGAACTAGACATACCTTACGAGCTCACTGAGGACAGCGTCGTCGTTACCGAATACGATGTTGTTCGTATCCCGGGCGCGCGAAAGCGTCGAAGTATCTATCAACTTTGAAGAACATCCGGTTAGAACAAGTACAAGACCAAATGAAACGACGCACCTTGACGCTCATCGAACAACGCCAGTGCTGTCAGAACAAGGTAAGTCAGAACGATGTAGAAGGTAATGGAATTTGGAGGGCTTACCTTGCGTTTGTAAACCACACGGACTCGGTAACTGTGATGTCCATGGCGCCGAGAAGTGAGCGCATGACGATGAGACCGTTCAACATTCATCGTAGCATGCCATGGTAACAGTAACAGCGCTCCGGCGCAAAATCAAGGCTTGTAGTAATGGGAACAACGGGTACGTCTAACTCGACGTCAAGAGCATCGGCGGTAGTGCGTCACTGACGAGGTTTGGTATAGGGTCCGTGGCGATCATTGTGCCTCGCATCAATCAATCCGGTATCTCAATTTTGGTTCCGGCGTCTTACTGACCGTTTGCTGTAGGGTGAATCCAGGTCAATACCGACCTCGCGCGCTGTATGCGAGTAGGAAGTAAGTCGGTGAGTGTCCCGTCCCGTTGTCTGCCCGCTGTCATGGACTCGATCGTAAGAATTCCGGAAAACAGGTACGTGTCCCAGTCTTCTATCTTGCATTCGACGTGTCCCAGAATCTGTCATAGCAGTGAGACGTCGTCTTCTATTGACGCCACACCTACATTAACCGCTGTAGTATTGAACCAGGCCCGTACCTGGAATGTGTGCCGAAGATGCGGGTGGTAGGTCCGAGTATGTTCTCTAGTCGGCGCTGTCACTGACGTCTTCGGTACCAGGGAACGTGTTGTAAGTATGCGGCTGGCGATTAGGCGTGAGATGAAGGAAGGTAAGCGACGAGGAACACGCATTTGCCGGACCGAACTAACGCAATTTCCAGGTTATGGCATCTTTTATTCGGTGAGTCTGTCCGTTCGTTGCCTTGGCATCCAGATCTGACATGTCGTTCGCAGTTGTAGCGGGAATATGATGTATTATCAATGTAAGTACCGTTGCCCGCCTCTACGAAAGAAAAGCTAACGGAAATTTACTTACAGAGTAGTAATGCAACCACTTGTACCTTACAGTAAGTCTTTGCCCTCGGTATGTTGGCAGCTCTAACTCCTCATCCATCCAGTTAGCATAAATTCAAGTATTTTGAGACTACCCTTAGCAGCACCCATCACGCATGCTCCAAGGGGGCCGAGAGAGCGAATCCATGTCAGTCGGTGAGCGCTAACCCTAACCCTACGAGGCGGGCGAGGGCGCCGATATCCCCGAAAGTGGCGATTTTGGCGGGGCGTACCCGCCAAAATCGAAACCACAACCCATGCACATGTGTGCGGGGCCGCGCGCGCACACACCTGCGAAGAACGGGCGTGCAGGGGGGGTGCAGCCGACCCACCCCCACCCCACCCCGGATCAGGACCCTGCCCGACACCCCGTGCCGCTGCCCTCACCTACCCAGGTCCCGTCCCTTCCCTTCCCTCCCCACCCACCCTACGCGTCGACACGCTCCTCACGTCCACGCACCCACCCACCCACGATGGCCGTCGCACACACCAGGAGGGCATCCACCCACGCGCTGTCCACCCATCGACGCTGCACAAGGAGGGGAATCACTGCAGAGGAGGGGGGCGATGAGCACTGACTGGTATTGGTGCACGGGTACGTCTTCTTTGCGCAATGGACGCCGACGTCGATGTGCGGTCGTCGTTGCTGTCGGAGCCTGTCGTGGAGACCGCCAAGGCCGCGGATACCAGTGACAGCGAACCGGAGCCGGAGCCAGAGGAGGTGCAGGAGGTCACAGCAGCAGGCAAGAAGAAAAAGGTGCATATATTCCAGTCAATCTGGTGTTACTAACCACCGCGCAGAGAAAGAATTTCCAGCAAGAATACTACGACACCAACGACCCGTTCATCGACGACTCGGAGCTCGCTGTCGACGATCGCAAGTTCTTCGCGCAGACAAAGCAGCGCGGCTTTTACGTCTCCGCCGGCCAGGTCGCTCTGCTAAAGGACAAATCGTGCGTCCATTATCACCAATTTACGCGCCGCATCACGCCGACAATATCACAGATCGCCCGTCAAACCCAAGTCCCGCCTCAAAGCCCCCGTTCTCAAGGCCGCCACGGCCGACGGCGAAGGCTCACGCGACTCGCCCATCGCGCTCGACGGCACCGACGACGAGCCCGCAGAGGTCGCGGGCCAGAAGCGCAAGCGCTACATCAGCGTCACCGAGAACGGCAAGAAGCGCAAGATCGTCGACGTCACGTCCTTTGACCCGCGCCTCCAGACCGCCATCGACGACCTCAAGCGCGCCATCGCCAACGAGGACTGGACCAACAAGGGCAAGTTCCCGCCCACCATCAAGCCCCTACTCGCCCAGGTCGCCCTCCTCGCCGTCGAGCTCGACGAGTACGACGACCACTTTTTCAACCTCATGCCCACGCTCTTCCCGTACAACAAGTTTACGATGAGCAAGCTCATCAAGCGCACCATCTTTGTCGAGCACACCGCGCTGCTCGTCAAGCGGCAGGAGGCGATTCTGGAGCAGCTCGGCAAGCTCGCGGCGGAGGGGTTCAAGAAGGCGGAGGAGGACTGGCAGAACGCGGTCGTCGCGTGGGATAAGCGGCAGGAAAAGGTGCGCGCGCAGAAGGAGGATGGCACGGGTACGGGTACCAGCGAGCCGCCGGGCCCGCCCACACGGCCTGGCAGCCCGACTGGGGAGGGCGACGGCGAAGAGGGCAAGAACGGCCGCGAACCACATCCGCCGACGAAAAAGTATCGCATGACAGAGACGATGAAGAACATGGTCTGGGAGCTTGTCCTCCTCAGCAACGAGTGTTGTAGACTCGAGAACGAGAAGAAGTATGCGCCCCTTTCCTCTTTTCTAACATCCACTGACGGTATGATAGTCAACTCGAAAACTCGATTATACAGGTATCGGAGCAAGGGCTGCGGAAGGTGTTGTATCAGAAGATTGTTGGGGTCTTTCCGGAGGGGTGGATGTCGAGTGGGCAGATAAGTCGCGATGGTAGGTCTTTCTTCACGCTCCTTGCGCCGTGGCTCATGTGTCGTAGTATCCGCCATCAAGAAGCGGCTGGAGAAGGAGCAGCTCGAGGCAGAGGGACCGTCATGACCCGTGTATGTTTATTTACATTACTTACTGCTAATCGTGTACGATGGTTGTTTATTGGTCGTATTTATTTCTCTTTGGATTTTACACGCTTTCGTTCCAAGCACCGTGCTATATCCAGCTTGGGTGACCGACACCCGCCCACGAGCTACCAGGGGACGAGGACGACAACGGCGGAGACTCTTTCAAACGATAGGCATCAAAGACTAGCGAGGCTGGTCGATGGAGCTGCCAAGCCCTTTCGTTACATGGGCCTCGCCAAGGGCTTGTAAACTGAGTAAAGTCAACGTAAGTTATGGTGATTGTCAGAAGGACCTGGACACGAAGTCTTACCTTTCCGAATTCATGATGATGGTAGTTCGTGACGTTCTGGTTCGCCGTGTCCCTTAAGTAGTTTGGGGATATCCCTAACGAACCTTCGTGAATCCCAAATCTCCTCTTCTTCCCGGTCGCCTTCGTTCTGCCTCATTGGCAAGACTCGTTGCCTGAAACCAATAGCAATCGCGACGAGTTCCGCCAATAGTCATGGTGCTATCGTTCTGTACGTAATCTTCAAATCGGAGTTGCGACGATGCGTGTTGCACGCATTGGTCTATCTCAGCATCCTGTTTTCAGTTGCTAGTCGAGCTTTAGCTCTCTGCGGAATCCGGATCGAGCAACTAGAGATGTATGAATGATGATGACATTGATATAGGCGACAGTACAACAACAAGAAAAAACGTGAGATTTCGTTATGGGGAAACAGATCCATACATAGTAGTACAGGATCAAGGGAGAAGAGAAAAGGCGCTTTGAAAGGAGTTCACGTGTTTGTACCTTGTATGTATGCGCGTCGACGTTCAGTAGCCCGAACTTGTTTGGTGATAGCTGTATCTGACGGGTAATGAGTACGGCGGAAAAAGCGACGGGGATATCGAGTCCTACTGGTCGTCATAGCTGCCTGAGGCGCCACTGTAACCCTGGGCACCATGGCCGCGACTGGCGTGACCGCCTCGATTGGCGGTACTGGCGAAACTCCTACAAACAAGACAGTGAGCAACGTGTTCCCTTTAGTTGGGATGTAAGTAACATACGCTGTGGAGTTGCTGTACGAAGGTCCGGGACCGTACCCAGCTTGCGAATCGCCTTGATATCTGCTGGACTGTTTAGCGTCGGAGACGTCTCGAATAACAGAGAGGAAAACGTACGGGTAGTTCGTCATACTCATGTTACTGTTGACGGACGTGCTTGATTGATATCTGTGGCGAAGCGGAGTGAGTTACTATCATCTGCGGCGAGGCATAGAGAATGATGCACTTACATCCCTCCGGATCCATAGACCTGGTGTTGCGATGCACCAGGATATTGACCACCCGGATTCTGAGAGGGTCCCGGAACAAGATGATAATAGCCTGGGTGGAGGTGGCCGGTGTTCCCCGCATTTCCTGAGTAGCGGGGATCTTGCTGACCAGCGTTGTTATGAGGCATGGGAAGGTGAGGCGTGCTGTGGCCACCATATGCACCTCTCTGAGGGTTGTGGACCGTGTTCCCGGCATGTCCTGAGTAGCGGGGATCTTGCTGACCGGCATTGTTATGAGGCATGGGAAGGTGAGGCGTGCTGTGGCCCCCATATGCACCTCTGGGAGGGTCACGGTGTGAGATCGAAATTGTCGTGGTACTGGACGAGAATCCTCGGCGGCGGGAGGAGGAGGAAGACGGCGGGACAGCGCCACCTCCATAAACGGAATTGTGAGCGGATCCGACAGGTCCTCCGCGCGGAGGAGTGCTGGAATGATGGGTCAGAAGCTGTTACAAGCAGAAGGAAGCGAGAACTCGTACAATCCAAACCCAGGGGAGTAGGCTGGCGTGAAGAGGTCGGAATCAACAGAGGCTCGTCGAATCACGACATCGCTCTCCATTGAAGGTCGCATTGTCTCTTGCTGAGGTGGACCTTGGCTCGAAGATGCTGAATCGGACTGATTCGCCTCGGGAGGGGGTCCAGATAGATTCTGTAGATAAAGACAATCATTGTCGAGTCGCCACCTGAGAAAGAGGCTCACCTTAAACGACTTCTTCAATTGCTCATATTCGCTCTCAATGTTAGCCAAGGTCTCCCGATGGGCTGTATCACGATATTTGGGATCATGCACAAACTTGGAGAACTCCGTGAAGAAAGTCAGGACTTTTTGAGTCCGTTTCCTTTCGTACGTTATTGCCGCGAGGCTCTCCTTTTGCCTAGGCGGGATGGTTGAAATCAGGCTCCTGTAGTAGTACTTACACCAACAAACTCACTTTATGATATCTGTTGTCAACCTGCCTTGCTCCTTTCCAGACAGGATGGTACTGCTTTCAACATCGGCTTGCAGCTTCTCAAGGTTCTTGTGGAGAGCAATGATGAGCTCGGCCTTCGTTGAAGAAGACATTTCAGATTGAGGCTGGAGTGATAGAGAGGATGCCTTCGACGGTGAGAAGTGGCATCTCTTATGTAAGGACACCGGTCTGAGGGAATCATCCTGACTCGTGAGGGCACCGAACCAAACCAATGCCAAAAACGACACTGCTGTTGAGCTAGAAACAGACAATAGATGAACCTGAGATGAACAAATGACTATCCCTGAATCAAGTCGACCATCGCCCGATCATCCACGTGGCAAACTTGTTAGATTCTGCAACTTGAACCCTGCTTGAACCCTGCCATTCGCCTTCACCTCATACTTCGCTTTCCTGAGCTCCCAAACATCGCACCCTATGACTGGGGATTCAGAAAGGTACGACCCTCAGAAGGACAGAAGCGATGATGCCTGTGAAATGTTCTGGGTCCAAAACTACGAATACATCGCTGCTCGCGGCTATCTCCTCCGACCTCGTTACCGTTCTGACTGGCTTCCCGAACGTCTACGACCCGAAAACAGAAAACAGGCGAAAGGTCACAATTACCCCTTTTTCGAAGATGAATTCAGAGCCCTTGTGAAGTCTGTTTGCCCATGCTTTGTGCCGGTCTGATTGACTTAGCGTAGCGAGCATTTCTTCTGGACGCCACCCGCCAGTCTGACGGACGCAGAGTGGTCATCAAGCAGGCTCAGATCACAGAGCTTGCGATGTTGAGGCTTCTCAACGAGCCGGACTCTCGAAATCATCCCGAAAATCACACTGTTCAGCTGCTCGACACCTTTCCGATACCGGAAGACAATGAAAAGGTCTTCGTAGTAGTGCCCATGCTTCGGGATTTTGACATGCCACAATTTCACTGTCGCGCTGAGTTTGCAGAGGCAGTGCGGCAAATCACAGAAGTAAGTACGATGCAACCATGCACCCTTGATGTTGCGCTCATGTTTACCCAGGGGCTTGCCTACATGCATGACCGCAATATCGCTCACGGGCATGTACTTCTTGTTCATGCTTCTTCTCAGCTTACCCTCTGCTCAAACTAGTGACGCATGTGCAGGTAATTTCATGATGGATAGTACAGAAGTTTGTCCTCAAGGTTTCCATTTCGCGCGTCCGACGCGCGCAGCCATCGGTCAACTCACGAAACCGCAATACGTTCAGCGATGTTGCGTATCAACACCCGTTCAGTACTATATCATCGACTTCGAAACTGCTTGGCATTACCCATGCGGAAAAGAAGGGGCACTCACGACGAGTCGTTACTGTCAAATAAGAACATCACCGGAGTGGAAAACAAGGGACCCCTACAATCCGTTTTCGCTCGACGTTTACAATGTGGGGGCCTCATTCTTGGAGATATGCGAGGTACGATCATGTTCCGCTGCTGTGACATTTGTCTGACAACCGTCAGTCCGAAGAAGTGCACGGCCTAGAGGAGTTCAAGCCCTTGTTTCTTGCCATGATGGCCGACAATCCCACAGACCGACCCAAAATGGCAGAGGCGCTTCAACAGCTCACGTCCCTGGTCGCGTCGAAAGATCGTGAATGGTTCCACGCTACTCTCGCGAAATCGGAACAAACCGACGCAACTGCCCCGCCGACGACACCTGGGTTTTGGGAGAGGTTTACGAAGCACTTCCCTCTTTGCTAAGAATGTATACTCATCCACTGTTTACAATTTGCTTTCGTTATGTTTTCCTATTGCTGTGTACAAGTCACCTAATATCGACGTGTGTCCTGCATCTCCGCTGTGGCTTGAACGCGACATATCTAGACTAGTCTGTCTTTTCCGGATCTCAGACTATGAGTCCTGATGATGGAGTATAGTTGACGCGTGTTTCGGCACGCGAGGCCCGGGAATGTCAACAGCAGCAATAGAGGACTGGGTCTCTTTGTTTGACGAGTATTCGCGCACAGTCAGCAGATAGGGGTTCGAGGTCAATGGGAGCAAGTTCGTGTGAGCTCATGCTAGTAAATCATAAGTCTATCAGCGGAGAATTCGCGTGTAGTTCGCAGACAACAAGGAAGAGTGGCGCACCTATGTCCCGATCTGTCTTTTTCAAATTGTTCAGACTCGGTACCGACGCGTACATTACAGAGAAATATTGAAATTCCGAACTACAGCTATCAGACCATGATGCTCGAGCTTCACTCATCCCCATTGTTCTCCTTTTGTCTTCCGAGCAAGGGTTATCGAAGTGATCAGTGTCCGTGGTAGTCATGTCACCGCGCTGATCCATCCTTGAATCAATTCCGCTTCTGACGAACCAGCTCAGCTAACAGCTTTTGTGTTTACAGTGAGCGACACGAGGACCATTCTTCCTTTTGTGTCACAAATGAAGAGATCCGAAGGCTGTCAACTCGCCTCGCGCGCTCGGCGATAGATTCCATACACGACCATAGCTGTAAATTCGAATTTTGCGGGTCTACATTAGGACGCCTGCAATCAGCATATCTCCTACGAGCATTGAGAGGTCTTATAGTTTCCGGCGCCATTGATGAGCCTACCTTCGGATCCGACAATGTGGATGTAAGCGCCACATTCCGGAAGCAGTCCAGAAACAGTACAGGGGAGTAGAGGCTATCGATTCCTACGCACCTCAATGAAGAACATTGGTGAGAGAAACAGTCTGAACCAAATGGTATGGACTGAACGTGCACCTTTCCATGCACCGCAAACATCTTCGCGCCCTTCGCCAAGCACTGGTCGCGTACGCTCTGACCTTTCTCGGTTGTGAACGAGATGCGCTCAGGATGAATAGAGTCCCGGCCCGAAAGCACGCTTCTGGAGGGTGATTCTGCGGGAAGCTAGAGGAAATAGGTGCTCTTGCAAGAGTTTTGCAGTGCCACCTTCGTCGACGAAGATAGTATTTCCGGACACGCATGAGCAGGAGCAGGAGAGGATTTCTCGACGACACAAGCCACGGGTTCCCGTCAACGTTGAATTACTCATGGGGCACAGCTGGATGCAGGACCCCTCTGGTGAAGCCAATAGTGGATGGCTCCGACAAGCAAGAGTATTCCGTCGCGCAAAGACACTTGAACTCGCATGAAAGTCAACATCCACATCAGTGTAGCATGAATCAAGCAGTACTAGTCATCATAATGTCCCATGCAGGAGGAAAACTTGTGTCGAGATATAGCTACCAGAGCAGCAAAAGGCATTGAGACAGTCGAAGTAGAGAAAGGACATCGTTGTCGACTCGTTTGATGATGGTGACCGCTGCCATCAAAAAGCTGAAAGGCCGATCATTTTAGTGTTGATCACCGACGTCCATCATGTCCTCCAACGAACCTCATCCCATCTCGGCAGGTCGGTCTTCTCTTCCTCAAATCGGTTCAAGTCTCATCGCTCATGATTATCTCTGCCCCATCTAGACCTTCACGCCAACCTCCTCCACTACTTTAAATTCGCGTCGTCCGCCTACGCACCCATCTGTCCCAGACCAAACGGGAAAATCCTCGTAGCGGAGGTACAGGGGATCCCACTGTGCAGTATGGCTCAGACGAACTCATGCACTAGCGCAGCTCTCCAACGAAGTTTCAGATGTCCGCGGATATGTCGCTCGAGACGAGGATAGGAAGGAGTTGATCGTTGCCTTGCGAGGAAGGTTGGTTATACTTAGTGAGGATCATGTTTTGTCAATGCTGATATGCCAGTAAAGCGCGTCGGTTGCGGATATTCTGATTGACTCCGCCGTGGTGCAAGTGCCTTTATTGACGCCGGGAGTACGAGCGCCTAGTAAGAATAATCTTGCCTCGAGGTTACCTCAGGATGTCAGACGTCCATAGACGGTGTCCTCGTTCACAGCGGCTTTCTCGTCGCGTAAGTCAGCATTTTCTCTTGACACTCATGTCTCCAATTCCGTGCAGGTGGAATTCTGTGGCGATACAGATCACCGCCGTTGTAAACGAGCAGCTCGTGTTCTATCCCAACTACGGTTTGGTCACCTTGGGGCATTCGTTAGGAGGCGCGATAGCAGCGCTTGCCGCTGTAACATTGAGGATGAACTTCCCTGACAACCCGACGCGCTGTTATTCTTACGGCGCGCCAAGAACTGGGGTATAACTTCTCCCTCGACATGCCCGCCTTGCTGACCGATTGTAGAACGAGGCGTTTGCGGAATTTTTCAATGAGCAATTCGGTTCCAATTCGTATCGAGGTACGTACCAACGCCGCTGTCGGGGCCTTTTTTGATTGCGTATTCTGGCAGTCGTCCACGGTTCTGATGGGTAACATCTCGTTCGGTCTCTTCGAAAGGATGTGCCTTCTCAAGTTTTCAGGGTCTGCACCATGATTCCGCGGTCCTTGGGATACCATCATCACGGTAAAACATCGCTAACAGAGCTACTATTCGTCACTGATGGACGAGGTAGGTGTCGAGTACTGGCAGAAACACGAACCGGCGAGCAAGGACACGACGGTGAGATGCTCCGACGATGGAGAAGACCCGCGGTGTTCTGCGTCGGTGCCCAGCGAAGGTGTCAATTACGCTCACATGAAAGTGTGTCATACTTCGCTTCTGCTGAGTGTTCTGACCGAGCAAATGACAGTACTTTGGAATCTTGGCTACGACGCCATTCTGCATGTAATGAAAGTCTAGAGGCGTTGAACTCTGGTTCCAAATAGAGAACATGGAATTTTCGAAGAATAATACAAAAAGTTTCAGCTCGTAAGGCATCTTTCTGCGTCTTGATTGGCTCATTGTTTGTACCTTGGGAATATCCGCTGGCATTTCACTTCTCGCTGTTTCTCGACTCGGATGTTACACTCCCAAGTGTCTTCCTCCTTTGCGTCGGCGGTGCGGTTCACGATGTCCCTCCATACAA
This sequence comes from Strobilurus orientalis, assembly GCA_019915145.1. Lineage (NCBI taxonomy): Eukaryota > Fungi > Basidiomycota > Agaricomycetes > Agaricales > Physalacriaceae > Strobilurus > Strobilurus orientalis. The sequence continues at coordinate 537,815 of JAHLML010000018.1, read as the reverse complement.
GATCACGGCATCTTCATGCAACGAAGCTTCTCTACGTCCAGCGAAAGGCATGGGATCACAGCTTGAGCTCTTGATGAGTATTCGCTGGGGCGAGGCAGCGAGAAGGCCTGATTTTACACCTGTTCAGTCAGTACACAAGCGGCGAAGAGTAAGAACACGGCGGACGTTCGTCCAGGCGAAGTTCTGTAAGCACTGGCAGTGGGTCAAGGCGTGCTTCCAGAACGCCGCGCGAGAGTGCGCCCTTCTGGCTCGATGGCCATGCTGCTCGTTGCTGAAGCTCGTTTTCTCGGCACTTGCGGCTCTAGCGTTCGTTCATACTGGCACAAACTGGCGAACGTTCTTCGAGGGACACACGCGGATTTTGTGTAGGTGCTACGTGGGGTGCCTTCAGATGACCCCGCCAGTCTTCGCCCTTCTGGCTCAACGGCCATCCTGCTTGGGACTAATAATACACTCCAGGTGCTTACACATTCAGGACTTCCGACCTTGCATACACCTTTGATGGATCGCATATAAAGGTAGGAGTTTTGGTAGGCTCAATCCTCAGACCTCTGCCTCGAAGTCATCAGTACCTCCACCAGTAGCTTCACCAGGCTGAACGATTCCTCCAACACACCGATCGTGGAATTTGTCATGCGTACCACCATGGGATCTTTCCGCGCCGCTGTCCTCCTCGTCGGAATTCTTCTGCCTCTCACGTTGTCCGCCCCGGCTGAGGAGAAGGTCCTCACTCCTGCTGGCTACCGCCTCAAGTCCACCGTTCACGAGGTCCCCGCAGGCGGACGCGTCGCCCACGTTGGAGAGGAGATCCATCTTATTGACGCTGATGGAACGATCCTTCACGTCGCCCCAAAAAGGGACGCTGAAGCTGTGCGCCAGGTCCTTCCGAGTGAGGTGCCAGCGGCCGGTGGTTGGGTCGCGTACGCATATTGGTCCAACAATGGGTCCTCGCCCATCTCGTCCTTCACCACCTCCTGGGAAGTTCCTCCCATCCCGGTCACCAACAACGGACAGACCATCTTCTTGTTCAATAGCATCCAACACTTCAATACAGACACCATTCTTCAGCCCGTTCTCCAGGTAAGCAGGTTGTTGGCCGGGTGACGTCTGTATATCTTTGCTGACGACCTTCTCTGATTCACTTAGTGGGGTAAATCTGCAGGTGAAAACACTGTGTTTATTTCTATCTTGAGAACACTCAATGACTAACCCTTGGACTTAGCTGGTGGAGGAGCTTCTTGGATGGTTGCCAGTTGGGGTTTGTTTGGACCTGGTCATGTTTGTCAAACCAGTTTTATGTTTGGGGCGAGTGTGGGCTGAACGGAGTGTCCAGATCTATCATACCACGCTAGTTCCTACCAGGTAGGTATTGACATATATTGGCAGTGCTTACTCGTTCACATTCTCTTCTCAGCGTCGGCACTATCCTCAATGGTGTGATGACCCTCACCGGCAGTTCTGGCTCCTCGTACGATTACCACAGTGAATTTGTTGGCATCAGGTGAAAACTTCAGGCCCTCTCCCAACGCCACCATCCGTATCCTGACTTTTTGTAGCGGCACGTTGCTCCCTGTTTTTAATGTTTCCCAACTAGTTTTTGCCTCAGAGACTCTTGAGTCCTACAACGTTGTCGAGAAGTCGGATTACCCCATTGGCGCGACTCGGTTCTCCAATATCAGCCTAGCCGTATCAAATGCTAGCTCCACTCCTGGGACGGTTTGGAAGACATCCACCAGAGCTGGGGAGGACCTGGCCATCACTGTTAATGTGGATGGTCCCAAGAACGCCGCGATTACCGTCACGTACTAGTACTTATGTTGAAAGAAAGTTGGAAGTCAAAAAGGCTTGCTCATGAATTAGTCATCTTGTGAGGCTGCTTCTACGTTTTTCTCTCTTTTCCATTTCGGTACTCGTACTATCTACAAATCTGATGTTACCAATTGAATCCGTCATTTGCTGTTAGAGAAAGATGCCTCGCTCCTCGTCTTGTGTTGGATACGCACCAGGAAAGCAACGGTCATGTACCGGAGGCGACCCTCTGTGCATCTCGTGGACGGACCCTCTTCTGCCTCTCGCTGACACTACTATCGGTGCGAGTTGCCTAGTACCTGTAACCTTCCCAATTGCCGAGTCCACAGTTGTACGAGATGCATTTCGAGTCGAGTCATGAGATGGGAGACAGAAGAGAACAGATTTCTTAGAATTACACACTTTATGCTTCATGCTCAGGCGTGTTGAAGGTCAAGATCGATAGGAGTTTCAAAATCACTAGAAAGGCGAGTCGTACACCAACACGTGACCGTAACATAGTCATTCGCGTGCCAAGGGTAGCGAACCACTATATTTCGTACCATCAACGACTCCGTAAGTCATAAACTTTTTTCGCTTTCAGCCCAGCTTCAAGCTTCAACGCCTGCTAGATGTCTGAACCAACACCTGTCGCGAAACCCGGCAAGTTACCACGTGCAAGTTTCCGCATCTTCGGCGGGTATATCGTCTCTACCGAGGATGCCTTGAAGTGGGCCTCCCGCGAGTTGGTCGAAACTGGTTTCAAACCCATACCAGAGGATCGTCCGGGAACACACAACTATCTCATACTACGGGCTTTTGACAACATGCTGAGGAAGAGTGGTGCATCGGGTTGGATCACCAGGGATATGAGAGGCTCGACCACGGGCGGTATTCGCGCATTCTTGGTGCAGACGCAGAATAAGACTGTGTGGCTCGAAGCCTCGGACCATTGGCGGCAGAGTCCCCCACCGGCGGCGCTGGGATTCGAGGAGGGCATCAGGGATAGGGCCATCAAGGCGTTGTTGGAACTGAAGGGTACGTCTGGGTTGAGTTCTGCTTTGTGGACGTAGCGTGAACGGTTGTCAGGTTTACCACATAGCACGTTCGAAACTTTATGGGCCTAGTATTGCGCGCTTGCTTCGCGTCGCAATTCTTCAGTGTACGACTTGAGGATTCCATGCATATAGTGACATTCAAGTCATAATCATAGCACTAGTATTTATCACGAGGTACTACAAAGAGCACTCCATTGAGCGGCACATTCGGGCGTTGAATGAGATATGCCACCGAGAAATGCTTGACTGGGTAGAAAGCCCGGTCTTCGGTCACGGACGCGACATTCAGTCCGCAAGCACCCGACACATCGACGACGGGACAGCGAGGTCAACCACAGTTCGGGCACGGCCGAGTCCGCATTCAATTTCCTCCTCGCTTCAGCGCTATTTTGCTTCCATCCTTTGATGTTGCCTGTCTTCCTCGACGGAACAATAAAAATTGAATTGGATCTGCGACGAGTATTTACTGCAAAATGTCAGCCGGTAAGCCAATCCATTGATATTGAACTTACCATGTACAATAGATGTGGTGGTATACAAGATGTAATGCGATCAAGCATCCTCAGACTTTTCCTCGGCGTCTAGCCAACTCTCTTCGACGGTCGCCTTGACGCGCCGAACGTATTCCTTCATATTCTCGCGGTATAGCTGTGCCGCCTCTGCGTTGGCGGGAGAGTTGGGATTCGGATCGTGTAGGAGACTTTGAATGCTGGTGAGGATTGCGGCGACATCGTAGGTTGGCGACCAGCGGTTCTGTAGGATATCAAGACAGAGCTCGCCGTTGGCGTAGACGTTGGGGTGGAACATGCGGGAGAGGAACTTGACGGTCGGCGGCTTGTTCGGGTACGATTCGTCGAAGGTCAGGGTGAGTCGGAAGGTGCCGTCCTCGAACGGCGTGTCGGCTGCGGAAGCGCTAAAGAAGCGTGCGGATGGCGTGTGGCGGACAGGACGCACCTGGGCCGAAGATGACCGCGTTCCAGAGCATGATGTTGTCGGGACATGGGCTGCCTGAGATGCCGCTGGGAGGATCGGACGAGAGGCGCTTGAAGTCGCGGATAAGCCGTCGCCGACAGTTTGTGGACTGCAGCACACAGAAGGTCGCAATTTATCAAAGAACGACGGAGAGAAGCGCGCACCATGGCGGGAGATGACAAACAGCCGAGGAACGTTACGTTGGCGCTGAATGGAGACCGGGTCACCTGACACAGTTGCATTCGCGAGGCGCGGTGCCTCTTGGTTTCTCTCTCCCTGCCCAGCGCCTCCTCCCCGCGCATCCGCTGACTTTTCTCTTTTTCCGTGTACTATCGACGACACTAATTGGTATGGACACACACTGCTTGTCCGAATGGCTGCATTCTGACATCTCACCAGACACTCACGTTCACTAACGACCAACATTTCCCATAAAACAGATAAAAAATACTAGCCGCCGCACTGGCTGTCGGTCACCATCATGTCGGCCCCCACGCAGGAGCTACCGAGCTGGTTGACTCTGGTCACCACCACCATCACCGATGATAGTGGCAATCCCCTAGCCACGTCCACCACCATAGTCTTTCTTCCCCTGACTTACTACGGTCCAAGTGTACGTCCCTCTCCATTGGCGCTCTTATCTGCGCGTGCTCATCAATTGCAGATACCACTGAACTCGGATTGGACATACGGTGGACTCACTCCCCCAGCTACTACTGCAACGGCTACCGAGACCAGTGCCTCCCTTACATCTACCGAGACATCTATCCCGACCACATCATCTGCGATACCTACCTCTTCCACCTCCGCGTTACCCTCACCCACAACATCCGCGCCATCCACAACATCCACATCTTCCTCTACCTTCTCACCATCCACATCCCACGGAGGTTCTCCCACGTCGTCCTCATCCTCCACATCTGCTCCATCGACCAGTGGTGGTCTGGAACGGGGCCAGCTCGTCGGCATCATCGTTGGTTCCATTCTAGGTGCCATCGCCATCTTTCTTCTGTGCCTAATCTTCTGCCTGAGACGCCGACGCCGTTCCGTCAGAAGTCGCTCTATCTCTCCGATCGATACCGAGCCTGTCATCATCACTGCCGACGACGCCAGGTATTCCCCGCGGACGAGCGGCGAAGAAGCAGATACTCTTCTTCAACCAAGCTTGTCCCCAACCAGCAGGCGGCGAACCAACGCCAATACCGGCAGTCTTCCCTCCTCACATTCATCGGGTGCCTCCGGCTATGGAACAGTTCTCGACAAGCCAACAATAGCAGTCCCAGAGACTCCCAACGAAGAGGACCGCTTTGATCGTCCCCTCCATCCATGGCAACTTCACTCCTTGGAGGAAGAGGAAGACTCCGTTCTCCCTCCCGACGACTTTCCCGAACCCGCTGGACACCAGACAGACTTTGGGCCCCCGATGTCCTTGGCTGTGGCCGCGGGACTGGCCGAAGGTTCGCACAGCACGGCCTCGATCCAAACACGCAGAACGCAGCGCTCTTCTTATCCTATGGATGGTGACGAACCTGCCATGCTGGCGACTGCGCGCCGTGTCAGGGTTGATGGCCCTCGTACCTCGCCTGAAACCCGTAACCTTCCCCTCGAACCCTCCGACCCAGGACCAAGCTCTCGTCGAAGGCCCCGTGGAAACGGTGGTCTGCTAGGACTGACAGGTCTGGCCGGGCTAGGACGCTTCAGTTGGTTCAGCAATATCACGTCCTCGAGAGGCCATTCCCCCGAACGCGACGTTGAGAGTGGGACGGCCTTGCTGGACGATCCACCTCCCGAAATGGCTGAACGACACTCCCGTTTGGGCACAGGACTCGGTCTCGGACTGACTGCTGAAGGCACTCGGCCCGTATCCAACATCAGCGCCAGAAGTGCTGCGTCTGCAACGACGACGTACCACGATGCTCAGTCCTCTTTATCGAGCACGCCTGGGTTGCGGCCTCCACCGCGAGCCCTCACGCCGTCCAGCCAAGGGGAACTCAATGTCATGCCATGGACTGGCCGAGATACGGCATATTTCACACCAATAACGCCAGGGGACGACGATCCTTTTGCTTCAGCGCCACCTATGCCTCCACCTCCTGGTGCACATGCCTTGAGTGGTGGCGACATTGATATCGATATCCTTGACATGCCCGCGCCGAGAGGCATCTCTCCATTCAGCTCCTCGGCGTCAACCAGAGTTCAAGTTCCCAGTGTTAATGATCCTGCGCACGTCTTGTCGACACCGAAAGCTTGGGACGACACCATGGGCAATACTCCTTCCATGGGATCCTTTGCGGCACAATCCGACAGTACGCAAGTCGAAGGTGCTGGCATTAGCATCGACGTGTTGGAGGAGGAACCACCTCCTGCAGTAGACATTTGGAAATCGATGGCTTCTGTTCTGAGCACCGGTGCAGACTCTCTTGGCGTTCCTGGGAATAGGACGACCTTTGGGATGGTGAGTTGTCCATCTCTCCCTTATACATACACGGTGTGCTGATTCCGGGCATTTTCTCAGCCTCGACTCGTAAATCCTCCAGATCATGCTTCAGAGCAAGGATCCCTCCACTCGATGCGCTCGCATCTGCACCCCTTCTCTAGCCACTCTGCGGGCTCTGCACCGGCTTCTCGACGTGACGGCTCCGGCTCGGGGTCCTCCTACAGCCATCCTCGTTCCAAGAGCGGCTCGTCGCTGTCTCACTCCAACAGCATCACTTCGGATGGGCGCCGCCGACCAGTGCGGGGCGCGGGACCGGTCTCTCCAGCGGTGTCGGCGTTTGGGCATACTAGTCCTGTGAGCTCGCCAGAGCCGGCGCATCTCTCTGATCTTGATACGTCTGCCTTCTCTGATGCGCGGTCGCGGAGCGGCAGCCCGTCGCAGTCACCACCGCTGAGCCCCCTGCTCATGTCGCCTTGGGTGGGCGGGCTGGATAGGGATTGGCAAGCGGCGTGACGACGACCATATGTGTTACCTACTTCCTCCACCTCCACCTATCATTTTGATGTGCGTTAGGCACTCGTTCATTACACAGCATGCATCGACCGGGACGTACAACGCTCCTTTGAGGCTGTAGACCATCTAGTTACCGACGCTGTGCTGTGCTGTATATATGACTTTCTCTTTTCTTGCTTTCTTGGGGTTTTGATCCTTTGCTGGTAGCTTTTGATAGTTACTTACGACCCATGTCATGACAATGTATCGCTGTGTTCTCGTGAAGCGTCAGGCTTCGCTCTGAATTGCTGTACAAGGGCAAGCAAGATACGACCCATACAATGGTGGATTGCGAACTAGCCCCAGACACTCTCGAACGTGCTATGTGGTAGGCCTGCCAAATGTTCAGGCTATACGTCCACACAGCAGGACTCAGCTCAGACGTACCCTTCTGTTCCAACAACGTCTTAATGGCCCTATCCTTAGCATCCTCCTCGAATCCCAGTGCCGCCGGTGGGGGACTCAGCAACCAGTGGTCCGAGCGTTCGAGCCATAGATACTTGTCCTGCGTCTGCACTAGGAACGCGCGAATACCGCCCGTGGTCGAGCCTCTCATATCTCTAGTGATCCAGCCCCTTGCGCCAACTTTATTCAGCATATTGTTGAGAGCGCGAAGTATCGCGGAGTTATGAGTCATTGGATCCTCTGGTACGGGCCTAAGGCCTTGTTGGATGAACTCGCGGGTGGCCCACGCGAGGGCGTCTTCGTTGGAGACGATATAGCCGCCGAAGATGCGGTACTCTTGAACTTCTGGCTTGCGGGGTTTTGTGGTAGGCGCTGGTTGAGACATCTATGAAAAGCTCAAACTGTGCTAGGAAAGCACGAGATGGTCATGACTTACGGGGTCGTTGACGGTACGAAGAAATAGTTGTTCGCAACCCTTGACACGCTATTGACAATGTTACGGTCACGTGTTAGTTTGTGGCGACTCGACATTGACATTGTCGAAACTCTTATCAGTTCCGACCTTCAACGCACCTCGGCATAAAAGCAGACACTGTGATGTAATTCGGCATTTAGCAATCTGTTTCACAAGTGAGCACAAGAACAGAGCGTGAGCACAAGTGTTGATGACAGTCAATCCGTTTATCGTGATTTGTTTGGTCTTCACCAGAGCTGAACTTCTCAGCGTTGCGAGTATGCAGAAAGGATCGTTCGGTATTGAGCATACGTTCAAGTACAACTGTCAGGCCTAAGTATTCGTACACGGTGTCTACCAATGAACGTCGGCGTGTTGAACACCGACACTTTTCCCAAGGTGGAAATGGAAGTCAAAGAGAAGGACAAAAGCAGAAAGATGAGAAGAGTAGAAATTCAAACACGAAAATCATGTCACAGAAACTGATCAGTAAGTGATGGTGCTCTCGGCGTTCTTGGATCAGTGCCATCCGCGTCGATGAGATGATTCTCCTCTCCGACATGGGCGACGCGTCCACCGACAGGGACCTCGTGGACGTTGGATTGGTCGCGATATCCAACAGGGGTGAGGACCTTGTCCTCAACCCGAGCGGACAACGTGAGGGGAAGGAGAAGCCCAACAAGGAGGGCAGCGGCGCAAAGGGATCCCATGGTGAATTGCATACCGGGCTCTGGCAACTGCATCAGTGAAATCATTCAACCTGGCATGCAATGCAGTCGACGTACTGATGACTTCGAGATAGGAAGAGATCTGAAATTTGGGATTCAAGGAGACCCACTTTTATACGGGGTGCAAGGCCGTATGTCACGGATAGGTTTACGGCTGGACTGCCAGTGGTCAGTAGCATGAACATTGAACAAGAGCCCGGGACACTCACGAGGCATTCTGAATCACCCGGGGGCATTCTGTGAGCGCCACCAGGGCACCAAACCCCGACAGTATCTCTAAACACACGCTGCTGGCATGTCAGCACGGACGTCGGGCAGGTTGAACAGTCAGCCTGACTATAGTCTTTAGTTGCATGGACATTACCATTGAATGAAAAGCTCACACTCGAGCTAAAATTATCGTACTGTTCTGACATCTTCAACCACAGAAACAACGCGCCATGCGGATGGTGATTTGGTGAAATCCACCGATGAAGGGAAGGTGTGCGAAGCGAAGACTCGGACAGCCACCTTGAAAGGGAGCCGATGAGCCACTTGGTAAGACAAGAGGCGTCTCTACAGAAATGTTTTCCGCATCCTTTGAGCCCTCTCAGTGTCACAAACTTGTTTCTGTTGTATACCCTGTACTAAAACCGCAACTTGAAGCTGCCCTCGTTAAGCTCAAGTTGTCGTACCAAGGCAAGCTGAACTCCCGGTCAAAACGCGCAGTGAAAGCGAACTTGGAAGACACACCTTCATATGAAAGTATTGACATATCCCGGGTTTTGAGCCATCGTTCGAGCATCTGACGTTCGTATCCTCAATTGCCGGTGTGTGGTTCTGCCAGTACTCGACACCTGATGCTAGGTCTGGCAGCGGAACCTCGCCGTGAAGACTTTACCCCAGCGACCTAGAAATCATACAGCAGACCCTACCGGAAGGCTACCAGAAGGTATGGCCTTTCCAAAGACCAAACATCGGAACTATGAACGGACAACCCCGACCAACAGGACGCATTCAGAAAAGCGTCGAGGTCGGCGTTTACATGGACGTACCCATATACGAATCGGAACCGAACTGTGCAATAAAGATTAGTTGCTCTGAACTCGGTCAGGACTCGGTCAAGAAGATATCGAATGTCAGAAGAGTACCTCAGTTCTTGACGCGCCGTAAGTACGCATTGGGTTAACCGAGAAGTTCATCGTCAACAGCATAACGGCCTGACGCCCTGCACGTGTACCGACCAGTCTCAACGACTCAAGTTCAATTGACTCGGACAACGTGAACAAGTCGAACGACACTACCGGGTAGACCGATTCCGAAGAAAAAGTGTGCACAAAGTATTCCAGATTCCAGAAACCTGTGTTCGTGATCGTTCGTCGAGGATGGAATGCGCAGCGCTCAACCGTGACAGTCTGTTGATCCCGAGGCGTATGCAGGTGGCGCTGTAGAGTCGTCGTATCAGTGCGTGTCGTAATCCTGATTATCTTGGCTGTCTTGGTGGCTTGGCTGTGTGAATGTCTGTTCTCGGACGCCGCGCAACAGTACTGAACAAGAAAGAACAGGGAGGTGCCACAGAGAAGGTGGCAACTTTTGGCTTCAAGCAGGCTTAACCTAAAGGTGAGAGGAGGTTCAGTACTTAGCTAAGGATTGAAATTTGAAGCCTAAGGTGCCTTATCGACTTGGCTATAGAGTTGATTGCACTGTTGATGTGTTGATGTCAAGAAAGGTGACCGTCGGTTCGGCAGCGGCAAGGAGAGATAACCTACAAGCATACGAGTAAAATCGATTAGACGTTATTCTCCTCGATAGATCATAGTATCATACTAAGTTAGATGGGTGGGCATTCCTGACTACGAGTAGTGCTTACCTTGGCGCTTTACTCTGCTACATAAACCTCTGGGGCCCCATAGGGTGCGGAGGAAAGTTGAACTCTGCTGGTGTCCCTGAGAGAAACACCTAGAAACACTTGTTCCTTCGGATATCGAATTGAGATGAGTACGCCACCCACCTGTCTCCTCAGGTTTTTGACAATCGGTTCAGCCCAGAAGAATCCTAAGTATCCATTGGATGCAGACATGCCCACCCTTCACAGCCCACGTCCGTTGTCCATCCCGGCGTCCATCCTTGCCTCACAATCATGGGTGCATCAAAGATTGATCATTCTTGCCGGTGAGGCGCGGGATGCTGTTCTGGTCGCGATGTCGATGGAGTTGTAACATGATGTGCGCCCCAGTGAATGGTTAAATCAATTCCCTCCGTATCTAACACGGACTCTATCGTGTCTAGCACGAGTTACCAGATGAAAAACCCGGCCGACTAGTATGTTGTGAGCTACAATAACTAGACATCTTACCGCCACATATAGCTTTTGTTGTTGGAGGCGTGTGGCTGACTGTCAGTGTCAGGCAGTGTAGACGGCACCGGTTGCCGTCGGAAATGGGGTGTGGAGTAGATCGTGTGACGTAACGTAACCGTGTCTATTTCGGGCTCGATCTCAAACGGTTTCCCCTCTCGTCTGGGCGCCATAACAAATTCTGTCGTGTGCTCTACACTCGGGGCCTGAAATGCCTTTCATCTTGAACGGTCACCACTGCCTGTTCCGCTGAGCGCACGGCCTCATTCCCAGTACACTGCTGCGTCCCGCTCGCGCGATTGTCGTGGCATCCCCGACTGCGGATTCACTCAGGCTCAGCGTCTTTTCTCCTTATCCAGGACCCTCTTGGCATTCTTGCCTTTGATTGCTCCCTCTGCTGTTCACCATGATGCGCTGGACGTCCACCTACCTCCCTCTCAGTCAAACCGACCCAGGGTCCGAACACATAGAGCTATCCCCACAACCTAACACACTACGGAAGTCTCTGCGCCGCCACTCCTTCCGCACAGTATCCATAATTTCCGTGCTCCTCACCGTCTCTTTAACTTTCTACTACTTCGACATTCTTTCTCTCGTTTCGTCGTATACCGTCCCCTCCTCCACCCAGAGCACCCCTACCGACACTACCGAGGATTCCGATATCACTGCAACCCCTTCGCCTGACTCTCCTCCGCCGGAGACACCACATGGCTGGTACTTCTACAACCAGGACTCCACCCCCAAATCTCCGCTTATTGACACCTCCCTACCACGATCCTATCATCCAACTCGCGGGCAGCGCGTAATCAACCGTGAATGTGCCGACCTATGGATAGCTCGAGGCAAGGTCTGCCCTAGTATGGCCGACCAGCTAGCAGAGGCATCGGCGGCCGGAGACGATGGAAAGATAGATGTCCTGTGGACCTGGATCAACGGCTCAGATCCCTATCTAGCTGACCTACGTACCAGTGCTGCTGTCGACGTCGCCCCGTGGGAGGACTACGAGGAGGAAGAGGAAGAGGAAGAGGAAGAAGAAGAAGAGGAAGAGGAGGAAGAGGCAGAGGAGGAAGGCGACATTGGAGAGCTAGCTGGCGCCGCCGAACACCATTTCAGAGACCACGACGAGCTACGTTACTCCATGCGCAGCGTCTATCAGAACGTCCCGAAATCCCTCATCCGCAAAATCCACCTCTTCACTTCCAGCCTTCCCTATACGCCTATCAACGGCTCCGACGATACTCCCTCCGCAGCCGAAGTCGCACAAGGACGGATGGGTCACATACCGACCTGGTTGAACCTCACGCTCAACGACGTCGAGACCCCCTCGATAAACATCATTCACCACTGGGAGTCTTTCAAGGTCACCGACAACGTACTCGCCCAGTACGATCTCCCCTCAGGCGACGTTGGCGCCGAGATGTGGAGGGATGCTGTATTACCCACTTTCAACAGGTAAATCATGCCCCACTTTCCCTTCTGATCACACGACTGAAATTATCCGTCTCCGCAGTCTGACCATCGAAAGTCAGTTCACCCATATAGACACGTTTAAAGACACCGTGCTTTATCTTAACGACGACTACTTCATCACTCGACCTCTGAACGCGGGCGACTTTGCCACACCGCTCTATGGGCCCGTCTTCAGAATACAGCGCAACTGGAACATCGGTTTCATCGATATCCAGGGCTGGTACGACTACAAAGCTGACATGGAGGGCGAACAGGTAAAATTTATTCAATGCTCTATCGTTATTCCCATCTCCTGACCATCAATCAACGCAGCCCACTCTGGAACTATCCAACTGGTACCTCAATGACAGGTTCGGCGGCCGATATCGAAGCTATATTAAGCATGTTGCGCGCTCGATGGATGTCAACATTCTGCGAGAGGTAGCGACCATCTGGCCAGATGTCATTGCGACGTCTGCGAGCGTGCGTTTCAGAGCACGCGGACCTCAAGTCCATATAGCGTTCCTGCAGATGTACTATCACATCGAAAAGCACCGCGAAGCTCTGTCAGTCATCTATATTTCACTGAATCCTGATAGTTGTCTGATCCTTCATCATTGATATAGCCTGTACTCGTTCCTGATGCTGCGAATCGATGCAGACATGGATGGCAAGATCTCGCCCACCGAAGCTCAGACTCTGCTGGACGAGATATCGGGGATAACTGACTTCAATCGCGATGTCTTTGGCACGATCGAAGTATGGAAACCGTATCGTCTCGCCCAGGACAAGGAGAACTTGATGTCTGCTGGCTTCGATGCTCCCACCGAGACCTCATACCTCTTTACGAGCGCCGACGGCTATCCCTTCGTTCCAAGGACGGATGGTCACGAATGGGCACATTACGCTCATGGCGGCGCCAAATCCATGTGCAAAATCGAGATATCAAAGTGCTTCCTCCCCGGCTTTGGCGAACATGATGTCGAGTCGGACGCGACGTTCCAGAAGTGGATGTTCGCCGACCCCGGCTGCGGCGACTGTGCGATTATTGCCCTCCTTGGACGCAGTGGCAAGTCGGGCTTGAGCGCTTTTTTGCCGCCTCGAAGTGAGAAGGTGGAGGATAATGTGGAGGTGGATGGGCTCATGGAGGAATACGACACTATTGGCGGCGGAGCCTCGAAATGGTGGGATGCGGACTTTACGCCTTCGGAGGCTGCGCGTCGTAATCCTCGTGCCTACGCTGTGCGCAACATCCAGCGATACTCTTTCGTTATTGGTGAGTCCAAACTCATGGTGGCTCTGTTCGGACTTAACTGTTACTCAGGCGATACACCCATGGAATGGTTACAAGTCAAAGACACCTCCATCGCTGGCAAGCTAGAGGAGCTCAAAAACCCCAATGGACGCTGTGCGTTGTTGGCAATAAACGACGACGTCAAGAATGGCGCGGAGATGGCACCCACAGATAGATTGCTGAAAGATTGGTATCGGGTACGATGGAGGAACGTCGTCGGGTGGTGGGAGAGCGGAGAAGACCACTCGATGACCAGCGGGGGCTGGTGGGGAAGTAGAGAACGAAAAGATTACGTGCCAGAGCGTCGACATCGGCGATTTGGGCGAAACCACTCGTTATCGTGAAAGTAAATATGAAGATCGATTGTACGCAATACTCACTCTACGCTCTACTGACTTATCTGCATCCCCACCCATCTGTATCTGTATTTACTAGTACCCACCACACGCATTGCTTGATATATATAACAATATTAATCACTCCAACAGATGTTCGTTTATGATCGACGACACACTCAGGCTGGCCGTAAGAGCAAGACCATATGGTGCCAACGGCCTAGTCACCTACTATTTTTGACAGTGGCCAATTCGAAATTGACCTCAAAACCGTGACGTGACTGTCAGTGACACCAGCCAAAAAGCGTGACATGGCCAATTTGGCCCGGTCTTCCGAGAAAAAAGTCGCTCAGTTTTGATCCAAATAAAAATTCCCTCTGTCAGATCATTTTATTTATTAATTGGAGTGTTTTTGTCAGACAGATAAGAATTCGGCGTGACAGTGAGCCTGGAATAGCATTGTCACAAATAGTAGGTGACTAGGCCGTTGGCACCATAGGTTGACAGATTCGTAATAGAGATATCTGGAGATTTTCTGCAAGGTCAAAGCACGTCCACTTGCCGCTGGTGGCTTCCAAGACCAGATCGGAGGTCCGAGTCCTGCGCTGCTCGGACCTCATCATAAGCCTCAACGGCTACGTACGGCCGGGCGTGAGAAGGTCGCAAACAGAATGGCGTACACTCGGAGTTCGGCTCTCACCATCCACCACCACAAAGAAACCGCATCTCGTATATCGTTTCGCGATGGTAGGTCATATCATTAGGCCTAGGTGTACACCGACTCATGCCATCTGGCAGACGTCTGCTCCAATCGCGATCGTAGACTCTGAGTCTGAGACTCCGATGTCGTGTCCTAGTCTTGCGTTGCAGTCCACCCCAGATTCGACCCCTTTCCCGTTGCCGCTCAGACCTTCCCGACTGGAGGCTTTACTGGAGTCGAACTCGCCGCCGGAAGCCTCCGAGGAGGAATCACTCCATGCTTTCTTAGATCACAGCGATGCATTCGAGTCCGAGTCCCTCACAAACATTCGTCACCGCATGCAGCTGGTAATCACCGGGGCTCTGGGATCCTGTCTCCAGGAGCCTGAGGAGAGACACCATCTGAAGCTGGTGGCCCAATCGAAAGCAGTCATGCATCCTCTGCGACGTCTTCCGACCGAAATCTTAGAAGAGATCTTCCAACGAACCATTATACCAATCGGAAACTTGGAGTTTTCGGTCCGTGGTCGCAGGTTTTGGGATTCTCTCAGTATGTCGCATGGCTCGTGGACCCTGTCGCATGTTTGTAGGCGGTGGCGCGACGTCGCCATAAACTGCCCCGACGTCTGGAGTCACATCCGACTACATTTTGACCACTACAATTCCAATCCCTCGACCCTTCTTCGAGCTTATGGCTGCGTTGTCGACAGAACACGACAGCACAAGCTATTGGTTCATCTCGAAGGCACCAGAAAATTGCCACGCACCCTGCTGACTTCCGTGTTAAAAAATGCCAGCCGATGGACGGAAGTTCACATTGACATTCCCTTCGCTTATTTGAAAGCTCTATCACCCATGAGCAGAGTTTTTGTCTCTTTACGAAGGGTGTTCATTGCGATGTCAGTGGCTCCCTCCAATTTCTTTGACTCGAAAGCTGGTTTATTCCAGTTTGCACCGGCACTCCAGAAAATCGAAGTTGCATCCCCCACACTCCCTGTTAATCGACTGCTTCTACCTTGGGATCAGATTCTCCAGGCTCATTGGGTCACAGATGGGCTCGGAGCTGCGTATATTCTTCGCAACGCTACACGCTTGATGATTCTCGGCATCATGCTCTTGCGCGAAGACAATCTACCACCCGTTCCACAGTCACCTCTCGATCTCTCTGTCGTGAACAATAGCATCAAGAGTCTCGCATTTTACCAACGTATATCCCTGGTCGAATCCTCTCTAGTACAGCGCTTGCTGAAGAACGTTGCCCTTCCTTCACTCAAAACTATACTGTTCCGTCTCCAAAAGTCGGCTGTACCTGGTGCGAATGCCTCATTCCTTTTCCCTGACACACTCAATGCACCGGAATTACGAGCATTGCTATTCTGGCGCCGGAGGCGGCGGAACGGCCTGCATCCCTTCTACGTCTCACCAAGAAAGTGGCGCTGTCGCTTTTGACAATGATCAAAGCGACACCAAACTTGACGTGCCTCATTATCCGAGCACAACATGAAAACGGATTGCTTTTTCAGGCTATGACTTGGGATGCAGATCGTGTGCATTGGGCTTTCACCAATTTACGCACCCTCAAACTTGGTCAATCACACCTCGATGGAAGGTCACAAAAAAGCGAAGTTCGAGCAGCTTTCATCACTATGGCGAAGTCCTGGGCGGATGAGCAGACTCTCAAGGGTGCTCACCCTGGCTTCAAAGTACGGACGGTTGAGCTTGATGTTGACTCAGTCGGTCGCGACCGCGTTTGGAAGGAAGAGATTGCGAAGCTAGTTTTGCAGGGGACCGTCATCTTAACCAACAAGACCATGTAGTCTAGTTTTGTCTGTCGCCGCTCGCGCTACATATAGTTGCAATGTTTGTGTCTACTGCACTTAATCTGTCTGGATGGAATGTACAATGGGGAAGAAGCGAGATTTCGACGTGGTGTAGTCCAATCCCCTCAAGACTGTTCAAGTTGATCTTATTCAGCTCCGCAAACTGATGTTGTAGCTATCTCACAAATTATAATCAAGAGATCTGTTTATCCTCCCCAAGTTCCAAGGACGCCCGCTCGGCATTGCTATGTAGAGTAAGATTTACCCTTACCATGCGGATATACACCAGGTGCTACGCGGTTTTCATCTCGGCTCTCGACACTGTGGATCGTCATGTGGCGCTTCATTTGAAGAATAAGACATAAACACTTGCTTCGAGGATGCAGAGCACTTACACACTCCGTCCGAGTCAGGTGGAGTAGGGTAGAGTCATTGTACAATTGACCTGAACCGTAATGAAAACATAATCAGCGCTCAAGCCACGGCGTGTGAAGTTGTACACCCGGAGTTCAGCGCTTACCTTCGTCTACCACCATCCAGAATTTGTATTTCATACATTGTGTCGCGATGGTAGGTCATATCATTGAGCCTTGGTGCATACCGACTCATGCTTTCTTGCAGACGTCTGATCCACTAGCGATCGCCGATTCCGAGTCTGAGACTCTGAGGTCGTGTCCTACGTGCCTCGTCTCGCAATCCACCTCAGATTCGCCCCCTTTTCCATTGTCGCTCAGTATTTCCCGACTGGAGGCTTTAGTGGAGTCAAACACGCCGCCTGAAGCCTCCGAGCAGGAATCACTTTGTGCTTTCTTGAATCACAGCGATGCAACGCTCACAGACATTCGCGACCGCATCCAGCTCGTCAGGGCCACGTTGGAATCCTGTATAGAAGAGGAAAAGGACCATCTAAAAGTAGTAGCCCAATCGAAAGCAGTCATGCAACCTCTGCGACGTCTTCCGACCGAAATCTTGGAAGAGATCTTCCAACGAACCATTATCCCGATCGGATCCTTGAAGATTCCCGCCCAAGGCCGCAGAACCTGGGATTCCCTCAATATGTCGCATGGTTCGTGGACCGTGTCGCATGTCTGTAGGAGGTGGCGCGACGTCGCCATAAACTGCCCCAGCGTCTGGACTGACATACGACTCCATTTTGACCACTATCATCCCGATCCCTTCTCCCTTTTCCGAACTCTTGGCTGCGTTGTCGACAGAACACGACAGCACAAGCTATTTGTTCATCTTGAAGGCACCAGGGCATTATCACGCTCCCTGTTGGCTTCGGTGGTGAACAGTGCCAGCCGATGGACGGAAGTTTACATTGCCGGCATTCCCTACAGTTCCTTGATCACTCTCTCCCCCATGAGCAGGGAACTTGTTTCTCTTCGAAGGGTGACCATCAAACAAACGGAATCTACTCTCTCCGAAATCCTTGCCTCAAATGCTGCTGCTGTTTTCCAGTTCGCACCGGCACTTGAGCAAATCATGGTCACATCCCCCACACTCCTTATCGAACGTCTACCCCTACCTTGGAATCAGATTCGCAAGGTCGTTTGGGTCACAGATTGGTTCGGAGCCGCGTATATCTTTTGCAACGCTACACGCTTGGAAGAATTCGAGATCTTGTGCGAAGACATTTTACCTTCGTCTATTTCTCAAGCGCCTGTCAATCTCCCTGTCGTGAACACCAGCATCAGGAGGCTTACATTCTGGTGGAAGAAATCACTGGCAGAATCTACTGCAGTACAGCGCATGCTTGAGAACGTTACCCTCCCCTCACTCGAAAGTCTGATATTCCGGCTCATCATCGAGTCGACTGTATCTGGTCCCGATGCCACATTCCTTTTTCCTGGCACACTGAATGCACCGGAAATTAAGAACATTGCTATCCTGGCGCCAGCGACTGGAAAACAGCGTGCGTCGTTTCTATCTATCAACAAGGATGTAGCGCTGTCGCTTGTGACCATGATCAAAGCGACACCAAATCTGACTCACCTCGTCATTCGTGCACGATTCGCATCCGGACTACTCTTCCGGGCTCTGACTTGGAATGTAGATCATGTGGATTGGCAATTCGCCAACTTGACGACTCTCCAGCTTGGCGGATCGCTTTCCTTCGGAGGGCAGATGGAGGTTTGGGCAGATTGTATTGCTATGGCAAAGTCCTGGGGGGATGAGAAGGCTCTCATGGGTGCTCGTCCTGGCTTCAAGGTACGGACGGTCGAGTTTGATGTAGACTTGGTTGTTGCAAATAACGCCTGGGAGGACGAGACAAGCGACCTCATTGCACAGGGGATTATACTTAGGCCAAATTAAAAGCTTTCAGTTCATGTAGCCCTCAAATCACGACCGTCGTATTCAGCATAGACCTCGCAATGAAGAAACTGAAATAAAAGAAAAACGATAGCATTGCGAACAGCATGTACATCACATAACGGCACTATGCTCTTGGCTATATGTACACTGATCAGCGCTCAGTCTCGATGTGCCAGGACAAAACCTTACCTTGACTTCGTCTCCCAGCTTCTTGACTGTGATTGCTGGCCTCTCCGCCTCCTTTACACCCTGATCGCCTTGGTCCCACGTATAGCACGTCGCAATAGCCATACTCGTCCCATCACAATTGAAGGCAATCGACGAGACCGGATTGTTGGCCTTGGGATACTGCCTGAGACGCTTCTTGACCTTGTGGTCCCAGATGGAAACGACACCGTCGGAACCAGCGGATGCGAAAGTGTTGTATGTGGGGTGGAAGGCGAGCGCATTGACGGGCCAGACGTGGTCGACGTCGTCTATGGTCTGTCGGTGGCATTTGAAGGCGTATTTCTTCTGCTGTACTTCGGGCGAGGGATCAAAGTATTCCACTGCGATGCGTCCTTCCGTCGACGCCATTGCGTAGCCTGGAGTCAATGATGAGTGGTGAACAAGGAATGGAGATGGAGATGGGGCGCACCTTGACCGTCAGTCATGCAAGCGAGCGAACGCGTGAGGTATTTGAGGCTGCTCTCGCGCTCCTGCATGACGACGTCCATGTTGCGCGTGTCGTATATACGGACGAGGCGGCTGGCCATAGCCACGACGAGCTTGTTGTCGACTAGATCCATGCTGTACACGCGCTCGGGCATTTTGACGGTCGACTGGTGCGCCGTCTGCGCGCGGGGATCCCAGAAACGCACGGAAAGGTCCCATGAGCCGGAGATAAGTGCACCTGTGGCGGAGTTAACATGCTTTCCAGCGGAACAGGAAGACGAACGCGCTTTTTTCCTTGGACCATACTAGCGAGGAGATAGAGTCATCGTGTGCACCGAGGTTGGCAGACCGCTCCTGGTCGAGGCCCAGGCTGAAGAGATAAACAGTCAGCGACAAAGCAAGAGCAGTTGGATACGACGCACTGTCGAACTGTGCAATCTAAGCCGCCACTGTAAGCATTGGATCCGTCCCCAAAACAACAACTCAACACAGCGGCGCGGTGGTCGAATTTTGCCTTTTCCTCGTTTGCTGCTGTGTCGTAGAAGCGCACGGTGGTATCCCACGACGATGCCAGCAGGTGGTTTGGGTTGACTGGCGAGTAACGGACTTGGGAAATGCTGTCGAACGGCGGAGACTGGATTATGGTGTCGGTCGACATAATGATGGTAAGAGGGAAACCAATATAAGGCCGTTGCCCCAGTTCGATCCCTCTGGCTCACGGTTGTCACTTCCACTTCTGCGTCAAAGTTATGTCAATCCATAAGGTGCGTTTATACTGTCGTCCTTTATGGCATAGACAGGCGCACAAGGATACAATTTTGAATTCCCGAGCAATGCAATCACCTTACCAAAGCTTCGATTTCTCGCCTGGCTCTGCGAGATCAAAGCCATGTCAAAATGTCACGCAATTGCAAGTTGAAAACCGAATGTCTGTCATTAGAGTGGTAGATAGTTGTAGTCCATGATATAACAAAGTCCTGTTCGCCTTAACGGTAGATACGATATCCAAAACACGACTACATCGGCGTGGGCTCTGCGAATGCTGCACGGGCAACCTTCTCGAAGCCGCCGTTCGAGCGCTTCTTCTTGGCGGCGGAAACACTGACAGTGGGCAGCGCAACACAGTTCGAGGACGACGCGGCCTTGTGTGCTTTAGGCGTCGGCTTAACTCCCTGGTACCAGGTCGAAGTGCCATAAACACCCATGGGAAGACTAAAGACAGCATAATCAGCGTTATCATAGCTTGTTGAAGGATTGTGAACGCACTCATCATCACCCTCGCAGTTCTCAAACACGCCAGCATCATAGTTGGCCGGCATGTTCCAGTAGCAACCCATAACATCGTAGATGTGTTGGCAGAGCTGAGCAGCATTCGCACCGACACAAGCACGGAAGCAGAATTCAGTATCGGAGATGAACGAAGTCCACTCGTGGTACTGGATACCAGTACCGAACGAGTTGCCGTAGACGAGACCACCGACTGGAAGATGAAGCTTCAGAAAAGGCATGCTTGTTCATATCCATGAACACGTACTTGGGTTACCGTTACCATCAGCGCCATGAGGATCGAGTTCACCTCCTCTACAAAAAACATTTAGCCTTTAGCCTGCTGAAGGGTTGTTGCCAGTAAACTTACGCGTCGCCGGAGGGGACGTTGATTTTGGTGAAGTCACCCGCCCCGGTCACTTGAACGTAGTCGGGGGTCTTGACAAAGTGCACGCCCTTGAGAGTTCCGTTGGGGATGGTGCGAGCGCCGCGGCCGGACTTGGTGCACCAAGCAACTTCGTAACGCTCCGAATCACCGATGCTAGCCACGGAGGGAGGGGCCCAGAGACAGAAATCGTCAGCAGAGCTAGTAAGTACCGCAATGAGGGCCGGATACTTCAAGAAGAGGCGGACACTCACTTGATCCACGCGGTCTGGCATTTGGACTTCGAGCTGCTTCCGGTGCCACAGTCGTTGGTTCCCGTCTGTCCGTCCTGAGACGTGGCGGGGAGGTCAGTGTAGTAGTATCCCGTGTTCCAGACTTGGTTGACTCCGCCAGAGCAAGACCAAAGCTGAATCTAGAACCATTGATATGCCGCCTCAGCGTACGGTCCTTTGACATTTGAAAGATATGGATTCATACCCTCTTGCCGTTCTTAGTCGAACCGTCGGTCAAGTCCATGCACTTTCCGTGATTCTTCCAGGAGAGGTGATAGTCATCCTACGCATTTTGAGTACATCTGCGCCCATATGATTGACGCGAAGCACGCACGGTGTAGTAGAATTGCTGGTTGGCGCTGCCGGCGCTGCAAGTCCACACTTGCAGCTTGACGCCATCAGCAGTGCTGCCGCCAGTGACATCTAGAATTTTCCCGTTTACTTTCAACCGCGTCTACCATACGCTGAAACCACCCACCTAAGCATTTCGTGCCGTGAACAGTAACAGTGCCGTCGCCAACGAATTTCCACTTCTGGGAGCTCGCGCCGGTGCAGTCTTCAATTGTGACTTTGGCTCCGTCCGTATTCGAGGCAGCAGTCAGACACTTTCCTGTTTGACTTCGTTAGACCGACTGTTCAACTCGCCTGGTCTAATTCGCACCAGAGTTGATTCCAGGCTGGATGAGTACGCGCCCTTTATGCCTAGAGCAGAGTCAAAATCGATGTTAACGTCGACTAAGGCACTTTCAACGTACGTGGGGACCTGGGCAGACACCAGGGTTGCGGCGAGGAAAGCAACGGAGAGGAAGCGATTCATGTCGAATAAGAATTGTAAACTTGGGAGGGAAAAAAAGAATGTGGGTGTTCGCCAAACGAACAGGGAAGGGAAGGAAAGAGAGCGTCTCTGTTTACTCGGAGCTCGAGCGCGACCTCATGGCGTCGGACTTGCGTCGGACATTGATCACCGCCTGATCCTGGCCTGATCACCGCGAAACATAACATATTGGTCCCGAGGCTCAAGACTCACCCTCTTCACTCCACTTCGCCGTCGCCGTGCTGCTGTATACAACCGTCTAGTTTGAAGAATGACCCAGTATTGCCTTCAGTATCAGTCTGTGCCGTCTCTCAGCGCGCCACAAGGAGACCCTAGCAGATCACAAGATGATGGCCTCATTCAATTTCGGGCTCTCCAAGGGCTCTCGTCGAGGTACGCAAGCCGCAAGCGCATAGTACGGGCATTGTGGCCCCATGATCTTCGCTTTTCGTCTACTTCCCCAGTCTAGCCAACTTCTGGGGTGGTCGTAAGTACGTCGCGGAAAAAATTCCAGGCCAACCTGTAATGCATATGAGTTGAACTTGGATCACACACCCTGATGTCTGTCAGTGTCATGATTCATCCAGCTGAAGATGTCTCCAGGACTACTGCCAGGACATTCGAGTTAGACGTACGCTCTTGGAAGTTCCATGAATGAAAGAAGCATCCGTTCAAGGTACTAGGTTAGGAACAGCAGAAGGGCGTGTCTGCATATCACCTCGAGCTCTAGTACTTTCTTCGAGCGACGCACGCTGCAAGCCGCGGCTTCTTCAGTGCCAATCTGGTCGAAAACGAAGATGTTTGACGAGAGTCGACGACTGACTCATGTGGCCCGATTCGTATTATAATTGACGTATTCTGGACTCCTTCTCTCTGATAGTTGGATCAGTTCATTACATAGAGTGAATCTCAAAGGAATCTGGAAGCTGGATGAACTTGACTTCGTTAGCTTCTGGGCTTGACAACTTGAACCAGTTACGACGTCCATCTACTATAGTAAAAGACACGGCGATTCTTAGCTAATAAGTTTACTTAAGCAAAAAGTCGGCCTTTTCCGTGGGACGGTTCCTGCTAAGTTATTGCCGGTTGCCGGAGCGCCGGTTCAAGTCAGAGTTAGGGCATGTTGCTATTGTGGCGGAAACACGGGTCGGCCACGGGCTGTTGTCAAAAGTTGCTTCAGTAAGGAGAGTATGAAAGAGTAGATTCAACTATACAGCCTTAGGGCAGCAGTACTACAGAGGAAAATGATAGATAATTATTGTTCATGTCAATGTACTGTACTCCAAGGCGCGTAGCGCCTACGGGGTTTGGGGCTGGCCCCAACAAGCTGGAGACCCAAGTCGAAGTCATGGAAAGAAAGGCGAGGAACGAGCCTTCCTACCGTGACGAAGACGCGGGTTGTAAGCTTGTTCTTTAGAGATCATGATCGATCACCTTGCACGCCCCGAGTTCGTGAGTCTCTCCGCCCTCTCCCCGCCTCCACCAGGTACATGTGCCACAAAGACGAATGGAATCTCTGTCAAATCAACAGAGCAACAGGCGCACGCGTGTATTATGTATTCGACATCCGAAATATACATAGCAAAGCGCATTCCCCTCTCGTGGTATACGATAACATATAAAGTATCAATTCGACCAGTCAACATAGAGAGACGTAAAAGACAGACGCCGAAGGGGGGTAGTAGGTGGACCAAGATATACGAGGAAGAAATATATACATAATGAAAACCGATGTGTTCCAGAAGAGCGATAATAATGTGGACAGAAAAACGGATGTGGGCACTTATAGAAGGCCGCATTCCCGAAGATGCAGTTGCAGGAGGATATCTTGGATAGCGCTGAGAACAACTGCGGGGCGAGAGCGATGTTAGTGTTACGAAACATTGAACATCAAGCCACAACGTACACTTGATCTGTTGTGTATCAGTGGCGCATGTGTAATGTGCGTATATCTGCTTCGTTGCGGCGCTTTGATTTAGACTGACAAATCTATGGAGCAAGAAGTCACAAGCAGCGTCGTAGTTGTCACCACCTAATAGAAGTGAGGACATGTAATAGAACGCTGGGCGACGTCGAACTTTACCTGTGTAGTCGGGGAAGTAGTCCCCTAATGGTGACCGGGGAAGCTTCTCAGCAAACAGATCAATTTTGTTCAAGAAAAGAATCTGCCGGCATGGATAAGGGTCAATGGACAAGACGGAAGACAGCTGCAACGTACGATCGACGTCTTGACGAACCACCTCGAGTTGCATATTGAATCGAAGAGTGTGAGGGCTTCTTGCATACGGTTCTACCACGGACTGAGGAACAATCCAGCTATGAAGAAGCAAGGGGGACTTACGACACTCTCATCCTCGTACAGCATTTGATCATACTCGCTCAAGGAGACGAGGAAAACCAACGCAGTCACGTTCTCGAAGCAGTGAATCCACTTCTTTCGTTCTGAACGCTGACCACCAACATCGAACAGCTTGTAGGTAAGCTCGCCGACCTTGAAGGTCGTCTCCGTGATGCCGGTCGTCTTGACGCGGGAGCGGAGAATATCCTGGTCGGTGGGGAGGTAACCGGGTGCGGACATGCGATCGAGGGAGTTGAAATAGTATACAGCAGAGTCGTTAAGTTGGAACTCGCGGGACCGACGGACGGCTTCGCGGACGCCGTTATCCCGCCATAGAGACTTGAGCGAGTCCACGACGTCCCGGGGCATGGTGTCAGAGTCCAGCTGGCCAGGAAGAGCGAGGATGATTGCTCGGCGCGCGTCGTTCTGGGGTGCCAGAGAGAGGTCCAGCTGCGGCATGGCGTCGAGGATGGCCCTGGCAGAGGGTCAGCTGTCCGTCGGGTTGGTGGTGGCAACAACGTACCGCATGGACTGGATGGTGTTGGAGAAGATGATCTCCTTGTAAGAATCCCGTTCTTGGTCGTTGTATCCTCCGTGGTGGATGAGCTTCATTTGCTTGAGCACCGTGGACTGGCAGACAGTGAGCAGCGAAGCGGGCGCTAGAGGACGGCGCGCACCTTGCCCGACTCTCCAGCACCGAGGAGGAGCATTTTGATCTCGTTCTTGGCCATCATCCTGTCCTTCTTGAGCTGGTTCTCAATTTCATCGTTGCCTATGCCACTGTGTGAGCCGCGGGCGTTCAAAGAGCGGGAGGGCGCCGTGGAGGCGGAACATACGGGCCTTGGCCTGGGGATCCTCCGAGGGACTTGACTGGCAGCAGCCCATAGCGTACGCAGGCGATTATAGGGGAAGGAGTAAAATGAAGGAATGGACAGACGTGCGCCAGGCGACAACGGTAACAAGCGACGATATGGGAAAAACGAGGGAGGGTCGCGACTCAACTCCGCTTATAGCATTGTGTTGACGCTTATTTGCCAAGCTCCCCTGGCCTCTCTCTCTCGACAGCCTGCAGGCCGTTTTTGCTCTTTACTGCCGGTTATCTGAGACGACATCCATTCAGTTTGTCTACCCAATATCATTTAGGCTCCCCACAGTTGTCCTCAACCGCCAGCGGCATGCTTGCGACAATCCGTCATCGGCTGATTGGGTTGTTCAACTGATCTTAATGATGTCCCTTGTGCATTCGAGACTCTCGCTTTCTCACTCATTCATTCGCTTTTCTCTCCATGACTCTTCCCTTCGTCCTTCGGCCAAAGCTCCACTTACTGCTCTGCACGCCGTCCAACTCGGGGAAATCTCTGACATGTATGCGACATATCATTTTCTGCCGCCATCATTTCTCTTCTCGACAGTACTTCCGTTCCAGTCGCATGGTCTCCTCGTACGTGTGGTGTACGTATCATTACACTGGTCCAACTCTTCTATTCATTGCCCACTTTGAGGCCTCTTCGTGGCCGACTCGGTATCTCGTGGCCAAGTTATGCCTCCGCTGACGAAGATACATTTCCGATCAAGGGCGTCAATAACACAAGTTTGTCTTGGCCAATGCCGGCGTGTCCGTGCTCTGTCTGCTCGGGTGCCGATGCATCAGGCCATCATAAGAATGCCATCTGTACGACAAACGGTGTGCATCCGTGTGTATGGACCGCTTCGATTAGACCTTGATAGATGGGACTAGGATCTACATACCATACTTTAATCATACATGCTTGAGCCAGGCTCGACTAGGACTTGTGTTGGATCTGCTACCCTTCTCAGGCTTACGCCACACGAGTAAGTATCTGTTAAGTTGTCAAAATGGTATAAAGCTACGTCTTCTCGCTGTCGGGACGGCTACCATTGCGTAAATGGCGGGTACCAGTCAAGATGAATAGAGCAAGCTTGCTACTTCTCAAGTCTTTCACGATGCGCAGAGAACACGACCTGCAACATCGGGCAAGTGTATGAAGTTGCGGAAGAAGGAGGAAGCGATGAAACAGTCGGAACTCGGCACGGATGATGCCGGCACGGCTCTGTTCGGAACGACGACTCACCACTGCACAGCCCTGTCCCTCTCTGAAAGTGCCCATCGAACAGGCCCCAATAGGGAAATGACGGCTTCCACTCGCGCGGCAGCTCATTCCACAAAGGCAATTCCAAAGACGTCCGCCGTCAATGCGCCACGCAGTCGAACCACCAAGGCTTCCGCTGCTGCTGCGTCTGCCGCCCTAAGGGCGACCCACCCGACGACAAGGGCCAGCAGCCGCACACGGGCCACCCGTCCAGCGCCTGCCTCGTCCTGGACGGCCTCGTCGCCACCGACTGCGCCCACAAAGCCCACCCCGATACCCACCACCAGCATACCCACCCGCAGGACGACTCTACCCACCAGAAAGACGACTCTGATAACACACGATGCGATACCCCCCTCGCCGCGGGCCCAGCGCTACGACAAGCGCAAGCGCGTGGCCGAGGACGTCTCTGCCTCGGACGCCAGGGCAGTCAAGCGCCGCCGCAGGTCAGTGCTGACGACTTTTTTTCAGCAGTAGGCTGTAGCTCACCTGCAGCAGCAGGCCCGCTCCCACTGCCCCCATACCCTCCAGCTCGAAAGTGACGCTCGACATGGTCCCAGACAGGTGCGTCTTTGTCTCGTCATACCCGCTGCCCGACTGACGGGCCTCATCCAGCGCTGAGAACACAGAAGTGGCCCTGCAAGCGGACGAAGATACCGTCGTGTCTGCGCTTGAGAAAGTCACCATGGCTTCTAACATAGAGGCAGAGTCAACAGACTGCTTGCTCAACGTAGAGCTCATAAGCAGTGTCACGGCAGCTCCGGCTATGCTTGACTGGTGCGTTTCATTATACTGCTATCTGTTTCTTAACTAAATATGCCTAGTCCCAGTGAACCTCGGAAGCGAGAGCATGACCGCAGGTATTATTCCTTCGTAGCTCGTTTTGATAGTCTCTCACACCAACTCCAGTGTCTCGCCTCCCAGCGACGGAGACTCTAGCAGCGACTCGTCCGATGACATGCTCACAGAAACACCCGACGCGGACGGTGTGTTTGTCATGCACGCAGCGCCGCCGTGCAGCCCTTCCACGCCCGCAGCTTATCCGGACATCACTGCGGACAGCTTCGTGACCGAACGCCCCACGCGCCTCTCTCCGCTGTCGTGCACCTCCTTCAGTGCAGATGATGCGTTCTCGCCATTCGACATCGATGCAGACGGCGAAGTCGACGAGGACTATGGCGCGATGGAATACGAGCCACTCCCAAGTTCCCGACAACATAGAGTCGACCCGGACTTGTGGAAGACCGCGATGCGCTCACGCGTCGCTCGCATGAAGGAGGTCTACGGAGATAGACTCATCCGCGAGCTCGTCGAGGAAGAGGCGGCGCGGCAGGGCGACTACCGCGATGAAGAGCCGTACGACTTTGAGCTCGACGACTCGGACGAGGAGCTGGAGGACAGGGAGCAGGAGCCGCAGATGTTTGTCTTCTCTGCGGCCACGACGCCCGAGCCCGCGGACACCCCGCTGAAATGGCCGCCGCCCAAGCTCGAGAGCATCCGCACCGTAGACCTGTTTGGGTTCAGCGAGACGTGGCGGGTGCGCGGGACGCCGATCGACCCCACGCGGCGCGCGATCTGGGCTGCTTCGCCCCCTTACTACCCTCCCACCCAGTATACGTCCCCACCGCCGCCGCCCACGCCCTCCCCTGCCGACTTTACGATAGACCCCAGTGTGTGGGACCAGTTTCTGGAGACGCTCAAGGGCGACTTTGGCGTGGTGCCGCCGTACACGAGTGCGCCGGTCGAGAGCTTCACGGAGATGCTCTACGCTGCGAGTGGCGAGGAGGCGTTTTAGCGCTTCGTTTATATATTTTATATGCTGTCTCTTTTGTATCTGTTGTTGTTTCTCGCTGTGTAAATGGTTTATTAGGAATGGATTATCAGTTCCCGTTCTGGGTGTGTCTCTGAGAGCGAATCGAAGGGTTCTTACAACGAAAGACCTCAAGTGCCACCGTTGTACGGTGCGAGGACTAAGTATGTTGATTGACCGTACATTACAGTGCTGGTATGCTAAGCTAAGTAAGATTCAGACTCCACGAGTACCAGGCCACGCACGCATCTCAAATATCATTTCAAGAACGTTTGGAATCCGGACAAAAACAACTCACCACACATGCTCTATGCAAGAGGGCTTGCCGATTGTCGAGAATCAGGAATGGAGCGGGCAAGATATGATATGGAAGCCGAACGCGCAACTTTGCCATACAGCGTAATGACTTGGCTGGAGAGACAGAGAGTTGCTACAGAAAGCAAGTCAGCACAATGTTGATCACACGAAATTCCGCGATGCCTGACTGAGCATCGGATTCGAAGGACGCACACAGAAGAGAGAAGGAAGGACCGAGTACGGAATCAAAAGGAACTACGATGCAGTCAATGATTACACACCTTAGAAGTCCAATTCAACACTCACGATGTTCAGCATGCAGTCGGTGGTGCAAGCGGTCGGGCGGCGAGTGATGCGCGCGTGAGCCAAGAACATCAGTAAGAGACGATACATCCTCCGAAGGTTAGGCGCACCGCCGGCCATCGCACGAACAACTATAAAAAAGACGTTATAGTCCGATGCTAATATGATGTTGGAGTAAGTATACGGCAATGACTGTGAGACAAAGGAGCTGACATACCCACATCCCAACTTTCAGTCATTCTACATATCACTTCCGTTGTCCGTATCTATTTCATACCTGTTCAAGAAGCATCGACGAGCTTTGTTGAGACAACAAACAGGCAAAGAAAAATCTGAGAAGCAAGACTCAGTGGACGTACGAAGAAAGACAGAAAAAACCGAGCGCTTACCTTGTAAGCAGATCTGATGCGAGAGTATAAGCTACTTATAACACATACGATGGTGCGTAGATGGAAAGTAAGCACAACATGAACATTATGGGGTGGGTAAGTATATACAATCTACATGTATATACCTCAAACACATCAAACGTTGGCCAAGGTTCACGCGTAGCTCTTGTCCGTGAACGATATTGGATCCCCCCTGCATTGTGACGATAATCTCCCCGTGCTTGATGACAGTGAAAGCATGAGTGCACACGGCGAGTGCAAGCATTACGACGGCGTTCAAGCACGTCGCGCATGTCGGCGGTGAACGGTTGTACAAGTGCCGTGTAGGTCCATACCGAGTCCTAGACATGATCACGAGTGTCTATTCGGATGTATCCGACATCCGAACCACGAATATCTGCACCCCAAACCCAGATATTCGTATTCGGATGGATATCCGACATTCCATCCGAGATAAATGTGCGACATCCGAGTATTTTCGAATATTCATCCGAATATATTTGAATATATTTGAATATTCATATATATTAAGCTGTTATCACATTAATAACAGTCTAAAACTATATATACTATAAAGCTATGACAGTAAACAATGTGTGAATGTCAATTAAATTCATACAGCAACCACACAACACCCTTTTACTATGGTTAATAGTTACATGCATCGGATGTTTGTTCAGAAAGTGGACATCCGACATCCGAGTGGTATCCGACATCCGAAGGGTATCCGACATCCGACATCCGAATATCTTCGGATGTCGGATACAAATATAATTGAAATATCCGAAAACATCCGACATTCGTGCTCATGTCTACCGAGTCCAGTCAGTCGAGCAAGGACTTGGAGTCGGGGGTAGTCGTCTCGAGGCAAGAGAGACTAGTAACAAACAATTTGCAGCCAAGCCTTGCAAACAACAGTAAGTAAATAAGCACCATCTACGGTCGAGACTTTGACGTACCTCAAGACATTGGAATCGGCCAATCACTTGCCAAAGGTAGGTCCTCATAAGTATCAAAGAAGTCAAGGATCTGAATAGAGAAACGAAACATTTGTTAGCACGATCTAACACAACAAAATCATGAGTTACAAGACATACCATGAGTGTATTGTACGGCGTATGACTGTCAAGGAATCAGGTTGAGTCAACATCCAAGTCACTGACAGAGCAAATCTCGAAGTGTTGCTTGACGTTTAACGCCAGGACTATACAGGATTGAAGTAAGGTCAGTAGTCACAAAACCGAACATGAAAGGCTTACCGACAGTCCGGTATATTTCACCTCTGGCCGTACAGGCCACCGATTTGTCTCAGACCGGAGGTTCGGACACGCAGACCAGAAGTTCACGCAGTCGTCGAACATATACCTTTACTCTACCTCGAAGGGTAAGTAGATGCAGAGGTATATACCGTTCGACGTACAGAGCGGTGCGTTGTCCAGTGATTCACAAGCACCGCCCCAATAAGTCTCCAGAACCCGTAGATAGCGGGAGTATTGCCCCCATGTCCCATCCTGCAGCCCGACTAGAATCCCGCCTTCGACCAAAGTCGACTTCTACCGCATGCAGTACAACATTGGAGCCTATGTTGGATGGTGTAGACTTTGTAGTGGGGGCCCTCAACATCGGAGACGTTGTCGCTGGGATCCTGCCAGAGTGTGATTAGTCAAGAATACTAGAAAATGAACAGCAGCTTACCAGGAGCTCTACGGAGTGTTGTTCCGTCCGAGCATATAGGCCCTCCTCCAGTATTGTCCGTAGTACCAACCAGACCAGACTCTGGAGCCAAAACTCTCGCCGTCCCGACAAAAGTCCCGCCGTCAACCAAAAACAGCCGCCAGCATGCGCTAGATGTCGGTGGGGATCCTGCTCACTGTAAGCATTCAGTGTATGGGCATTCCGAAAAGCCAAGCTGTGGTTGGATGGGAACTGTGACGGGCTTGAGTCAAAGATTTAGAACAGCAAAATTTCATCAAGATAGCAACGACATACCGTGGGAGCTGCAGAGCGCCGTTCAGCCCAGTACGTCGGGGTCACCATTGCTGAGCACAGTCAACTCCAATACACCAGTCATTCTGCACGAGCCACATAAAATTCCGCCGTCCCAACTAAGATGTGATCCCGACGTCGGTGGGCTCCAGCGGGCGCGAGGTGCAGAGAATCAACCAGATAGGCAACTCGTTGTTGACGAGAGTGTGAGGCCCGTTGCCGTGTCAATTGGCGGGGCAAACGGAGGGGTTGTTATCCCATTTCCAAACTCGAGTCGGTCTAGTGCTAGTGTTCATTCCTAGCTCGCTCGGTGTCAATGAGGAGGCGGCCACAATGCTGGCTTCTAGCGGTGTGTATGCTTTGATGAAAGAGAGCCAATTGAAACCCTGTTGTACGGGGCACACTATGTCGGAGGTCGGAGGCGAGGTGATGAGGCAACGAGGAGAGGACGAAGATCACGCGAAGAGAAAGATAAGCGCGCGATATATTCGTAAGTGATGGAAAAGGAGAAAGAAAAGAGAAGAGCAATAAGTGTGGCGACGTAGATATAAGTAAGATCGAGACGGTCACGTGTAGATCATGCTTGCACTCTCACACCCTTAAAAACAAGACACCATCCCGACAGAGAACAACCGAAGTAGGGTAAAGCATAAGTAAATTACCGGGCGGCCCAATCGACGAGAGAGGACGGCGAGGTTCGAGGTAGAGAAAGGGAAAGGCCCAAAACCAGACCATCCTTCCACCCAGACTTGCCGAGCGAACTTGCAATCGCAGAAAGAAACGCGTTCGAAATTAGCTTTTGAGGCGCGTTCGAGTTTGAGGTGGCAAGAGCGGGTGATCTAGAAAGAAAATTAATAGCATCAAGCGGCGCGTCACGGTCAACAGAGTCCAAAAGGTCTTGAGGGCCGTCTCCGCCCGAAAGTACCCAGTCGTCGAGTGCGGCACAGTCTCTGAGAGTCGAGTAAGAGAGCCACTCATTTTGGCCGTCGTCGTAACCAGTCCAGCGGACAAGAAATTGCCACCCGCGTCCGCGGCGGCGAGCATCCACAACACGGTCAATATCATATTCACCGGTCTGAGTAGCAGGTCCAGGTCGGTCGAAGCGGCGGCCGGGGAAGAGATTGTCGTCGTTGGCGATGTAGCGAGAAAGAAAGTCCACATTGAAGTGGCCCTCCTTAGTGGGCGCGTTGGGCATATCGAGGACGTACGTGTCTTTATCAGGAATTGCCCGCTTGACGGGGTAAGGTCCATCCTTTCGAGCGTAGAACTTCCCGACAAGTCCGCGATCGCGTTGAGCACGTTTGCGGCGATGGACGGTGGTCAACATGACGAGGTCGCCAACGTCGAACTTGGGAGGGTTGCCGCGGGAAGCATCAGCATTTGCAGCCTGTATTACCTTGCTGGCGAGGAGGGAGTCCTGAGCCTCGTGTTCCAAGTTCAGCATGTCGTTTACAATCGTTTTGGCGCGGTCGTCGGTCGCAGTTTGGCCATCTAGGATTGGAAGTCGACGGGGTTCGCGCCCGGTCTTGAGCATGTGCATCGAGAGTCCGGTGCTAGCATGCACGGACGACATAATGTTGAATCGAATCACGGGCAGCGCGTCGAACCAGCCGCGTTGTTTTCGGTCAACGAAGTACCTGAGGGCTTGAATCATCGTCTTGTTGGTGCGTTCGGATGAGCCATCGGCCTGCGGGTGGTAAGATGAAGACGCTTTGATTTTCATACCTGTGAGAATAGCAAAGGACTTCCAGAACTGCGACATCCAGAGTTTGTCGCGGTCGCAAACGATGTTGTCGGGGAGTCCATTCTCACAGTACCATTCCCTAAAGAATATGTAGGCGGCCTGCGGGGCATCGATGTCGGTGTTGGTGGGAGCTAGGCGGATGTCGCTTCCAAGGCGACAGGTCATAGTTAGAATGCAATCACAGCCCTTGTCTTCGGGCAGGGGGCCGACGAAGTCAATGGCAACAGATAATAACCGACCATGGGGAGTCCATTCTCACAGTACCATTCCCTAAAGAATATGTAGGCGGCCTGCGGGGCATCGATGTCGGTGTTGGTGGGAGCTAGGCGGATGTCGCTTCCAAGGCGACAGGTCATAGTTAGAATGCAATCACAGCCCTTGTCTTCGGGCAGGGGGCCGACGAAGTCAATGGCAACAGATAATAACCGACCATCAGGTACGGGTAGAGGGTGCAAAGGACCAGACTTGCGGACGGTGGAGTCCTTGTTCCGTTGGCAAGAGTCGCAAGCCGGCACATAGGCCTTTTCGAGGTCTCGGCGCATATTAGGCCAGTAATAAGAGTCTCGCAGCTGGGCGTAAGATTTATCGAACCCGAAGTGGCCGCTTTGGTCGTGAGCGAGGCGAAAGAGATCCTCGCGTAACGTAGAATGACGGGGAATTATGAGTCGGCCATCAGCATACCAAAGGCCGTTCGTGTTTGTGATACCGGGAGGCAAGGAGCGAAGTTCGGTGAGCTTGATACACCAGGGGTCCGTCTTATATCCGTCCTTGATGGTCTGGAGATATTCAACGGAGGAGGAAATGTTGAGCACAGCAGCGATGGCCTGAGGAATTGCGGGCCAAGTGGCAAATGCGGATTCGTCGGGAATTTCATGAGTGTAGCGACCGTTCTTGACGCGAGAAAGCGCATCAGCGCCGACATTGTCGGCTCCTTTTATGTATGCGATGGAGAGATCGTACTGGGATAGAAATTCCTGCCATCGCAATTGACGACGGGATAGATCCTTCTGTGTGTTGAAGTTCTCTAGGGTTCGGTGGTCGGTAAGAACAAAGATTTGCATTCCAACGCAATCGGCGCGCCACTTCTTCAGTGCGCGCACGATGGCAAGCATCTCTTTTTCGTGTACCGGGTAGTTGAGTTCGGCGGAGGAAAGCTGTCCCGAGTCAAAAGCCACCGGGCGAGCGGACGCGAGGGAGGATCCCCACATCAGTATCGCGCCCGTGCGCCATTCACTGGCATCGCAAACTAGAAAAATCTTATTATCGCCCGGGTTGTCATGGTCGATAACTGTCAGCACCTCGCGGCTGACGACAAGACGTTTGATGTGTTCAAACGCGTCGTTGTGAGTTTCGGTCCAGACGGGAAAATGCTTATCGCATTCCTTCATTGTCAGAGGCGTCAGGACACGCCTGTATTCGGCGAGGTTCTCAAGGAAACCAGCAACGAAGCGTACCATTCCTAAGAAACGACGCGTCTCCTCCGCGGAGCGTGGCTGTGGGAAATTCAGGATAGATTCAACCTTGGAGTTCTGGGCTTCGACACCCTTGGCGGAAATGTGGTAACCAAGGAAGTCGATTTCATCTTGGAAGAAATCACATTTAGCTCTGTTGCAGTAGAGTTTAGCCTTTCGCAGGGCCTCCAAGATGAGTCGAACGTGAAGGGCGTGCTCCTCGTCATCTTTGGACCAAATTATAATGTCGTCGAGGTATACATGGCAGAATTTGCCAAGATAGGGGCGTAGCGCCGCCGTAACGCGTCGCTGTTGGACAGAGGGTGCATTTCTCAGTCCTTGAGGCATGACCACCCACTCGTATAATCCGAGAGGCGTCATCACAGCGGTGAGAGGTATGGAGTCGGGGTGTAGGCGCGTCTGGAAGAACGAGTCTGTCATATCCATTTTACCAAAGACCTTGCCTTTAGCGCAGTCGGCCAGTATTGTGTCAA
Organism: Strobilurus orientalis; assembly: GCA_019915145.1. Taxonomy (NCBI): domain Eukaryota; kingdom Fungi; phylum Basidiomycota; class Agaricomycetes; order Agaricales; family Physalacriaceae; genus Strobilurus; species Strobilurus orientalis. The sequence continues at coordinate 502,859 of JAHLML010000018.1, read as the reverse complement.
TTCTGGGCAAGGGATGACGGTCAGGAACGGTGTTCGCGTTCAAGAGGCGGTAGTCATTGACCCAACGGGGTAAGGCGCTCGGGTCCTTTTTAGGGATCAGAAATCCGGGGGAAGTATATTCAGAACTGGAGGGGCGGATGCGTCCAGCGGCAAGGTGTTTGTCAATATGTTTTTGCCAGGACTCTTTATGTTTCCGCGGAGAAGCGTAGCTACGAGCGTACACGGGTGAACTATCAGATTTCAGGTTGATCTCGCAGACGATATCAGTTGGCAGTTCATCCACATGGGGTATGTCACCAAAAACATCCGAGAATTGATTAACAAGTTCGGCGGAAGCAGAAGCTCGATGGTTGCGTTTTACGCAAAGTTCCTCGACATGTTCGACGTGGACCTTCAAGGCGGCGACTGCGCTGGTGCCAAGCACAGGTTCGGCGGCGACGTAATATTTTTTCAGCTGCATCTTCAAGACTTTGTTGAAGATCAGGTGTAACTTGCATTCGTCAACACGCTTTTGTTTAGGGCTGCGGTTGTCGGTTGGTTGTGGAGGTTTAGGGTTCATTAGATCAATTCCAGTGTCTTTATTGATCATAGTACGTTCAGAGTAATCGGCAACAAGGTGATTATGGGAGAGGAAGGGTAGTCCGAGTAATAAAGGGGTACAAAGGGAGTCGGTTATTAAGGCTCTGACAGAGCGACTGGTAAACTTAGAGATAGGATCTGAGAGCGTAATGTTAACATAGTGGGAATATTCTAGGCGGGCGGATGTAGACGCAAGGGAGGCAAAAATAGGTTCTGGAAGGCGGTGGCGCTTGAGGTTGCATTGGTTGACCAAATCATTTCTGATGAGAACAAGATGAGCACCGTCGTCGAGTAAACAATCCACCATAACGTCAGGACCCTCGTGAACATGTAACCCTGCCTTCCAAATGAAGTGGGGCACGCGCAACGGAGAGTCCTCGGACGCAGGGGAATTAACGACAGGAGGGCTCACCTTCTTCACAAAGAAGTCGGTGATCTTGGGTAAACATGCGTTGGAGGCGTTAATCTTGGAGTGGTCGAAAGGCGTCTGGTCAAAGCCGTTGGTCAGAGAGATGTCGTGGCCAAACACGCCAGACCAGTCTCCAGAAGAATCACTCGCTGGTTCAATCACAGCGGCGACAGGGGGAGCGGGTCGCGAGGAGCTAGGGTTGGACGTGACACTCGGAGTTGACGAATATACAAAGGACCCTGACGCCGTGTGAGCGACAGGCAAAGGAGAGAAGAAAGCAGCGATGCTCTCAAGGTTGGTGGCCGGGGTGTTCAAGTAACCCGAAATGTTGTCGAGAGCAGCAACAGGTTGAACAGCTGCAACGGGAGCGGCTTTCTGGAACTTGACCGATCCGAGGATGGCGTTGTAAGTGATTGGACGGCCAGTTTTGGCGTGAACTGCTTTGGCGTTCGCGACCATTGCGTCCGAGAGAGGTTGATGCGGGACCTTGAGTTGGGGACCCTCCTGATTGGTACAGTTGTAGGAATAGTGATTGGCGAATGCGACGCGGCAGCGGCGGCACATTTGCAGCTCTGTGAAGCGTTCGGCGATCTTGGGGTCCTTAGCGACGAGTGAGTTGTAGCCGGGACAAGGATAGATGCCGTCGGCGTTGGGGACGTCGTAGCGAATGGAAGAGGGCGCGTGCGAGGAGGATGAGAAGGCGGGCTTCGATTTCTCGAAGGAAGTACGGGGTTTCTTGGCATCGGAAGACTGATGAGATGATGAGCTACCGCGTTTGAGGGCGGCCATCTCTTTCTCGAGTCGCTCGTAGGTTGATTTGATGAGGGTCAATTCATCGGCCTTTTTCTTGTCGCGAGTGCGGTACTTGATATCGAGTGTTTTGACCTTTTTGATCCATGCGTCGACGGCGAGAGTTATCATGACGTCTTCGCTCTTGAGATAGTCGCGGAAGTCGGGGGAAAGCGCGGCGTGAAGACGAGATCTGATGGTTTCGGGCTGGAGGTGATGCGCGGTATCAATGAGGAGGTCGTTCAACTCGGTGAAACCGTTGACGAGAGCAGAGAAAGATTGTTTATCGACGTCTTCCTGGCGAAGTTCGGTGAGGAGGGTGTTGACGGCGTCTTGCCATGTGTCCTCGATGACATGGTCGAGAAGCTCGTGCTTGAACACCTGGGCATCCAACTTGAGAAATTCGAAACGTTTAGCCGTGAAGAACTTAACGCTGTATTCCCCGCGGAAGGCGCCCATGAATACGGCACGTCTCTTTGACTCGTCCAGGATGTCTCTGCCATTGCAGTAGCCAGAGACTGCGGAATCAAGAAGGAGGAACTGTTTGACGGTGATGTAGCGTTGTTCTGTGAAAGGCGGGTTCTTGTGGTCGCCTTTGACGATGATGTCTGAGGAGGAAGGCGACATTGTGTATGTCGAAGAAGATGTAGACGAAGTTGACGAGAATGAGGAGTCTGGCAACGGGGCAGGAGGAGAGGGCGGGGCTGGAGTGGGGACGCGGGTAAGAGCAATCTGCCTGGATCGCCGTGCGAGCGTGTCTGGGTTATCGACAAAAGGTAGGACGTCTCTGGCTGAGTTTCGCGTGGTCCGGGGAATCTGAGGGGCCGTTGTAAAACGTCTGAGGTCTGAGTGAGGGTATTAGAGGAGAGTCTGGGACAGGGTGGAGTCTGGGGAAGAGATCTGGGGTCTAGGGCAGGTGAAACGGAAAGAGAGAAGTTAAGTCACGTCAAGGTGACAAAACGGCCAACGGCGAGCTCGTCGGAAGCGATTAATATCGCGTAACGATGCTCAGGGATATAAGGCGGAGGAAGCGTAGCAAATGGATAAAGGCGGTTTGCCAGAAAACGAGCAAAGGCGAGTCGTCGTAAGGTGAAATTTAGACTCACGACGTCGCCTGCTTGATGTCGCGCTCGGTGCTTCGGCCTCCGACCTCCGACATAGTGTGCCCCGTACAACAGGGTTTCACTTTTTGAAAGATAAGCGCGCGATATATTCGTAAGTGATGGAAAAGGAGAAAGAAAAGAGAAGAGCAATAAGTGTGGCGACGTAGATATAAGTAAGATCGAGACGGTCACGTGTAGATCATGCTTGCACCAATGTGTATCCATCGCTGCGGTTGTTGATACCAGAAGTGGCCGCGTTGAGCGCGAATAACTTGAGCCGTGATGGTAAGAGGTTAAGTTACGATCGCCTGAAGTCAGGTCAAACTCACCTTTATTGTGGACTGGCGTGTTCAGTGAGTGCCCTACAGTATGAGGGGTCTTGAAGTGTTGCTGAATTGGTGACTCAAAGTACTGAAGGCTTTGGATAAACATTGAATATCTGGAAACTTCAAGTGTTAGCTGGGGTTAACGGAAAGAGCACAAACATAAGAAACAGTTAGATATTAGTGAACCTGCGACGCAAAACTTGTAGTCATGTCAAGGCAAGTAAGTGTAATGAAGCAACAAAAGGCTCAAGAAAATCAATGAAAATGGTAAGAAGTGAACCATACCTAGTTGCTCGATGCTTGACTCCAGAGAAACGTTGCGGCAAGTGAGGAACTGAGATTGCGTTGAGCAGGATAGTCACGAAGATCAAGTATATGAGTTTAGAAAATCAAACCAAGCTGGAATCCAAATGTGAGAGGCAAAAGCACCGATGGGTGATACTGACAACTTACCAAAATCCCCCTCCCTTATATATACCAAACCCCCTCCGCATCAGACCAGATATCCACGCAACCATTCTGACCATTCCTAAGCCGAAGTTCCGCCCACGGGCCCCAAACTAACTGGATGCACCAAACATGACACTTCTATTCCAGCATAATTCCGACGCCGCAGGAGTTCGTGGCCGCCCAGAGCATCATGCGTAGTCATGATGTGTCATCTAGAGCAATGTTCCAGCGTTTTTGTAGGTGGAATACTGTCCCCAGGCGCGGCTTGACTCCGGTTCAGTATTCCGACGCGATAGACACTGAATTCGGGTCGGTAGTGGAAGGGAAAGACAATGGGAGAGAGTCGTTGAGAGGTGGTCAGGTACCAGTGAGGCATGCCAAGGCCGAGGGTGCGCGCTGAGCGCGCACAGTGAGCAAGAGAGCGCAAGACATGGTGGGAGAAGGAGAACAAGCATGTATGCGTCATAGCACGTGCACAGCCTCAACCCGAAATTCCTGGCTCGCAATCTTGATTTTTGACTCTCACCTCGATATAATTTTCGACTTGCCCCACTCATTCGTGTTGGACTCTTAGCATCTATGCATGTGCCGAGTACTGGAGGAAGGGAATGAATGTAGCGCGAGCAACACACAAATGGACTTGGTGAATCTTCCTCATTTGGACTTTTCAACTTTGACAATTCACTTGGCACGTCCAAGAATAGTTCCGTAATCATTTTGAATGACGTTCTGGGCGCACCCAACCGCTTCGGAAGGTAGAATTCAGCTGACGGAGGCAGAGGGGTGACAGGACATGTATTGCAAAGTACGCGGCCCTCGGAGAATTTATGGTGCGTACTTACAGTGTTCCGCTGTCTGATGGTGCTTCTTCAGGCAATATTCCATAGTGTCTGAATAATGGGAGGAGGTATTGGAGAAGGAGAGATTTGATTGGGTGCCGCACGCCCTGGTATGATATGACGCCAACAGTCTTTGAGGTGCTCCTGCAGGCTAGGATGTTTCATCTTGAACCGTTTCATTCCTGCCGCACATTATCCTTTTTTAGTTTCCTGCGATGCACCACAATATGCTTCTTTTTCCTGATTCAAGATACACCACATCATCAAGTCGCAACCGCAAGTCAACAATCAAATGTTGCAGCTCACCCTCCTGTGTTATCTGAGCCTTTGTCCCCATCTTGCGTCTCAATGTCTCCAAGCTCAATATTGCCATCTTATCCAAATGGAACACTTACTCTTACGACGGCAGTGGCTCAAGTTGTGAAGCTTTAAGGACTCATTTGATGTTGTCGGGCTCTCAATCATGCCAAACAAGCCCCACAACACCAGTCCAAGTTGTATCTCAGCCGTCAACCTTCACTCACCGCTCCAAAGTGTCTGCACAATGTTGTCATCACAACCTTGTGCACCCTTTGGAACGGCGAGCAGAAGGCTGACTCCCTGCTTACGCCGCTCCAAGCTAGTCATCCATATTGCAAATGAAATATACGGCCGAGGGTAGCCGGTTGGTGTGATGGGGAAGGGAAAAATTCCCAGGATCCTTTCCCTCTTACCATAAGTACCCACATTGTCTCGTCTTCACCAACACCCCCTCCTGTCCTTGCTGTATTTTCCGCACTCTAAACTCCATCCACTCGCTTCTACTCATGAGCCCAAGGACGTTCCCAGGACACTCACCACTGTTGCTCGTAAGTTTGCAGTCTTCTTTCTTCTACGCCGTTTCCTGACTCCTCCACAGGCTGCTTGCGCGTTCTCCCAGTTTTGCGACGTGTTGTTGACACCCACGATTCATTGAGAGGCGTTTTCGTCGAGGTTACACGTTGTCCTCGGCCGGTGATACAAGAGCAAGAACCTCCGGCATTTGCCGGTGCTTCGCCACAACATCGCTTCTAGCTCTCTTCCGCTCGTTCCTGTGCTCAGTTGGTGCTTTTCAAAAGCTTACCAACTGTCGGTCTGCATCCGCTGTAGTGCTTGGTAAGTCTACACCACCTCCATTCAATATTTGGTTTGACTGACGATTCTTCTAGCGGTTTTTGGCATGAATCGGATGGGGTCGACGCCCTGCCGGCGAGGCAAACCCCCTCCCGCTCGATTCAAACCCATCACAACGTAGACAAGAGCTCATTGCTTGCGAATGAGGCCAAAGACCCGTTTGCTGTTACCGGTAAGTCATCTATCTGCTTGAGGTGAATGGACCCCAACTCACGAGTACGTAGTACGCCTGGTGCCGTGTACTGGTGGTCTCGCCGCTGCGCCACACTCCCTAGTCCTTGCTATGCCCTCCCGGTCATCTTCCGGTGCCTGGAAATGTCGCAACACGATGTTTCGACGACGCGCGGACCGCTTCGCACCTGTGGTCAGCTTCAGAGCTGTGTTAGATTTGTTCTTCATTTCTGATGATATGTACAGGCCCGAAATCCGGATTTTCGAGAACCCAGACGCCCCGCCGGCGAGGCAACATCACGGCTACTTGGTCGCAGACCTCGTGGTCAACAGCAGCTGCTCGCTGCTGTTCCACCCTGACAAAACTGTGAGAAATGTGAGTTCATTGTCGTTGTCACTGTTCTCGGACTCAGCTCACATCAGTTCAAGCATGTTCCGCACCTGAAAATGTCTCGAGACGATGTACCTGAAAATGTCTCGAGACGATGTATCGGCGTCCCACGGACCGCGTCGCGCGAACGGTAAGTTTCCGGACCTATCTTTTCATTTTTTTTCGTTCATTCCTAATCTTTTTGAAGGGCGACGAACCTTCGTACTGTCTCCAAATCGGACACTCCGCTGGCGAGACAAATTGCGACCTTTTACTCCGGCAAGAAGTTGTTGCTGTGTTGTGGTGATGGTGAGCTGTCCATGTGCGCCACATATCTGACATGAACTTACCTTGCTTCTAGTCATCCGTCGACCCCGAGAACGTCGCGAGACGATGCATCGGCGCCTCGCGAACCGGCTACCCTCATCAGGTAAATTTCCTAAGTCAAATTTGATACCGACCTTGAGGTTAGCATCCCGGATCCAATCTCCGTCAAGTCGAACGCCCCGCCGGCGAGGTGCATTGCACACCGACAGGTCCAGAAATGCGTCGACGAACGCGAGACGACGAATCGAGGGCTGGTGAGTGAGTGTTGCGCGAAGTGTACTTAGCTTTTGCCCAGACGTCCCTGGACCCTTAGACGTCGTAATCACGTCTCGCACCTTGAGTCCTCCATTCTGGGTAAGTCTCACAAATTCATCTCAAGATTCAGTGATGCTCACCTTGGCTGTAGCATCTGCGATCGCCCCGCCGACGAGGCCCGTTTCAGCCAGCAAGTCCCAATCAGCGTTCGGGTGCAGGCACGATTACTTGGCGGCTGTTAAGGAGTCGTTGAGGGTGAGTTTATTATGCGCCACATATCCGATCTGTACTTACCTCATTCCTAGCTATTCGTGGACTTTGAGAACGTCGTAAGACGATGTATTGGCGCCTCGCGAGCGCGTTCATCATATCATGTAAATCTTCAAGTGACTTGTAACTCTTCAGAATCGATGCCAACACTCACCTTGATTTCAGCATGTCGGGGTCCAAATATTGTGAAACGAGGCCCCGCCGGCGAGGCCCGTGTGCGCCGATAGCTCCCAGAGTGCGTCAACGAACGGAGATGCCGAATCGACGCCTGGTGAGCTATTGAGCTCAATGGTGACTTTCGGATTATAGCTTTATGTTGTGAATGCTGACCTTGTAAATGTCGAAGTGATAGCGTTCAGCGCATACGAACGCTTTTCAAGACCCGAATAATGCCCCGAATAACGCCCCGACGCGACGAAACGAGAGCGGGGGGCGAGACCGTATTAAGTTAGCGGGTGCAAGATATGGCAGTCGGTTTCCGTTTGCAGCGCAAATTGCCTCACGATGAACTGAAAGGTTAGCAAGTCAAGACATCGAATACTTACCTTTTCAGCATTGCCCTGTTATTTTTTTTTTTGAAAAAGCCACGTCCCGGCTGGGAGGGGAAACTATGGACAAAATGAGAGCCTGAGCCTCGGTCCATCTCAGCTAAAGGGGGGAGGGCTCACCCAGCGAAAGGGAGCTTAGGTAAGGCAGTAGATAGCGTAGAAACGCGGATAGAACGATTTGAGCCCACTTTCGAGGTTTTGTGAGCGTGATCGGGAGGGACGTGCCGGACTGAGCGACTATTACTCGGGGCCAAGCCCTGTATTTCCAAGTCCACCACCAGCACGCCAGCAAGCACGTCAACGGCGCTGAGGCGCACCCACCCGCACCCACCCACGGACGGACAGCACCCCATCGACCCCGCCTGCCTCGCCTCGCGCTGACGACCCCCTTCCGCCCCCGCAACACCCCGTCCGCGCCCCGCCTAGACACCCATGCGCACCCACCCACCAAGAACAGCGCAGGAGGGAGCGAGGGAGGCCACGCCAGCACACCAGAGAAGACGTGAGGAGGGGGCAGAGAAGATGTGAAGAGGCGGGGTGAAGAAGCAGCCCGCACAGGAGTCGGACGCGATCGCTCCACACCCCGCGAAGACGCGTCAAGGTGCGTCTTCTTCACGCGCGGCCAATAGGGAAATGACGGCTTCCACTCGCGCGGCAGCTCATTCCACAAAGGCAATTCCAAAGACGTCTGCCGTCAATGCGCCACGCAGTCGAACCACCAAGGCTTCCGCTGCTGCTGCGTCTGCCGCCCTAAGGGCGACCCACCCGACGACAAGGGCCAGCAGCCGCACACGGGCCACCCGTCCAGCGCCTGCCTCGTCCTGGGCGGCGAGTGCGCCCACAAAGCCGACCCCGATACCCACGACCAGCATACCCACCCGCAGGCCGACTCTGCCCACCAGAAAGACGACTCTGCCCACCAGAAAGACGACTCTGCCCACCAGAAAGACGACCTTGATAACACACGATGCGATACCCCCCTCGCCGCGGGCCCAGCGCTACGACAAGCGCAAACGCATGGCCGAGGACGTCTCTGCCTCTGACACCAGAGCAGTCAAGCGCCGCCGCAGGTCAGTGCTGACGACTTTTTTTCAGCAGTAGGCTGTAGCTCACCTGGAGCGCCAGCAGCAGGCCCGCTCCCACTGCCCCCATACCCTCCAGCTCGAAAGTGACGCTCGACATGGTCCCAGACAGGTGCGTCTTTGTCTCGTCATACCCGCTGCCCGACTGACGGGCCTCATCCAGCGTCGAGAATCCAGAAGTGGCCCTGCAAGCAGACGAAGATACCGTCGTGTCTGCCCTTGAGAAAGTCACCATGGCTTGCGACAAGGGGGCAGAGCCAACAGACTGCTTGCTCAACGTAGAGCTCATAAGCAGTGTCACGCTTGACTGGTGCGTTTCATTATACTGCTATCTGTTTCTGAACTAAATATGCCTAGTCCCAGTGAACCTCGGAAGCGAGAGCATGACCGCAGGTAATATTCCTTCGTAGCTCGTTTTGATAGTCTCTCACACCAACTCCAGTGTCTCGCCTCCCAGCGACGGAGACTCTAGCAGCGACTCGTCCGATGACATGCTCACAGAAACACCCGACGCGGACGGTGTGTTTGTCATGCACGCTGCGCCGCCGTGCAGTCCTTCCACTCCCGCTGCCTATCCGGATATTACTGCGGACAGTTTCGTGACTGAGCGCCCCACGCGCCTCTCTCCGCTGTCATGCACCTCCTTCAGTGCAGACGACGCGTTCTCGCCATTTGACATTGACGCAGACGGCGAAGTCGACGAAGACTACGGCGCGATGGAATACGAGCCACTCCCAAGTTCGCGACAACATAGAGTCGACCCGGACTTGTGGAAGACCGCGATGCGCTCACGCGTCGCTCGCATGAAGGAGGTCTACGGAGATAGACTCATCCGCGAGCTCGTAGAGGAAGAGGCGGCGCGGCAGGGCGACTACCGCGACGAGGAGCCGTACGACTTTGAGCTCGACGACTCGGACGAGGAGCTGGAGGACAGGGAGCAGGAGCCGCAGATGTTTGTCTTCTCTGCGGCCACGACGCCCGAGCCCGCGGACACCCCGCTGAAATGGCCGCCGCCTAAGCTCGAGAGCATCCGCACCGTAGACCTGTTTGGGTTCAGCGAGACGTGGCGGGTGCGCGGGACGCCGATTGACCGTACGAGGCGCGCGATCTGGGCTGCTTCGCCACCTTACTACCCTCCCACCCAGTACACATCCCCTCCGCCCCCCACGCCCTCCCCTGCCGACTTTACGATAGACCCCAGTGTGTGGGACCAGTTTCTGGAGACGCTCAAGGGCGACTTTGGCGTGGTGCCGCCGTACACGAGTGCGCCCGTTGAGAGCTTCACGGAGATGCTCTACGCTGCGAGTGGCGAGGAAGCGTTTTAGCGCTTCGTCTTATATATTTTATATGCTGTCTCTTTTGTATCTGTTGTTGTTTCTCGCTGTGTAAATGGTTTATTAGGAATGGATTTTCAGTTCTAGTTTTCGGTGTGAGAGCGAATCGGTGGACAGAAGGGGTCTTACAACAAAGGCTATGCGCTACCGTCGTACGCTACAGGGACTGTGTCGATTGACACTACGTTGCAGTATTATACAGTTACGACTAGGATGCAGACATGTCGGACTTGCCAGATGGCTGGACGACGGAAATTGTGTTGTGAGCGTCTTTGGCATCTGGTCAACGACCAACTCACAACACGTTTAGCTCGTCGAGAAACAGAACTGGCGCGGTCAAAATGAGGTAATGCACAACTTTTTGGACAGTGCACTGACTTAGCTCACGAAATAGAATCGCTACGGAAAGTGTATTAGTGAAGTAAATGTAAGTCACGCTGTTGAGCACGAAATGAGCGCCGAATCAAGAAACGAAGCGTGAAGAAAGCCCACCGAACATTAAAGTTGACGGGAGCGCACAGAAGAGAAAAGGCAGGAGAGTTATAACACTTCAAAGTCAGAGGGAGTGAGTGTTTTGTACTCCGTATGAGAGCAACTCAAACACACCGGAGGTCTGCGTGTAGCTGGTGATACAAGCGGAGCGTCGTGTGATGGGTGCGGAATTCAAGAACATCGATGAGAGACAATGCGCTCTGAGGTTTGGCGCACTGCCGGCCATCGAACGGACAACTGTGAGGAAGATGTTAATGTCCGGTGCAAATGCTTCATGATATATAACGATGCACTCACCGTTTGGGTGCACATCTACTGAGAGCTTAACGTATGGAGTCCATGGCTGGCAATGAGTCAGACAGTGTAACCTATACGGACAACGGTTCCATGTCAGTATATCACTTGACGTGAGTGATGGGAGAGAGACGTACAACGAGTGAAGGCGGATAACATTGCGGCCGCCGTATATTGGCTGGTTGTAGGAGACAAGTACACGGCAATGACTGTGAGACGAAGGAATCGGCGTACCCACATACAAGCTTCTCAGTCATGTTCATATCACTTCTGTTGTCCGTATCAGTCTCACTGTCGAGCATCTTATTTACAGATAGAGATCAGAATAAGCAAAGAGAATCTGGGAAGCGAGACTCAGTGAAGGTACAAAGAAAGAAAGAAAGAAAGGACCGAGCACTTACCATTAATCATAACTGAACTGATACAAGAGTATAAACTAAACTTGGAACTGCTAACACATACTTGGCGTGTAGATGGAAAACAATTTGAGCACAGAAACGATAGTCGTCATTGACAGGTAGGGAGTTACACCTCTATGTATATACCTCGGATAGATCAAGTGTCGACAAAGGTTTTCGCATAGCTCTTGTCCATGAATGACGATATGTTAGATCCCCCCTGTGATGTGTCAATAACCTCCCCGTGCTGAGTGACAGTGAGAGTATGAGTGCACACGGCGAGTGCAAGCATTACGACGGCGTTCAGACACGTTGCGCATTTCGGCGGTAAATGTCCCATACCGAGTCGCGTCGAGCAAAAAGTGTGGGCAGTCATATCGAGGCGAGAGAGACCGGTGAAGGTTCACGACGTTGTTGAACGGATGGCGGGACATATCCCAACACCGCCCAGATTCAGCTACACCACGGAGTAATCGATGCCAGGCCAACAACGGAGGCGGACACCACCCAGAGACATTGTATAGTTGCCTGATATCCACTGAACAACGTGGAGCCGGTTGGTAACGCAAATTCACCTTCAGAATAGTAGGTCAGTAAGTCAAAGTGTTAGTAGACGGGAATGTTGTACCGTTTGAAGGATAAAGCGGTGCATCGTCCAACATTTCACAAGTGCGGCCTCAATACGCAACCAGTATCCGTAGATAGCAAGAGCATTGCCGCCATGAGCCATCCTGCAGCCCGACCATGATCCCGCCTTCGATCGAGGTCGACTTCCAGTGGACGCAGCAGCGTTGGATCCTATGTTGAGTAGTGTAACCTCTGCAGTAGGGCCCTAGACATCGGGGACGTTGTCGCTGCAGTGAAATTCTGTCAGAGTATGATTAGTCGAAAATACTAGACAGTAGAAAATGAACGGCAGCTTACCAAGAGCTCTACAGAGTGCCGTTGTGTTCGAGCATTGTAGCATGTACTCCTCTATCCCGCCTCGTCCGTAACACCAACTAGATTTGCATCTCTACCAAAACTCCCGCCACCCCGACCCAAATCCCGCTGTTGATCAAAAACAGCCGCCAGCACGCGCTGGACGTCAGTGAAGATCCTACTCACTGTGAGCATTCGGCCTATGGGCATTGCCGGAGGCCATGCCGCTGTCTAATAGATGCTGGGATGGGCCTGAACAAAGATTTAGGACACCAAAATTTCATCCAAACAGCAACGACGTACCCTGGGGGCTGTAGAGCGCCGCTCAGCCCAGTACGTCGGGGTCACCATTGCTGAGCACAGTAGACCCCGATGCACCAGTCATTCTGCACAAGCCACATAAAATCCCGCCGTCCCGACTAAGATGTGATCCCGACGTCGGCGGGCGCGAGGCGCAGAGAATGAGCAAGATAGGCAACGAGTTGTCAGCGAGAGTGTGAAGCCCATTGTCCTGTCAATTGGCGGGGCAAACGAAGGGGTTGTTGTTGCATTTCCGAACTCGAGTCGGTCCAGTGCTAGCGCTCATTCCTAGCTTGCTCGGTGTCAACAACGCGGCGGTCGCAATGCCGGCTTCCAAGGGTGTGCATGCTTCGATGAAAGAGAGCCGATGTGTATCCGTCGCTGCAGTTGTTGACGCCAGAAGTGGCCGTGTTGAGTGTGAATGACCTGAGCCGTGATGGTAAGAGGTCAAGTTACAATCACGAGAAGTCAGGTCAAACTCACCTTGAGTGCAGACTGCCTTGTTCAATAAAGGCCCTACGAAAGGTCTTGAGGCGTCGGTGAATACGTGACCTGAAATACTGAAGGCTTTGAATGAAGGTTGAATATCTAGAAGGAAGCGTTAGCTAGGGTCAATGGAAGGAGCGCAAACACAAGGAGGAACCCGCGACACGAAGTCTGTAGTGACGTCAAAGCAAGTAAGTGCAACGAAGCAGCGAAAGGCTCAAGAAAAGCAATGAAAAGAGTATCAAGAGAACGTTTATACCTTATAATCAAGTCCGAGAAGTCATTGCGGCGAGTAGAAAAATAGAGTCGTGTTGACAAGGATAGTCGAGGAGATTAAGTATATGAAAGTAAAGAGTCGAACTGAGCTGGAATCCGAGTGTGAGAGGCGAAAGCACCGATGGGTGATACTGACAGCTTACCAAAATCCCCCTCCCTTATATACCAAACTCCCTCCGCATCAGACCAGTCATCCACGCAACCATTCTGACCATTCTTTAGCCGAAGTCCCGCCCACGGGGCCCAAACTAAACAAATCAATCGGACATGACAATTCCATTCCAGCATAATTACGACGCCGCAGGGATTTCTGGCCGCCCAGAGCATCATGCATAGTCATGATGTGTCATCTCGGGGAGTGTTCCAGCGTCTTTGTCGGTGGAATACTGTCCCCAGGCGCGGCTTGAATCCGGTTGAGTATTCCGACGCGATAGACACTACATTTGGGTCGGTAGTGGGAGGGAAAGACCATGAGAGAGTGTCGATGGGAAGTGGTCAGGTACCAGCAAGGCACACCAAGGCCGAGGGTGCGCGCTGAGCGCGCACAGTGAGCAAGAGCGCGCGAGACATGGTGGAAGAAGGAGAACAAGCACGTATGCGTCATAGCACGTGCACAGCCTCAACCCGAAAATCCTGGCTTGCGATCTTGATTTTTGACTCTCACCTTGACGGAATTTTTGACTTTCCGCATTCATTCGTGTTGGATTCTTAGCATCTATGCATGTGCCGAGTACTGGAGGAAGGGAAGGAATGTAGCGCGAGCAACACACAAACGAACTTGGTGAATCTTCCTCATTCGGACTTTGCAACATTGACAATTCACTTGGCACGTCCAAGAATAGCTCCGTAATCATTTCAAAAGACGTTCTGGGCACACTCAAATGCTTTGGAAGGTAGAATTCAGCAGACGGAGGCGGAGGGATGACAGGACATGTATTGCAAAGTATGCGGCCTGCGGAGAACTTGGTGTGTACTTACGCTATCTTGTTGTCTAATGGTACTCTTTAGGGAGTGTTTCATGTACACAGTACCTGGCAGTGAGAAGTGGGCCCCGGAGAAGGACAGAATATTGGGTGCCCCATGCCACCTCAATCGTGTCATACTGTGCCGTCAGCTTCAAGTGCTGTACTCGTATGGCTTAGTGGCCGGACCAGTCCTTATATTCTCGAAAGCGGAGAAGTTTTATCATCCACTGTTCTGTTGCCACCTCGGGCTATTTCCCCATCTGTTTCTTGCGAGGCGCATCATTATGTTTGCTTGATTTGGACTTGCCATCATCAAGTTGCAGCCTCAAAGTCAACCATCAACCATCAAGCTTCGAGCTCAGTCTTCCGTCCTATCTGAGTTTTGTGCCAGTTTTGATTCTCAATGTCTCGCCGCAAAGCCTCACTCAATGTTGCCAACTCACGGATCCAAGTTGAACCTCACACTCCGAGTCGCTCGCCACTCCAAAGTATGCACAATGTTGTTACCGCAACATTGTGCACACTTTGGAACGGCAATGATTTCACTGCTTACGCTAGTCATACATATTGCAAAATGAAGGGTAGCGCCGGTTGGTGTGATGGGGAAGGGTCCCAGGGAAAATTCCCAGGATCCTTTCCCTCTTACCATATAATTCCCCATGTCGTCTCATCTTCACCCACGTCCTCTCGTCTCCACCCATACACCTTCCCATCCTTGACACACCTTTTGCATGCTACACTCCCTCTACCAATGAGCCCAAGGACGTTTTCAGGACACTCACCGTAAGTTTGCCACCTTTCTTCTTCTACGCTGTTTCCTGAATTCCCTACAGGCTTGTCGCGTGTTCTCTCCGCTCTGAGACATGTCGTTGACAGCCACGAGTTGTCAAGAGCTGTTCTCGTCGAGGTTACATGCTGTTGTCGGCCAATGACACAGGAACAAGAACGTCCGGCATTTGCCGGTACTTCGCCACAACATCTTGGTACGTTGCTTCTAGCTCTTTTCCTCTCGTTCCTGTGCTCATTCAATGTTTTCCGGGGCTCATGTGCCGTTTCTCGAGCTCGCTCTGCTGCATCCTTGGTAAGTCTATGCCACCTCTGTTCAATATCCGGTCACACTGACAATTTTTGCAGCGAATTTGACCGTGAAGCGCTCGAGGTCGAAGCCCTGCCGGCAAGGCAAACGCCCGCGCCTTCGAGTCAGGCCAGGCAAAACGTAGACAACAGCCGGTTGCTGTGAGTGGTCAGTCATTTATCCGTGTACACTCAATGGACCCGCAACTGACCTTCCGTGTTGAAGTCCGTCCACGGCCGGCTTCTCAATGCGCCACGCTCCCCTGGTCCTCTCTATGTTATTCCAGTGCCCGGGAATGGCGCAAAACAATGTATCAACGCCGCACGGACTACCTCACGCTCATGGTAAGTTTTCAAAATTGTTCTCAATCTGCTCTCAATTTTAACGACATTTTACACACCGGAAATCTCGATTTACCTAAACCCAGACGCCCCGCCGGCGAGGCGACGCCACGGCTACTTGGACGCAGACCTCGTGGTCGACAGCAGCTGGTCGCTGCTGCTCCACCCTGCCAAAAATTTGAACAAGGTGAGTTCATCGTTGTTGCTACGCTCTCAGACTCCGCTAACATCAATTCAAGGCATATTCCGCATCTGGAAATGTCTCGAGACAATGTATCGACGGCCCACGGACCGCGTCGCGCGAACGGTAAGTTTCCCGGAACTGTTTTTGATTTCGTTGATTTTTGAATCATTTTAACAGGCCAAAACAAACCTTCGTATTGTTTCTGGGTCGGACGCCCCGCTCGCGAGGCAAATTGCGACTCTTTTCTCCACCACGAAGCAGTCGTAGCTGTGTTGATGGTGAGCTGTGCATGTGCGCCACATATGTGATGTGCACTTATTTTGTGCTCTTAGTGGTACGCGGGCCCTGGAAACGTCGCAAGAGGATGTATTTGCGCCTCGCGAACGGGATACTTTTCAGGTAAGTCTCCCGAGTCAATTTTGGCACTGATCTAGAGGTTAGCATCTCGGATCCAATTTCCGTCAAGTCGAACGCTCCGCCAGCGAGGCCCGTGCGCGCCGACAGATCCAAAAATGCGTTGAAAAACGCGAGACGACGAATCGAGGGCTGGTGAGTGAGTGTTGCGCGAAGTGTACTTAGCTTTTGCCCAGACGTCCCTGGACCCTTAGACGTCGTAATCACGTCTCGCACCTTGAGTCCTCCATTCTGGGTAAGTCTCACAAATTCATCTCAAGATTCAGTGATGCTCACCTTGGCTGTAGCATCTGCGATCGCCCCGCCGACGAGGCCCGTTTCAGCCAGCAAGTCCCAATCAGCGTTCGGGTGCAGGCACGATTACTTGGCGGCTGTTAAGGAGTCGTTGAGGGTGAGTTTATTATGCGCCACATATCCGATCTGTACTTACCTCATTCCTAGCTATTCGTGGACTTTGAGAACGTCGTAAGACGATGTATTGGCGCCTCGCGAGCGCGTTCATCATATCATGTAAATCTTCAAGTGACTTGTAACTCTTCAGAATCGATGCCAACACTCACCTTGATTTCAGCATGTCGGGGTCCAAATATTGTGAAACGAGGCCCCGCCGGCGAGGCCCGTGTGCGCCGATAGCTCCCAGAGTGCGTCAACGAACGGAGATGCCGAATCGACGCCTGGTGAGCTATTGAGCTCAATGGTGACTTTCGGATTATAGCTTTATGTTGTGAATGCTGACCTTGTAAATGTCGAAGTGATAGCGTTCAGCGCATACGAACGCTTTTCAAGACCCGAATAATGCCCCGAATAACGCCCCGACGCGACGAAACGAGAGCGGGGGGCGAGACCGTATTAAGTTAGCGGGTGCAAGATCTGGCAGTCGGTTTCCGTTTGCAGCGCAAATTGCCTCACGATGAACTGAAAGGTTAGCAAGTCAAGACATCGAATACTTACCTTTTCAGCATTGCCCTGTTATTTTTTTTTTTTGAAAAAGCCACGTCCCGGCTGGGAGGGGAAACTATGGACAAAATGAGAGCCTGAGCCTCGGTCCATATCAGCTAAAGGGGGGAGGGCTCGCCCAGCGAAAGGGAGCTTAGGTAAGGCAGTAGATAGCGTAGAAACACGAATAGAACGATTTGAGCCCACTTTGAACTGTTGCGAGCGTGATCGGGAGGGCACTGCCGGACTGAGCGACTATTACTCGGGGCCAAGCGCTGTATTTCCAAGTCCACCACCAGCGCACCAGGACCACGTCAACGGCGCTGGGCGCACCCCACCCACGGACGGCCAGCAACCCATCGACACCCGCTCCCTCGCATCGCCGTCAAACAGCACCCTTCCGCCCCCGCAACACCCCGTTCGCGCCCCACCCAGACACCCATGCGCACCCACCCACCAAGAACGACGGAGGAGGGAGCGAGAGAGGCGACGCCCGCACCCCAGAGGAGCCATGAGGAGGGGGCACAGAAGACGTGAAGAGGCGGGGTGAAGAAGCAACGCGGACAGGAGTCGGACGCGATCGCTCCACACCCCGCGAAGACGCGTCAAGGTGCGTCTTCTTCACGCCGTCTTCCACTCGCGCGGCAGCTCATTCCACAAAGGCAATTCCAAAGACGTCTGCCGTCAATGCGCCACGCAGTCGCACCACCAAGG
Source organism: Strobilurus orientalis (assembly GCA_019915145.1). Taxonomy (NCBI): domain Eukaryota; kingdom Fungi; phylum Basidiomycota; class Agaricomycetes; order Agaricales; family Physalacriaceae; genus Strobilurus; species Strobilurus orientalis. Next base: position 485,059 of record JAHLML010000018.1, on the reverse strand, counting down.
CTTCCGCTGCTGCTGCGTCTGCCGCCCTAAGGGCGACCCACCCGACGACAAGGGCCAGCAGCCGCACACGGGCCACCCGTCCAGCGCCTGCCTCGTCCTGGACGGCCTCGTCGCCACCGACTGCGCCCACAAAGCCCACCCCGATACCCACCACCAGCATACCCCCCCGCAGGACGACTCTGCCCACCAGAAAGACGACTCTGATAACACACGATGCGATACCCCCTTCGCCGCGGGCCCAGCGCTACGACAAGCGCAAACGCATGGCCGAGGACGTCTCTGCCTCGGACGCCAGGGCAGTCAAGCGCCGCCGCAGGTCAGTGCTGACGACTTTTTTTCAGCAGTAGGCTGTAGCTCACCTGCAGCAGCAGGCCCGCTCCCACTGCCCCCATACCCTCCAGCTCGAAAGTGACGCTCGACATGGTCCCAGACAGGTGCGTCTTTGTCTCGTCTCACCCGCTGCCCGACTGACGGGCCTCATCCAGCGCTGAGAACACAGAAGTGGCCCTGCAAGCGGACGAAGATACCGTCGTGTCTGCGCTTGAGAAAGTCACCATGGCTTCTAACATGGAGGCAGAGTCAACAGACTGCTTGCTCAACGTAGAGCTCATGAGCAGTGTCACGGCAGCTCCGGCTATGCTTGACTGGTGCGTTTCATTATACTGCTATCTGTTTCTTAACTAAATATGCCTAGTCCCAATGAACCTCGGAAGCGAGAGCTTGACCGCAGGTATTATTCCTTCGTAGCTCGTTTCGATAGTCTCTCACACCAACTCCAGTGTCTCGCCTCCCAGCGACGGAGACTCTAGCAGCGACTCGTCCGATGACATGCTCACAGAAACACCCGACGCGGACGGTGTGTTTGTCATGCACGCAGCGCCGCCGTGCAGCCCTTCCACGCCCGCTGCCTATCCGGATATTACTGCGGACAGTTTCGTGACTGAGCGCCCCACGCGCCTCTCTCCGCTGTCATGCACCTCCTTCAGTGCAGACGACGCGTTCTCGCCATTTGACATTGACGCAGACGGCGAAGTCGACGAAGACTACGGCGCGATGGAATACGAGCCACTCCCAAGTTCGCGACAACATAGAGTCGACCCGGACTTGTGGAAGACCGCGATGCGCTCACGCGTCGCTCGCATGAAGGAGGTCTACGGAGATAGACTCATCCGCGAGCTCGTAGAGGAAGAGGCGGCGCGGCAGGGCGACTACCGCGACGAGGAGCCGTACGACTTTGAGCTCGACGACTCGGACGAGGAGCTGGAGGACAGGGAGCAGGAGCCGCAGATGTTTGTCTTCTCTGCGGCCACGACGCCCGAGCCCGCGGACACCCCGCTGAAATGGCCGCCGCCTAAGCTCGAGAGCATCCGCACCGTAGACCTGTTTGGGTTCAGCGAGACGTGGCGGGTGCGCGGGACGCCGATTGACCGTACGAGGCGCGCGATCTGGGCTGCTTCGCCACCTTACTACCCTCCCACCCAGTACACATCCCCACCGCCCCCCACGCCCCCCCCTGCCGACTTTACGATAGACCCCAGCGTGTGGGACCAGTTTCTGGAGACGCTCAAGGGCGACTTTGGCGTGGTGCCGCCGTACACGAGTGCGCCGGTTGAGAGCTTCACGGAGATGCTCTACGCTGCGAGTGGCGAGGAGGCGTTTTAGCGCTTCGTTTATATATTTTACATGCTGTCTCTTTTGTATCTGTTGTTGTTTCTCGCTGTGTAAATGGTTTATTAGGAATGGATTATCAGTTCCAGTTTTCGGTGTGAGAGGGAATGATAGGCGGGATGAGGATTTTACAACCGCAAACTACTAGTAGTGGCTCGGATCCGTCATCTCAGACGAGGACTAGGTCACTGAAAACAATAGGAATGGGCACTCTTCATCAAAATAAAGAACAGTCCTTCAAATGCCCGTAGGATGCTTCCCGGCCATCAAGAAACAGCACTGACAACATGCACGTATGCGTCATACCACGTGCCAACAGCACTGCGTAAAGCTCGTTAGTTTTTGAGTCTTTCACCGCGACTACCATCAGCACCACTCAGGTATGTTTGGTCAGACATGCCAAACTTGTGCCAAACGACCTTTTGAACGGCTCAGACGGCAATCTTACGGACGAGCCTTGCTTCTAGGACCCTCGTCAAGCATGCACCCTGTTGAGAACGCGTTTCATGCCATAACCTTGTGATCTGCTATGTAGGCTTGTAGGGCGCCTTGAGAAAGATGGAAGCATACGCTGCAATGGGAAGGGCTGGTATGCTCTACACACGGGTAAGCGGTATGCAGTTACACGGCGACGGCGAAGTGGAGTGAAGACGGCGAGTCTCGAGGCTATGATATTTTTCGCGGTGATCGATCTCCGATCTTCTGAGACACCACGAGGTCGTCGCGTCCGAGCTCCGAGTATATAAAGACGCACATTTTTTCCTTCCTTCCCAATTCCCCAGTTCGTTTGGCGAATTCCCCACATTCCTTCTCTCTCCCACAGGCTCAATCCTAATTCGACATGAATCGCTTCCTCTCCGTCGCATTCCTCGCTGCGACACTGGCCTCTGCCCAGGTCCCCGCGTGCGTCGAGGGGTCTCTATCCGCTGGTATCCATAATTAACGTGCTCTAGCCATACCGGACGCCTGCTCCTCCAGCCCGGGATCAACTCTGGTGCGAATTACCCAAGGCGAGTTGAAAATAATCGGACTCACGAAGTTGTAACAGGAAAGTGTTTGACTGCCGCCTCGGACACAGACGGAGCCCAAGTCACGATCGAAGACTGCACCGGCGCGAGCTCTCAGAAGTGGAAATTTGTCGGCGACGGCACTGTTACTGTCCACGGCACGAAATGCTTGGGTGCGCAGTATCACCAAGACGGTGGACGCGAAGTTGAACAGGAAATTTCTAGATGTCACCGACGGCAGCACTGCAGATGGCGTCAAGCTGCAAGTGTGGACGTGCACTAGCGGCAGTGCCAACCAACAGTTCTACTACACGGTGCGTGCTCTGCGTCAATTATATTGGCACCGTTGGACTCAAAATTCCTAGGATGACCTGCATCTCTCCTGGAAAGATCACGGAAAGTGTCTGGATCTGACGGACGGCTCGATTAGCAACGGCAACAGGGTATGAATGTTTCTCTGCCTTCGATCCTGTACGCTGACGCGACGTACAATCGGTTCAGATTCAACTTTGGTCTTGTTCCGGCGGAGTCAACCAAGTCTGGAACACGGGCTACTACTACACCAACCTGCCCACTACGTCTGAATCCGGACAGACCGGAACCAACAACTGTGGCACCGGGAGCGACTCAAACTCCAACTGCCAGACCGCGTGGATCAAGTGGGTGCTCGTTTCTTCTCCCCAATTATTCGGTACTCATTGCGATTCTTACCAGCTCCGCTGACGATTTCTGTCTCTGGGCCCCTCCTTCCGTCCAAAGCATCGGTGATTCGGAACGTTACGAAGTTGCTTGGTGCACCAAGTCCGGCCGTGGCACTCGCACCATCCCCGACGAAACTCTTCAGGGCGTGCACTTTGTCAAGACCCCCGACTACGTACAGGTTACTGGCGTTGGTGATTTCACCAAGATCAACATCCCCTCTGGCGATGCGTAGGTTACCTCGTCGATACCTCTTCACAAGGCTAATTGCATTCTGTAGAGGAGGAGAGCTCGATCCTCATGGCGCTGATGGAAACGGTAACCCAAGTAGGTGCTCATAAAGATGGACACACATGAGATTGAACCTTCGTCCTTTAGTCGGTGGTCTCGTCTACGGCAACTCGTTTGGCACAGGTCTACAGTACCACGAGTGGACTTCGTTCATCTCCGATACTGAATTCTGCTTCCGTGCTTGTGTCGGTGCGAATGCCGCCGAGCTCTGCCAACACATCTACGATGTTATGGGTTGCTACTGGAACATGCCGGCTAACTATGACGCTGGTGTGTTTGAGGACTGCGATGGTGATGATGAGTGCGTTCACAACCTTTCAACAAGCTATGATAACGCTGATTATGCTGTCTTTAGTCTTCCCATGGGTGTTTATGGCACTTCGACCTGGTACCAGGGAGTTAAGCCAACGCCCAAAGCGCACCCGGCCGCATCGTCTTCGAACTGTGTTGCGCTGCCCACTGTCAGTGTTTCCCCTGCTAAGAAGAGGAGGTCGAATGGTGGCTTTGAAAAGGTCGTCCGTGCTGCATTCGCAGAGCCCACGCCGATGTAATCAGGTTTTGGATATCATAATTGCCATTAAGGCGATTATATCATGGACTACGACTATCTACTACTCTAATGACAGACATTCATTTTCACCTTGCAATTGCGTGGCATTTCGACGTGGATTGATTTTGTAGCTCGATTAGAGTCAGACGAGGAAATCAAGTACAGGAGAGGAAGTGGATTGCGAAAGAGTCGACGGACTCGGAAAGACCATCCCCGCAATGATATTCGTGGCGAAGTTTGAACTAGGTGATCCTCAATCGATAATTCTGTGAGTCAGACAAGGAGGAAAGCCATGGGCACAGTACGTAGCTAGCTTCAACAACTATGATATGGTCTGCATAATGTTATTCGACAACTCAAGTTGGTGCTTATACCGGTTATCCCATGCCCACGACCACCTCTTGTGAACAGTATCCGCCATTGCTTTCAGCTTAGTCTCGACATCTATATCGACCAGTGCAAAGTATCCGCTGTTCTGGGCTGACCTCTCCCATATCTCTCTAGTGAACGGTAGTCGTATATCACTATACACCTGAAGCACCTCAGGAAGGTTGTGTTTCCGGGTCCGTGTGTGCCCCAGTAAGCACGCAAGAAGATGGGCATCCTATCATGGGTGGTGAGGGACATAATGAAAGATGCAAAGGAGTGAACATACCTCGATGGCTTGCCCAGCGCCAGATGCTTGATGTGGTAGCATAGCGTGTGCCTGCATAGTGTTCATAAATCGCTCATTCAACACTCAAACACCTCTAAGCTGTACGTACTGCATCGCCTATCAGAGCGACACATCCCGAGGAATATGTCGTTAACGGGTTCACGCAGAATATAGGCCATCTGCTTGTTGCTTCGATGCACTACGCGTCCAAATCCCTATATCAAGTCCCTGATACGAACCAAGGGAAAGACCTACGTCAAGCAGAGCCTGTACTCGAGGCTCCCACTTCGTGAAATCCGTTAAGGTCTTGATTTCGGAAACGTCAACCGGGATGGGGTGGGATAGACGGGACCGCGTGCCCATAAGTTTGCGCTGTGGATGAAAGATCCCAACGTTCAGGAGAGTCCCGTTCATGACCGGGTACGTAACAATATGCTAAACATCGAGGTATTTAGTGAGTGAAGGATACTCATCAAAGTTATAAAACAGGACTTACGACACCGCGCCCACAATGCTATGTATCATTGATGATCAGCTTGGTCCCCCACACGAACGCGGGACTGTGGGCGATAACTCACCTGCGTGGGTTCTGAATCAACCGGAAACCCTTTCTCTCTAAGCTTGTCCGTGGGTACAAGGGCCCTGTACGCGATAGACCCGGTCCAGATGTGGGAAACCGAATCCAGGCATCTCGTCGCGTCCTCCGTCCTCCCAGCGCGCAAAGCGTCCTCTGCCATGCGTCTGAACATCGATCCTCGGGCCGAAGATTTCAGCCCATCGGCACCGACAAGCACATCGCACGTAGCCACTGTGCCGTCCTCGAACAAAAGACGAACCCCATCAAGTGAGTCGGTGTACGATTTAAGGCGTTTCGAAAAGAATACGTTACAATTTGGGGCCAGATGCTTCACTAAGACGTCGTGTATGTCCCCGCGATGAAAGGTCTGGAGATGTCCCCGAGATCTAACTTGACCGAATTCGTACCCGTCTGCTTGGTCACTCTTCCGCAGTGACCATGCCACAACTGTTCAAGGTATGTTGAGACGATGGTAATCAGCGCTGTAGACGGGTAGGGGCGTACCTTCCTCCTTGGTTACAGGATTGGACGCGACCTTGGCCAGGTCATCTGTAAGGCCCATCATCTCCAGGATTCCCCAGGTACGAGGCCAAACGCCGATGCCAGCGCCGACAGCGCTGAACTTCTCCGCTGCCTCGTAGATCTCCACTTCAATATCGGGATACTTTCCCAATTGCACTGCACAAACCAGCCCCCCGATGCCACCACCACTGAACAGGAGGTTCAGTACAGTCGTTGACGCTACGGGGAAGATATTCACCAGATAATGACTTTGAATTTGGACTTGGTGGGGCTCGTAGGATTAGGATCTCTCATGACGGCGAGGGGAGACGAGGGGGAGGGGGATGAGGAACAGATACTACAACTTGCCAGGGGATTAGCGCTGTACATATAGCACCGGAACCCTATCCCGATACTACCACAGCCCCCAGGGAGCTGATGATTCGGACAGGCTAAAAAGACTAAGAGACCCTTGTCAACCATTCAGCGATGTTACTCAAACGGTCATAGTCCAGGGCACAGACAAGAGCTGAGCCGAACTCACCTTTGTGGGCGCTCTCGCTCAGGAGTCTGACGTTGAAGTCCACAGGGAGCGGGTCTGGAGGGGGCGCTCGTGAACCAACGAATGAACTTTGCGGAAGGGGATTCATTTCAAGTCGTATACAGAGGAAGCCTGTTACGAGACCAGTCTGTACCATCAGGCGCAGTTCATACCTGCGAGACGTCCAACCTAAATCGTGCCGTTCGAGATGACAAGGTGCTGATTTCAATGGAGAGAATGGACACTGGAAGGAAGACTTGCTCGAAGCTGAACAATCTAAACGGACGCGAACTGTCAACTGGTAGATTAGTCGATGGTGGGGACGGCCACTAAAACGATGATTATGACAGTATTCCAGGAAACAGTCGAAAGAATGCGGGTAAGCTCTGAGTTCTGAGCGGTCCTTGAAGTTGAATTGGTTCTTGATGCCGAAGCTATGATACATAAGTAGTCGTCGTTACAAGCTTGAATGGAGACGATTGCGCGACGTTGGCCCCAGCTTGTCGAGATAAACGGAGTTCTTGCCATTCGGCCAATTGGTGACAGTTTGGTAACAGAATGAGAGTTGGGTGACAGTCAATCACCAAATGTGCGTAAACAACTTACTCAGCTCTTCACCGGTCACCCACCATCTGAATCATCAGCTCTCGTGATTCCTACCATTATACGGCTCCAAACCGATTCCGCAGTTGCCGACCAGCGTGACGGAGTTGCGAGCTTTCTAGTCCACGGAGGAGCCAGTGGTGTCCGTGGATCGCTGACCCTTCTTGATCAAGCACGCGTCTATCTGCTTCACGAGACTCTCCTCTTGTCTTGGTCATCCGAGCCCAGAGCAAGGAGTCACCGCTACAGAAGACCCGTGCACGTACCATCAAACGACATCTCACCCCAATCTTGCGGAACCCGAGCAATTCTCGTTCCCGTGTCTTCCATCGACTCAATTATGCTGGTCAGACGACGATGCGAAGACCGTCTGGGAACAGGGATCCAACCAATCGCGTCTTCTGGATATCTGTAATACGGTCACGCACCCTCAATTCGTCATGGGCACCCTGCTTGGCTTTATAAAGCGGTCAATGAACGGCTCCCATGACTTGTCACCATGCCTTCCCAGCAAGTTTTCGACAAGAAAGACGGCGCCGTTTACACCACCTCCAACGGTGCGCCTGTCGCTGAGCCCTATGCCGCGCAACGCGCTGGCCCGCTCGGCCCTCTTCTTCTCCAAGACTTCCACCACATCGATCTGCTCGCTCATTTCGACCGTGAGCGCATCCCGGAGCGAGTGGTAAGCGACACTGATTGCGATTATCTCTCTCATCCATCCTTAACGCCCATACCAGGTCCACGCTAAAGGTGCTGGAGCGCATGGAACATTCGAAGTCACCCACGATCTGTCCGACATAACGTCGAACAAGCTCCTCACTTCTGTCGGCAAGAAAGTACGTGCTACCGTGCGATTCTCCACTGTCGGTGGCGAGTCCGGCTCCCCCGACACTGCTCGCGATCCTCGTGGCTTTGCCATCAAACTACGCACCGAGGAAGGCAACTGGGACTGGGTGTACAATAACACTCCTGTCTTCTTCATCCGAGACCCCGCCAAGTTCCCACACTTCATCCACACCCAGAAGCGTGACCCTCAGACGCATCTCAAGGATGCCGACATGTTCTGGGACTACCTTGGCCAGAACCCAGAGAGTATCCATCAGATCATGATCCTCTTCAGTGACCGCGGGACTCCCGACGGCTACCACCAGCAGCACGGATATGCTGGCCATACCCACAAGTGGCTCAAAGAGGACGGCTCCTTCGTCTACACTCAAGTACACGTCCGCGCCAATAACGGCTTCAAGACCCTCGACGACGCTAAGGCAGGACAACTTGCGGGTTCCAATCCCGATTACGGTACTCAGTCTCTCTTCGAAAGCATAGAGGCTGGTAAATTCCCCACCTGGACAGTCTACGTGGTATGTTTGAGCAGTGTTGACTTGAACTTAGCGCTCACGTCCTGCGCAGCAAACCATGACCCCAGAGCAGGCTGAGCAGTTCAGGTATAACATCCTCGATCTCACTAAAGTCTGGCCACACAAGGACTTCCCTCTCCGTCCTTTTGGCAAACTCACCCTCAACGAGAATGTTCAAAACTACTTCGCTGAGATCGAGCAAGTTGCCTTCTCGCCCTCCCACCTGGTGCCATACATCGAGCCTTCAGCCGACCCAGTTCTCCAGTCGCGTCTCTTCTCGTATCCCGACACGCACCGCCACCGTCTTGGCGTCAACTACCAGCAGCTGCCGGTGAACGCTCCCATTGTCCCCATCGCCAACTTCCAGCGCGATGGCGCCGCTACTTTCGTCAGCCAGGGTGCGCGTCCCAACTACCAGAGCAGTATCGCTCCGCTGTCATACGTTGGAGCGAAGGGCACCCTGGAAGAGGGTGTCAGAATCACTCGGGCGAATCACGAAGAGTTCATTGCCCGGGCGTACAGGGATTTGTCGGAGATTACCGAACGTGAGTATCAATCTAGCTCTTCTCATCGGAAGCTGAAACAAGCCCGGTCAATTAGTGGACTTTGAGCAGCCCCGAGCGCTTTGGAGCAAGGTTTGGGATGACAAGCAGCGCGAGGCTTACGTGCAGAATGTTGCGGGTCACTTTGGCAATGTGAAGAGCAAGGAGGTCCAGGCGCGGCAATGTGAGTCATTTCTTTACCGCTTTTGAGAGCCCAGAACTAGAACTGATCATATGGCGATAAATTAGTGTCTGTGTGGGCGGCTGTGGATCAGGATCTTTCCGATCGCATCGCGAAAGCTGTGGGGGCACCTACTGTGAAGCCCCTGCAGGTCAAGCCTGCATCGGAGGCCCTGAAATTCCGGTTCAAAGCTTGACTAACTCTTCGACGTGGAAGTGGAACTTTGAAGTAGTTGTAATGCTGAACAAGCTCTGTAAATTCTTTGTAACCTGTACAAACCTCGCCTCCCAAATGTAAAATGATCGTCAGCAACTGTACAATGTTTCGTGCGTAGACGAATCGGTCTTCATTGTTTACCGCCATCATCTCGCATCCAGAAAACGCCGACATCATGAATGTTGCCTTGGGCTGATCAACTGGAGATAATCAGCTCCGGTGCTATGCTGACACGAACGAACGGAATCACCCTGGTGCAGGAGTCAGGACTATTCGGCAACAACAGCTGCCTTCGATATCTATATAATGCACGTCAAAAGTCCGTGCTACACCGTAATCAGTCTGCCCCACGATGTCAGCTGTCCTCGCCTCCCTTCTTCCCGCCCAGATGTCGGATGCCTTGAAAACGCTGGAGAATCTCGTTGCCGACCCGCTTGTCAAGCCCTCTGACCTCCACGCATACATCAATGCTATCTTCCACACTGAGAGCCTCAATGACCGCCTCTACCTCGTACGTGTTTGTCGCTGCTGGCCTCGACGTCGCCCACTGATGACCACGCCTCATAGTTGGAGAAGCTGCTGGTCCTGATGGCCCGCCTCAGCGAGGAAGACGCGCCGCCGCTGCGTAATCTCTCTGCGAAGATACAGGAGTTTGTCATCGACCTCTGTACGCGTCCTGTTCGAATTCGCTTTGGCTACGCGCCTAGTTCTAACGTGCAACAGTGTACAAGGACCTTCCGCATCCCCCAGCGACCTTTTTGGCCGAGACGAATCTCGTGGCCTACAAGCCTTCAGCCAACACCGGTCCCAAACCTCAGTACGCCGCCCGAAGTGTCGATGGATCTAACTACACGCCCTTTGCGCCGTCAATGGGTAAAGCGGGCACGCCCTACGCGCGCTCTGTGCCTGCGCTCAGCACGCTCCCTAAAACCAGTCTGCCCGAGCCCGGGCTGGTCTTCGACACCCTGCTCAAGCGCGACAAGTACAAGCCACACCCCGGCGGGATCTCGAGCTTCTTCTTCGCCTGCGCGGACCTCATCATCCACAGCATCTTCAACACTAATTCCCGCGACTGGACTATCAATGACGCGAGCAGCTATCTTGATCTCAGCATCCTCTACGGCGCCTCCGACGCGGCACTCAATGGGGACGAATCCAAGGGCACGGTTGGCCTTCGGAGGAAGGACGGGTCCGGAAGGCTGTGGGAGGATGTATTTGGTGATGCCCGTCTTCTGCTGATGCCTCCCGCGACATGTGCGCTCCTCGTCCTTTTGTGTCGGAACCACAACGTACGTTATTGTTGTTATCTTGAGATTAGTCTATTTAATCACCCGTGGTTGCACAGTACATCGCTGAACGGATCCGCCACATCAACGAGCTTGGCACGTATGTCAGCCTCGACGGGTTCACGAGTGATGCCCAGAAGAAGACTCAGGACGATGAGATCTTCGAGCGCGCCCGTCTCGTCAACTGCGGCTACTTTATGCACATCATCCTTGGCGGTACGTGCCCTCCGACCTTCACGAAGCGCGTGTCTGACGGTGTCTTTTAGATTACGTTGGCGCTATTCTCGGCCTTGTTCGCGATGGACACAGCTGGCGATTGGATCCCTTGATGGTCTGGTGTTTCCCCAGAAATGACATTTTCTTGTCCTGACGAGGCAAATTAGGAAATACGCCGTTCGGACCACACATTCTCCCCACGCGGGGAAGGGAACGTCGTGTCGGTCGAATTCAATCTTCTGTACCGCTGGCACGCAACCCTTTCGGAGGCGGACTCCACTTGGACAGACGGCGAGTTCAAGCGAATTTTGGGAGACCAAGATCCGTCCCAGGTTTGTTGCCATCGCAAGAAGCATGCGAATATGAGATGTTGACGGATATCTTGATGTAGGTCACTCCTATGGATTTCATCAAGGCCGCTGGCAGGGCACTTGTTCCACCGAAAGATTATCGTGAATGGCAATTCGCAGGGTAAGCATGCATTCCTTGTTGTAGAAGGACACAATCTGACATCTGTCTAGCCTTACGCGTGGTGAAGACGGACGCTTCGATGACGCCGCACTCGCCAAGATCTTGCAGGATGCCACGAAGAACAGATCGTCTGCCTTTGGTGCACGCGGTATTCCCGAGGCCCTGCGGGTAATCGAGATCCTGGGCATCGAGCAAGGCAGAAGCTGGGGAACATGCAGTGTCAGTGAACTTTCACTTCCAGTCGTGGTGATCGCTATCCGCTCACGATTCCTGCACCCTACAGCTCAACGAATTCCGCAAGTTCATCGGTCTGGAACGTAAGTCTGGCCTCTGATTTCCTTTTTGACAGTGTTGACACAGCATACAGCCTACAACAGTTTCAAGGAGTGGAATCCCAATCCCGAGATCTATGTAAGTGGCAGGTGTAGTTTGAAAGCTGACATGCTCATCTTTGCTGTAGACCGCTGCTGAAGCTCTCTATCATGATATCAACAACTTGGAGCTCCATGTAAGGCTGTTGTTTCTCCTAACATTGTATTGGTGTACTTATTCGTACTGATTTAGGTCGGTATGCAAGCAGAGGAAAGTAAAGTCCCGGGACCTGGAGCCGGACTCTGCCCGGGCTACACCATCTCTCGTTCCATTCTTGCCGACGCTGTATGTCTGACTCGAGGCGACCGATATCTGACTGTGGACTGTACTCGTACGTATCCATTGGTCTTCTTTATCTGATTGCGCCGACTCAAAACAACACAACGCAGCTTTCAACCTCACGACATGGGGTTACAACGACATCCAGTACGACGTGAACGACGGTTCGTATGGCGGCCTCCTTACCAAGCTCCTTTTCCGTACCCTACCGAACAACTACACTGCGCGCTCCGCATACGCCCACTTCCCCTTCCTCGATCCTGAATACATGAAGACCGACAGCAGCGTTCCCCTGCAGAAATACGATTGGGGTGCTCCAGCCAAGTCGGTGAAGCCCTTGGTTGTCGTGGGCAGCTACAGCGGCGTGCGTCAGGTCGCCACCAACAGCGACTTTTTTGCTGCACCGTACGACGCACGGCTTCGCGCTATCATTCCGGACATTGGTACCAATGTACCCAACACGGCTGCGGTGCGTCTCCTTCTCGAACAACATGTCCAACATCTGATACTGACTTGGGCTTGGACAGGTCCAAGCACTGCTTGTCAAGGATCACGCGAAATGGGCCACCTACTTCCGCAAGATGACTAGGGATCTCATCACCGATGCCAGCCTCGTTCGTCCGGCTACGAAGGTCAATTATCTTGACATCGTCCGGGATGTTATCAACGTCCTTCCCGTGAGATGGATCTGCTCAGAGTTGGTATGTTACGATGCCTTCTTCTTGTTGGTGTATTTTTACTCATGTTCTTTTTAGGCAGGCCTCAAGATAACTCATTCCACCGCTGAGGTCGGCGGATACACGGCGTCGCAGTACTATGACATGTTCGCTGACGTGTGCCAGTGAGTGCATTCTTTCAGAAGGATTATTTTGGGGGCACTGGCTCATGAGGAATCTACACAGGTACATCTACGTGAACAACGAGGTCGAGTTTGATTGGCATCTTCGGGAGAGCTCCTCCACGACCTTCCAGTATTTCCTCAAGGTCGTCAAAGGACATCTCGATGGCCTGTCATCTTGGGTGAGTTATTCACGACATTGGGTTTTGCTTTTGGTCTAACGTTTTCTAGCTGTCCGTTGACGGTAACCCGTTGTCATACAATGATCCAAGCAAGGTTTTCCTGAAAGCCTTGAGCGAGAATGCCGGGGCTCAAGGAAAGACCGCCGCTATCGTCGCGTTCTTCAGCGAGGTCGTACCGACCGCTGTGCATTTCTCGCAAATATTGTCGCATGTGGTGTACTACTGCTTGAATGCCGGCGTGTCCTTGACGAGTGCGAGTGCAGCGAACATTGACCAGCTCATTAACGATGCTTTGAGTGAGTTGTTCTGCCGTTCGTCGGTTTCGACAGCTTTATTGACGCATTTGAATAGGTCAAGATCCTATTGTATGTGGTGTCGCTGACAGAGGTGTATCTTTTGTATTCATCTCTGAATAGGTCTCTGGATTCTATCGCTCCGCACTGCGGTCGACGACGCTTCCTGATTCAACGAGGGTTGCCGCTGGCGACCGGGTCTGGGCAAGTGTTCTGTCTGCGAAGCAGGACAACGCCTGGCCTACGGCATCGCCTATCCTCTTCGGCGTCGGACAGAATGGGTAAGTCGGGCGCATTCCTTAGATGGTTTGGTTCTACAGGGTCTAATTTTACATGTACAGACTGCTCGCACCGTCGTTGTTCCACGCGATCGTGCCCGGCATCCTGCAGGAGATCCTGTCGCTTCCGGGTCTCAAAAAGACGGGTTCTTTCAATCGGTATGTGTTCGAGAGTTGAGAACGAAGTAAAAGAAAGACACTGATGTTGGCGTGATAGGTTCTATGAGCACCGGAATGGCTCCGAGGTGCAGATGTATGTGAATTTGAAGGGCAATGTCGTGCCGTTCCCCGACTCGTTGAAAGTGGAGTTCTCTGTGGCGTAGATTTGTGTATCACACCTGCTTGTACATATAAGAAAGACTAATAATTCTCATACTGACACACTGGTGGACTGGGAACGAGTGTTTAACAGTACATAAGTAGCGCTAATGCTTCAATTCGAATTCATTGCCTTCGTGTTTATGCCCAGTTGAATTGCGTCTGATCAAGCTAAATGACAATGTGAACAATACAATATCTCGAGTCGCGTTCTTATAAGCGGGTTTGAGAAGAAAACCTACTCGCCAGAACCCAGATGAAATCAATGGTGTACGACATGCAAAATATTAATTTAGTACGACGGCGAGGGTATGCAAGAATTCAAGAAAAAAATTATGTACACTAAGGATGTACAGGGCAAAGTCAAAAGTGGACTGCTACATGGGCATGAGATATGGAGATGGAAGAGTCGATATGTACAATCACGAGATGGAGAATATAAAGTCCAGAGATCATAAACCCTGTATCTGCACGATCAGGAATTGCTTCTCGTCGCTGAATTGTTCGTCTAACGTGCGTGTCAGTAAAAAATACACGAGGCGAGTTGGGTGCGCACCATCTTTGTCATTATGGAAGTTCTTGAGGAAGGCGAGGAGCTTGTCCTTGTTGCGCCGAAGGATGCTCTCGATCTGCGGCTTCTTCTTCGGGTTGGCGACGAAGACCTTGAAGACGTGAAACGCCTCGAACTGGATGTTCTTGCTCTTGTCGCGGAGGAGGTTCATCATCATCTTGAGATTGGCCTCGTTGGCGATGTACTTGGTCATGACGTTGAAGTTGGCGCGGTCGAGGAGGATCTCGCCGAGGAGCTTGAGCGACTGGCGCTTGGTTACGTAGTTGGTGGAGAGGATGAGGGTGGTGAAGGAGGAGAAGAAGCGGTCGTAGTTGGTCTCGAGGTAGGTTGCGACCATGGGTTTGTGCCGAGTTAGGGTCTCCTTGAGGTTGGAGAATGCATCGCAGGAGATGCCGAATGTTGTGGATTCGATGTAGTGCGGGAAGGAGTAGAATCTGGACAGGGCAGGCGTTGTTAGCGGGACGGAGAAATGGAGCATGGTCGCGAACGCAACTGATCGCTGTATAGCAGAATCTTGGCGAGACTCTCATGACGCAACATTTCCTTCAGCACCATACCGGTGTTGAGAGCGATCTCTTCATTGGCGTAGCCCTCTAGAGCAGCAAAGAGCGCTTGGGGGTTCTGTGTTAGGTGTTCCACAGTTGGTAACCGTTGGCCGATACTGCGCCGAAGTAGCGCTGTGTAGATCTGGACAGCGTCTTTGCGGGATTCAAAGTCAAGACGGGGGAGGGCGGTTATGAGAAGGAGGAGGAGGGACGACGAGTATGTCTCTTGGGCGAGCTGGGCGAGGGTGTCGGGTGTTTCTGATGGAAACAAGAGGTCGGTATGGGGCGATGTCAGACAGAGAGGAGACGAGACGGACCATCGCCGTATAGCAGTGCTTTGATCTGCTGGAGGGACTTTGAGATCTCCTCGTTGGCCTGTAGTCGAGGGAGATAGTGAGCTGAGCTGCCGCATGATCATGCCATGTGCGCGCACCTTCCGCCGCACATCGCCGCCTGGGGCGGCCGAGTCTAGTTTGGGGAGATTCTCTTTGAGCGAGCGGACGAGATCGGGCGGAGTGCGGGGTTTTGTTTTGAAGAAGTTCATGGCGGTCTAAGGCTGGGATGGAGGGATGGAAGGTGAGTAAGGTTGGGTGGTTGATCCGAGGCTGATCGGCACCTAATGAGCGCAGCCAGCGAGAATGAGCCGGCACCGGGAAGGTTGGCGCTTGGCCTGGGACAGCGAGGGGGAGGGGAAGGTGGTGGAAGAAGAGAGGGTGACGGTTCTGGCGTTGCCGCCGGCTCGTGTCGATCGAGGAAGATGACGATGCCCGAGTGTGCCTTTTGTAGATAAAATGTCTTCATTAAGAACGTGAATTCGAGATTACATTCAAGGGTTTTCTCTTCTCTCGATAGAAAATCAGCATTGGTACGACTAGGGGGCCTAGGAATTGAGAGGATTGAAAAAGAGAGCTGGAGGGAAGCGGGGGTCCTCGGTTCGCGTCACAAACGTCTGGCCAAATGACCACAACTTGGCTGGCAGCGACAGCTATTTGTGATTCATTGATATGCATCTACATGTCCAACGTCGAAGACTGCATCGAGCAATGATTTGCGCAAGTTGCCGACCACCGAAGATAGTATGTGGCTGTGCAACTTTACTTTCTTTTCAACTGTCACCGACGGATGTTTCCATGCTCTCGCTTCTTCCGTCCAGCGCGTAATCTCGCCATACACACTCGCTATGTTGCCTACTACACGACGTCGTCTAATGGAGCAAGCGGGTCGGCGGTCCCATACGCAACTGGAGAGGGACCGAACGGCGACGTGCTGAAAATGCTAGACGAATGTGCGTGCCCTGCCACCCTTGGCCGAGCGCGTTTCTCATCTCTCCAGGCAAAGCACACACTCCCAACGCCTACAAGAGGTCCGGCTTTCGGATAGCATACGAGGCCGTCGCCTCGTTACCTACGCGTCTCACCGGCCCCGACGACGAGCGGTTGCAGGGCATCAAAGGCGTCGGCCCAGGCATTCGCGAGCGTGTACGACGCGCGCTGGATGGATGGGACATCAACGACATCATCTCTGGCTCGTATGACCACATTGCGGAGAAGGCCCCCGTCGCCAGGCGGCCGCCCAAAGGTCCACTGGTGGAGGCGCCGCTGGACGACACAGAGAGAAAGGAGCGTGTTCGTAGACTGAGTGAACTTGGCGGCTTGGGCAAGGTCACTGCCAACCAGCTTGTCGATCAGGGATGCACGTCCATCAAGGACCTCCGTGCAAATCCCAACTTTCTGCGCATGCTGTCTAATACGCAGAGAACGAAGCTGCTGTTCCACGATGAGATACACAAGCCGGTATCTTTTGCTGATGCGGAGACTCTGCGGGATCTCATGGTTCGGCACCTCATTGCCAGTACGCCAGTTCTCAATCTCGACCCGAAACTCTGGAAGGTGCAGCTCGTCGGCACCCACCGTCGTGGTCTGGTCTACGGCACCACCACAAGTCTTCTGTTCTCCCATGCCCATTATACCTACACCCCTCCAGCACCGCCTCCGCCCTCTGCGGTCACTCAATCCAATGTCAAAAACGCGGGCAGGAGAGGCTACTGCTTCAATCAGCGTTCCTGGAGCCATCCGTCCCCGCTGAAGCACATGGTACAGGCATTCATAGAGAAGATGCTCTTGACAGGCGCGACGCCCTTCACGGCGGCGCCGCACATCTGGCGCGGCGTCGCGCGCCTGGGCGGGTATATCGATAAACCGCCGACGCATCTACGCACGGATATGCATGTGTGCTCTGCGGGGCAGGAGGGCAACGCGATGCTGATGCTGACGGGGGATGAGGGGTTTGTGAAGCATTGTGTGAAGGAGGCGAGGCGGAGGGAGATGTTGTTGAATGAGTATGGGTTGTGGAGGTGGGATGCGACCAAGGAGGGCGAGGATGGAGGACAGTGGGTGAGTGTGGAGGATGGGCTGTCGGAGGAGGGGGTGTTGAAGTATTTGGGTCTGGATTGGGTCCCGCCGGATAAGAGGAACTTTGATTATATCTTTCCGCCGAAGGGGAGGAGGGCGCGGGGGCTTTGATGGCTTCCTGGCTGGGGAGGTGCTAAACGTCGATGCGCACTGGTGATGTAAAGTAGCTACCACCAGCATATATCCTACTTACTGAAGTATAATACTGCAGTCATTGCTCAAGCGAATACTGACTCTTATTCGGAGTTTTCATGAGATATTTTCTGAACACTAGTTTAGGAGTCGTCGTTCACTTGTATTACTCTCTCAGTGGCCCAAGCTCTGAGTGTCGAATTAGTAGTAGTACTTGGCGAAAGCCAAAGCGACGCGAACTTTGGACCGTATAGGGAACGCGTCATCCACGTGCTCATCGGACTTTGAATCTCTGTAGCGCCAGCTTCCAGACGACGTGGCCAAGCACACAACATTTCCCAAATTACGCTCCTCGCGCGTTATATTCCGGTCCGTCATCCCTTCTCTACTGGCAGCGCATATTTCTCAAATTGAAAACGGCGTATAGGCGAGACAGACTTTAGCGGTGCGCAATACGTGTTTCCCCTTGGCGTGTGCTCATTCCTGCACCACCCGTAGACGTCGAATCATATTTTGCTGGGATGCTGACGACGATCCCGCGTACTGCGACCTTTTCATGGGGCCCGGGGACACAGCTGGTGACCGCTTCGGAGGACGCGTTGGAGCTCTGGGACCTGCTCAAGTATGAGCAAGCTGCGCCTACCAAGTCTGGTCCTACCAAGAAGGCCAAGAAACCTGTTGCCGGCAATGGAGAGGACTTTTTCAACACGCCTGAAGATGGAGAAGAGCCCGAGGTTGAGGAGGAAGAAGAGGACGAGGAGGAGCAGCCCGAGGAGATTGTTGATGATGTCGAGGGTCCTAAACCGAGAGGCATCGTGAAGGATTCGGGCAGGTGCGCAGACTTCGATGCCCAACGGGCGGGACTGGGTACTCAAATGACCGCTAGGTTCCTCAACGTCGCCTGGGGCGCCTCTGGAGTAATTGCTACCGGGATGGAAGGCGCTGAGCTCAAGATGTGGGATGCCAATAAGATTCTCGCTGGCGATGGGTGCGGTTTAACGCTATCTTTCGCGCCGTTTGCTCATACACGTCACTGGCAGGGCTTCCGCACTTTTGGCTACCCACTCCCGCCCCGTTCATGGACTGCAGTTTGGGCCGATTCAACACCATCTCTTGGCTACCGGCGGGGGATCGGGCGAGGTTGGCCTTTCTTATGGCTTGCCAAGGGCGTATTCTTATGGTGTTTAGGTTTATATCTGGGACGTCACTTCACCGGGCGGGGCTCCATACGCGCCAACCAATGGAAAAGCCGATGCCGAGGTTGTTAAATGGAATCGTGTCGTCGCTCATGTTTTGGGTGGTGCGGGTGGGAGTGGTAAGCACTTAGTTTGCCTTGGAAGTATTGGTAGCTCAATTACCTCAGGTGCGGTCGTCTGGGATTTACGAGGCAAAAGAGAGGTTGTTCGTCTTCCCGGTGGGAGAATGAGTGATCTAGAATGGTGTCCCGATAACGTGCGTGACGATTTCTCTGCGATTAATGCATTTAACATCGCGTACAGGCGACAAAACTAGCTACCTCTTGCGAGGATGACGGATCGCCGGTCGTGCAATTATGGGATCTTCGTCACGCACGCGCACCAGAAAAGGTTTATATCTCCATTTCGTTGCCAGATCTTCCACTCACGGCATTAGGTTTACACTCACCACACCTTGGGTGTGCGGTCCTTGTCCTGGAGCATTCACGACCCGACTCTCCTACTTTCCTCCGGCAAGGACGGTCGCGCTGTTTGCTTTTCGTCTTCCTCTGGCGAAATTCTCGGCGAAGTTATCGGTCAAGGCAAAATTTCATGGTCCCCTTCACAACCTGGGATTGCCGCCTTTGGTGGTGATAGTTCTGTCAAGATCCTACCTTCGCAAAATTTGGAACGCGAACAGGAGGACGTTGGCGGAGGAGAGGACTTCTTCGATGTTACCAGGGCTGAAGGCGAGGGTTTGGGACTGACGAAGGCCGGTCAATGGCTGGGTAGCCGTGGCGGTGTCAGCTGGGGCTTCGGAGGAAGAGTCGTTTCTTGGAGCCAGGACGGAAGGAAGGTGAAGGTTCGAAGAGTTGTTTGGGAGACCGGCAAGGTCGAGAAAGCCCAACGCCTCGTTGGTGCGATCAAGGTCGGTGGAGGCGAAGGAGGGCTGAAGGCCTTGGGCGTACTCTCCGAGCTCTTCGAGGGTGATGTCAAAACTCGCGTGGCCAAACTCCTGGGCTCCGAGGATGCGTCAGAAGACGCGACGGAGCAGGAGGCAGAGGCGGAAGAGGAGGACTTCTTCAACCAAACCCACGTTGACTCGGATCCTTATACCATCGATACCACGGACAGCGTCTCTAAGGCGCTGGTGAAAGGCGATATTACGCGTGCCGTCAAGGCCTGTATCAAGGAGGACAGGTGGACAGAAGCGATACTTCTTGCCACCAAAGGACCTGCCGGACTTTTGGACGAGACAGAGAAAAAGTACTTTGGTCGTGAAACTGCCTCATCTTCATCGTCGTCGGAATCTCTCGTCAAGGCTGTAGTGCGTGGGGAGATCAGCGACGTGGTTCGCAGGGCGGAAGGCTGGCGCGATGTCCTATCTGTTGTCTCCAAATTTGCTGCACCCAAGGAGCCCAAGGAAGAGACGTTCTCATCCCTCGTCGAGCAGATGGGCGAGCGTTGGTCGGAGGAGGAACTCTGGATTCTTGGCGGCAAACTTGAGAAGCTCGTCGATGTTTGGGGATCTGGGGACGACGGACTCGAGGGTCTCATGGAGCGTGTCGCTGTGTTCAGAGGTGCTACCGGCTTCGTCGACCCCGACTTGACGCGTTCTCCTTCCAAGCCCAGCGAGGATGGCGCGGAAGTCCAACCAGTACAATGGAAACTGGCGAAGCTTTACGACAAGTATCTGGAGTACATCGACGAGCTCGCTGGTCAAGGCCTGGAGTCGGAAGCCCGCATATTCCTGGAGTTCATTCCTGCTGAATACGAGGGTGCACGCGCTATCAGGGAACGTCTAGGTGTCAAGGCCAAGCCGGTCAATGTCGCTGCTGCTGTGGCTGCGTCGAAGCCCACCGTGAAGTCAAGCTTTGCTCCCTCAATGTCGACCTTCACGCCCGCCGCGCCTACGAATGCTGGCTTTGTCCCAGCCCCACCGGTGGGAGGAAGTTTCTCGCAACCAGGCAACGGTCCGTCGGGATACAACCAGTTCAGCAACGGAGCGACTGGTCGCTCTTACCCCGCGGCGCCCACTGCACCTGCTTCGTACCCTACTACTACTGGTCCCTACGGCCATGCCTCAGCAGTACCAGGCCCATATTCTTCCAACCCTGCGCCTCCTCCTCTTCCTGCAGCGGTTCCACCTCCACCTCCTCCAAAGCGAGATAACGCGGGTTGGAACGATGCCCCACCACCTAAAGCAGGCACGCCCAAGCCCAGAGCAACGCCCAAGCCAATTACGAATCCGTTCCCGAACTCTGCCAGTCCATACGAAATGGTGCGGCCTGGGAGTCGTGGTATGACATCGCCTCCTCCAATGGGTCCTCCTAGAGGAATTTCTTCCCCTCCTCCTCCCCCGCCTCGCGCCGGCGGGCCACCTCGCCCTGGATCTACTAGTGGGTTCGCGCCACCACCTGCGGCCAGTCCACCACAGCCTGGTCCCTACGGTCCTCCTGCGCCTGGTGAGTGCTTTCAATTGACATGTTTAATCATCGCTCATCTTTCTGATCAACAGCGCTGGCCCCACCCCCGCCAGGTAGGGACTTGGGCTATCAATCAATCCAAATGTGTACTCATTTTTTCTAGGTTCATCATTCGCTCGTCCACCATCAAGCCAGTTGGGCCCCCCACAACAGGGTGCATTCACCACTGGCGGCCAATTCGCCACTCCGCCGGCATCACAATTCGGGGTTTCGTCCCCACCTCAGGCAGGACTCCAGGGCCCGCCGCCTCCCAGAGGTTCCTTCGTGGCTCCCCCAGCTGGACCGCAGTTTATTGACAGTGGAGCACCTGCAGGCCAAGGGTCTCAATATGCGCCGCAAGGCGGGTATGCTCCCCCTCCTCAAGCGGGAATGTATGCGGGCAATGGACCGCAAGACGGGTTTACATCGCCGATGGGCGGACCGCCTCCGCCTGGCATGGGTGGCGGGTATGCCCCACCACCCACTCAAGGCTCGTTCACGTCCCCCGGAGGTGGCCCGATACCTCCGAGCATGGGCGGTCCACCCGCTGGACCTCCAGTGGCGCGCGCACCGCCTAAGAGGGAAGAAAAGAAAGTTGTAGAGATGAAGTATCGTATGTTGTCTCGTTCTTTGTCATTCGTTCTCCTTCTGATCGTCCATCTATGTAGCTACCGGTGATCGCACACACATACCAGACCGGACAAGGGAGGTGTTCGAGGTGCTCGATGCCGAGTTGGCGAAAGTGCCCGTCAGTGATCCCATTTTCTGAGCTGTACAAGTCTTTGCTGACAATCCGATAGCCTCCCCAAAATCGTGACCTTTCCAAGCGTCTTAACCTTCTGTTCGATGCTTTGAACTGCGAGACTTTGGCGCCTCCGGCGGAGGACGGCTTGCGCGCTATCAGTCGGGGTGCGTTCTTTTATGATTCTTTGCTCGTTCTTGGACTGACACGACGTTCCAGCTATTGCTGCTCGTGATCGTCCAGCTGCATTAGCGCTTCATGTTGAGATGCTTACTCGAGGCGATGGGGATGTTACATGGATGTCGGGCGTCAAACAATTGATCGTTCGCATGTAGACTTTTGTAAGGTGGAGCATCTACAGTATTTGTAGATTTGAAACAAGTATATATTCGGGAACGACTCCGAGGAATAGCATTCCGTACCTTTCGAAAGATGGAATAGATAGATCATAGTGGCGGGATGGTTGAATTGCCCCAGGGCTATTTTTGGGATGCTCGCGTGATTTAGCTGGCGATTGCCGGATGGCGCCCACAGCCACTTACTCTCCGCCTCCCATCTGCTCTTCTCTCGACGACCATGGCTGATCAACTTGTAAGTGCCGTTCTCGCTTATCGTCGTCTACATCTCACTGAATCTGCGTGCTAGTCTGAAGGTGCGGTTTGATTGTGTTAGAAGACGTTCGTCCATCCTGATTTCCCATCCGAACAGAGCAAATTTCTGGTGCGTGGGCGTCTATACACAACGATGAGTGTTGAGCGCTAACGCTTATCCTTTCACTATCCAGAATTCAAGGAGGCCTTCTCCCTTTTTGACAAGGGTGCGCTCTTGTTCCATGTTCCGTGCGCTCATGCTCACCGCTCCGATCCGACTAGATGGCGACGGCACCATCACCACCAAGGAGCTCGGCACCGTTATGCGCTCTTTGGGCCAGAACCCCACGGAAGCGGAACTGCAGGACATGATCAACGAGGTCGATGCTGACGGCAACGGCACCATCGACTTTCCCGAGTTCCTCACGATGATGGCGCGGAAGATGCGCGACACCGACAGCGAAGAGGAGATCAAAGAGGCGTTCAAGGTCTTTGACAAGGACGGCAATGGATATATCAGCGCCGCTGAGCTGAGACACGTCATGACCAACCTTGGTACGATCCATACCCACTCTCGTCCTGCGTGCGAGCTCACCTGCGAATGTCCAGGCGAAAAGCTGTCCGACAATGAAGTCGATGAAATGATTCGTGAGGCGGACGTTGACGGTGATGGTCAGATCAACTACGAAGGTGCGCAATGTCTAGTGTGTTGGCGCGGAGATTCATTTGGTATCACAGAGTTTGTCAAGATGATGCTGTCAAAGTAGTCCGCCCATCTTTGATTCTGCCCATCTTTGATCCTGCGTGTTTGGACTTTTCGGATGGTAGCCTTGTACTCTAGCTGTGTGGACACATGAAACCATAAACCGTAAATTGTTTTAGTGTACCAGTATCATTATCTATGACAAACATTGACATTCTGGTCAAGATGCACTGTGTTTGGGTGTCCCTTTTGGACAAAATGTATTTTGACGTTTTGATACAATGAGTCGTGTGCAATACTGGAATTGGAGCAATGAGCCGCTCAGTCTTCGTTCATTGGCAGATTTCAAAAATAACTGTTTCAAGCGACTCACTGTTCAACTTGAGGTTTGGTTTTTTTGCACAATGGATTTTGTAGTTCTGAACTTTTGATTTGAACCAGTGAATGATCTTGATGATTGAGGCAGTGAGTGGGCAAAAATTTCGGATTTGACGTAGTGAGTTGCACTCGTAGATTTGACGCAGTGAGTGGCACTTCTTTTGACTTGCCACAGTGAGTCAGTGAATGTCTCACTCACGACTGTTCAATCGCACACTCCCACAACTTGGTCTATTTTTGCCCTTTGTTTGTGCCCATCATGTACTGGCCCTCTTGGCTCTGTGTGGCGCTCGTCGTTCTTTCTTTGACATGGTCGGCATCCCGTCAGCCCAACTGCAATGTCAATATTCAAGAGGTCAACCTTCTTTGCCAAGGATACCATCATCTTGGCCAACGTGTTACAACGACCCTCATTTAACAAGTTGGGGATCATGCCTGGCTTGAGGCGCAATACTAGGCTGCTAATCATTTCCTGTCTGAAGCAGCTAATGTAGGATATCTGCCAGACACATTGAACCTACTGATCTCTATCTCATAGTGTCAATACAATTTTGAGCCGGGCAAGTACAAACTTATCAAAGAGGGCATGTTGAATATGCTGCAAGCCCTTGAGGATACTATGACATGCTCTCAAGATGCACAAAATGTCATGCACCTTAAGGTAAATATCTTGTCTGATTCTTTATAGTTGTGCTGACCCTACTCTAGTTCACTCACACTGCGCATACAGGTCAACATGGCCGTCCCAGAAAAAAAATCGATCCCAACATCCTGCAAATTGCTCTGACCAAACATTGCGGTTCCATCCATCTTGCCCTGGTGTTCTACTGCTCTAGTTGCACTATACACTGTCAGGCTCTGGATTACAGCATCTCAGAGCCAAGAAAGCCAGTGTACGTCACTTATGAAGATCCAGAGACAGGGCAAGCTTTTTGCTTATATTGATCTTCTACTGCCTCAATGTCCTAAATATCTGATGACAAGTTGGACAATATCATGCGCCATATTCTTCAAGTCTTCCCTATATTTGGACGCAAGATGATTCCAGGTCACTTCAAGTCTCTGGGGTTCTGAGTTCCTCAAAAATGCCTTTGTGAATCATATGAACGAGTCAATGGGATCCCTCAAGGTCTCAATGGCAGTTGTGCTATTGGACGTCAAGTTTACTGAGTTGCGGAACCAAATTCTCTTTGGTACCATGACAGTCAACATGGTATTGTGTTTTCTCTATACAATATGTTAGACTCATTATCTTAATAAGATATGATTTTCTATTTCTCACGCTTCACTGCGTTTTCTCCAACTTGTCAGATGTTGGGTACTTGGTATAGGTGCCGGTGACAAAGCCATTACAACCGGATAATTTGGCTGTATTGATGTTGATGGGTGAGTCTGACATGGCCCTATATAGATCAAAGTGTCAGTGCATGAATCATCTGTTGTCAGCGTTTAGACAGGTATGTGTATAGCATACCTTAACAGCTCTCAACTATATGATCTTGTTATTTGTAAATTCTAGTCAAAATTGTCATGACAGTCATAGCTAGCATACACTTGCGTAGGTGCACTTGAGTTGTGAAGAACAGCCAAGGTTAGGGTTCCGCTTTAGGAGTTCTCCCCCGGGGTGAACCGGTACATTTAAACCCTAACCCATAGCCTCCTAGCAGCAACCTCAGCTTGCTTCTTAACAACCACTATATCCCTCCCTCTTCACTCAGATACAGCACATGAAGACAGCATAATGAAGACACCGGATCAGTGACGACAGTGACCATACCAACAACGAGCCCAGGAGCCCTCTTCCGAGGACAATGAGCCAGAGGGAATCACGCGTGTCCATGGGAGTATGGCAGAGCGGCACTCTCTCCAAGTTTGAAAACGGTGTGTTCTCCACCCATCTCTGCACCGGATGCTGCTCCAGCTGACCACCACGCGCAGATTCCTCCAGACAAATAAGCAAACAACAAAGTGCGTTCCTTGCTGTTGTACTTGACGTTGGAAATTGCTGACACCGTCTGCTCCACAGGCTCGTGAGTCATCCCACCCCGCCTTTGCCACCACCACAAACAATTAACGCAAGCAGGCATGGGATTCCCACTATGACAGACATGCTGCAGCTGACCAGTGAGTGCATAATGTGAAAGATGCCACTAACAATGCCACTAACAACTCCACAATTAGTGGAGGCATAACTGGTAAGAGCAACAATGGTGGATGCAGGATTGGGAGAGGATATAGGCTTGCTTATACCTGACCAGTACAGACTATATTACCCGAATGAACTGTATAATATTAGCTCTAGGTGAATGTAACATTTGTATGAACTATAACACAATTACGATTAGGTTGTAATATCTCGTGCAGCCCAAAGAACAAATCATGACTGTCATAGCTGTCAGGTAACGTTTCTTTGGGTATAGTCAGCATGTTACCTCCAGTTGTAATTTTTGGGTAGTGCGACGCGTTATGTGGTCTCGTATCGGTTAGATGGAGCTGTTATCCCACCTTATTACTCTGTCTGTATGTCCGACTATCCGACGTCTTTTAGAAACCAGGAAACACAATGCTTGGTGACAGATATTTGCACTAGTAACAATAGTCAAAGACATACAGTACTGGATGTTTTTTGACAAATTACTGAGGTTTATGGCATTCCTAACTGTATTTGCGGTGACCATAGCACCAAGAATCTTCTTGTTCATCAGTTTATGGAAGCCAACTTTGGAGTTGAGTATGGATCTTACATCTGGAACTGGTATGTCAGCCATTGTCTCTATGTGCGCTTGTTAACAGTCACACAGAAGTGTCCACAATATTTAAATTAAACGTCTTTGACAGAATGTTACACAAAGCTTTAGAGCAAAATGGAAACTTTTCTTTGCCAATCTTGAAGATCACTTTGGGCTCAACATCAACAACAATGCTCACCTCTGATTACTCTATCATCTGTTCTTCCTAGGGTTTGAAGGTTCGGTCCATAAGGACCGGTAAGACCGATGGACTGGACCGGACTGGACCGGTCACATGACCAGTCCAAAAAGGACCGGTCCGCGGTCCAAACCGGTCCCGGTCCTAGGTCCAAGGCTGAGCTTAGGATTTCTTGGACTGGTAAAGACCGGTTCAGGACCGATTTGGACCGGTCCACTCAGGGTCCAGTTAAAACCAGTTTAAACTGGCCTTCAGGCACTAAATAAGTCAAATTTCTTGCATTTTTTATGGTAAACTTACTCCAACTTGGTGATTTCAACCCAAATTATATAAAGATCTAGTTTGAGTGTGTATAAAATGCATTCTAAAGAGTCTATGAGTGTTAAAGTTCATTCTCATAGTTCATATAATTTATCTGGTAAACTTACTTTATGGCAAACTTACTCAAAATTCTGCGAAAATACATCTTTATACTAAAAGCAGTGTGGACCGGTCCTGGACCGGTTTTAGACCAAAGACCGGACCAATTAGGACCAATTTTGCGGTCCTAACCGGTCCAGTCCTAAGTCCGGCCAAAATTTGGATTTTTGTGGACCGGTCCGGTCCCGGTCCTAGACCTCAGAGGTCAAAAAACCGGACCGGACCGGACCTTCAAACCCTAGTTCTTCCTAGAATCCCTAACGAGTGCTGCAAAGCACAGGTATACCCGGATGCAGTACTCGTACTGGGTAGACCCTTACTCGAGTATTGTGTGATATCCAGATGTTGCATACCCAATTACTGAGTAAGGATTGGGCCAGGCGCTTGACACAGCGGATACCCAACAATACTTTGTGGTGTGAGTGGGACGGAGGGGTGGGAATAGTGTGAGGTGAAATATTCTTGCTTTTAGAAGGGCACAGAACACTCAAATAAGCGAGCCACATACCTACAATAAGATGGAGATAGTGAGGATAGGGCGAGTGCAAGGAGATGGTGTAGCGACAGCCTTAGCAGCTATATTCATGCATAAAGTGTGCCAATTGGCACACATATCTTATGTATCAAACGTGCCAATTGGCACACACTTGAAGTTGCTGAGGTAGCTGGCTGGGAACGGGCTGGATAGCGGGCTGAATGGGGCGGGGCAGGCTGATCACTGAGTGGCTGGGCGGGTAGGTTAGGTCAGCATAGGTGAGCGGGAGAATGGCGGGGATAGATTTTCAATTGAAATGGGGGGTAGGTCAATAGGCGGGTTGCGTGGAGTGAGGCTAGAAGCTGAGGCTGGAAGCAAATGGGTGAGAGTAGGGGAGCGTCAGTAAAAAGCAGGGTATGGGGGTGGGCTAAAATGGGTACAGGGGATAGGGTTTGCATGTGTGGCGTAATTAAAATAAATTGATGGGGTGATCAGGGACTGATGGGAGGTGATTGGGCTGGCTTTGGGGGCTGGGGGTGGAGTGGGTTTGGCATAAAAGTGTGGCACAATTTTTATAAATGCAGAAATCTCAATTAAACATGAAAATGATTATAGCTCCCACAAATATTTTTTTGAAAAAAAAATACGCTACATTGAATTTTTTTTCCAGTTCTAAATACAGATATTCTCTACTGTAGGTATGAGTATGAGAAAGAGAAGGTAGAGATCACGAGCTCAATAGATTTTTCACAAGCTCAATAGATTTTTCTAGCATGGCGCGAGAAACCCAAATGGACAATCCACATACCGTGGATAGAACATAACCACACTGCTAAATTGCAGATGCAGCGGGAAAAGGGTAAAGCGGGGGATGTAATGAAAGACAGATAGGGAAGAGAGATAAAGAATACGGGAAATGCAAGTATTCTGGCGGGAGTGCAGGATGTAGTAGGGTGAGGCGGGGAGTTGGCGGGGTAGGGCACAAAGATGGGATCGGGTGGGGCAGGGTGAGGAGGCCTGACGAGGCTGCAGCAAGGGGATGAATTACC
Source organism: Strobilurus orientalis (assembly GCA_019915145.1). NCBI lineage: Eukaryota > Fungi > Basidiomycota > Agaricomycetes > Agaricales > Physalacriaceae > Strobilurus > Strobilurus orientalis. The sequence continues at coordinate 456,553 of JAHLML010000018.1, read as the reverse complement.
CACCGCTGCCCTCGCTGTCCGCCGTTGTCAGAAGGGAGACAGGAGTTACGACTAAACGATAGGACAAGCCTGATTGAGAGGCCGAAATGCTGCGCGACACGTGTACAGACGACGCGCGTCCCGGCACGAATCCCTAAAAATAGAACTACGTAGCAACATATATAAAGACAATAGTAGGCCACAAAAGCCTAGCCAACCTTACGCACCAGTACCCGAATATTATCACATATTAAATCATTCTCGGAAGAGACTTGACGTCTCTTCATCAAGCTTTCGCCCAAGTACACGTTTAGACATTAGCGGGCACAAGACCCAAAGCCAGCAGATCTTCCAAGTGCGAGTTCATTGAAGAGCTGTACATTGCCTTCTCCTACTCCACCCGTAGTACTCCGGAATCCCGCTCTTCGCTCGCCTACTCAATTAACACTCAAACTCAAACAGGGAATTGACCGAGCTTCTTCCAGCCCCGTCAGTCTCTGCACCACACAAAAAGAGAGTAATTACGGCTTACCTCTTTTTCTGTGACATAGATTTGGAGCCCATCGCGAGGACGTGTATCCAACAACTTATACTATCCTCTTTCACTGTGTGTTGACGGAGTAGACAAATCAACATTGAAACTTGCAACAGTGCATGAACTCTATTGCATTATCACCCCAACTTAGCCGATACAACTCTAGCATCCACAGCTCAGAGAGCAGGTTTGAAGCACGCTTTGAGCCAGATCATTCACTTGAAAACAGCATACACCTATCGCATATCACGCCAGCGGAGCCCGATTCACGCATCAGCGTAAAATTCATATTTCCTGACACTTCATTTCAAACTCAACAGAACAGCGACTCATCGCGTAATGATTCACTATCAGAATCATCGCACCTAGCATTTTCTTCCTATTTCATCATAAACCGCAATCCTGCTATACCTTAGACAAACATGGCACACACCACTATACCACGAACGCCTGCCGACATACTTATGAGGAACTCAAAAGAGGCGATTAAGACGTTTAGAGGCAAACCTCGCGAGTTGAAACTGTTCTTTAAACGGCTGGAACGATTATTTCAGAAATATTCTGCCACATCGAACAAGGAGAAGGTGGAAACAATGGTTGAATATATGTCACCACAAGTGGTGAAGTTCTTGGAGGGCTGCCAAAGCTACCATACACCTCACTATAACAAATTGAAAGCGGAAATCTTGGACCACTATGATGAAGAACAGGTTAACAATCATTACCAGACGAAACATCTACGCAAACTCACTAAGAAGTGGCGACGAACCAAGGTGTGAACATTAAGCCGCTGAAAACAATATCAAGGGGATTCGTTATCATAGCGGACTGATTATGCAAAAAGAAAAAAATTACCAGTGAAGATTATAACGCGTATTTTTGGCATGGAATACATAGGCGGTTGAGACGAGATATTGAGAAGATTCATATATCACGCGACCCGACAGTGGACCTCACTGTAGCCTTCGATCACGACACCGTGCATAACATTGCCAAAACCATCCTTAAATGAAATCAATTTGAATCTAACCTGGCTGATTCGGACTCAGCATCAGATACCGACTCGTCAGATGGCTCAGAGTCCGACATGGAGGAAAATGATTCAGACAAAGAAGAGAGCTTAGACAGCTCCGACGATGAACGTGCAATGAGCGAGCGACCAAAATGTCGACATCACAAGAGACACCGAGTCTGAAAAGTGGGCGAGGCGATTAAGGAAGCTGAAAGCCCAAAAACATCGTCAAAAGGCACAGGCGAAATAGAGGACATCATCTATCAGATGGGATGCCTGTCCATCAATGACCCTCAATATTACGTTCAGTACTCGGCCTTGTATTACAAAGCGTTGACGGTAAATCTAGGAGCCAAGAGGGTACTGGCCCCGCCTGCCATTATACAACCGCAAAAGACCCCTGATCGTAACACACCCGTATATCCACCTTTTAATCAGCCTAGGTATCGCCCTGCGCCGCCGCCGAGCAATACATGAGAAACTGTCAAGTCATTTTAGAAATGGTGAACAAGAATTTGATAGTACGAAAGAAGGATGGAAAATTTTTCATGCCGGACGGAACACAAATCAATCGACGTTTTGGAGAGTCATATTCACAAGCGGTACATAGACAGCAAGGGACTGGCCCGGCGCAGCCCTCGGTATCCTCAAACTACATGGAATACCGGGATCCGAGCACGTTTGGATTCAATTTCATCGAAATCACCACTATAGAAAACCATGAGCAAGGTGTTTACTTAGAAACGGAAATACGAGAAGAAGGAGACTCCAGCGAACACACAGCTGACGACGCATCCGGTAATGAGCTAGAAGAAGTGAGTTATTGGGTATCGAATAAGGGAAAAGTCTATGCTTGTGACGCGTTTGCGGTGGACAGGACTAGAAGGGTGACAACACGGTTAGCGACACGGAAAGCGTTGGAGGACAAATTCAAGCCGCCTGTGGAATCCACCAGTCAGAAAACAAAAGTAGGAAACCCCAATCAAGGAAAAAGAAAGAAGGAAAAGACGGCAGACCTTATCAAACCAAAAACGATTGGGAAAGAAGCGACCGGGCTCAAGAAACCTGACAAAGGGACCACGAGCTTCCCAGAACCAAAGCCTATAGATGTGAGGATTCCGGTGGCGCTCACAGTAAACATGAGCACGAGTATCAGCCCCTATCTGCATAAATCAGCGGATAGCCATTGTAATTCTGATCAGAATGATACCAAACATGAAACAATTTGGTGGAGAATTGAGTAAGTTATGTGAAAATCAAGATTTCATCGCAATCAGATTATTCTACCAGGGCCCAAAGCTGAAATACTGATTTAGGACGGATATATTCGGATGTCTCGCTTGCTATGTCCCTGAAACCAGATACAATGATCAAAATATGTTAAAATCTTGTTATCCACATACCTTACCTAATTCTCCACTAAATTGCTTCATGTTTGGTATCATTCTGATCAGAATTTCAATGGCTATTCAACGAAAGGTGAAACATCCGAAAATACTCGTGATTGTGTCTAGCCCACAGCGTGGCCCATATACCAAGATGTAGACATGAAAGACGAAACAACCAGGCACGAGAAACACGCACCCTTACAACAGGAAAGGACAGAGATTGCAGGAGACAAGGAAACTGATGCAAACCGAGCTAAGTCGACTAAGCGTACGTCAGACATTAACAAATTAGCCGAACCCAAGGACATACTGAACATAATACTAAACACCGACGTGACAGTTCGAATATACGAGCTGTTGACATCTTTCAAGGAGATTAGCGAATCATTGTACGAGCTGCTCAAAAGAAAGAATCAGAAGTTGAAAGAGAACGATCCCAAGATTGCACATGTAGGGGGGATGCCAACAGTATTCCAAATCGAGGAAGTGTTTGACCGCGGGGTTCTGATATCAATACTGTTGTGGGCAAACGGTGACAATGTTCATGCCATAGTCAACACAGGATCCCAACTCAACATAATCAAATGCACCGCCACCGAGAAACTAGGTTTTGTAATAGACGAATCCGTAATCACGACCATGCGCAACGCTAGTGGAAGAAACACGAAGATGAGAGGATTTGTGAAGGAAGCCAAACTCACGCAAGGATCGAGACAAGTACGCACGCGCGCCAACTTGTTTGTAGGCCTCGAAACATTTCCGTTTGAACTACTCTTGGGGCGGCCCTGGCAACGAGGAAACCTAATCTGCATCGATGAAAGAACAGAGGGAATGTACCTATTGTATAAGGACCCCAAGGATTCATCCGGGAGACGACGCCACGTCTTCAAAGCCTTGAGAACACCTAAGCCTTCCGAGTACAGGCTTATGAGAGTGTCGAGCGATGACGACAAAAACGACGGCTTGCGCGGCCTCCCCGAAGGCACTTACGCAGCCCTATTGGATGGCGAATCAATGCAAGTGGTACGTGAGGTCGAGAACTGTGGAGTGGAAGGTAAGTTAAAAAGTTCTTTTCAAAGCACGACATCACCAGAAATGGTGTCTGGACAAAGGCAAGGTGCCGAAACCAGGAAAGAACACTTCAGCATCAACGGCCAGCACACAGAAGCCCACACAGCGGCAAAAGACACCAATAAATCAAGATTTTGGAATAACGGCTATAGCATCCACAGCATGTTGGGGGCCATAATCAGCATTATCATAAGCTGGGTACACGCAAGTCAAGCACCGTTACGTGAGAAAGGTGGAACCCAATATAAAAGAACGGAGAGGCAATCGAGAAAGTCAGAAACCCCCACGAAAGCATTAACCAAACAAACACCCACAACTCACCGATCCAGTATGAGCGCTACAATCACCACTCCCGGATTTGGGCAGACGACTCTAGTTAAGGACCTCCATGAGTATCAAGAGTCAAGGGTATACTCGCATACTCGACCCGTCATGAGTATCATGGGTATGACTCATCTTGATCCGCGGGTCAAGAAGAGTCAAGTCAAAGATGGGTCGCGGGTATCAGTTTTGAGAATGTAAATTTTTGTAAAGCATAAATCATCATATATTTCTTTGTTGAACAGATACTATACAAGATTTTCATGCATATTTGATCAATAGCTAACATATCATTACTTATACTCTCAAAAGAAGAGTGATTTCTGCTTCAAATATGCGAGTATCCGCGGGTATTGACCCGTTAAACCCGTACCCATCTTAATCCATACTCATATGGGTCGAGTCAAGGATGGGTCATGGGTATTGGTTTCAGAGCATGGGTACTCGTGCCACGGGTCACGGGTATACTCGAGTATTGACTCGTGGAGGTCCTTAACTCTAGTATTCTACCCGCCCTAATGGCGGTGCGACTGCCCGTGCCTCTTCCTCACAACAATTTTTATTCGCAAACCACTTTCTTTGCGAAGCACCTCGATCCTACCACAACCGCTTGCAACATCACAGCCGAAAGGTATGGCTGGCGCGTCGCCCGGCTGGGTGATGCCCTAGCCGGCCATTTCCTCACCGACCTCTTAGACTATACACTGCATGAAACATAGCATATTTACGCCGAAAAAATGCTAAAAAAATGTAAAATTTTTTCATCATTTTTTAATCTCAAAAATGATGAAAAAATGATAAATAAATGCTATATTTGCATATTTTTATTGTATTTATACCTTTCTTGAAGTGAAAAAATGATGAAAAAATTTTACATTTTTTTAGCATTTTTTCGGCGTAAATATACTATGTTTCATGCAGTGATGTCGCTTTAGGCGATCCCGACGCTCCGCAGCTCAATGCCGCAGCGTTGCGCGAGCGCGCCACCACATACCAGCCCTATCACATCATGGAACAACACAGCTTGCATATAGCCACCGCCGACAGGATCGGCAACATCTTGGAAAGTGAGTTCTTGTAGACGCCGCCATAGTGCGAGGGAAATGTTCAGCTCGGATCAGCCCTATATTTTATATGCTCTTGGAGGAGCAACTCACAAGTAATACCAAGGAGGAAGTTATGGCGAGATAGCGCAAGGATTGAAAGGAGCGGAGGAATGGATGAAGAGAGTAGCCAAGGAAGAAGACCGCAAACATAAGTACAAAGAATGTCATGACAGGACACAAACTAATTTCACAATAGCGAGGACACTGTTTAGTTGGGAAGCGTGCGAGGTACTGATGGAAGGGGAACAGGCAGGAAACGCAGACGAGAAGAACGGGCACTCCACATCCTACCCATACACGCCCTTATATCGACCGTCGCCAGTCGAACACAAGGACTTGCTCATCATGAGAGCTTGCATGTCCGCCGCACAATCCATTCTTGTCGACACCAAACCTGTTATGATGCCGACCCGAAACCCCGACCACGACACTCAATCTCATTTCCATCCCTTCAAAATCAAAGGCATAGGCGCTAGCTCCAAGCCATACAAGCGTGATGAGATGGGATCTGCCATTTCGGAGGTGGTCTATGATGCCGAAATACGATGTGGGAGAAAGCAGGCGCGACGGGCCACAGTGCTGTGGACAGCCTTCAGCCAATCCGAAGAACGAGACGGACTGGAAGACTCTAGGGAATGGGAGGCGGACATACCTGATTGGCAGACATAGAATGATGGAGTCCCCAGCTGCCGCAACAAGATCATGGAACCTTACAGCCCAATGCTTCAAGAAGAGAATCATTTACCTCTAGTCTACAACGCCATCTTCTTCCCGTATCCTGCCCCCAAATTAAAGGACATCCTCGATGCTGACCGTGTTTACGTGCTGGTCTGCATGGCGAAGAGAGAGCTACTGTCCTTAGGCCCTCGAGGACTGAAAACGCACACTCAAGCACTGTCGTGGACCGGTGCCACACATTTTCGTTCACTTGCCTCTGTGCGCCTACCCAGCCAAAAATTGGAAGATGGGGACGTTAGGCAAGGAGTGATGGTGGAATCGTCATTAACATGTTTTGGGCAAGAAGTCATGTAAGGCTCGCTGGTCTGGTACCAAATTGACGCTAGCGCGGTCCCATCGCTGTAAGGTCAACTAGCCGAGCACCAATTCCTCCTTCACGCGGTACCCTCCACCACAAACATGGTGCGCCGACATCCTGTGGCCGCCAGGTCCGTCTCGGCACCCTCCAACAAGAGTGTTCTCCGCATCGACCCTCCTATGCAGCACCGAACTCAATCTGAAGCAGTCAAAGAGGCTATAATCTCGGCTGCCGGGCACGTACGCGCTGAACGCTCGCATCCCAAGACCAAAACGACTGTCTTGAACACTTTCATAACTGGAAGGGTTAACGTTCGCTTTGCGCCAAGCATAGTCAATAATATCAAGTACGTTTCAGGAATCTTCCTAGACGGCGCAGTCACCTTCGACAAATCCAAACTGGTGCTGGGCCCGGTAGTATGGATACATCTGGTCGAGGAAAACGAGGAATGGTTGACCAGAGCAAACGGTGGAATAATCAATGCGCGCGAAGCCTACCCACGGCCGCTTGAGCATCTTCACTGGACTCCAGCAAAGCTTGAGCCGTTCGGACAATCGCACACGCTGATGCAGGAAACACCGTTAGAAGAGATATATCCCGTGCTCCTCGTCCAAACTGGAAGGGACGATGAGGAAAGGCGACCAGCGGTTATAAATCTGAGGAACAGAGATTACAGAGGAGTATGGTTTGAACCAGGGAGCCGATTGAGGGCATTGGAGAACGATCTGGCAAAACCGCATTACTATCAAGTACTCGACGAAGGATTTGATTTCTTTCATTTGGCGGAGACGCCTGCAAGCGGAAACGTAAAGAAGAACCTTCACGAATACGCCACACACGAACTCCGTTCTAAGGAAATCACCTCCGAACACAGCCAGCATCAGAACGCAAGCGGGATGGTGGCGCAAAGAAATGAGGAAGAACCATCAATAGGTACACAAATAATCCTCCTTTTAAGCTTTACTAAACCACGAGCAGCCTCGGCTTTGTGCTCAACCAGCAATAAAGAATGGGAAGTCATCAAGCGTGCCCTAATGAAGGATTTCACCATGCCTTTTGAGGAGTTTCATTCCAGCTATGACCTCTGCGATCTATGAGTAATGTAGTCTGCAGTGTGTCAGATGAGCAGAAGAGCGGCACACTTAGGAGACGCCTACCTGCTGAATTTGTGATGCTCACCTATAGAGCTTCGGCAAGAAAGCCGTCACGAAACCGTTCTTGAAAGCGACTGCAGAATAGTCCTACTCCCCATCCAATTAGCTCACCTATGCATCCAACCGATTCTGTTGTTTGACGCTAAGCTGTTCCAACAAAACGGAGTTTGGAGAGCGTCGCCGGTCGGAACTGCCTATGTCTGGTTCGTAGACGCGGTACAACTACCTGGAACACTACACCAGCAATTAGATCGGCCCAAGTTCTACTCGCATTATGGGGACGACGAATACAACCGTTATTGGGAAGAGAGAAATGGAATAGATGAAGATGGACTTAGCCGGGCATCGTATATAGAAATGGTCGAGAACGCTATGGATTGCGTGCAGCAATACTTGCATCAACAAAATCGTTACATGTTTAGTCCCAGTGAAAACCCCAATGTGCCAAATCGAACCAGAGCGAAGCGATGTGCTATGACACGAGTGTGTCCGATTTGACGTTCGATTTGGACTGGATAATAATCGAGAGCGAGTGAGAACGAACGAGATCGTACATATTTGATGTCCCTGCTACCTGACATACGACGTTCGTTCTGGTTCGTTCACGCATGCTGCAATACTACTGGCTGGGGGTTTCATTTTATTTGTGGGTCCAGGGGCACGGGAATGTTGAGAAAGTGGCAAATGTATTCATTCATCGTAGCTATTACACAGACTAATAATGTAGGCAATAATAATACTGGTAGCAAAAGGACATCCTAAGACTGAGAAATGCGGCGGCGGCGAGTACGGTGGGGCATGGTCGGCCATAGGCAGAAGGAGGGGAACACTAGGGCTGGTTGGTTAGAGCAGACGCAGCACAGCGCACAGTGGTGCGTACGAGATGTCCGAGCCGTTTCGCAATCAATGCCATGGTGCTCTGTGTCGCGGCTTGTCGAGTCCGTGGGGCGTTGCCGTGCATGAGAGCGTCGACGGCATTACATATGGGAGGTCGACCATCGGTGGTGTTGAACACAATGCTGCTGGCGGTGTTGCAGAGTACAAGTCAGCGATGTCATAGAAGTCGGCGTCGAGACGTACCCAGAATATGACTTCAGCAAAGAAGATGAACGGGCCAATGGGAAACGGCAAGCAACATTGGTGAAGGTGGCGGAAGGATAAGTGAGAAAGACAAAGGGACACTTGTCGGACTTATATGAACGTCTCACGGACCGTGGGATCGCAAAACTTATGTAACGAAGGATTCAAGGAAAGCCAAGGTGAAGAACTCCCGACCCTACTGTGACTGAACAAGACAAGAAGTTCTCGCTCAATATCATTCGATGTGGTTCGTTCGCTGCTCGTTCGTTTGCTCATTCGTTCAATGACATACGATTCTGATACATATGAAACGTCAGGGATATTGATGAGAGCCTTTGGCTCGTTCTCGTTCGATCCGGAATTGGACTCTTACGATGAGACCGGCTCACGTTCGATCTGGCACATCGGGGTTTTCACTGGGGTTTAGTAGTCACCCTCTTCCTCCGCCGCCTCCAGTACCGGCAATTGTGGATCGATACGTGCCCATGTCCATCTATGAATCACCCCTGGCCTCCTACGTCGATGACGAGATACAAAACGCCAGTCGATATGTGCTGGACTTCTTGCCAGAGTTCTTCTTGACAATGCTAGACATAATCCGTCAAGGAGAAACAATCAACGAACAGCTCAGACGACTGGAAGACCTATCCGTCGAACCACAGCTCAATGTTTTGCCAGGCCTCGTAGTAGAAGGACAATTGAGTTTCCAGATCCAGAGTTATCAACTAGGGGAGGTAGAAGTCTTTATGGAGACAGTAGTGGATGGCGTCCTGTATCACGAAGAAGGCGGTATATTTCGACAAGGCCGTGTCTTCATACTGGAAGTAGAGGAGAACCAGAAGAAAGACACAGAGAAAAAGGAGTCGACAGAGAATCGAAAAGGCGACGATGTGGATATGGAGAATCGAGCAGACAAAGAAGAGTCGGATTGCGAAAGCAGCTACCATCCATCTACGCCACCCGAATTATACAGCCGACCACCCACACCTATTGACAACCTTGCCCGGCCGTCAGCCGATCCCAATCCATGCCCATGCGCGCAATACAGCCACGAATTGAAACCATGTGCGACGACGGCCAGAGGAGTCTCGAGTCTCCAAGTCTAGATTGACGCCATGACCATCGAGGAAGTGAAGAAACAAGAGATAGAACGTCCAGGTGGATTAACCGATCACGTTCACACCATTACACTAACCAGCGAACTAGCTGTTGCTACGACCTACATGCAAACAGGGGGAGTAGTCTTTTAACAAGGAGTCATGACAAACACGACACAGGAAGTAAAGTCGCTATCCATCACGGACCCGGACAGGAACGAAGCCCCTAAACAAAGTGGGCAACTGGTGTACACGTTTTTTCCGGACTCTGTTAATCCAAACGATATAGCGGTTTACCATCCCACCGAACTGAAAGGAAGTGATATTCTGCGACGCCAAGCGCTGGGAAACTCAATCCTGAAGCAAGTATTCACGGAGTTAAAGGCGGAGAAAAGAAAGGGAATATGTTCATCCAGGAGCCCAGCAAAGCGACCAAAGACTGAACGCGGCCCGTACAACACAATGGATGAGGAGGTTCCAATCACGCAGCATGACATGGAAATCAATCTCTTCGAGCGAACGTTTGCCTACCACATGTGGAAAGAGCTAGTGCAAAAGGACAAGGAGCAGAAAGAAAGGGAAAGGGCAGAAAAGGCCAAGCCAGAACTGGAATACCCACCTGAAATTTACGGCAGTGAATCCGACAGCAGCATGGAGGTGACGGGATACGTAGTCGCCATCGAAGCCGACCAGAACGACGAATCGAGCCTAGACGATTCCGGAGAGGAGAGCAAATGTACAGACTCCGAATGCTCCGTACCTGTGTACACTCGACTCATGAGCAAAACTAGAGAGTGCCACAGGTAGGGTTACCCGCTCAATACCTGTGATCCTACCTGCTACCCGACCCGCAGGTAGGGTCACATAGGGTCACAGGTATCTGAAGGGTCAGGTCATGCACAGGTCGCAGGTAGTACTTTTGGCAGACAGGTATCTGTTTATTAATGACTTTGATACACTAGTTTTATCAGTCATTCATGAAGTATGATCAATATTAAATGGTAAGAGAGTGTATAGATTGGAGAAACTTATCCTGTATGAATCATAAATCACCATCATGCAGTTATATGAGTCAATACCTGTGACCCTACCTGTGACCTTAAGGTACCTTAGGATCAGGTATTGATAGTGACCTGGGTCAACAACAGGTCACAGGTAGTTGTTTTGACTGACAGGTATTGACAGGTAGGGTCGCAGGTAGGGTCAGGTCAGTGACCCGTGGCACTCTCTAAGCAAAACAAACCTAGCCCGAGCTAACGACAAGACAACAACGGTGCTGATAGAGGATGATGGCGACGGTCCGGAATGACGCGTTTTTGCTATGCCCACCACGAAACCTAACCCAGGAGGATACAACTTTTACGACTTCTTCATCAAACAATATCACGCTCATCCCCTTAGCCGTCGAGAAGAAGAACAATGCGCAGAAGAGGACGAGAGAGAAGGCATCAATATTGGGCAACCCTGCTTCAAAGATATCGTCATTTTCAAAGGAATTGTCGACAACCACCCCTTGAGAAACAGAAGAAACGGCTTTGTGGACCCCGGCGTACAGAACTGTTACTCTTGGAAGAAAATTGAACATCATGTTATTGGGGAACCGTTGGCGATAATGGCGATGACGTGCGCGACCATTCAGCTGGATGAAAAGGAGTGGCCATTGACGCTTCTCACTTCACATGAGCTGAACCAAAAGGGGATTGAGGAACGAGAAAAGGATAGATTCCAGAGAAAGAGCATGACGGAAGCGCGGGTGCGACTTTCGAGCATACCAGGGCTGAAGGTCACTTGCGCCGACATCTACTCTCGGTTCTTTGAACATGACAAAGACAAAGCGTGTTCCGTACTGGCCATTCATGAACCTTTTGATCGACAGCGCCCGGACATTATGGATGGAGGCGCGTCTTCACCCCGAGAAGGTCACGGTCCTGAGAGACCCAGTCACGGATAGGTTTCGGAATTTTGCCGCCATCAAATACGCGTCAAACCCAGACGTTAGGTACTCGGTATACAGACCGGTCATCGACAGAATCTGGTTGGCCAGGTGGCAGTTCACTCGAGCAGCATCGGAGCTTGCTCATTATCTTGTGCTACCCGAATGGAGAGCAATCATTGACTCCTTCAGCGAAGCCGACAAAACTCGTTACTACTTCTACTGGCACAGCGTCTATTTTCGCCTCTTTGACGACTATGGCGATGATTCGCAAGGGTTTCAGAGTCTCTGCCTTCACGGAGAAAAGAACGAATCAGGATTTATTCAGCCGCGCACTCCCTATATACCAGTCAACACCATACTCACGTGGCAGGACAGCAAATTTCTTCATTACGCTGCAGCCGTTCTGGAAGCAGGACAAGAAGTGGAATTGGCGAACACGCTATGAGCTACCAGGAACATTACCCTTCCGTTGCCCCATGAAGTCTATCGACTTCTGGATCACGGTTACCTGGACTCTCTCAACTACTATGATGATTATGGCTTCAAACGCGCAGCCAACTACGAGATCATGCCCTGAAGTATGCCTAACTCCCTCCTCAGTAAATAACAAGACTAACTATATCAGCAGTATAGCGGACACAGCTGATGAACATGTATGATTAGACAATGGAGAGTCACCAAACTGGGAAAGAGACGTACAATTAGGATTAACGGTGATGATGACTGTATGTTGTATCATGATGAATTGGAAGAAGTTTTGGTGTAATACAAAGACGCAGTGTGAATCGAACAAGGAAGACCAGTACGATTCAAAAAGCACCAACCGAGGAGAAGAGATTGCGAGGTGTCTTAACATCTGCGACAAGTGGTCAACAGAGGAAGAAGGGTTGTCAAAGGTCAAATATTTGGACACAGGATTTTACAAAACTGAAAGTTACAAAATCGAAGAAGAGGATTATCTCATTGAATGCACAGGAAACAATTCTTACCCAAAAAATAACGACACGTTCACCATGTACAAAACGGTAGCAAAGAAAGTAAAACCAGTTTTAGGAACTTTCCCGGAAGACGCTCGAGTAGATAGAAGAATACCACGAAACCCCCTGAGCACGCTAAAACCATTACCGACGCGACCACCGGAGTTTGTACCCAATATCAAGCTCACACAAGAACGTATGAAGGAATTGAGGGTTAACGACAATGGATTCCTCACAAATGAGGAAGAAAAGCTGTTCATGTTTATACTTAAAGAACACGAAAAGAACCTGGCGTACGAAGAAAAAGATTGAGGAACGTTAAGCCGCGAATACTTTTCAGATTATATCATGCCTACGGTGCCACATGTACCATGGGAGTATAAGAACATTCTCATTCCACCAGAAATCTGAGACAAGGTGATCGAATTGCTGCGAAGCAAAATGGAGGCAGGAGTATACAAACATAGTCAATCATCCTACAAGTGTCGATGGTTCTGTATTCTCAAGAAGAACGGCACCTTATGAATCATTCACAACTTGCAGCCGCTCAATAAAGTGTCTATTCGAGACGCAGGACAACTGCTGGTAATAGACGATTTTGTAGAACCGTTTGGAGGAAGTCAGTGCTTCACAGTGTTTGATTTGTTCTGGGGATTCGATGCACGATTGGTGCACCCAAAGTTGAGGGATTTCACAGCATTCTATACACCGCTGGGATTGTTACGCATCACATCACTACCAATGGGATACACGAACTCGCCAGCGAAATTTTAAAATTGCACTTCGTTCATCATACACCCCGAAATACCTGACACCGCCAACATATTTATCGATGACTTAGGAATTAAAGGACCAAAATCCGCGCACTTGAACTAAAACGGAGTACCCGACACCATACCAGATAATGATAAAATACGAAAATTCATATGGATTCATGCGAATGACGTTCATCGAGTCATGCATAGATTCAAATGCGCTGGAGCCACATTCGCGCCCAAGAAGATAAAGATATGCAGACTCGAGGCGGTTATAGTGGGACAAACTTGCAGGCGCAAAGGGAAGGACTTCGGATCAAGACAGAGTGAGAAAGGTCTTGGTGTGGCCCATTCCCCGAGAAGTCAAGGACGTCCGAGGTTTCTTGAGACTGTGTGGCACAGTGAGAATTTGGATTGAGAACTACACGTTACACGCGCGACCGTTGACGGAGTTGGCGCACGCCGGAGAAGACTTTCTATTGACACAAGCTAGAGACTCAGCCTTTAAAGTGCTAAAGCAAAAAATAACAGCCGCACCGGCGCTTCGGGCAATAGATTATAAATCCACGCATCTGCTAGTGCTTTCGGTGGACACTAGTTACATAGCAGTGGGAATGATACTATCACAGGCGGACGACAGAGGAAAGAGAAGGCCGGCTCGTTATGGATCACTCCCAATGAACGTGGTGGAAGCCAAATATTCGCAATCAAAATTAGAACTATACGGCTTGTTTCAAGCACTACGACATTAGAGGCTATACCTCATAGAAGCCACCAAACTGAAAGTTGAAATGGACGCCAAGTATATTAAAGGCATGTTAAACGAACCCAATCTTCAGCCGTCCGCGGTTGTAAACAGATGGATCCAAGGGATCTTGATGTTTGACTTCAACCTGAATCACATGCTGGCCACGCGCTTCAAAGGACTGGATGGGTTATCGTGCAGGAAACCAACTCAGGAAGAAATTGAGGAAGAAGATCGTGACAAAGCAGACGAATGGCTGGATAACATTGCATTGTTAAGCCTGGTGCCCAGACGAACAAAGCAATTGAAACTCATTGGAGAAGTGATGCACATCCTGGATAGGACGGACGAAAAAGGGGAAGAACACTTGCTGCAACGACAAGCCACTCGTGACTGCGAGCTATCACGAGTGTACACATTTCTATCCGGACCGGAAAAAGAGTTATCAAATCTAAAGGAGAAGTTTGCGTCGTCACGAGACAAGAAACGATTCATCAAACTGGCACTTCAGTTCTACGTGAATAACGGAGTAATGTATAAAAAGAGCCCCGAAGAACGAGATCTCAAAGTGATACTAGAACTACAAAAGAGACCAGTATTACTGGAATGGGCTCATGACAGGCTAGGACACTATGGAACTTACACAGTGTATGAATTGCTACGGCACCAATATTACTGGCCCCACCTACAAAAAGATACGAAAGACTATATTGCTTCTTGTCACGAGTGTCAAACTAGGAATCTAATCAAAGTGCAGATCCCACCCACAGTCGCACGACCCCAACGATTTATGGAGAAAATGTATCTGGATGTTATGTTTATGTCGCCGAGCAGAAGATATATCGCAATCATAGCAGCCAAAGATGACTTATCAGGACTCTCGGAAACCCGGCCATTACGAAGAGTCACTGCCGAAAATATTGCTACCTTTCTGGAAGAAGAAATTTACTGCCGATACGGAGTAGTAGGATCCGTAGTAACGGATAATGGGCCTGAAACCCAAGGGGTGTTCAAACTGTTGGCATCGCGCTTGGGAATCCCTCACATTCACATCACTCCGTACAACAAACATGCCAACGGACACGTAGAACGTGGATGTTTCATCCTACGAGAAGCTATTATCAGGTCGTGTGACAAGCATCCTGTCATCGGAGCCCCGATAAATTGGGGTGTTCGCCGATAGAGTCACAATTAACTCAAGTACAGGATATTTGCCATTCTTCCTAGCACACGGCATAGAGCCCGTATTACCATTGGACCTGATAGATATGACCTGCGGGGAAGAAGAATTTACACCAGACATGACTACCACGGAACTACTTACAACCAGGATAAAACAGCTGACTAAGCTAGAAAGCAGCACTCGACAGGCGGCTGAAACGTTATATCAAAGCCGACTGCGAAACAGAGAACAGTTCAACCGCAGGTACTGGCACTGCTTGCAATAAACACACTATGAAGAAAGCGAGTTGATGTTAGTGCATGACGTACAATTCGAAACCACTTACAGAATTGAGAAGAAGACCAACTCACAATACCTAGGGCCTTACCGGGTGACCAAGAGAACTCTACAAGGAAATTATTTATTATCCGAACTAGACGAGACCGAATGAACTCGCCCAGTGACAAGATTCAGGATAATTCCGTATGTCACACGGAGAGAAGGGCTCATCAACACATTAGTGGAGCCGTTTGAAGATAGTGATGAAGCACAAGAAGGAACACAGAAACAGAGGGAAGAGGATAACAGTGAAGAAGGGGATAATTCCTAAAAGAGAAAGGGAGGGAATAAATGAGTCAGAACTAACACAACGCCGAACGAACGCGTACAAAAGCCGGTCCTTCGAAAGCTTAATGGTTCATGGTTGCAGGCAACCATTATATAACAATCACGCTTCATTCACAAAAAGCCTCACTGCAACGACCTTCTACCGCCATTGGCAACATGACAAAACACATCTTTGCATCCCTTCGACGAAAATGGCCCGAAACCACTAAGATAAAGTTCAGAGCGTTCATGCAACAAAAGGGGACCACAGGAACTCACTCACCATAGAACGATACGGACAAAGCCAAATTCTATGAATGGGCGATGCCAGCCCCGTATCAAATTCCAGAATTGCACCTGTTAACAGAGTCGGACATGGAGTATCAGAAGCTGCCACTTTTGATACTTGCTTAATGACAATGACTGCCCAAGATATTCCCTATGATCGATTATGAAAACTCCTTTGTGTCGCCTCAGGCAGACAACCTCACCAATCTGGCTCGACTCTGAGCCGTCTATCGATACACGGAAACAGGGAGCGATGCAGCTGGGAGTGAGAATGAGCCAACCGGGGAGGAGACTGAAGTTGAGGAAGAACCGGCGGCCAACATTCGGAATATATTTACGACCAGACAGGAAGGATTGTGTATGGCCCTGGCTTGTGACTTGTCAGTCTCTCCGCCACCACACGCTCCCGGAGACACCCCTTCTCTGATGGTTCAGGATAAGGATCTGTTCACACGATTAGGGCAACCACGTAGTTCGCCCGCGTGGAACCAATCCCAGTATCTCCACCACCAAGCGGTCAATATAGACTATCTGGCTTATCTTCCTACTCACCAATTATTCTTAACCGTCACATTTACCTGCTTTGCCATATCGCCCTGGTTTTTTGGGTTTTGCGCTCAACGAATTGGAAACTTCCGAGTAGAAGCGCTCCACCTGTACACTGCAGGGTACGCCATTTTTATCATCACATACGTTGAGAAGGGTCAATATCCAGGCACCACTGCCTACCCACAACTCTTGGCAGTGCTGAATCAGTTTCTGGTGCTCAGCATGCGGATGAAAAGCAGCAGAAGAAAGGAAGAAAAGGAGTGGAGAACCATACCGCACGGGTTCTACCCAGAAATGGATAAGCAAGCAATTGAGGGAAGAAAAACGTGGTGGAGCTCAACCACGGACGAATTACAGCAGTTACGCAAAAATTACCTTTTGTAAACGAGTACATGGTCTACCAACTAGTTTTCTTGGAGGAGATCGAAGACGATCAGATTCAAAAGACCCTCGCGAATGTCAGAAGGGAGACAGGAATTACGACTAAACGATAGGACAAGCCTGACTGAGAGGCCGAAATGCTGCGTGACGCGTGTACAGACGACGCGCGTCCCGGCATGAATCCCTAAAAATAGAACTATGTAGCAACATATATAAAGACAATAGTAGGCCACAAAAGCCTAACCAACCTTACGCACTAGTTATTATCACGTATCAAATCATTCTCGGAAGAGACTTGACGTCTCTTCATCAAGCTTTCGCCCAAGTACACGTTTAGACATTAGTGGGCACGAGACCCGAAGCCAGCAGATCTTCCAAGTGCAAGTTTATTAAAGAGCTGTACATCGCATCTTCTTCTACTCCACCCGTAGTACCCCGGAATCCCGTTCTTCCACCTGTAGCTGTGGATATGAGCCTCATGTCTGGCGATTGCCCGGCCACCATGAGCCTCGAAACACAGACATTGCCAGGGCCAGGCAATTGCCAGCTCATGAGCGCTCATAGTAAGGGTCCTGTCGACTAGCGCGCCCTGCCTATGTAAGCAACATCCGCCCCGCCTGCCTCCCTCCATTCCAAATCAGGAAGTGATCTCACTATCATTTCAACAGACAGTATTATCAGCGGCGGCCCCTCAGGAGAGTCCCAATTTGGCAGAATCCCATCCATTCATCAATGTCACAGTATACAATATTCGCCCAAAGTAGCAATGCAAATTGTCACCACAAAATGTGGCGCAAATAGCCTAATCATCCATACGACGCACACGTTTCCCTAAAGCGCCACCCTGAGACCACCGTCGCGCAAAGCTGTCGGCCAGATCATCGAAAATACGAGCCTGGCGACGTGCATATGCCTCGCGCCCCCGCTTTTGCAAGTAGCCGCCAAAGGAAACCCCTTCCCGCCTACGCCAGTCCGCCGCCTGACTCCGCAACGACGCCAATGTGAATTCCTTTTCTGCATTTCCCAAAAGTACCTCCTCCCGCCACCTCTCCTTGTGAGCAAAAGCCTTGCACCACTCCACACGGACCGCTGATGATCGAATCAGACGTGCACTGTGCTCTGAGCATGTTGACTACTTACATTCCTTGAGGTATTCCTCGGAATCGTCGGGCGCGCCTTGTGCCGTCCAGATCCAAGATAGTGTACGCCTGCTCGCCCCGCTCGTCTCATTTCCTTCCCTATCTTCCGCCCTCTGTCGAGCCAGGACGGCCGCCTCATCCGTTGACATTGCCCGCGCCTCAGTCTCCACCTCGTCCTCACTGTCCTCAAATAAATCTGCGCCCATCATCATGTTCTGAGATTGGCGACCAGCCAATTTAGCTAGGCGGCGGCTGGCCTTCGCATCATGATCTTGAATGTAGCGCAGAGTTACATCCTCCTTATTCAACACCCGAAAATCCCCGCATCCCCCTTCACCGACCAAACCCGCAAGCACCTCTCTCGCCCACCGATAAGCCCGAGCCATGGCGTCGACGCTGTCGCTCACCGAGTTGATCACCGTCCGGGCCCTTCCCGATCGACGCTGGCCGCGCAGGTATGTGTTGCGAAACATGATCAAGTGTCGCTTGGTGTGTAGAGCGCCGATGAACATTGAGCCCGACGAAGCTTTTCCTCCGCCTCATGAATCCCTTTTTGACCGAAATGGCGTAAGGACGCAGGCAGCTCGGATGGCATCCAAAGCTTCACAGACTCGGCAGCGGTTGGCCCAGGTCCTCTTGAAGCGGCCTCTTCGTCCTCGGTGACCAGATCACCCACTCCGGGCATGTAGGTTTCTTGCAGGGAACAAAAGCGTCGGAGTGATTTAAAGAAATTGTCGCGTCGTTCCTGGAGCTGTTCTTCCCTTGCAGTTCCGACCGTCTTGTTTCGAGCGCGCATCGCATCCTTGATTTTACCCCTTTGAACCAACATGAGAAAGATCAATGGGAAATGTTACAATTGACTTACTGCATCTCCTCCAGCCGTATACCCAACTGCCTTGCCTCCGCCCGCGCTGGCTAGCCTCTGCCACTAGCATCTCGCTGTTGGCCTTCTCTTCCGCCTCCAACTCCTTCCGCACATCTGCGATCTTGATCATATCTAGTGTCAATAACCATCAATGACAGACATTCTGAGAGAAATTGAAAACAAAGCTCACCTTGCTTAACACCCATCACATACGGGTTCTTCAAGACTGGGTCACCGTTGGTCTTGGGACAATCCTCCGCGGCGTGCCAGTCTGCGATTTCCTTTTCCCACTCGGAGATGATTTCCTCGTTAAGTGTCTCCGATACCTGCGTGAAGTTACGCATTTGAATCGCTCGCTCCTCGACGGCCACCTCCAAGCGACGAGAGATCAAAGAGCCTGTGAGTTCAATCAATCAAACCAAGCTACAAATCACTGATATCAGGAAGACGCACATAAACCGATATTCTTCTGAAAATTGTGGTCGTCGACGGCGTCTTCAATCGCCTCATGACGTCCGTCAGCGTGCATCTCCTTGGTAGACGTCGCCAAGCCGTTCAGTTTTGCCCACACCCGTTCCACGCCTTCTCCATCCGTCATCGCCGAGCCCGCCTTCCAACGAAGAGAATTACACATAGTGCAGTCCTCCTCGTGAACCGCGCCGTGCCATACTGGTAACGCGACGCGCACCTTCGGTCCGTCGACCCCAGGATCGGCCTGGAGCATAGCTGGCATGGCCTTTCGTCGCTCCAACAGGTGTACTTTCCACTGACAACCAATGTCGTAAGAGACTAGTACAGTCTCCACCTCCTCCCCAATAATCGATCCCCAAAAAATGAAGTCCATATTCGCGTATCTGCAACCCATGAAATGTCAGCGCTCATCCTCGCCTAAGTCTAACGACGCACCGTTCGCCTTTCAAAAGATTGCCGAGTCCGAGAGGCCGAAGGAGTTCATGTCGAGTGCATATGCAGCCGCCAATGCCCGTACATCGTAAGCCGGTGGCGCGTTGCGTCTCCTTTTGCATGAGCGCTGCGAAGGCTATACACGTCGATACCTAAAAAAGTGTCAGAGATCCAGTTTCGACTGTCCAATGCAAGTGACGCACATCTTCCTCTTTGACGTATTTCTTGAGGTGCTCCGCGTATTCCTCCGAAGGAGCTATCGAATCCAAACCATCGCCGAGAATTGGGTATGATTTGTTTTTGCTTTTCTTGCGGAGTTTGCTCTCCATACAAAAGTTTGTGTCGAGGCCAAGGTACAATTGATATTTGAATCTGTCAACGAATTCAGTTCGCATTGTTATTGAAACTGGGGGACCACACGTACTTCAGATTGTCCGCTACGTCTCGCCAGCCATCTGGCAAATTGACCTTGGGGCGAGGACACGCCCAACACCTCATGGTTGCTGCTCCAAGCGGCGCACTCATGATTTTTGGGATATGCCCCAGCCCTAGTCGACGCATGCGCGTCAAATAAGACCACTGCCGTGACATGTTCTGAAAAGCCTTGTATCTGTCGGGGACCCAATGCTGGCCAAGAGGATCCGTTAACAGCTCCAGCGCCGACACGAAGTCGCGAGCATTCACTTGGGCGGTGACATTAAGGCGACGAAAGAGATCCAAACATTCGAAGGTGGCGTATGTCTGAGGCTGAATAGTGGTGGCCGGGTACCAAGCGTTGCCAAGTGGTTCGCGCCATCCGTCCATATTATCCGCATGGCGATCGCAACCGCAAGAACAAACACGAACGCGATGGACGCCATTGTCGTGCATGACAGTTGCAACGTGTGACGCCTTCGGTACTGCACAAGATCCCCCGCCGTGGCCTAGTTGATAAGTCAAACCAAGATCCCACAAGCAGACAGGCTCGAAGGTGTCGCTGCGCCAAACCTATCAGTCGAGACAGATCAGACAAATCCAAAGATAGGTGTTGAAGATGCACCCGGAGAACGTGGAGAGGGGACTGTGCGTGCCGAGACAGGCAGCATTCTTCGCACTCCAAAAAACGACCGCATGTCGTACACCGATAGAGGGCCCGCACGAATTTTGCCTGCTCCTCTTCCTCCAACTCGCCCCAATCCGCCGTCCAGACACTTCCACACGAGCAACAAGACGCGTCGACTTCTAGCGTCTCGCTCACGAAGGTTTCCACCATGAAATCGTCCTGGAGCAGTACCCAAACACCCATCGGATCGTCCTGGCGCAGATATTTCAGTCTGCATGCACCTCCTGCGGAGGACATCTCAACAACACTCACCGAGGTCTGGTAACGTTTCGCTGGGCCCTTAGCTGCAGACTGTTGAGCAGTTGCTTCTTTGGTCCCAGATAACGTCTCTCCGCCTTCGGCCCTCGGCGACATTGGGGAGGTAGGCGCGTCATATAGCTCCCAGTTGTCCGGCGCTGCGTCGTGTGCAGCGAGCTCATTGGGGTCGAATGGCTCCCAATGCGTGGATGAGTCGGAGGCAGCGTTGCCGTCGTCTGTTACTCGCTCTTTCCGTTTTCCGGCGCGTTTCTTGGGTGACCGAATGCCTCGTTGTTCATGGACCCTACGCCAATCCTTGGAAAAGGTATAGGTCATGTCGCCTGAATAAAGTCGCTCCTCGTTGAGTCGAGACGGTCCAGACGTGTTGCTAAGGCGCTGCGTACACGTTGGACGGCGCACTGGTGGGCGACGACCAAAAAGTGCTGAGTTGGTGGGGGCAGCGTAGCCATTGAGAACATGGGCGGTGTCCTCCCATTGTCGGAGTTGTTTGAGTTCGTAAGCTGTCCGACGACGGGTGTTGGTTGTCCTTGCCTGGCTTGCCATTGCCGTAAACAACACGCGGTAAGACACAGCCACTACTTCGCCCCCCAATTTCTTCTACTTATCAGCTCCTTCAACAACCAGACGGCATAACATTTTTTCTAGCAGCTTCAGGCCATGCTATAAAACTAGGGGTATAAAAGTGGTTATAACCACTGATGCCATTGCCAATGCTAGTGGCTATAACCACTCGGATCCTAACCCTAGCTTTGCTAGGCTGTAACCTTGATCTAGGTGCACTTCCCATTCTTTCATTCCTTTATAATTACCCATCGAGTTGTCTAGAATGGGGCGCGCGCAGCGCCTGAAAAAAAATCCGGGGTTTCCCGGTCAAATTCCCACGGACCGTTCAAATTTGGCGGGGGCTGGTTTGGCGGGGATTATTGGACGAGACAGCGGGCTCCTGCCATTCCATAATCAATGTCATAGCTGCATATGGATGACAATAAGAATTGCTGAAACTTTCAGATGTATAGCTTGTCAATTGCGCTGGATGCAGGCTGGATAACATCCGGTATCCTTCCATTTTCATTTTATTTGTTTCTTTGGCTTTTGTATTTGTCGAGATTCTAACAGCTTGCAATATAGTAATATGATTGAATCTCTCTACTAGTACTACAAATCATCTTTTGAACTGTCGCCAATGCGCCCATTCCGACGTTGTGCATCCCGAGTGCCGGTAATGACAAACACCGGGTACCCAATGCACTAAAAGGTCCGGCTACGTCCTCCAATGCGCCCATCCCGACGTTGTGCATCCCGAGTGCCGGTAATGACAAACACCGGGTACCCGATGCACTAAAAGGTCCGGCTACGTCCTCTGGATATACCACTATATGTTGCGCACAAAGCGTGAACACGACATCCATATTGCTCGGAGGTTAACGGCAATCAATGAGAGTATCAAGACCTTTGAGATTATGCGAAAATCTGGATCTTGGGATGTGCATAGTAGGGCTAATCAAAGGGTCTAGTGAACAATGCAGACCTCGGGGCAGCCAGCGCCGGCGGGAGCGGGGCTCAATCACTTCATTATCTGTTGGATATCAGTCCCTGAAAGGTCCCCGTGATCATCCTCTGTAACCTATGGCTATTCGAGGTGTGTAGCAATCAGTATGCATGTGGTCTAGTTAACGTCTAGTGAACTCGTCGTCCCGGATCTCGGTCCGAGTGGTACTCACGAATATCGAGAGCGCGTCCGATGCCTGCTGTTCGGGGCGGCGGGCAATAAAGCTCCTGGAGAAAATTGTAAAATGTTTGAATTATTGCTTGTCCTTGATGTATAAAAGCACTTGACATTACATGCAAGAGGAGAGTGAAATTCCGATTGTGGTCTAGTGAACTCACAACCCAAACCAGATCTCTTACCTCGATCATGAATCTTACCCATGCACCACCATGTCCCCCAACCTCAAAACCCACCTGGTGATGGAACATTCTTGCAATTACATCTAAAGTGAGTCTATCATCATTCTAAGTTGATTTTACATTTTATAGCCAGTCGCCGACGAGTAGGACGACATCGTGTGATCAACCTCTAAACTGCCATACCGTATTTACAACCCGCCCCTCTCCATTTCCATCACCGAGCTTGATTCAACCACCCCCGTCTCGGTGCTGCACCGCTTCCGAACGGTTGCGTGCAGCCCAATGAGAGAGCGCCATCCGCCTGGGCCAGGTGCGGGCCGCACAATTATGCGGCCTGTGCCACCCCGGCTGAATATTGGCTTCTTTATATATTACTTTCAACCCTCTGAACCCCACTCTATCACCCAAAGCAATCACCCAAAGCAACGCCAGACTAGAGTTCAGGACGCCGCGCCGAACGTTGCGTGCACGGACCACCGGTAATCGGTCCGATCGACTGCGCAAACGATCGCACCGCATCTCCTTGTCTTACCACGATGGCAGCTCGACAACGAGCTGCCACCCAGTCTCCGCACTCGACCTCTACCCTCTCTTCACCCACCAGCATCGACTATCGGCCTATTTGGACCCCGCCGCCGTCTCCGCGCCTCGCAAATGGCGCGGATGACGTTGACAGCTGCCCAGATGCGCAAGCCGCCTTGCGACGCCACCCACCTCCGTGTAAGCCCTCAATCGAGGCCTCCACGCTCACGGAAGACGATGCCGGTGACACCAAGATGCAAGGAGATGGAACACACGCCCGGAATACGCGCCGCAGATGTGAGTACCCGCGTGCGAGCTATGGGAGGGTGCTGGACAGAACTCACAAGGTTTTGCCAAGTAGGTATGTCCGTTATGTTTTTTATACAACCCTCAGTATCGTCGACCATGCCACGGCCTGTTTTTATATCCCGTACGACGACGGCCTCGCCCCAACGGCGGTACTTACGGTCCCGCTACGACCATGGTACGGCATCGACAACACGACGTGATGGCAACATAGACAGTGAAGGCACAACGATGCACGCGACGGACAATATCTGCTAGCCACCCGAACGACCGCATCCATTTGGACACTCCCCCGCTTTGAATACGGCACCCCTACTCCTTAGCCACCATCCCTCCCACAACCCTCGTATCGTCGCTACTTGGCATCCGGACGGTGCTTGCCCCCAACAATGACGACCGAAAACAGAAGACCGAGGACTGACGACCGACGACTGACCGGCGACGAAGGGCGTGGGGTTTGACGGGCAAATTGGCACAGATTGGTGTAGGTTCTGGGGCACAATATTGACGAGACGACTTGCGGTGCATGCTACTTTCTCTTGTTCTCAAATCAGTTGTCTACAATATCATAGGCTGCGTGCTTTAGCTACGGTGTCGACAGCTCGGTTTTAGCCCGACGCATGCCATCAAATCTCCAAAATGGGACGAGAAACAAGTGCCGAGAGCAGCCTAGAGCAGCACGCTGACGCGTGAATACCTCCTCTTGCGTATAATTGTTGGTTGCCGTAACCCGGCTGTAACTGTACCTGCAAAAAGCCTGTTTTTGGACGATTCAAACATTTTGTAAGCTTGAGTGAACCGTACATATGCGGGTGAGGCTGTGCCAGTGGTACTATCCACTCATATGAGACATAAACCGGATGTGGTTGCAGTGCTTATAACCACTCATTTTGGCAACGGCCTCAGTGGTGATAAGCAGTCAGTTTCCCCTTTCTTTGCTGCAATGGTTGGCAGCTCCTCGCGGCCCGAATCTATACGTCCCCGACAATCACCGCTATCGGGCCCACTGAGCCGGTGCCGACGCGACGAATGCACATACGGCGCATGCATGTGGTACAGACATGCTTTATCTGTAAGTCAACTCTCTTGCTACGCCCTTAGTTTGTTTCCAAATATTACACACTACGTGCACACAGATATATTTGCATTCACATCCCATTCGCTGTACACACGACTAGAAATCCCTCGTCATCATATAGTCGCCCTCGTACTCAAATACCGTTTCGTCCTGCTCATTCAAAAAATCCTCTTCTTCTACGTCGCGACCATTGTCGGTCGTTGGATTGCAATAGTAAATATCCCACGGGCGTGCGTAGGACTGAAACGCGCCCTTGAGCGTGAGCCACTCTGCCCAGGTGCAGTCAAACGCGCATGCATACTCATCGTGGTATTTGGGCTTGTGCATGTTGAGGGCAACGGTGATCAGGTCCTTGTGGGTGAAGATACCCAGCCGTACAAACCGTGGCGCGAGATGATCCAAAGTCTGGCGGTGCAGGAAGTTGCGGACCGCTTGGTGCAGGAAACTTTGATCGACCGGGGCGACACATCCTTCCGGGATCAGAAACTCGTCGCCATCTACGCTTTGCGCCACCCGCGGATTGGGATTGGCCTCAGTGACTGAGGACATGTCAGCATTTATCGAAGGGCCTTGGCGACACGTCGTACCTTCATCCTCGGCTCCGTCCTGGAGAAGATAATTTGACCTCTTGGGTACAATTTCTCGCACTCGACGTTCGATCCGACTGTAATTGTATAGGTGAGCGACGTCGCCATTCTATGAAGGCCATTTTGTTACTCACCGAGTACTGCCTAGGCTAGTCAAGAGGCTCTCGTCCATCAGGCGCCTCAACTTTGCCTTGGCTCGGGCTTTGATCTCCGGATCTGGGTATTCCAGCGCCTGCGCGAGGGTGAGGCAGTCAAGCCCGGGCCGGTTGACGACAACAGACATGCGGACTGAGAAATCAGTACCAGGAGAGATAGGTGGGGGAAGGGGATCCGTGGTGTCCAGTTTTTGTTTCTTCTTTTTCTTCTGGATGGGACGGTCGGATTCCTCATCGTCCTCCATGTCGTGGTCTCTGTCGGCGGCAGGAGGCGGGTACGCGTGGCCAGACGAGTTCAAGTGCGGCGCAGGGGGACTGGAGAACAACGGGCTCCTTGCTGCCAAAGCAGGTACCGCATCGGATTTGCTGTCGGACGTGGAACGGTCAGCCATTTGGCGCAGATGGTCGCAAGTCGCAGGAGGAATTCAACTGACTCGTGGAACCAACAATTGCCAATTCGTCCGCTATCCTCCGCTATCGCAGGTCTAATTTGTTTTTCCTCAGATGCCCCAAACACAGACCGTGAGGTTGGTTTGTGACTCGTCAGTCCTCTCCCATGGTGATGTCCGTCATAGCCGTCGTTGGCGAATTGGGTTGTATCTACAAACAGGACGGTGGGTGGCGCAAATGCGCTGCAATACGCGCGCTGACTATCACATAGCAGACTTTCGGTGCCAAGCCGATATAGTCCGGCGCTAGCTATTCCTTCAGCAATGGTGCAGGCTGTCAATTCCAAGGCACATTCAGACGTGTCTCGCTCGCAGACAGGCGGGTGAGTACTGTCCCGCCAACTTCCCGCTCTCTAAACTAATGGCAGCAGTTTATAGACGGTTTATGAAGGCGGTTTGGACGAGGGCGATAGAGAGAATGGTTATGTCATACCACACAGGTTGCAGTTACGCTTACTGGGCGAGACGCCCCAATCGACCTAGGTTCTATATTCTGACGGACGGGGAGGGTATCGAGCGGGTTTGGAGTTATGTGGTAGATGATGACCATGGGGATGATGAGGGGAGTGCGAGCGCATAGCAGCTTGGCGCTGTTCTATCAATGAAATTTGTTGTTCTCTATCGCTGAAATGTCTGATGCGCCCCAAGACATAAACGCCTCAAGGACCCCGAATGATCGGGATGTGTAAGTATGTCTCTAGGTGCACGCTTTTCCTCTTACTCGATTGGCGCACTGTTACTCATGCCACCATCTGAGACTCTGTATCCGCGGAAAATAATCTGTTTGCAAGAACCGAACCAACCCCACATCTGTTGTGAAACCGACTAAAGGTGAGTCGGTATATAATAAAATACAACTCTACTGTAACTGCTTCTGTCAGACGTATCGAGACGGAGTTGAGAAAACGTTGGCCTATATTCGTCAGGAGCGGAACGGGCCTTCTGCGCCCCTCTTCTCTTCGTCTGGCTGTCCGCGATCGCTACGCCGAGAGAGCGAAAGGCTATATCCCTTTCTATTTCCAGGTAGACGAAGAGCTCGCTACGTATTTCATCAAACGAGGAGGCAATTGGCTGCTCGAGGCACTGCAAGAAGCGGGTGTGTTATTGTGGGACGATGTTACCAACTTGTGTGGCATGTTGGAAAATAAGGAGTGGCGACAAGTGTTTGCAAGGTCCATGGGGATCAACATAGATGACAATAACTGGTACAATTTGTTGTATCTACTGGGATAGCCCGCCTAATGAGCGAATCTGAATCCAATCACTACCCGCGCGGGCCCTTGGGATGACCTTCGAATAGAGACCGAGCAGCCTAATCTGACAAATCAAGACTCGGACTTGCCAAATTTGTCTTTCCCGCTAATGAGTCGGGCGTCTCTGGGGGGTGAACGGCACCGCCAAATTCCAATGTTTCTGAGTGCAATTAGATCAGAAACATATTGTGCGTGTAGCTAGCAATAATTTTTATTTTGGTCCAATAAATGTCCAATAAAGGTCCAAATCCAAATATGATCTAGTTCATGTTTACAAGCGAGAGTCAAGTTTGTTTCTACTGCTACACCTCACGCGGCGACCTCTCATTTCATCTGGCGCTAGTTCAGCAAGCTATTTCCTACTCTGCAAATGGGTCGACACAAAAAATATGACTCTCCCGAAGCCAAGAAGATGGCTAGAAGGGAGCAGCGATTGGATTGGTACTATCGGTAAGTATTTCCATCTCTGCGTTGACGGAGCCAACTTGATGGCTCATGCAAGCGTCCTGCAGCAATCGTCATGATGTGCTTGTTCGTCAGAATACCAAAAACGCGGCGCGTCGCGACAATGCGTCCGCGAGCAGCTGCAAGGCGCGTCAGTAAGTCTCTTGTCTGGCCCGCTCGGCAACAGTGATTGACGTCTCTAACCACCAACCAACAGAGACTCGAACAATCAGGCGGGCGATCCAATGGAAGTCCTCGTCGCTGAGGTTCGCGAGCACAAGCGACGGTTGGATCTTTACCTCGGCAAGACGCCGAAGGCCTTTGCTCGAGAGTTGACATTGAGCATGCTGGATGAGAACAACATGGACGGGCAGGAGGCGGTCGTCAAGGCCTTGCAACGTGTTGTAGGGCTCCGTCGCCCAGTCCTCAATGTGCTTGACAAGATAAACAAGGAGCGGGGGCGCCACTCATCGTACTGGATCGCCGCAAACGAAGTCGACCAGAGATTCAAGCAACTCGAGGACTGGTTGGACGGGATCAATCAGTGTCTCGACAACGAGACATTGCAGGAGTATGTCGATGAGAAGATATTTGCATTCTTGTAGGTAGTCAACTTGTCAATTGTTATGTGCGCCACATTACGATACTGGTAATCGCCGCTTATGGTCCTTGCGTCAGTGCTCTAGCTCATTCAGTTGCTGCAAAAAGTGAACTAAGGACGGGTCGCGCGGGGTGAGTTGGAACGCGCAAGACAGAAGGCCAGGAACATTCAGCTTCACGATTCGGGCGGCTGTGGCGGCGGATAAGTTCTAAATGAAATTAGTATAACAAACACGCACCGGCGGCCAAAACTTTCAGGCTGACGCAATCTACCAATCCCATAGCCCGCATGGCATCCAGCAACGCGCTCCCGTCATCCGTTAGTCCCTCGAGAAAAGCTTCGACAAAGTCATCCAGTACGCCTGGGTTACCATAGGCGCTCCTGCTACTGGCAAGGAAAGGACAGCGTACCGTCCATAACAGCCCTAGGGCCCACCGCATGATCGGCTGCTTCTGTTTGAAATTGGAAGGAAGGCGTTAACCTGGTTGCGTCCTATCGCAAGCATGGTTAGGCACGTACCCATGACATTGTTCACTTCCGTATCCACGGGTGCGCGCAGTACCTCCACCATGTGACGGATTTTCGCAATCGATTCGTCCCGGATTGTGTCCAGATCAAACAGAGGAGTGCGAGTTTGTGTGGGCGATTGAGAGCTTTGCATTGATATGGTTTGGTTGTGGATCGCGTAGAAGACAGAGAGAAGAGGATCTAGTCTGATAGCACTGCCACACGTAGATAAGTAGATAAGATTACAGGCGTAGAACTTTAGTATTGTGTGCCCGTCGGGTAGCTTCCCACTTTGCGATTGCCGTATCAAAATCCTCGAAAGACTCGTGTACCAGCTGTATAAGCTAGATTCATATATGAATGTATGCCAATTGGCATGTATAATGTATACATGAACCAGGCCAATTGGCATACACTGAAATAGGCTGAAAGCACTGCAATATAGCTGACTAATCACAGTGACACAATTAGATCAAAATAATACATATTGAGAAAGTGTCAATAGCAGGGATTAAACTGTGACCCACTAACACAATACAATTAATATTGCATCATTAACCACTGAGCCAAGGGAGCTTACTTCACAGTACTAATGACTGCAGTTTATTAGTGGCTCAAAAGCATTGTTGCGCAAAATTGCTTTATATACTTAGGCCTAGCATAGCTAGCCCTAAGTGTATAAAGGGTTATGACCATAATTAGGTTTAGCATAGCTAGACCTAATCATTATTATATCTGTAGTCAAATTTTCAGTGTTATGACAAGCATAGCATTGAAAAATCCTAATTATGCCTTTTAACCACAATTAATAGACGTTTTTGGACCCTTCCGAGGCACTACCCCCAACCTAATAACCCTTACCTAACCTACTAACCCAGCTAATCATTTGAGTCAGGCTTAATAAGTCTGCAATGACAAGTAATTGTGCAAAAGAGAAGGTAAGTGTAGGTATATAATGTATAAAGAACAGGAACATCTTAATCCTTTGTGGTGTAATGGTTAATAAGTCTGCTGATGACTTTATTAATTTGATGGTCACTGGTTCAATTCTCATTGATGCCACTTTAATTGAACATCATTTTGATAGTGAAGTCAAGCTTGATTACTTAATTGTTTCTTTGCCTCGCTCTGCTGTTTGAGAGCCTGCCATTTGGCATATTTCATGCATCCCATTTAGGTGCCAATTGGCATAGTCCATGCATGAGAATGACTTATACAGGTGCCATCCTCGCCGCTGCGCTTCTTTTGCCGTGTCCACCTCCCGGGTCGTTTGGCCCTTCTTGCGGCGGTTCTGACGCGCCTCGCTGTGGCATTCCCTTCTGGGTTCGTAGTGTAGACAGTTTGAGATTGATTTAGAGCGTAGATATGTGTGTTTTATTGCTATATATCCTTGATACAGTACTGCGAACTCCCGTCGAATGGTCGTATGGGACTTGAGTAAAAGCTGCCGGTGGTGGTACCAAATCAAGAAGTGATTGCTTCAAGGAGTCAATGCTGTATGTTGCCATCTCCTTCACCATTTGTTCGACTGCAACGGGTTCCTTTTGTCCTCGCAGAATGTGGTGTTGAGCTTTTGTAAAATGATAGTTTGGAATTGTCGGCTTACGAGCAGTTGGGACTAGAGATAGGCACGAGTTATTCTTAATGATCACGAATCATTAAATGATTTGCTTCTAACGGAGTCAGTATTGACAATATATTCCAGGTCCAAGAATCACATGGAAAAGTCACGCTATCAGAATTCTGATCGCAGATTCGGATTCCTTGGCCAAATTCACCCCCGGATGACCTTGGATCTGGAATATATTGTCAATACTGACTCCGCTAGAAGCAAATTATTTAATGATTCGTGATCATTAAGAATAACTCGTGCCTATCTCTAGTTGGGACTGCATGCTACTGTCATCTCGAACTGCAACAGCCTCCGGTATATGCCGGTGCGCAAAGGTTTGCATGACGTGGCAATAAACTCTGGCTTTGCTAGATACGATTGAATTCCTGCGCAGAATCAAATTGATTTTCTTGCCTTTGTAGACGTTTGTAGATGTCCGTTTGGAGAATAAATCAACAAAGACATAGCTCTTCATTTCCGGTACGTTTGAGTGACACTGTAATTCTTTCCCAGTAGCCTTGGACCAACAACCGCATAGTGCAGTCTCTATCTCCATCGGATGCACCACACCAAGATACAGAACCACAACTAAGCCAAGCAGTTTAGGTAGTCTCAATAGAAGTTGTAGTATTGACAAAAGAACTGCTTGGCTCAAAGGCAGCTAAGAATCACCTGACTTTTGACGATGAAAGTGTTTCGATTAAAGTTCTCAAAAGATTGGAATTGGAGGAAGGAGATCTGTTTTGCACAAAGAGGGATGCCACATGTTGCAAACAAAGTTTGAACAAGCATAATGCAGAAACTGCTCAAGCTCCGTAATACTACAGACCAATCTTTCTCTCCTAAAGTACGCAAAGCTAAGAAAAGTGTTGACCGGGGAGAATTGGGTAATGCCGCATTACTGGACTGCCTGAACAGAGTAGGAAATGCAACATTGTATTGTAACCATCATAGCAATGATGAGCCCAAATTTTACTGAATGAGGATTTCAGATTTTTTGAATGAGAAACATGATAAAAAAACCTCTTCCTTTTTCACTAAATTTTCAATTTGGATATTCTTCGAGAGTTTTGACCAATATTCTGAATATTTCAGGTTTTTCCCGCAAAACTGGTGAAATTGTTAAAACATTTTTCATCTCAAAAATCAATGAAAAAGACAGAGGTTCTTTTATAACAATTTTTGGGCAAAAAACTCGAAATCCTCACGTAGTGCCTGTGAGTATTGCTATTGCAGAATTACGACATTAAGAAGTGCAGGTTATCTGTGAGTTGTAAGCATATCAAACTTACGCAGTCCCATAAGGCGATGCAGTCGATTCTAGGAATGCAAACATAAGAAGAAGTGAACAACATGTAGCGATCATCCTTCAACTAAGTAACATATGTGCATGTCTCAAATTTAATTGACGTGGTACACTCTCTCCAGAGTGTACTAACTCTTGCCATGAGTCCGACGCCTCAAGATGTAAACACAGCCAAATCCTCTTTGAGAAAACTGTATTACCGTAAATATTGAGAAACAATCTACGAGAATGAAAACTTTAAATAACGCACTGTACAACGTTGAGGTTGGGCAGAGGCAATTGGGACTCGGACGGCACACATATGAGATTTTTGATGTGTTCACGCCCAATTTGGAAGACAGTGTCAAGACATCGCGTCGACTGGATGTACCTGATGTAGGCTGATCCAGCAACATTCAAACTAGATTGAAGAGTTTAAAAACACTCAGAATTGATATTTGAAGGTATTGTCCGAAGTACTTTTTCTCTATCTGACCTATCAATGTTTTGTCGGGTTCGGGATTGGCTGAGTGACTCTGTATTATTTACAATTTTGAGTTTCTGGCTCGGAGAATACTTTCAAATACACGATATCTTCAAGCTATGAGTAGTTTGGACACTGTATGATGTCTGTGCAAGGCGGAGCAAGGTGCATTACAATCTGATGCATTCATGAGATATAAACATGGCCAAACATTGCGTCGCGTCCTCCGTTGACGGCCACTACACGCTCACATACCCTTTTCCTAGCTTCTCCGCCACATGGGACGCAAGCCCAAGTCTTTCCGCCTTGGTGGCTTGAAGCGGAAGCGCTCAGACATGCAAAAAGAGCAAGTTGCCACGGCATTTGGTCATCATCCTATCCCCGATCCATCTCCATCGCCTTCTCCTAATGCGAACAAAAAGAACCCTGCCGTCATTGCCCTTTCTAAAGTGAAGGAACGTGGCGACAGCTACTAGGAAGAGCTGTATAAGGCCCGGAAGAAGCTGAAGACTACAGAGCGCACCCTTAAGGACCGTTCTGGAATCCTTGCCCGGACTCGTTCACGGAATGAAGAGCTTGAGTCCACGGTCACAGGTCTGCAGTCTTAGGTGTCCCACCTTACGGCAAAGAATGAGGTACTCAAGGATGATGCTGCCTTGGAGAAGTCGACACGACAAAAGCTGGAACAGACACTTCATACTCTAAAGCAGACTGTGAACCGTATTCCAGATCGTCTCGAGACTGCTGTCAAAAAGACAAAAGCGAAGCTTTCCAAAGACGCGATACCCCCATCTACCTCTGTCCTCACCCTAAAGGAGAATGGAACCATTTCAAATGGCACACGCAACATCATTAACGACATTGTGGCATTAGATGGTGTCCGTCCTAGCCGTGCCATTGGCTTATTGAAGAGAATTGCCAGTCATCTTGGGATTCATATCGAAGATGACGCGTCTGATCGGACTGTCCGTCGCGTAGTGAAGGAGGGTGGTGTCTCCTCAAAGCTCCAGTTCATTGAACATCAGCAAGTCCTCCCGATTGCTTTATCCAGCTTTGTCGAGCTTTTCCCTGCCAAAATTTGATCTGAAAGCACCAAAGTGACAGGCAAGAAAGCTATGTCCGAAAAAGACAAAGTTCGACTCCGGGTGAGGTCACTAAAACTCGCAGGACGGGGTCCCATTCTCTATTACATCTCATACAAGTGCATTCGTATTTAAATAGTATAAATTTTCATTCCCAAGTATCTATGGGTTCTGACAGACGCACGGTGGCCACACGAAAATCACCAAAAAGCCCAAAAAGCTCAAAAGGGGAAAAGCAAATGGGGAGACTTGCTGATGCAAGCTGTTGGGACATCAAAAGGTATGTTGTCTACAAAGTCATGGCCATTATTTGACACTATCCGGTAGGTGTAACCTGCAGCAGTGATGGTACTACACATAAGAACATCAATCTTGAATCACGACGCGCCACAGTCATTGGTACAGACAACACACGCAAAACCTTCTTTCTTGGCATCGAGTCGGCAATCAATCACACAAGCGAGACACAACTCGAGGGGTGAGAAGATCTTGTTGAGGATATGTATGAGGTTTACAGGGTGTCTGGCCGCTGTGAAACGGTGGCGGATGCACGCAACTTTTGGCTTGGGGTTACAGGCTGGCACTCGGAGTACGCGGAAGATCAGAAGAAACTTTTTCGAATTGCTGGGGTGAAGAAGGTCGCACTAGATCGCGAAAAGAGAGGCGAAGAGACGATGCTGGACATGGTGCCGTCCGAGTTGACTGCTCTGCTTTTTAAAGTCTCGCAGGACGTTGTAGCAGAGGCTGGAGGTATCACGGCATGGGAGCGCTTATCTCACACTGAGCGCCGGCGCCTCCATGACAAGGCGTTTGCGCACTTCAAACACACTCTAGGACAGGCTGCGTTCGAGAAGCTCAGCCCTCAGAAGCAACAAAATGTCGATCTCTTTATTTGGGGTGGGTGCTGTATGCATAAAGCGATGAATGTGTTCAAGGGAGGAGTAGTGGCGATGGGACAGTGGTGGAAGAACAACATGCCTGCCGGTGTCGGCCCATTGAAGATGTACAACCGTGACAATTCCGCCACGGTGAAAGATCTTGCCAAGGTACGGCAGGTACATCTGCTGCAGCTCGTGCTGAGGATCGAACCTGTGGTGGTGCCGTAAAGGTCTCCAGCCTTGCCGGTGCTATCTTTCGACACAAAGACCGAAAGCGCGGCCAGCAGGACACTCTACGCTACTTCTGGAATCATGAAACTGGCTTCAACATTTGCTTCCCCGATACCAGCAACACACGGTTCCAATCTCATGCTGCTGCGTGCGAAATCATTGTTCTCCATATGGCTCTCCTTCTACAGTTCCTGATCTACGTGAAGGAGAACAAGGTGAGCCGCTCTCTCAATCACATGGAGGCAAATGTCCAGGCTGGCCTGTCCTGCTACTACACCCGGCACGAGTTTGTTGCTATCTCCTTGTACAACCAGAATGTCGACGTCCCCTACATGCTTCAGATTCGTGGTCCCTTACGCACCGAAGACAATCTCCTGAAGCTTGGCAATCTCCATCGCAGAGTAAAGGTGCATCTCCGTAAGGTTATCGCAAATCCAAAGCTCATCACCGGCTTGGACGCGACCTTCGAGACTGCTACCCTTGACGGCAAGCCCTGGCAGAAACCCGAGGTCGTCTATGCCGCTCTCAAAATGATTCCCGACCTCGAGTACATCAATCAGATTGTCGTCGCGTTCTTCCAGGGTGTGGTCGACACATGGGGGCACTTTGACATGGAGTGGGTTGACGATGGACCGGCTTCGAAGCTTTCTCCAGAGAATATCAAGCGCGCGTGGCTAGAGGCAACAAACGATGGTAATGAGGGCGAGCTAGGAGGCTTCCGTGGTGCTGCCAAGTCAGCACCCAACACCTCCCATCCCTACCACAACTCCCTCCGCATGTACAAAGCAAACGGTACATCGCAGTATGCCCGGGCGCTTTCCCCACGTGTCCGCAAGGCCATTCGAAAGCATGTTCGAAAGGATGATTCCTCTGGCCGTAATCGAGAGCAAAAGCATGCACAGATTGTCGAGGGAAAGAAGGTCGCTGACAGGAATGCGAAACGCAATATGGTATGCATTGAACGCGTTGCACGCGCAAAAGCGGCCGTGAAGAAGACTTCGGTCTTTGAAACGGTACTAGAGCTCGAAAAAGCGTTACAGATTGCGCCTAGATCAAAGGGATACGTGACTGTGGCCGAGCTCGACCTCCAGCTCGACTGGCTCATTGCACATTTGCTGAAATACGCGAAATCCGATGGATCTGTGGCGGATTCGGCATCCGAGATACCCAAGTTCAAGACCGGGGCAAAAGGTCGCGGGGATCGTGATGCACGGTTCGGACATCTCAGGAAAGCCATCCAGATGCGTGCTGAGGCTGTCGATGTGCTTGGTTCCAGTGGAGAAAATGTAATTGAGCCTCCAGAGGTAGCAGATGAAGACCAGGAAGTAGAGGACGAAGAAAATTACTTTAGCAACAAAGACTGGTATGCACAATCATAATTTGAATATATACAGTATTTTTGTATCCAGTAATAAGGTCTTGATACAGAGTGGAACGACATAGAGAGCTGTAGCGGCTGTGGTCGTGATCGTCAAGGGCGAAGTGAGTCTCGCACGTTATTGCCTCCGATCACGATGACTAAGCGAACGATTTCTGAACCGCACTTGCCGGTGCCCATTGGGGTACTGGGCTGAAGGTGCATCGAATTGCGTGAAGTCCTTGATGCTAGAGAAATTGAATAATGTTGTTTCCTCGGCATCCAAGGTTGGCTTTCCGTTGTTTCGGGCCGTAGAGTTAGACCCAGATTCTGTCGACACAAGAAGCCATTGCGGAGAGTCATACAGCGTAGTGTGACCGCCAAAAAATACAAAATGCACGCGGACAAGACGGTATGTATAGGGCAGATGCTTGATATGGGCCTGGAGGGCGCTCACTCTGACTCACCAGGGATCGACGGCAAGAAACATAATGTCCTGTTCAACAGCCGTTGCAACCCAAGGACCTGTTTCCACAAGGTTGACAAAGGCGGCGAGCAAAAACTGATGCAGAAAGCCTTGCAGCACTTTGACTGTTGGCGGTTGATTTTCATCAAGAAGTATCAGAAAATTATCAATAACTTCCTTTTGCAATTTTTGCTAAAGGAAGCAAAGTGGGAAAGGAGGAGGAACATGCGTGACATGCAAAAAAAGTCTGATGATGCACACAATGGTTGAAGAATAGGCACTCAAGATGGATTTGGTTAGCGTTCGCAAAGCGCCCTTACTTCTGTCAGGAATGTCAAAGTATGCTACCAAAAGAATTGATCAACCTACTTATGAGTTGCCAGTATGTGAATCTCTGGAGTTGTGAGCTGCAGACAAGTCTCTCCGTCGTTGAAATACTTCATGACGGCTAACTTCAACAGCAAGAAGAGAATGTCACTGCGATGATGCACAATGGACTACTGAAACTTATGTTTGACTTCTTGGTGGGATGGCGAAAGACGGACCAGGAAAACAATATAGTCGAGGTGGGGTAGCATGTCCTCACAAGAGGCAAGATAAAATACCCATCCAGCCTTGCTTGCATACATCGGGATAGCGGTATCCGTAGGATGCACAGAGGGGACCGGCGGCTTTGCGACAGCGATAGCGATTGCAAAAGGATTATCCAACTGCTGAACTTCAATTGACAGGCCGGAGAGTTGTTGGTTTGTTTCAAAAAGACAGACACCCAGGATTTTCTTTACCTTTCATTTGCCTGCATCTCCACATTGGGACGTCTGCTTCCTACTACCACTTGCATGTTATGCAAGTTGCGCATACATTTTATGACAGAACGGGCAGATGTAACAAACAGAAGGGAGAGCTAAACCAGAGACTGGAAAAGGGACTACTCTATGTCGCAACAAGTTCCATAAGTCTTCCCCAGTCGGTACCGTATTTAACTGATATTTCAATCAAAGATGCAATGCAACTGAATCGTGATTTTCTGCAGATACGCTTCGTGACCGGAAAAACATATCCAGGTATTGTCACGTCTTCAGGACGCAACACGGCAATTAGTGACGTTTGAAACATGGGGTCAACGAGCAATGAAAGTTTTTGCTATATAAAAGGTTGCATGCGCAGAGCACGGCACATTCCTTAGTCTCGCTAAGAGTGTGGTTACAGACTGTACCGCCGTACTAAAAGCTATCATTCTCGAGATTATTCAGTTTATCCTTCACACAAGCTAAAGCATCCAGAAGCGCTGCTGCCAACTGAGAAGAGTGCTTACAGTCAGTGGACTGTACGACTGTGTAAGCATTTCTCTATTTGTTGAGTAGTCAACTCACTCAACACTGAAAATTATACCTCTTGACCCTCCTTGTTATCTTTTCATCCTCTTTGCTGCCATTTGTGAACTTGTCAAATTCGGACTCGTCAATCTCGGACGAGTCTGATCCGCTCAGTTGCCTTTTGAGATGTGCGCTGGTTCCTGCTATCTCGGTCTCTGGTAATGCTGATTTATAGATGAGAACTTGCAAAATAACACAAAGATGCAGTAGTAGTACGCTAACTTCTTTAACGACTTCTTTGTGGCTAAGACAATTCCTCAGCCGCTTTCTTTTCTTCATTGGTGTCAGCATCGAGAGCTACTGAAGTACAATGCAAATCTTTCTGTCACTGGTCTTCAAAGTAAAAGCGGATTCTAAGAGTAGAGAGCATTTGTTTTCATTGTATTATCTCAACTTTCTCCAAATGAGTCCAAAAGCATTTGGCAGTAAACTGCAAATTGCGACACAACAAACACCGTTGCACTAAGACATCCGGGGATGAGATGTGGGGCCTTTAAAATAATGTCGATGGTCCTCAAACTACCACGGCAAGCACTGCTCCTAAAGCCATAGATCTAGATACACCCGCTAATGAGCCGTCTACGCGGGAAAATGTGAATTGTAATCTAGTAGTGGTATGTTGCGCTTCCGTGGCTTGCTTCACAGTTAAGACTGACTGACATACCAATGCTTAATGAATCACACAGGTTAAGTTAGGCTAAAACGGACCCAAGGGCCTATAAATTACGCGGATCGTGACTGGCTATGTACTACACTGAGACAAGTACATACAAGGACTAGATACAATTACAGGGAGTGGAGGGTGGGGAAGCAGAAACAATGGCAGAACAAGTCTAAACTATGCACAGAAGCGAAATTGAGCTTGTAAACAAAAGAGAGTGGACTGGGGACACACCTGTGCACAGAATCCCAAATGTGACGCTATCAGAGAGCGTGGGAGCAGAGAGGGATAGGACACTGTGCACAAGATAAGGCATCAACTCGAAATCAAGTTGGAGGGGCATACCAGTGGCAATAAACAGCAGTGAGAGATCAAGTTAGATCTAGCTGTAGCAGACAGCAGGAGAAGCTAGAGGCTGTCCAAAGTGTACACTGGCAAGAGAGGCATCAGTTCCTGTGAGCAGAACTGGAGGGACACTGTGTGCAGACCTTGCAGAGCCAAAATGCGAAGATGAGGGCAGGAAGCAAGCTGCAACAAAGTGGGGATCAAACTGGCAACTCTGGGGCGCCCTGGGGCCAGCATCCGCTGACAGACAGCACTGACACCAGGCCAGATGATGACAGAATGATCCTAGGAAAGTGCGAAGTTATCCCACATCACATGAGGCAAACATGAGGCAAACATGTGGCAGACATGAGGCACTTGGCATGAGGCATCAGAAGTGAGCTTCTGGAATGATTGACAGATGCTGTCATGATTGACAGCTTCTGCGATCGGAGATTGTATCCCTAAGGGCTTGATCGGGTGCGGAGCCAGACCTTCCCAGATCATGTAGTCACCAGTTGTCACATAGCGTACAGCTGCTTCCAGTCCGATCGTCGTAATAAAAATCTTGTTCTCTACCATGAATACCGTCGTTGCTGTCCGTTGTGCCCCCTCAAAACGCGAACACAAGGATTCTTTGACTGAACTTCTTGCTACTGAACGCCGCCGCCGCCAACGCGCGGCTACATACACGACAATTCTTGCCATCCATCACTTCATTCCCATTCTCCTCAAAGACGACCCCATTCCTATGCATACATCTATTCTCACCGGCGAAATCTGGCTACAAGAGCTTCTTCATGGCCATCCGGAGCGAATCAAGCGCCAGTTTGGCCTGTCTGCCGAGGCCTTCCTCACGCTCTGCAGCGAGCTTGAAGACGATCACGGACTCGAAGATTCAAAGTATCTGTCGAAGGAGGAGCGGCTGGCGATAGTTCTCTACTTCTTCCGGACGGGCTGCAGCCAGCGCATGATGGCAGAACGGTTTCAGCAGTCGCAGTCGACAATCAGCGAGTGCGTATCAATTTCATGCGTCCGACATTTGTATCTGACACCAACTACAGTCACATCTGCAAATTAATCCCACTATTTAGCGGTTCATTCTACGCAAAGCATGTCAAGCCTCCAGCCAACACGACACCGATGCAAATCAGGAACAATCCCAAACTGTATCCGTATTTCCGCTACTGCCGAGGAGGCGTTGACGGTGTACAAGTCGATGCATGGGTTTTTGCGCTTGTGGTAGCACGGTACAGGAACCGAAAGGGTGGGCTCACGCAGAATGTCATGGCTGCATGCGACTTTGACATGTTCTTTCTGTATTGCTTGAGCGGATGGGAAGGTAGCGCTGCTGATGGAAATGTCTTTGACTACGCTCGTATCCGAGACTTCGCTCTAAAACCAGGTCGATATTACCTCGCGGATGCTGGCTTTCCCTTATGCGATCTCCTTCTCACACCATACCGAGGTGTTCGCTATCACCTCAAGGAATGGAGCACTGCCTCACAAAAGTATGTCTAGCTTGTTGCAATTGACTCACATTGAATCCATTGTCTAGACCGCAAACCTATCAAGAGCTGTTCAACCTCCGACATGCGCAACTGCGTAATGTCATTGAGCGCATCTTTGGTGTACACAAACGCCGCTTTTCTGTTCTCACCTCCGCTCCTGAATATGACGTCGATATTCAAGCCATGATTGTTTCAGCAACGGTTGCCCTCCATAACTTCATCAAGATCCATGATCCTAGCTACGATGAAGCAGATGACTTCCGTGACCCCAACTTTATCCATCCCCATCTTGAACCTCGCCCTTCGTTAGACGTGGATTTCTCGGCAATCAGTTTCAGTGTTTCGGATGAGGAGAAGTCAAGAGCAAGGGCACGCCGAGATCGCATGGCTGAAAAGATGTGGTTGGATTATCAAGAGTACACACATTTACGGGATGATTAATTTAATGATACAACGAGAACAATGCAAAATAACTGATAAAACACGAGAGCGATGATAAGTGAGCGAGAACAACACAAGAAAGAAATAACAAGCATCAGAGGTCATCGAGTTCGTTGAGAATAACGTTGATCAAGCTTTGGCGGGTCTCCTTCTTCTTCGTAACAGCATAGGCGATGGCACGGGCAGGTTGTCGTGCAAATATATCAATGATACGGCCCTCGTCATCAGCATCAACAAAGGAGTCGGCCAAGAGTTGTTCAATGGCGCGTGAAAGAGTTGCCTCCTCAGGCAATGTCTTGAAGCTTCCCGAGAGATCACGGATGGCTGATGCAATGTCGATTCCAGCCTCTGCATTTCGACGTCCACTGCCACGTCGAACATGTGAGGAACTGGCTTCGTCAGCGTCAGAGTCACTGTCGGCACGCTGCCTCTTCCGACTGGGGGGCTTGGCCTTCTCCTTCTCCTTCTTCACTTTCGTTTGGTCCTTTGCCTTGTCTCTGGAATTCTCCTTGCGCTTTCCAAAGTCCGTTTGTCCCTTGTACATATCAGATAGGGAGCAGCAAGGCAAGTATATGCGCACCTTCTTGGGCTCTTCGTCATCAGAGGACACTGCAATGATGTCGCCCACTTCGTCGTTGTACTGATTGAAGAACTGGCTGGGATGTAGCGGAGCTGAAACGGCCTGCTTGGTCTTTGCTTTGGGTTGCGAGGGTGCGGTGCTCGTGATTGGATTCTTCAGACCTGC
This sequence comes from Strobilurus orientalis, assembly GCA_019915145.1. Classification (NCBI taxonomy): domain Eukaryota; kingdom Fungi; phylum Basidiomycota; class Agaricomycetes; order Agaricales; family Physalacriaceae; genus Strobilurus; species Strobilurus orientalis. The sequence goes on along the minus strand of JAHLML010000018.1, from coordinate 414,845 downwards.
AGTGACGTCCGCAAGAAGATCAAGACCAGAAGAGAGAGGCTGCAATATGGTAGATAGCGTCGAAACAGAAGCGGAAATGGAGGCGGAAGAGGGAAGAGGCGCCCCAGCATGAAAGGCGTTCTCTCCGGTTGCGATTGTGCCGTCTACCAGGTCGGCCATATCGTCGTACCAGGGGCAGGGTTTGTTGACATATTTGCTGGCCTCTGGGTGGGACTAGACATTGGGTCAGACTTTCGAGAGGATCAGACAAGTCGCTTAGTGACGCACCTTCAAATACTCCTTTGCAACCCCAGCACCCAGAACAATACATTTCTGCCCTTCGTCCCACCCAAAGCCCGAGAGTCCGCGGAACTTCTTGATATCCTTGTACTGGCGCTTGAGCTAGATGTGCGTGAGGTTATTGGAAAAGAGTTCGCAACCAAAGGGACATACCTCTCCAAAGTGGCTCTGAACCTTGTCTCTATTCTTCAAAGGTAGGTTGTTGGGGTATTTGTTGATGATATCGGTGGAGACTTTCGTCCAGACAGTAGGTTTCCATCCGCTTTGTGATTGGAGACCGTCGTCCTTGGCGGTCTTGAGAGACGCGAACATGACAGTATTTCCCTCGGCTGCCCATTGCACACGTTGCATGGTGATGATGTGACAGTCGGTAGGAACAAAAGAAATTCACAGTAGAGGCAGACGCGCGCGCGGAACTGGTGGAAGCAAGAGCTAAGAGCAGCGTGAGAGCGTGACCTCACACGATCTGGTTAGCTACCTAATCTGGGTAAATTTTGGCGCATCAGGGTAGGTCTGGCTAGATCTGGTTGCGCACCCGATCGGCACCTAAGTAGGGGAGATAGCCATGAGGCTATGAGACAAAAGAGGAAGTCAGTAGCATGAGGCTACCAGCCTCAAAGTTGAAAATACTCGCAAATGATTTTGAGCTCATTTGGAGAAAAGATGAAACCACACAATGGAATGTGGGTTTGGCATGCTGAGACTCCTGGGATAGGTCCGGCACCTTAGGAGTGACATAACAGTGAAACAGGCAACAGCGCAACAGTGTTTGCTGTGTCGCAATTTGCAGTTTACTGCCAAATGCTTTTGGGCTCATTTGGAGAAAGTTGAGATACCACAATGAAAACATGGCTGTTCAATGCCAGACTGCACTGAGGTGTCTCAGGCAGTATGAGAGGGAGTGTGTGAGGTGCAGAGGCCTCTGAAAATGCTCCCTACCCTTGGAATCCGCTTTTACTTCGAGAATTCCGCAGACAGAACGGAGACATCTCATGTTATGGTCGTGGACCGCCATGTATCCAGTGCATCCCCAACAGGACCAAACATATGTTTCCTCCTAACTTTAACACGACCGTATTGACGTTATACCAATCAGATTAGTACGAGGCAAGTCAATCTCAAGACAAACGCCGGGCCAAGTGAGCCTTCTGCGTCCCCAGCAGGACCGAACGTACGTTGCCATTCTAGCTATAACACAGCCGTATTGACGTTATGCCAATCAGACTGGTAACAGGCAAGCCAGTCAACCCCAAACAAACACTGGGCCAAGTAGGGTAAACCTTTCACAATACCAACACATTCATGTCTCATCTCAATTATACAGCCTTCTTTTGGTTCCAAACGAAGAGTCAAGTCATCGATTCTTAAAGGCTCTAAAAGGGAAATCACCGACGAGCATAAGTACATACTATCGCTCAGGTAGTTGTCAATTTCCCAGGCAAAATCATCCATCCTACAGAGAGCCTTCGAACTGCACCTTTGTGTGCTTTGGGGTCTTGTGAAGCAAACCGCCATTCCGTCCCCTGTTACTCCTGAAAACAAACAGGCTGTGGGCGGTCGATCCTGAAGAGATCAGGCTACAATGAAGACACACATTCAGGGTTTTCTAGAGAGAACATCCCTTGGCCAACCCAGCATAGAGATAGGCACGAGTTATTCTTAATGATCACGAATCATTAAATGATTTGCTTCTAGCGGAGTCAGTATTGACAATATATTCCAGGTCCAAGGTCATCCGGTGGTGGATTTGGCCAAGGAATCCGAATCTGCAGTCAGAATTCTGATAGCGTGACTTTGTGATCTGGAAAAGTCACGCTATCAGAATTCTGACTGCAGATTCGGATTCCTTGGCCAAATCCACCACCGGATGACCTTGGACCTGGAATATATTGTCAATACTGACTCCGCTAGAAGCAAATCATTTAATGATTCGTGATCATTAAGAATAACTTGTGCCTATCTCTAACCCAGCACCAACCAACAACCACCCCGATGTGCGGCCAAACGAGTCGCTGATTTGAAGGCGAAAGCCTCTGCAGCAAATAGTACAATTGGTCGTGACATGTTTTGCATAAAGGACGTTTATCTGACCACTCTATTCCTGACCGTAGCCAGCTTTGGCTTTACCCGTTGGGCGTCTGACGTTTCTGAACAACTCGTGTCGTCTTATAACCTCCTCCATGAACACATCGCTATCTTGATGTTCCAGCAATTATCCCGCGGTTATGCCTATCATTTCCTCAGTATTGACAAGGCTCACTGTGCCGATTATCCACTGCTTGTGACCTGAGGCATGACAAAACAAGGCAGCAAACATGAAATCCAATATCTCTGTGGCGTTTCTAAAAGAAGTAGCCAAGTCGGGGGCGCAACTCTTGATTTGGTCAGGTTTTTATATTTTAGGATACGGTGATGTGGAAAAGTAGACGGTTTCTGAGCATAGAGCATAACATAGGGTAAGGCATAGCATACATGACATGAAGTATGAAGAATGAGATATAGGTAAGTACCGTAAATGCTCGTGTAGAATCTATTTCTGCATGACTATATCAACGTCACCATCCTGGCCTCCTTTATTCCCAAGCAGCTGACTGTTATGAGGCGTCTACGCCACACTCATACAAGCCCCTCTCCTCGCTCTCGTACCTTGCTGCTTCCTTCCGGAAGAAGACACCTCAGCGAACCTCTCGAACTAGCGCCACACCGGGAGTTGCTGAGTTTCCTCATTGGGAGGTTGGAAGCTCAATCCCGGCTCCAGATTCTATTATGCATACCCATTCCGCCTCCGTCGGAGCCCTCCCGCTCTTTGGTAGAGCTCTGGAGCGCGCCCATGTGGAGCATGACTCAAGGAAGTTATACTTAGGTCTTGGAAGTCAGTTTGAAGCGGGTCCCGCCCTGTTCCGTTCTATCCCACCAAATCTTGCCCTCCCAAATCAATGCGCGCTCTGCGATCAGGCGAGTGTTCTAGGACGGCGGCGGGATACGCATCATCCGCAGCAGCCGTATCGGCTCCGACGTGCTGGGCGCGCTGTTGCAGGGTTTCTGGAATGCTCTCAAGGTGCTTCCCCAACCTTGTTGCCGGATACTCTGAACCCTCCACGATAGGATTTACCCATGTCTCCCTTCAACAACTCTTGGATTGCCTCGGCTAACTTCTTGAAGAGAGGAACGCTCCCCGAAGATCCAGAGGTGCGGACGTCGAAGGACCTCACGTCTACCATTGGATGGTCAGACAAACACTGCAAACAGGTGTACGTGTTGGGTCCGCCGAAAAGCTACGGTTGGACCACAGAGGTGTCTCACCGTAAGCAAGTCTTTATCACGACAAGATCAGGTCGTCACACTGACGGAGGGTGTTAATTTGCCATTCTTCAGGAAGGTGGTACAGAGCGCGCGTTTTGTTTCCATACATGTCTATAAAGTCATCATTCCCCATCCTCAAAATGTACCAGAGGTTGTCGGGGTTGTCAACAATGTTGGGATGATAGCAATGGGGCATCACTACATTCTGGTAACGGAAAGACGCCTGTTTGCTGATTGTCAGCCAAGTGTTGAAGAAATCGGGATTCAAGGCATCAAGCGCGACATCCGTAGGTATAGCAGTCAACGTCAGTGGCCGAAGAAGCTTGGGGTAGAATTGCTCCGACGAAGGCTGTGGACTTCTCAAAGTAAAAGCGGATTCCAAGGGTAGGGAGCATTTTCAGAGGCCTCTGCACCTCACACACTCCCTCCAATACTGCCTGAGACTCCTCAGTGCAGTCTGGCATTGAACAGCCATGTTTTCATTGTGCTATCTCAACTTTCTCCAAATGGGCCCAAGAGTATTCTATTTCTCCTTGTTTCCATGCTCCCTGATAGCGTCGCATTTAGGATTCTGTGCACAGGTGTGTCTCCTATCCACTCTCTTCTGTTTACAAGCTCAATTTCGCTTCTGTGCATAGTTTAGACTTGCCTTGTCATTGTTTCTGCTTCATATCCCCTGCTTCTGTGTCGCATTCTGCTCTGCTCATCGATTTCTCTGCTCTGCTCATCGATCTCTCTGCTCTGCTCATCGATCTCTCTGCTCTGCTCATCGATCTCTCTGCTCTGCTCATCGATCTCTCTGCTCTGCTCATCGATCTCTCTGCTCTGCTCATCGATCTCTCTGCTCTGCTCATCGATCTCTCTGCTCTGCTCATCGATTTCTCCCTCTATGCTCTCTGCTGTCGTCTTTGAATCTTTTGAAGATGGTCTGGACATCATTCCCTCTCCTCATCATCACTCTCCTGCTCCCCAGACCGTTGTCCCTGACTCTGAGATCAACCACTCTCGCATTAGGAAGCTCAGTAAGAAGCTGCAGTTTCTGGTCACTCAGTTCTCAGATGGCACCATCTCCACCCGGACAGAGTTTATGCGCCAAGCGCGGCTCACTGGGGCCAGTGCCCATGAGATGGCCGATTACATCGACCAGATCACCCAGGTTATCGCAGCTCGTCGTACAGCTCGTGTTGCATCTCCGCCTGCTAAGCCTACTACAGACCCAGCCACTGAGAAGCAACAGCGCCAGCATAAGCAGACTGTTGAGAACACTGCTTGGGCCGCTTTGGTTGCCAACTTGGATGCCCTCGATCCTGAGGGCAACAACCAGCCAGCTTTGGCTGCAGCTGGTCCAAGTGCCGGTCCCTTGTCTGCAGCTTTGCTCGCCAAGTTGCTCACTCCCTCATCCACTTTCCCATCCGGCATTCCTTCCTCCATCCTCACTGCAGCTCCCCATCTTGCACAGCTCTCCTCTTTGTCTGATCTCTCTGAGCATTTGCAGGAGATCGACCGGCTGTGTAAACTGTTCAAGGTTGATAAGGATGCAGACACTGTGGTCGATGTTCTCCGCTCTCTCTCCCATCCCGATCCTTTTGCCCATTCCTTGTGGCGTCTCATTGTCCAAGATCTGTATTTGGACTTTGAGAAACTCCTTGCATCCTTTGGGTCTGTCTCCTCCCTCTCATCATAATGATGAACCCAAGGATTTTGGAGGTGGCTATGCTCTTGTGCGCAAGGACCACCTCTCTGCACGTCAGTCTTTATCCACAGAGTCAGACTGGACCCGCTGCTTTGATGCATGGTCCCGGGGTGTTCTTCTTGTGTATCCTCATCGGAAGAAAGAGTTGGAGAAGTACAGAGTCATTGTGGTCGAGATGTTCAGAGCTTCTGAACCAGATTTTTCATTTGCTATCCACTTTGATCGTCAGACTCGTGAACGTTATGTCAAGTCTCCTTTTGAGCTGCATGACCGTTCTCAACTTCATTTCCCTATGTTCTCTGAGATGCTTCGCTCTTGAAGCAGCTCATTTGCGCTTAAGCGCTCTGCAGCTACTTCAGTTCATGAGCCGTCTCCCAAGCGTCAGAGGGTTATTTGCCAGAATTGGAATCTGGCGGTTTGTCCCAAGACTCCTTGTGCTTTCAAGAGGGTTCATGGCACCTGTTCTGAGTGTGGCGGCAAGCATCTGCTTGTGACAAAGAACCTTGCCTTGTCCTCCTCAAAGCACGACGAGCAGTTGCTTATAGCAAACTGGATGCTGAAAGCACAGGCTCATCCTAGAAGCTTATCTAGTATAAAGCGGAAAGCAGAAGATAAAAGAGGCTATGTATTTACTTCAAATGTATTATCAGAATCAAAAGCTCCTCCGAGCATTTCTTCCACTTTCTCTGCTCCTCCACTTCCCAGACCACCTCAACACATTCTGGATAATCCACAGATTCAAGCATCGCTTGCAGCTGTTGCAGATTACATCCATGTTGCCACTCCTTTCAATGTAGACCACATTGAGAGTTTGTTAACCAAACATCCCAAATGTTCTTTTGTTGACTCTGTTTTGTGCTCTCTTTGTGAACGTTTCTGGCCTTTCGATGATGGAGAATGGGAAGCTCATCTCAAAGAGCGCTATGACAACTATGCCACAGAAGCTCAAGATCTTGCAGAGCTTCGAATCTACAGAGATCAAGAGATTGCAGCAAGTCGCTGGTCTTCTGCATTAACTCCTCCTCGTCGCATTCTGGTCCATTCGTACAACATGGATTCAGTTGCTGTTTTCAATTCCTTGTCTGCATCTCAATCATCACACAATGCTATTCTGTTGGCTATTGTTGACATTGTGCTACGCACTGGCATTGATGTTAGAGTTAGACACATTCCTGGAGTTGATAACATCAAGGCAGGCCTGTTGTCTCGTCTTTTGTTTGTAGACTTTTCTAAACAGTTTCCCTCCTACCGCGTCCACACATTCCAGCCCCAAGAGAGCTGGTTTCGGCGCGATGGAGAGAGTGCTTTTAGAGGCCTTGGGCGAGAGGAGAAAGACTGATCCCTCTCGCCCACCCATGGACTTGAAAAAGCTAGATGATTTAGTTCTATACTTACAAGTCCATGCAATTGAGAAGTCAACTCGTAAAAACTATGCTACTGGTGCCAGAGACTATGCCAGATTCTGTCACAACCACAAGCTTCCTCTGGATCCTACACCAGAGACACTTTCTCACTATATTGCTTAGACTTCTCAATTCATTGCCTCTGGCCCCACATATCTATCTGGGGCACGTCACTTTCTCAAGGAGTTCTATCCTGTGTTGTTGTTGTCTGCGTCTGCGCCTGTGTCGCTGTGGGTGATTTTATTGGCCCGTTGTCTGCGTCATCTGCATTGTCGTCCGTCAGTTAGCGCGAGAATTCAGACTTTGCCGTCGTCCTGACGTGGAGAGCATTCTAGAGATAACATCATAGCTTACCTGCCTGGCAGAGCCCTGTAGGCGTGTTGCCAGGCCCCCGTGCCATCTGTTGCGCGCAGGAAATCATGTCCACAGCGCATCTGTCCCTCCCCAATACTCTGTCGGCGGTGTTGTCGTCATCCATTATGTGGATGCCTCCATCTGAGGACGGCGGCATTGAACATTGGCTTACGCGCTAAGCGTGATACAACATCATCCACGCCTATTGCGGGGCGTGGAGACGGTGGCGGGGTCCAAATCGCGCGGGAGTTGATAGAGGAGGGTGAAGAGCAGCCCCAAAAGATTTTCTGGGGCTGGATGCTGCGTCGGCGCCATCCTGCTGCGGTGGCAGGAGGGAAGGACAGCATTCGACTGTCTACTTGGACGATCACCCATGGTACCGGTGGTACTGTTAATCCAATAAGGTAGAGAACAGCCATATGCAACCGACCCCACATGGCAAATGTCACGTGTGACCCTTTTGCCCAAATTGGGCCATACGAAGCTCGGTACAACACGCATCTCTTAATTATTGCTCGACACGCATGTTCTCCACAAAACCAAGACCAAGAATCTCTTTAGAATGTAGTCTAGTATATGTCATATGAAGGAAATCATATTTGAAAAGGATCCTCAGCTTGGTAAGCTTTAAACATGAACGGGAGAACATACCAACAAATGCTAATGAGAGGTACAGCATCCAGAGCAGCTAGTGTGTACTTCTCCAGTGCATCCATCCTCCTTCAAAGATTCCGGATTGAGACGGTAGAGTCATTTAGCATAGCCCCAGCACTGTTCAATAGGGTTAAGCTCACAGTGAAACTTTGGAAGGAACAAAAGTGAGATGCCACGCTTCTCCATTGCCAACTCAAGAAGCGACTTGACCAAGGCAAAGTCCGGCTCATTGAAGAGGATCTGACAAACACAGCAATCAGTAGCACCAAGCGCGCACTTGAAGCTTGGACATTCAGCACGTAATCCACCCCGCCGTTCCATTTGAGTGCGCTCATACCCCCGCTCCGCCAGAATCTGCACCATGCCCTTGAAGATTCCAGGGCTCTCGGCATCATCCTCTGGCCAGTACAGCTACTGAGGCTCGCCGGTCATGGGATTAACTGTGTCCGCCATCTTTATCTTCTCCTTCACGTACTTTCCATCAGGGCTTGTGATGGGACGTCCGTTTGGCCCGAGCACGTTCTGCATAACCAGCCAGTTCTGGTCTGGTTTTGATTTGTTCTTGGGCATGCTCCGAGCGGAGAGAGCGTCATCCGAGCGCTTGCAATGTGTCGTTGCATTGTCAAAGACAAAGACATGTTTGTATTCCGGATATGACTCTGCAAGAATGTCGGCCGCCTCCTCAGCCTGTGCAATAACGTTTTCGCAAGTGAAAACCCGGACGAAAGACACGCCGTGCACTGCAAGTACCATGACGGGACCGAAGCCAGTCAAACTCTGCAGAGACAAAGTCGGCAACCATAAGTGAAACACCTTCGCCTTTCCGATATGGTTTGGCTGGTGCATCTTTATAGATCCACATCTTCCGATGTCGGTCATGAGCGTGAAACCAAATTATGACACGTTTGCCTGCTATGAAGGCAGGAACAGTACAGGTTGTTTCTGAGCCATCGCGGTCATAGATTTGAATGCGATCCTTGAGCTTTGATAGATAACTTAGAGTCTATAGTCATCGTGATGATCTGACATACCTTCATCAAAGCAGGAATATAGACCTTTTCGCAGTGTGACACAACATCTGTTCTATCATGTCTATTGACAAACTGACCCTTCTTTGCTTCCTGCCAACCATACTCAAGAAAGTGCAGGTAGCGCTCTGCCGTCTTCCGTGGGATTGACCAAGTAATTCCATAACGATCCTTGATTTGGGATGATGACAGAAAGAGCACAAGCTTGTCTGCCGTAATGTCGTTGCCAAGCTCCTGGAGATGCAGTTTGATATCTTGTGTAAGGTCTTCATTCTCGAGCATCGTCGTATTCCAGAACCCATAGGGATTAACGGGTAGAATGGTACGGTCTTCGATAAAGGCACAAACAAGGCGGCGCAGGATCCGGGCACAGTAACAGCCTTTGCACAGTGAGACTGCGGCTTGAAGAGAAGAAGCGGCCCAGTGTCCATATGTGGCGGAAAGTGAATTTGTGTAGAATGAGAGCATGGTGCACATCCCCTCTAAACGGGTACGCACAAAAGGATCAAACTCAACGGTCTTGTATCCAGGAGCACGTTCTCCGTTGATCATGCGTGGTGGCTTCAATCAATTCTGCACTTCTGCCAATGCATCCAGGGCAAGAAGAATAGTGAGCGCTTCACGAAGACGGCCATCAGAGTCTCTTGCCTCTTCCCGTAAAACTGGGGATGATGGCAAAGAATCCTCCATGCGCAAATCAGCTTGATGATCATCAGATACGTCCGATGCAATTGACGCGGTGTCAGTCCCACCATCTAGAAGGCTCTCAGTCTCGATAAGGCAGGGAAAGTCATCGGGGAGTGAGCGGAGATGTCGAACAGAGCCATCATCCGGGATTTCCTGGAGCGTAGTTGCAAAGCTGATCAGAGGAGATGGATCGATGTTTAGAATGATGGAAGCGGGATTGTATGGACAGTCAGGACGTGAGACGATTCCGGGAGCAACAAGTTCACAGATTGGGAACTTTAGACGCATTGACGTGTTGTCCTACAAAGCAGGCGACACAACACTGGAGGTAAAGCTGCTGAACAGATCCTTGACTGCAGAAGGAATACCATCAAACCCGCGCACATGGCTGCGCTGTGCGGGCATGGTAAAAAACACACTGTCACTGGGTAGAGTAGGTGATTTCAGTGTCTGACACGGTGCTGAATTGGTGTCAATGCAAAAAGACAGCGTGCGACGCCTCACCTTGTTCTCCTTCTTATCAGAATCATCTGGTATATTGACATCTGCTTGGGGCCGTTTACTTGGTGATTTACGTGGTGACAAGGCAACTTTTGCTCGCTTCAGTGTATCCGTAGCAAGTTAACGCGCTTCTGAGAAGTTGAAGACACGAGACTTTCTCCATGACTTCTTGTCTCCCATGACGGTGATAGACGCAAAGATTACGTGGCTGAATGTGAATTTTTTGATCATCTAAACACAGACAATCCATTTCAAGCATGATTAGCACAAAATTTTGTGATCATATTTTTTGTCGGGTGATAGGATACTCTATAAGGAGGACTTTATGGTGATTTCGCGTCAATTGATAGGCTGTGTTGGCCCAATTTGGTTGTCACACTTTGCCACGTGGAGTCGGTCGTATATGGCTGTCATAGGTCGATGAGCTTCGAAGCCCGTATTGCAATATTGGTGGAGATGTGTCGAGAGGCTTGTTGGCAGAGAACGGGATCTTGGCACACTGCTGAGGGTACTGATGTCGTTGCAGGTGTGCGCGGCATGCGGAGATAACGGCGATAAGTGCATCCGATCCGAGATGATTAATCCAGGGCCTCATCCAATCGGGCTCAAGATAGCCGTACGCGGGGGTGCGCTGCACGCTGTATATATTGGGGTTGGAAGCGAACAGAATATTACTCAAAGCGCGATCCGAGTCTGGTTGACTCAAGGGAGCAGGGGGACAGGGGCGAGGGGTGGTCACACGGTGGGGGGCGCGGGGCAGGGAGCGGGTGGGGGCAGGGTGGAAAGCAGAGGACCCGTTATTTCATCGGAAGCGCGGAACGCTCAAAAGAGCGAGCCACATACCCACGATGAATGGGCGGTGGTGAGGGGGCATGAGAGGGAGGAGGAGTCGCATCTGCGGGGCTGGGGCTCTTGTAGCCCCAATCCAGATCTACGTAGAGTCAACGGCCTATGTTAGCAGGGCTTACGCAGCTTCCAGGTCGTCAATTTGACGGTTGGCGCGCGTCGTTGCACGCCAACGTCATCCACGGCTCTCAGGAGCCGTAGAGAGCCAATCCGGGGCTGGCAAGCACCGGATATCGAAGAGAATAGAGATAGAAAGCTCCAGGCAAAAGCCTGAGGCTGGATGGCACGGCGTTGCTGCCGTGCTGTTGTGGTAAGAACAGAAAGACGACGTCAAACGTCGTCCGATCACATTCCGGCAACTGCCGGATTGCGTTCGGACGTAGTTCGGCGTCGCACTCAGCGACAACGACGGCGTCAGGAGTTGTTTGCAATGCTTTGGATATCAAATATATATTGTATCAAAATATAATCATGCAAAAAGTAGATTAATGGATTCACTGCTCATATTGGTAGGACAATCCGATCCCTTATGTGGTGAGTAGCCCATCACCCACTATGGTGTTGGGCTTCTCACAAGTTTCAGAACACGGTTCTGAAGCCGCAAAACTGCTTTTATAATGTCTAGTAATGCTTTGAGTCCCCCTTCCTATAAGGCATGTTAAACTAACCTTCCAGAGTATCGGACTGAACGTTCAGAATGTAAGCCAATGCACAGACAATACAGTGCACACTTTGTCTGAATTGATTGTTTTGAGACTTTGTGGATTAAATATATATAATCATATATATGGAAATCCAGATTTATAGGGTGCCTAATGTAGTCGGCCGCCCGCTGTCGCGTTCAACGACGTCGCGATTAGGACGCGGTAACTCGGACCGGCGATCCGAATTGATGTTCGGATTGCTTCTCTCGCTCGTACCACCACGAGCAAGAGTCGTCCAGTCTCGGTCACCTGCCTGAGGCTGAATAGACCTTCTCTCTTGCGACTCCCGCCGTCGCCGTCGCCGTTACACGTCTCCACGGCTGCCAACAGCCGTGGATGACATTCAGCACCCAACAACCGCGTATCACGTCAAACCGACGACGTGCTGGGATGAGTAAGCCCTGCCAAAACAGGCATCTGTTTTTTGATGATCTGGATCGGGCTTTAGAGCCCCCACCATGTGTCTCTTTTGGCGTAAGCCCTCGAACGAGGCCGCTAGCGTATCCGGGATCCCGGAGGCCCCGTCGATGGGCAATGATGACGACGCGCGTCAGGACAACGCTCACCACAGCTACCACCGCCACCACTGCGACGACGTTGACGACGACGATGACGCTGTTGCGGCAACGGACGAGGGAGTTGGCTAGGGATTGACATTGTGCAGATGCCGCGAAAGCGACTGCCAGCCTGCAGAGGGGTGGATGAGGACTGGGTCGTCGCTGTGCGACGATGCCAGTCATAGGTATATGTATCTTCATACTCCTCACCCCATCCCTACACCACTGGTCCCATGCCCATGCCCATCTCTATCCTCTACCCCCGGCCTCCTCCCCGCATTTTCACCCGGCCTCCTTGTTCCTTCTACAACCGTCATGTTGCAACATTCGTCCACTCACGTGCCCCGCCAACCATCGTCCACTCTCTACCACCCCACGCTGCCGGCCCCGCCAGCTCCTGTTATTGCGTACCCATTTGTCGTGAGTATGTGGCTTGCTCTCTTGAGCGTTTCGCGCCCCCAGCGAAAATAAAGGTGTATGCGCATATATTGACAATGCATACCGCCTGCAGGTGCTACTGCCCGCCGCCCTGCACAGTCAATCCCGTCCCGGTATCAGTGACGTCATTCAATAAATGATCTCGGATCGCAAGCGAGGGACGTATCACCGCTATATCCAGATGCCGCACGCTTGCGTCGGCATCAGCAGCTCATCGACAATGCCGAGAATCCGTGCTTTCCCTAGAGGAACTCGTAATACAATACAGGGGCCTCTCAACACATGTCCACCAATATTGCAATAAGGGCTTCAAGCCTCTTCAGTCTTTTATTACATTTTTAACACAGCTGAGGCTGGGACGATTGGACCAACATGTCCGATTGTTGAGTACGACGGTGGCAAAGTGTGTAGACTGACAAAAGGTTAGTAAGATTCAATAAATAGAAAGGATGATAACAAGAAAAAAATCTAAAGGCATTGTGGCTCGCCGCAAGGGCTAACCAAACCAATGCGGCAACTGCACGCTACTGGGCCCTCTGAGCGTGCTAGCGGTTCCCATGCAGCACCGGGCAAAAAGAAAAAAATGTACATAAATGTGTTGTTGACCTGCCGCGAGGGCTAATCGATGCGACACGGCAACCGCCATCCTTGTGCTCTCGGGTGTGTTAGCGTCTGGATGACGGTGTCAGGTGAAATGATGAAATGGATGTAAAAAAAGATTGCACAGAAAGTGTATACATACCTTTAATGCCTTCACCAGGCAGTCCTCCAACTGGTCTCACTTTTGAGCCATCCTTGCCGCTGTGGTTGTGCGTACTGGACTGAGGATTCAGAGTTGTTCAGGTGTGCGGATGTCCCGCCTGAGCGTGGCATGCGTAGAAACACAAGATTTGACGTCTGGTGGTGTGCAAAAGATGACTGCGACGTCTTGAGCAGTGTGTGAGTAGCGGGGCAGAGTGATTGTGATGGTAAGAGGGCAAAAAACAAAGTCAAACATTGCTCAATCACGTTCCGGCGTTTTCCGGATCGTGCTCGGAATATGCTTGATGATATTTGGAACAACGACGACAATGTTATTTATACAAGAATATTATCGGAATATGTGTATTGATGTCTACAGTATTAAATACAGCCACCTTCGAAGTAATGTCGATATTATTTGTCCAAGAAATATAGCATGTTTGATTAGTGCCAAATAACACAGCGGTTTGATTAGTCGTAAAGAAATAGATTTGTGACAGAAACAAGGCCTAATTTTGTATGTGCCGTGGTTGATGTAATCATTTGCAAGTCAACGTTACATCATTCACTTCAACTACTCAATCCATAAGTACTGTACTGTTTCTGTTACTGACATGTGCGTAGAATCATCAACCAACTTGTAAGTTAGTGGTAATGGTCTGGAAGTCAAATTTTAACCATAGAAGTGCTTGTACTATGTCAAAGCTCAATTTCAAATGTGTCCCACAACCATTCAAGCGTCTGCGGTTACAGGACATTTTATCTGAACAAAGTGTCCTTTAGCAGAGAAGTTTTGGTGGACACATATACAAGGTAAATACGGCGGCAGCTTATAAATACTAAACAGATGCATTATTTACTGTTTAATTCATTGACTCGTTAGTTTTTTGGGCAGTCAGACTGGCGGTCGTCTTGCTCGTCGATCAGAGAGTTTGGTCTGATCGCTAAGCAGATAATTGAGCTCATCCTCTGCTTCTTACCGCGATGGCAGCTCTTCAATGAGCTGCCATCCAGCCTTCAATCTCCTCTTGTGCTCTCTCTGGACTCTGCGCCACTCAATCCAGGACAATTTGGAACTCGGCGCCGTCTCCACGCTCCACAAACCGCATGGATGATGTTAGAACTCATGCCAGCGCGTAAGCCGGCATTTGACACCGCCGCCGTTCCCATAAGTCCTCAATCCGAGGCCTTCAAGCTTGCGGAAGACAACGACGACGCTGATGGAGAGCTGAGAAGGAATGGGAGCGTCGCGGATGCGGTTTCCCGCGCACATTGACTAGAACGGGGCTTGGCAGACTGCCCGCGGGAGTCAAGCAGGTAAGATTTTTTGCTATCTCTCCGACCCACCCCTCGTCCTAGACGACTGCGGCGGCTCGACCAGACAACAAACGCATAATCGGACGTCAACGTCTTGACTGGACGACAACGGCCGTACAACGATGATGGCGCACGAGTTGATGACAACGGAGGGCGACACATTCCAACGAGCACGACAACGCATGGGACAACGTTGTTAATGATTCTAGGAAAACGATTTGACAGTACGTGGACAACGACGAGGTCATGCCGTTGCACCCATTCTCCTTAAATCTACCATTCACAATCTGTTCGAGATCTGGAAGATCCAGATCAGGTTGTGGATGGTTGGCATGTGAAGGTGTTGAGTGGTGAGCATGCGACAGCCCAACGATGGATTACCGTAGCCCACGGCAACGATTGGGACGAAACACAATGGATGAGAGACCCCGACACCGTGGTCTACAACAACGGCAGCAGAGAGTGAGGGCCAACAGATGATAAACGGTGACAACGGCAGCAGCAGCGACAGCCAGACACGGACTTCAGAGGACTACGATAATGGCTACAGTATCACAGAAAAAGAGGTAAGCCGTAATTACTCTCCTTTTGTGTAGTGCAGAGACTGACGGGGCTGGAAGAAGCTCGGTCAATTCCCTGTTTGAGTTCGGGTGTTAGTTGAGTAGGCGAGCGAAGAAGGAGTCCTAGCTATAGATCGGAGGCTCATACAGGGTGCAATTGCCCGGGCACCATGAGCCTCGGATCCCAACGATTGCCTGGGTCGGGCAACTCAACCTCATATTCGCCCAGACCAGTCGGGCCCATATGAGGCTGCCCTGCGCCGTCGCGCCGCCCTCTGTCATGACTCATTTGGGGCTATACACCCAGGACCCTACCTGGAATATTGTATCCTCCCAATGGGGCATTTACCCAATCGTCGAATAGTAGTGTAGTGACCTTGCACTACCCCGTCCCGGTTTTCAATCCGCTACCCGCCGCCCCGCCCCGGTCCCGTCCCCCTCCCTGCTGCGCTGCATCCGGGGCCCTCCAGCGCCACTCGCTTGGCTTGCAGCCATTCTAAACCGATACAAGTGACCAATTCTCCCCATTCTCATCAGTCCTGTATACCTACCCATAGCACGTCAATTATTATGCCGCCTGCCGCCGGGTATACTGCGCCACACTCTAAAAATAAAATTTTGTCAATATTGTACTTTAATAGTTAGATACAGAGAGTGCTGAGCTCCAATACTCCATTACTATGTTACTGGGGCCAGTATGCGCCGTGCGCCCTCTCCCGCCTCCTACCGACCCTCCCTTGCGTAGCCCGGCCAGCTGAAATATCTCCTGCGTGGCGCGGCCGGTGCAAAAAGCGACATGGACGGCATGCAAGAGACCCTCGTTACCGAACTGAACTCGAGACTCTCACACTCTGCGTCTATCTCGAAATAGGCGGCTGCCCGCCTCAGCGCTTGCCAGAGCGACCAAATCCAAAATCCTCTAAGTCCCTCCATTAGTCACAATTGATGCATCACCCATTCCTCGGCATTGCGGCTCGGAGGCGCCTCCGAGATCCAGGCCATGTGACATCATGTTCCCTGCTCCTGCGACAATCTCTCAATGCAAAGACAAAAAGCGCCACACTCGTTTACCGCCACCCATTTCTGCTCATTCATTCGCCGCGTGTTCGCATTCTACGCGCATCTAAATAAATTAAAATCACAAAGCAACTACACCATTCTACTCATACCTCTCCAACCCTGCACTTACGGCGTGATGATAGCTAAAACCCAAGTTACATCGTCTACCATTTCCTCCCATTGATCCCAGTCTCTCTGGGTTCTGCCTTCTAAAGTCGCTGTTCCCCACCAATACAAGCAAGCGATCACACTCAACCACCCATTGGAGCCGTTCACCTCCACCAAGTCCCAACCTGTCCCCAAGCGCTTTCCCATTTTTGGCCTAACCCATTTCCCTGCCTTCTTCTCGCGCCAAGTCGGCTGCATGCCGCCATACCAAATCCCAAATGCCCGCTTGAAGCTCGCCAGATCCTCCGTCTTCAAGGACATCATGCTCGAAGTCCGAGTCATCCTCCCAGCCTTTACCCAAGCATCCACTATCTCGGGGCGACCATTCGTCGGCAGTGCTCCATTTCTCACCCAGCCGCTTTCCCCCTCCATCAGCGTAAAAACATCCACCAATTTCTGCCACCTCGGTCCCAAGATCTCCACCGCTTTCACGAAATGCCCGGCAACGCTCGTGAACCAATCTGGTGCCTCTTCTCTAACCGATTCAACCTGGGTTGCCATACTGTCCGCCTCGTCATACACAAACTCGGACCGAACCAGCGCAACACGTTCCATACTCTCGCCCTGTCCCACATCTGACGGGTTTGGGGCTTTTGCGGACGAAGCGGCCAGACAATTCGAGCGGCGGCTAGACACGGGCCTGACGCTCGTAGTCATCAGCGACTGCTTCTCGGCGGGAGGAACATCGTCGTCGGTATTCGATGGAACTGTCTGTTCCTCGGCGGGACGGTCGCTGTCCATTCGATTTGTGGACGAGTCGTCGTCGGATTGGGTGTCCATTCGATTTGTGGAAGCGTCATCGGGTTGCGGCGTGCCAGCATCTTGGGACGAAGCTCCGCCCTTGTTCGACTGAACTTGGGGATCCCCGGTTTTCTTCTGCGGACGAGCGCGTGGGGGTCGCGGTTTCTTGGCCGGTTGGTCTCTATCGCCACCTGCGTGAAGGCGCTTCCTCCCTGTTGCAACACTGGACTCATCGCCCTCGATTCCATCGTCGCCCTGCCACAAGTTATCCTCGTCGTCCTGGTCGTCACTGCCTTCGTCATCATCGTCGCCATACTGCTTTGCCGCTGCCTTAGCAATACTGCGAATGTTGCCCAGGTCAAAGCTCATATCATCAGGAGCTGAGCAGCCACTCCCTGTGGTGTTGGCAGGTAACTTCGCTGCCTTCAACTCTTCGTCCGTGTAGCAACTCATGGTGTAATCCTTTAGGTATCTCTTGTATGCCTTGTGCGCTGCCGTCTTGAAATTCGTCGCCGTCTTGGGGATATCCTCGAGATTTTTGCCGCCGCATATCCTAAGGATAAAACACAAATCAACACTGGCGGAAACTCCCTTGAGAGGGTCGGACTAACGTGATAACAGAAACTTCCCCATTATAATGCGGCATGGTACCAGCAGCGTGGATAACCAACTGCAACCCCGTCGCGGCGCTGACCATCTCAGCCAATGGTTGGAAGAAGTTCGGCAACTCCATGATACAGCTAGACGATAACGTTAGTAATTTCCTTCCCAATTTGACGAATTCACTAACTTGGCTCGCACAGAGGGATCAGTTGAAGGAGGTCCATTCATAGCGGCGTCCCACGCCTCCTTCGCCGCCTCCGCCTCAGCAATTGCCTTGTTGGCGTACTCCTCTTGCTCGGCGACGTCCAGTTTCGCAAACATGGCTCTAACCACCTTCTGTCGAAATGTGCCGGTCAACTTCTTCATCGAGCCATCTTTCCGCGCCTCGGCGTACTGCTTCTGCACCTCTGCCTGAACAAGGATGCGATTCTCGACTTGGTATTGTTGGGCAGGCTGGCGACGTTTTGCCGGCTTTGACACGCCGCTGATACGTGCGAGGATTGCCGTCATCGGGTCGTCGAGCTGCCCTCTGCGGGCCTTCTTGCCGACGTTCTTCGAAAGCGTCTGGACGCGATGCTTTAGCCAACGATAAATAGCCTAACGACCATGAGACCCGTGTTCGCAACATTCAAACAACACTCACCTCCTTATGTTTGTCTACTATTCCACGCTTCTCGACCATCTCTTCATCGCTCAAACGTTCCACGGGCATTATGACGTCCGCCCTCCACTCGTTGACCGGGAAAGGCGGCTCCTCGTGATCTGCTATACGCCAGGGTATCTTGATAAAGTATTGGCGATAGAGCTCTTCGAGACACCGACGTTCCGCTTCGGCACCCCGCTGCATCGCGTCTGCAAAGCGAGGTAGCCAGCTCGAAAGGAAGACGCCGCGGTAGCCGTCGGCCCATCCTCGACGCGTCGCGCGGTCCTCCTTTTTAAGAGGGATGTAGTCTTTCTTTTTGGCAAGGCGAGCGGGCATGGGAATACGAAGGGGCGGTTTCGCTTGGTCGGTTCTCTGGCAAAGACCGACAAAAGCAATTTCAAAGTACAGGCAAGTGTCAATTGGCGTCATCAGGCAATTGACCCGCCGAGCAACTGGGAGCGGACAATTTCAAGTATCGGCTGGCGCATATCTCGACCGATTCGGACCTGTACTTTGTCTCCCCATATGGTATTCATCGGTTGGCCAAAGGGGTAAGTATTATATTATCATATAAAATTCTTATCAAGTTACCACCCCATACGATGGTCCACCCCACCGCTTCAGGCGCTACTTTATCTCAAGCCATCTCTGTTGAGGACAGCTCCGACAAAGAAACTCGCAGCAGCCCTTCCACTTCGGAGAGTGAAATCGAAATACAACTTGGTGCGTACTCATCTGGTCTCGATTTGTAGCTATACTCACTGGCCGCTGCCCCAGAGGTTGATAATAACTCTCAACGCCCACGTCGCCGCCGCCCAACAATGAATGTCCCTCCTGTGCCTCCTCCTGCCGCTCCTGCTGCCCCGGCTCCAGCAGCTGTCTTCTCTGCAGGCGTGGCGTATTCAGTCATTCCGACCTCTCCACTTGTGGCCGACAGCACCATATTTGAGGCTCGCTGGCAGGTCGTCGTTCAAGGGCGTCATGTCGGCATCTTTACTCAAGCTCAGAGGTGTGCTGCTTTCTATTCTGCACTATACTTATGCTCACATCTTCGTGCAGTCAACTTGCCGACACCGCCGTCATCGGTGTCCCCCATGCGCTCAGAGAACGCGTAAGCACGCAGGAATTTGCACTCGACCTGTTCAATGGTGCGCTTGCTCGCGGGCATGTGATTATATTATAACTGTCAATTCATATCAATGTGATCTGCTTTTCATCCATCATCATCTTGTCTGATTTCTTTCTCTCGTCGTCCCGCTCTCATGTCGCCATCTAAAGTGATCCTTCTAATGTCTGACTCAGAGGACGACGAACTCGACGGTTATGTTACTGCCTCTGATGGCGTGTCATCGGACGATGAGTACCCCAACCATGAAATAGACGCCCTGATCCGGGCATTTCATGAGGCTGATATCCAAGGTAATATTCCCCAGTACTGATTATACAGATCTCTCATAATTCCGGTAGAACGCGCCATCACCACCGCCGCTCAGAGTCTGCCCAATCGAACGATCCCCACTCCCCAACGGATGCTTCATCCGACGCAGATTGGCGCCACTCAGTACGCTCTCACAAAAGGGGACGCTTCTTTGTCTGTCCCCCATTGGTGTGTTTCTCGATCTCTCCCCGTTTGCACTAATTTGACAATGGTGCCATTTGTGTCAGGTCGAAAGCAGCTCACATGGCCCTAGACGAAGGGTTTCATGTCAAATCCACCACTCAGCGGCGTGCTGGGCGTCGAGCCCGCATCTCAGCACAAAAGCCATGCGTGGTCTTCGCCGGCATCAATCCCAGTCTCTACAACAGTTGGGAAGCCACGAAGCCGCAAGTGCATCGAGTGAAGAAATCAATCTATGTGCGGTATCCGAGTGCCGAATCGGCCGCCCAAGCCTTCACGTTTGCCCTTCATAAGGGATGGGTCTGGAAATGTGTTGGTGGAGATTGGATTGCACTGAAGACTCCGTCGCAGCAACCATTTGACGTGACCGACTATCGATCCCCCCTGAGCGGGCGCGCTCCCAAGGATCACTGGTATTGTGTGTATCGCGGAATCAACCCTGGCGTGTATGGTTCCCTGTGAGTCCGTTTCAGCTGCAAACAGTTGATTATTCTCATGTTCTGTTGCATGTCGTTTCAGTCTTGAAGCTGCATTAAATGTCGTTGGGGTGTCTGGCTGTGTACACGCACTAGTATAAGCCCTCATGAGGTATGAGACATGCCAATTGGCATGCGAAATGTATACATCAACCATGCCAATTGGCATACCCTCAAATAACAGAGCGAAGCAAAGAAATGATTAAGTTAGGGTGGCGCAGTAAACCCTAGGTTTTGATACACCTCGGGTTTACTGTGGTTTTTAACGGTATTGATACGGTTTTGAAAGGTTGAGGGGTAGGTTTGGTGGTTTCGATACCGGCACGTGATGATTTCACGTGATGGCAGCAGCGCTGTCAGTCAAGCCAGAGGGCAGCGGGAGATGGGCGGGATCAAGGCGGGAGGGCGAGGCGCCCAACACGTGGAACAATCACGTGCTGGTATCGAAACTGTTAGTAACGGTTTCGAAACCTAGGCCAAAATGGAGGGTCGGTATCGATACCGTTACTAACACCCCCCGGAGGTTTACTGCGCCACCCTGGATTAAGTAAGCCAGCTTGACTTTACTATCAAAATGATCATTAATCAAAGTGGCATCAATGAGAATTGAATCAGTGACCATTGAATCAATAGTAGCATCAGCAGACATATTAACCATTACACCACAGAGGATTAAAATGCTTTGATGGTTTATACATTATATACCTACACACTCATCATTTTTGCGCAATTACCTGTTATTATAAACTTATTAAGCCTGAGTCAAGGGGTTAGCTAGGTTAGTTGGTTAGGTTAGGAGGGTTAGGTTAGGGATAGTGTCTCGGAAGGGTCAAAAACGTCTATTCAATGTAGTTAGAAGGCATAATTAGGATTTTTCAGTGTTATGCTTGTCATAACACTGAAAATTTGACTACAAGTGTAATAATGATTAGGTCTAGCTATGCTAGACCTAATTATGGTCATAACCCTTCATGTGCTTAAGGCTAGCTATGCTAGGCCCAAGTATATGAAGCAATTATGTGCAAAAATGCTTCTGAGCCACTAATAAAGTAAGATCACTATACTGTATTTACAAGCTTCCTTGGCTCAGTGGTTAATGATGCAATATTAATAGTATTGTGTTGATAGGTCACAGGTTCAGTCCCTGCTACTGACACTTTACAAATATGCTACATTTTGATCTGACTGTGTCAGTGTGATTTGTCAGCGCAGCTCACTCGCTTGCAGGCCATTTCAGTGTATGCCAATTGGCAGGTTTCATGCATCCCATTTGCGTGCCAATTGCCACACTTTGATACATGGATTTGACTTACAAGGCTGAGGATGGAAACACAGAGAACAGTCCTGACAGAGGCGGGACTGCTGGGGAGAGACGCGAGGAAAGGAACGGGCCCGGGAGAGGCGAAGAAGATGGCAATAGACGCGCTGCGAGAGCTTGCACACAGCGACAAGTCACCGATACCCAAGACGACCCGCCCTGAGATCCTGCCCAGCATCACGGCCATCATCACGCTACTGGAACTGGACACCACCACCGGGAACAAACACAACGCGCTAAAACACAATGCAACGGCAAATCTATTCTAGGATCAATACAAGCAGATGCAAGAGATCATCAACTCCATGACCTCCAACCTTGCGAGACAGGAGGAGGCGATGGCAAACGTTCAAAAGCAGGTGAAGGACAACAGGGAGGTAGCGGAGAGCCTCAAGAGAGCCGCAGAGAGACCGGCGGAGTCCACATATGCCAGCATAGCGGCACACCGAGCCCCACCCCACACCAGCTACGAGCCTCACCAATATCCCGCATTGCAAGTCAACTCATCATCCCAGCTCCCATCCCAGCACGCCGACGCCATAGCGAGGGGCAACACCGCCGAACGACGATTCATCATTAAACCGTCATCGTACTCAGCCTCGCCAGTTTTGATCAACCAGCCAGAGAAGGACATCGCTCTCGAGACGACCGAACTCATCGTCGACGCTATTCTGGAATGCACGCCAGTAGGCAACAACAACTTCGAGCCGACAGAGACCAAGGTTCTCGCAGCAAAGAAACTCGCTTCGGGAGCCGTCAGCGTACTGGTAAACTCGCCAGAAGTCGCCTCGACCATTCGCAACTTCGAGGCTGGACAACAACTGGAGGAGAACTTCAACAAAGCTGGCTGCATCATACTACCCCCATCCTTCCCCGTTGTAGCCCAATTTGTCCCACTCTCAGCGGACCTCGAGGATCCTGACACGCGCCGCGAGATGGAGAAGAGCAGCGGTATGGTTACGGGCGCGATAATCTCGTTGTGATGGCTCAAGGCTATCGACAAGAGGAAGGAGAACCAGCGCTTCAGACATGTCATGGTCGGAGTTGCGACACGCAAAGAGGCGAATTACGCCATCAAGAGAGGTTTGGTGATGGAAGGGAAGCTGGTGTCAGTGAGGCGCGACAGGAAGGAGGTGCAGAGATGTCTGTCTTGCCACCAGATGCCAAGGACCCACGACGCGAGGAGCTGCCAGCACACGGCCACTTGCGGGCGATGCGCCAGCACGGATCATAGGACGGACAGGTGCACAATCATCAACAGCGAGCGCGACAGATTCTATTGCGCAACATGCAAGACTATAGCGGACACGGAGCGGCAGAGCGAACATGCCCGGCTTTCATCAAGGCTAACGAGGACCTCAACAGGCGGAACACCGACAACCAATACCTATACTACCTCACTGACGACCCCTCGACATGGGAAATAGCAGAGCCGACCTTTACAGAACTGGAGCGGA
This sequence comes from Strobilurus orientalis, assembly GCA_019915145.1. NCBI lineage: Eukaryota > Fungi > Basidiomycota > Agaricomycetes > Agaricales > Physalacriaceae > Strobilurus > Strobilurus orientalis. The sequence goes on along the minus strand of JAHLML010000018.1, from coordinate 391,697 downwards.
TGTACAACAAGGGTAGTCAGTCAACAGCCTTCATCTCTTTCAGGCCCATGACGGCCGATCTAGACAAACTTATCCGACCATCCCGCTCGAGGACTAGACGCTTGCAGACACCACCAGAGCCGACAAGCACCCAAAACCCGCCTAGCTCGCAACAGACCACTTCGTCACAGCCTGACTCACAGCCGCGCCCATCTCAGGCGGCTAGAGCAAGGTCACAATCAGCGATGCGACAAGGACAGCTAAATTTCGGAACGCAGTCGAGGAGCCCCTCTATTCTTGGTAGACGATCATGATGGACGGCTCACCAACACGAAGAGATGACGGCAAACTTACTTTTTGGTCGATTAACGTCAACAAGTCGATGGACGCCCAACTTCTGATGCTACACGAACTGTACCGCGACGACGAGTTGGTCTTGATCCAGGAACCCTGCTTCAACTTCCTAGGCAACACCTCGACGACATCTCACTGGCACGTTATATACCCTCCAGACCACCACCAAAGGGAGGACAAAACTCGAACACAGTCCATCATACTGGTGAACAAGCGTCTCTCAACAGACAGCTGGATCAACGTACCGATACCATCACCGGACGTAACAGCAATACTCCTGCAGCGCGACGACATGAACCTGGTGGTGGTCAACGTCTATAACGCCTGTGAGAGCAACACGACGATTCAACTCGTTGACGATTTTGATTTTGGAAAACATATCCTGAGGCGCAATGGGCGCGACCTGGATACTCACTTTATATGGGCAGGGGACTTCAATCGACACCACCCGCTATGCGTCGGTAGAAGTTTGCAAATCCAAGAAAACCTCGAACGTCACGGAGACAGGTAGGTGTAGGCCATTCCTTGACAGCAAGCACTTTAACAGGGTCCATGCAGACCTCGCCTTCGCTGATGATCAATCCCAAGTATTCAATGCTCTCTTGTTCAAACTCGCACTTCTCAGGGCGCAGGTAAAGGTCGTTATCAGCTAGTCGTTTAAGAACTTCATTGACTATTTGACGGTGTTCCTCCAGGGTTTTGGTGAAGATGAGAATGTCATCGAGGTACACAGCGACCTTTCCTGCAGCAATCAGATCTGAGAATATGGCATTCATCAGTGCCTGGAACGTAGCGGGCGAGTTGGTGAGTCCAAAGAACATGACTAAGGGCTCAAAGAGCCCCCGATTTGTTGCAAATGCCCCTTTCCACTCGTGTCCCTCTTTGACGCGTATGTTATTGTAGCCCCATCGAACGTCAAGCTTTGTGAAGTACTTAGCATTGCGCAGTCCGTTAATGATGTCAGCTACTAGCGGGAGTGGGTAACGATTTTTGACAGTGTACTCGTTTAAGCGGCGGTAGTCCTGAACAAAGCGCAGTTTACCATCCTTCTTCTTGACAAAGAAGACTGGTGATGCGATGGGTGACTTAGAGGGACGAATGTACCCTTTGCGCAAGTTGTCACTGAGGAAGCGGTCAAGCTCCTCTTGTTCGTTAGCGGACATGGGGTAGATCTTGGTTCGCATAGTCGGAGGAGCATTTGGTGTTAGATCAATGGCATGGTCCCATGGCTTATGCTCCGGTAGACGTTCTGATTGCTTTTCCGAGAATACTCCAGCATGTTGATGGTAGTGCTCAGGCACCATTTCTTCGAAGGTTCTCTGGGGCTTAGACCTATTTGCTTCCTCAGCTAGTTGCTGAGAGTACGTATAGCCTGCAGCACACCAGAGTTCTTCACCAACATGCTGTAGTACCCCTGCCCTAAGCCATGCACGTCGCATCCTGCGATTGGCATTGACACGATAGACAGGTGGTTCCTCCGGTTCAACAGGTTCATCAAAGATGGACTCTGTCTCATCGTCAGATTCATCATCAGATTCGGGCTCTTCAGGGAGTACAGATTCAAGCAAGGAGTGGAGTTTTCCGTCTGCATCTCGGAGTGGGAGTGTTCCCCCTGGGTCTGATTCCTGTGGTTCTTCAACGTCTTCAATGTTATGCCTTGTACCTCCTGGTCGATATTGTAGACGTCCAATCGACCAGTCGATGTTGGGGTTAACTTTTCGTAACCAAGGCAGTCCAAGGATGACGTCTTCCGAACCAATATTAGTAACCAGGAACTCAGTCCATTCCTCTCGACCACTAACAACAAGACGGAGGCGGGCTCGGTGGGTGATATATCCAGCAGAGTTATTGCTACCGTCTATGTTGAAGAGCTCGATGGGGTGGCGCAGAGGATGGGTATACACTTTGTGCTTGTCAACAAAGCTTTGGGACAAAAATAGTCCCGTTGCTCCAGAATCAATCATAGCTGCACTTTTTGCACTTCTGAATCGTCCTTTAAGTTCAATCGGTACGCGAAAATGAGAAGGGTCATCATATTTCAACGCGTTAATAGTACATTTGGAGACGGAATCATAGGTAGAAGAAATTTCAGAGTGCAATTTAGGAGGCGCCGCAGCAGCTGTGGCGTGCCCCCTATCTAAAAATGCGATTGAAGACTGGAGATCTGGTCTGCCAGGGCTTTCTGGTCAGCCATGAGCTTGGTTAACATTGCAGCCACACCATCAGAGACAGCAGGAGCGTCGGAGGTGGCAGCGACGGTTGTAGCAGCAGCGCGTCTTGCCTGAGCAGGACGTCCTAGGTACTTGCTGCGGCACACCTGACCTTGGTGTCCAGCAAGTCCACAGTGAGAACAAATGTCCCGCTCATGATGGCCACTAGCTTTGCGATGTTCCTTGGAACCACAACCATAGCAGCGCCCAACCATAGCCCGACGATAATCGTCTGCCGAGCGAGTAGCATCAATATCCATGGCCATAGGGTCTCGGGCTGGGGGTGCATATGGGGCAGCGGCCGGGCCGGAAGAACGGGCCGTGGCTGGAGTGAATGGGGTGCGGGACTTGTGCTTTTCCTGCTCTCGCTGGATCTGACGATTGTCGATGTCAATGGAGACCTTGATGAGTTCTTCAAGGGTGGCAGTGGGTTTGTCAGTGAGAACCAAGGCATCTTTGATGCGATCTGCCATATGGTCATAGAAGCGGTCTCGCAGGTCTTCTGGAGAGTATCCAGTGCGAGTGCTATACTGCTTGAACGTGGCAGCATATTGACCAACAGTGCTCTTGCCCTGGTAAAGGCGACGCAATGTCTCCTTGGCATCGGTAGTAGCGTCGGTAGTCTCAAAGCGATTTTTGAAAGCCACTTCAAAGTCTGCCCAAGCAGCAAATGGGTAAGCAACATTGGAATTCTGTGCGGAGGAGGCATGGATGGCTTCCGAGAAAGGGGTAGCCCAAATGGCAGCATCCCCTTCAAGGAATGAGATAGCTGAGGTGATGCGCTTTTTGTAATCGGCAAGGCTCGGAATGTTATCGGCGTAAAGGTTGAAAGCGGCTAGGAAGCGACGGGCATCATCTCCGCGTTTTCCATCATAGTTGGAGGGTTTGGCGACACCCTTAGCATTGCTGCTTTGGCTCAAGAGGGTGGTGACGGCGTTCTGTAGACCTGTCTGGTTCTGCGCGAGGGTAGCAAGCGCTTGTGCCAGGTCGGCGGGGATCGACATATTTAGCTCTGGTGTGGGCTCGGGAATAGAGATAGGCTCGGGGTTGGAATCAGGTTCAACGTGCTGTGCAGCAGGCTCGTGATAGGAGTGCACAGAATGTGTGGAATGCTCAGAGTGCTCAGATGCTGAGTCTTCGCTTTCGTCGTCTTCAGATGACAAGTCTGGTGCGATAGCGGTATGGGGAGGCTCGGGAGTTACAGAACGGTGTTCAGGTTCTGGTTCAGGAGTAATGGGTCGAAGCTCTGGTTCAGGTGTAGTAGGAACGGGAATGTAGCGAGCTCCACCTTCCTCAGATTGAATCCGAGTAGGGTTGCTGTGACGATTGGGACAGGGTTGTGTAGTACACTTGTCCCAGGAACCGTCGTCGGGATCACGATGATAGTGGAGGCGGTCTTTGGTATCCCAACAATGAACAAAGTTGGTGCAGTTGATACTGCTGGCGTTGTATGAAGGCGTGATGTTGGATAATGGGTGTGGGAATCAAAAGAAGTCCGCTCCCTGTTCAGGAACTATATCGACAAATGTGCACCGAAGGCTGTCTGCTCAGGCTCCTCGCCCTATTGCTGCCTTTTGACCAGTCAAGCCGAAGCTTAAGGGCCACTGAACAAACTTGAGTACTTCTTAACCTTGCCTGTCCAACACTCTAGGAGTGCGCTGCGTCACAGTCAACGCCCTGATTTACACTCCGGTTTGCAGGAGTCAGGCACATGTTGTACAGTTTGGGAAAACTGCAAGCACGAGTTGGATCGTACCACGGATCAACAGTTGACAAGGGAGCGAGTAAACAAGAGTGAACAGCCGGTAGAAGCACGTCGAACGGACAAGTCACAAGTTCCTCGTGGGATCAGCTAGGCTGACGGCACGAGTAGGGGATCTCAACCTAATGTCGCGAGGACCGCGGACACAAGTAGAGCACCTAGAACAAACACAACCAAACGCCGAAGCGGAGCACAGGCACGAGCACAAAGCACAAGAGAGAGAGTGAGTGGTCTCAACAACAGTACAACGGCACAGAGGGCCAGTCGTCACACAGAAGGAATCTAGTCCCCAATGATCAAGTTAGCATTAGTCTACAGTGAATACAGATACACACCTAGTCCCCAATGATCAAGAGGTTGAGATGGGGAGCTAGGACTAACTACTGAGCCTTATATACTGTGCTACAGCTATCCTAATGAGTCATAATGATCTAACTATGAGCAACGATGAGTCGATAATGGTGCGATAGGATGAGTAAGGTAATGAGTCAGGGGATGAGTAAGACAATGAACAAGAATGAGCAATAGCGATGCGATATGAGTGCGATGAGTGAGTCAGATGCTTGGTGAACATGTGATCGGTGAAGTCATCAACATGTGATACCGGAGTACGGTCCGGAACAAGACCCGAGTAGAAACATGTGATATGCCATGTGACCTAGGACTTCACGACAACCAGAGTCGATACCTACGCTGGTCGCGCAGGCTACGGGTAACTATACCCGAGTTGACAATGTATTCATCTCAGAACACCTACTAACTTCCATCGTACAGTGCAATACACACCCTGCCAGTCGCCCCCCAAAGACGGACCACATCCCGATCCAAGGCGTCCTAGATCTCCAAATAGAGCTAGCTGACGAGTCGCCGCGCCGGAACTTCCGAGCTACAGACTGGGGCAATTTCAAGAAGGCGATGGCAGCGGAACTCGAGAGGCTTCCCAAACCCCAAGAGATGGCAGCGGAACTCGAGAGGCTTCCCAAACCCCAAGAGATACACAACCAAGCGTCAATGAGGATGGCTTTCGAGCGTCTAAACGACGCGGTGCAAAAGGCAATCGAGGGAACAGTCCCAATGACAAAGCCCTCACCTCACACCAAGTGTTGGTTCAACAAACGTCTCGCGGATCTGAGAGCGGCGATGCGAAAGCAACAGCGGAAAGCTGCAAAGCTCAAGGACACTCCAAACCATGGGCAGCATGAGATGGCGCGAGTGGCCTGGAATTCGTACTCAAGCGTGTTGCGCGAGGAGAAGAACGGTCATTGGGACGATTGGTTGGGTAACACCGACGGCGATGATATCTGGGCAAAGTGCAGCTATATCATGCAGCCGCCAACGGATGGAGCCAGAACTCGTATACCTAACCTTACGGTGAAAGTAGATGATGTACGAATCGATGCGAGGACAAATGCCAAAAAAGCAGATGTACTCAAATCTCAATTTTTTCTACCCGAGTCGAACTTTGAGACGACACCACCACCCGAGGGGTACCCACCTCCAGCCTGGACCTTCCTATCACCTACTGACAGTCAAATCGTACAGGTTTTCAAGAAGATGAAGCGCGGAAAGGCGACGATGCCGGGTACAGTCCCAAATGATGTTCTACACATCTGCGCAGAGATGATAGCACCCTTCATCGGGCCTATCTACAGAGCGACGTTCTCGCTAGGACTGTATCCGGAAGAGATGGCACGCTCGACGTCAATTATCTTTAGAAAGCCAGGCAAGCCAGACTATAGCGACCCGGGCGCATGGCGCCCAATTGTGCTATCCGATGGATGGGGACGCGGTCTGAACGCAGTCGTCAATGACATGGTGCTGGCGCAATGCGAGTTGAAGGGTCTCATTCCAAAATCGCATTTTGGGGGACGACCAGGGCGATGCACTACTGATTCTCTACAGGTGATGGTATCCATGATCAAGGAGTCGTGGAGAGCAAAGGACGTGATGTCCGTGCTCTTCCTGGACGTGAAGGCAGCATACCCATCGGCAAACGTGGATGTGGCGGTACACGAGTTGAGGATGGCAGGGATACCAAGGGAGCTGACAGAGTGGCTAGAGCGCCGCCTAGCGACGCGAAAGACCAACCTTGCATTTGACGATTACTCATCACCACTCTTTAGGGTTGAAAATGGCTCTGACTAAGGAGACCCATTTGCGCAGCTGCTATACATCATGTACAACGCCAGTCTCCTTCGCCTACTGGCAGAGCGAGGAGTCCCAAGCTTCTGCTATATCGACGACATAGCGGCGGCGGCGAGAGCAAGGAAATTTGACGGAGAGAATGAGACACATGAGAAGTTGAGAGCAGTGATGGAGGGCGAAGGCGGAGTGATGGAGTGGGCGAGGAAGAGAGGTAGTGTTTTCGGGATACCCAAGTGGCAGCTGGTCGATTTCACCCCGCGCATGCGAAACACGCCGAATCCGAAGAAACCAGGCTGCAAGATACGGGTCCCTGATACAGGCGACAGCATTCGGATTGCAGGGAGAGAGATAGAGGCGAGAACGGAAGGAACTTTCCTTAGACTGGTGCTGGACTCGGGGTTGAGATGGAGGAAGCAGGGGGCGATGGCGGTGAAGAAGGGAGATGACTTCATAGTCAAGATGAAGAGGATTGCAAAGGTGGCGAAGGGAGTACACCAACGCCTCATGCGGAGAGCTTACCTGACTATCGGGATCCCTAGGATGCTATACAGCGCGGACGTCTTTCTCACCCCCACGAGGGTCGCAGCAAAAAAGAGGAAGGACGGACGCAGCTCTCACCCCATCATACGCCAACTCAAATCGATTCATCGTAGAGCCGAGATCATCATCACGGGTGCCATGAGGACGACAGCAGGAGACACTCTAAACGTGCACGCCAATATGCTCCCAATGGATCTGATAGTCGACAAACACCTACACTGAGCAGCAATACGCTACGCGTGCCTACCGGGATTGCACCCCCTAGCAACACGAGTACGGCGCGCAGGACGAACGCCAATGATAAAACAACACCGCGCACCAATAAACTGGCTCATGCATATGTACAGGATTAGGCCGGACAGGATGGAGAAGATAAAACCGATACGATACCCCAGTCATTGGAAGTCAAAGGTAAACGTTATCGAGACCAACAACAACGGAGTAAAAGCAATCAAACTGGATGACGAAGACGACAGAATGAGGGTATACACGGGTGGTTCGGGTTTCGAAGGAGGAGTTGGGGCATCGGCGGTACTATTCGTGGGAGATAGAGAGATAGAGGCGAGGCAAGTACATCTGGGGCCGGACAGACACCACGAGGTGTACGAAGGAGAGTGCGCGGGAATGGTTGTGGGAGTAAGGATGCTCAGGGACCAGGCGAGGGTGACGAAGGCGACATTGGTGATAGATAGCCAACCTGTTACGACCTGATCCCGCCGCGACAGGGACCGACCGCCAACAGTCTAGGGGGCCAACTGTCTGGTGGTTTTCCTGCGGGCACAACACGCATATCGCTCGAGGGGGTTCCCCACGCTGTCCCAGACTAGCGATGGGGACTTTCAACGAGCCACGTCCTCGACGCTGACCGTCGATGGGAGACTGCTCAACTCGAGAGGCAGTCGGGGAAGGCGCGGGGATGTCGAAGGGAGACATGGGAGGGGGTCCTTGTCGGGAAGGTCTCAGAGTATCCGCACGCAAAGTGGGAAAGAAACTAGATAAGGCCGAAGTCTGAGTAACTATCACATAAGGATCCTGTATTTATACTCGTTCGAGGCCTCCTACGCCTATCCTCCGACGGATCCGACCATTGGCCCGACCAATGCGTCGGAAACGATCGATCGTCAAAGAGGAGGCGCCCTCCGCCGTCCCCGACGAGTACCCGCCCAGTGAGACGTCGTCTGATTGGCGCACGAGCTAGGACAGGCCGTGCTGTAATACTAGGGGAATAAGAAAGGATATAACCACTGGGGTCATTTGAAAGGCAAGTGGTTATAACCAGACAACCCGCCACCCTACTCCATTACAGAGAAACCCTAGTTTAATTCCCCACTATGCAGCCTCACTAAATGCCAATAAATGACGCGCGCGGATGCGATTAAATGGCGCGGGGAGCGCGCAGAAAAAAAAACAACGGCTATTGCCGCAAAGTTCCCACGAACTCCTCAGCTCCAGATGGCGGGGCTGGCGGGGCTTATTGCACGCGCTGGCGGGCAGCCGCCGCTCCACGTATTGTCCGGCGGCGGCTTTGACATCCTTGCTTTCATTCCTGCGAGTTTCATCACTGTGGGTGCAAGTGTGGGCTGGATGCGGACCAGATACCCTTCTCGATTCCGTTTGCCTCGATTCTTCCCCCCTTGAATGTACATACAGTACTCCCCCCTTTGAATGTACATACAGTATTCATATACAAGCCTGGAGACAATAGCAGCACCTCTATGTCGTCTTTCAAAAGCCCCCGCGCCCGACCCGATTGTGTCCCACCCGATCATTGGCGCTATCCCGACGCGGCAATTGCCGTCAGACCCGATGCATTGTATGCGTCGCTCCCGCGACCGTACTCGCATCGGGTGGCATATTCTATAGAACAAATCTGTTATAACTTATATCTACTCTACAAACATTGAAAGCTACCTCAAAATGTAAACAGCAAAATGTTTGGGCTGTTCCGCGGATTTGAACTCTCCGCCCAAAAAGAAAGAGTCGCGTTATTGTGGCTGAGCGAGCAGCCACTGCACCACGCAGTATTCCTACGAACGGTCGACTCGCGCTGCATAGGGAAGGCCACCTACTCAATTTCCAGTGCTTTCCCTCCCTTATGGACCTCTATTTGTTCACGCCTGTTTATCCCTCACAATCACGATCTGAACGCGTCAAAAATCAATAACACTTCGAATCCTGTCTGCATGGCCTCGCAATCGTAAGTGACGACAGATTCCAACTCAGATCCATATGATTACCCGGATGCTAATGTTTTTCCAGGCTTAACCCGGTTTTCGACCCTAGCACCCTGCCTCCGTTTCACAAGGGCTGGGCCAAGGGCAGCCGCAAGTTGTTCCTCGACGGCCACATGGATGCTTACAAGGCTGCTCGCCGCAAAGGTCCACGCGCCGGGAACGAGTACGCCGATACTGTCTTCAAAGTGTTCTGCCTGGTCTACCCATACAATCTGCCTTTGGACCAGGAACCCCCAATCCGCTCCCTCCCACGCGCCCCGACGAAGTCCTGACGGCGTATGACCGTTCCGCCAAGGCAGGTCTTCTCAAACGGCTCCACACGGTGTGCTACAATGTCGGTTTGTAGTTTTGACGCGCTCATATATCATCTCTAGGGTATCCGTAACTATTTCAACACGCGCTATGGCAAGGCTTCGCCGTAACAAAGATGACCCCAGCCCAGATCGCTCGTGATCCTGTCGCTTCGCTACTTGCCAAAGCCTCTGGAGCGGACATCACGCGTAAACGAGGTCGGACACCCCAGCAAATGTGGTCGAAAGAACGCTTTTCCGCTGTTCAATCCGACTTCAATGAAGACTTTGCTGGGACAGGCAAGAATCCTCGGCGAGAGCGCATCCAAGAAGTCGCAAAGGCAACGAACTGAGGAACGGAAGAAACTGTCGGCCGAGGACCAGGCGTACTGGAAGAAACGTTCCGACGAAGACATTGCTGCAGTTGCCAAGGCGAAGGCGGAATCACGACAACTTGTTGAACGTCTTTCTCCTGCCGACACTCAGACGTGAGTCTCCTTATTCTTGTTCGGTTTCACGTGTCCTCACCTCCAAATAGCGCGTTAGATTCTCTGGCCAATACGCTGCAACCGTTACTCGAGGGACTCTCTACTCTTCTGAATGGAAATGTTTCCCTATCTTGGGTCGGCCCGGAGCCAAGGAAAGGCAGGCAGGTCAATGTCATCACGTACGTCTCTGTTTCTCCTGACTTCTGATTCTTGTCGTTATTTACTAATGGATTTGCCGACAGGATCAACGTTGGCGAAAACGCCGCCGCTCGCCCCATGGCTTTTCATGATGCGGACGGAGATCGCGGCAAACTACGATTCAAGACTTATGAAGCAGCGCTTGGAGAATTTGGAATGTCTTGTTTTTGTAAGTCTATCGCGAACATTTGCATACAGTGATTATATCTTTCTATAGCCGAAGAACAGCAGCGGCCGAGCCCTTCCCGGAACCTCCATGCCTGTGACGCTACCTTGGTTCGTTCGTTGCGAAAACCCTTGGAATACCGCCCCAAGGCCAACCGACTCCAGCGACTCAGTTGCGACTTTGCCGTCGGCCCATCCTCCCAACATACCGAATGCGGACGGGACGATAGCCAACCTCCATCCAAGAAGCTCAAACGTCAATCATACCAGGAAATCATATTTGAAAAGGATCCTCAGCTTGGTAAGCTTTAAACATGAACGCGAGAACATACCAACAAATGCTAATGAGAGGTACAGCATGCCCAGCTCTACTTCCCCTTCCCCTCCCTCTCACCTTCTCCACGAGACACCACCAATATTGAGCATAGCTTCAGCTCTACCACCCGCCTTCATCTCACAGTGGGCCTCTCGATTCACCTTCTGGCCCGCCTCAGCCGCTCTCTCAGCAGCGACTTGACCAAGGCAAAGTCCGGCTCATTGAAGAGGATCTGACAAACACAGCAATCAGTAGCACCAAGCGCGCACTTGAAGCTTGGACATTCAGCACGTAATCCACCCCGCCGTTCCATTTGAGTGCGCTCATACCCCCGCTCCGCCAGAATCTGCACCATGCCCTTGAAGATTCCAGGGCTCTCGGCATCATCCTCTGGCCAGTACAGCTACTGAGGCTCGCCGGTCATGGGATTAACTGTGTCCGCCATCTTTATCTTCTCCTTCACGTACTTTCCATCAGGGCTTGTGATGGGACGTCCGTTTGGCCCGAGCACGTTCTGCATAACCAGCCAGTTCTGGTCTGGTTTTGATTTGTTCTTGGGCATGCTCCGAGCGGAGAGAGCGTCATCCGAGCGCTTGCAATGTGTCGTTGCATTGTCAAAGACAAAGACATGTTTGTATTCCGGATATGACTCTGCAAGAATGTCGGCCGCCTCCTCAGCCTGTGCAATAACGTTTTCGCAAGTGAAAACCCGGACGAAAGACACGCCGTGCACTGCAAGTACCATGACGGGACCGAAGCCAGTCAAACTCTGCAGAGACAAAGTCGGCAACCATAAGTGAAACACCTTCGCCTTTCCGATATGGTTTGGCTGGTGCATCTTTATAGATCCACATCTTCCGATGTCGGTCATGAGCGTGAAACCAAATTATGACACGTTTGCCTGCTATGAAGGCAGGAACAGTACAGGTTGTTTCTGAGCCATCGCGGTCATAGATTTGAATGCGATCCTTGAGCTTTGATAGATAACTTAGAGTCTATAGTCATCGTGATGATCTGACATACCTTCATCAAAGCAGGAATATAGACCTTTTCGCAGTGTGACACAACATCTGTTCTATCATGTCTATTGACAAACTGACCCTTCTTTGCTTCCTGCCAACCATACTCAAGAAAGTGCAGGTAGCGCTCTGCCGTCTTCCGTGGGATTGACCAAGTAATTCCATAACGATCCTTGATTTGGGATGATGACAGAAAGAGCACAAGCTTGTCTGCCGTAATGTCGTTGCCAAGCTCCTGGAGATGCAGTTTGATATCTTGTGTAAGGTCTTCATTCTCGAGCATCGTCGTATTCCAGAACCCATAGGGATTAACGGGTAGAATGGTACGGTCTTCGATAAAGGCACAAACAAGGCGGCGCAGGATCCGGGCACAGTAACAGCCTTTGCACAGTGAGACTGCGGCTTGAAGAGAAGAAGCGGCCCAGTGTCCATATGTGGCGGAAAGTGAATTTGTGTAGAATGAGAGCATGGTGCACATCCCCTCTAAACGGGTACGCACAAAAGGATCAAACTCAACGGTCTTGTATCCAGGAGCACGTTCTCCGTTGATCATGCGTGGTGGCTTCAATCAATTCTGCACTTCTGCCAATGCATCCAGGGCAAGAAGAATAGTGAGCGCTTCACGAAGACGGCCATCAGAGTCTCTTGCCTCTTCCCGTAAAACTGGGGATGATGGCAAAGAATCCTCCATGCGCAAATCAGCTTGATGATCATCAGATACGTCCGATGCAATTGACGCGGTGTCAGTCCCACCATCTAGAAGGCTCTCAGTCTCGATAAGGCAGGGAAAGTCATCGGGGAGTGAGCGGAGATGTCGAACAGAGCCATCATCCGGGATTTCCTGGAGCGTAGTTGCAAAGCTGATCAGAGGAGATGGATCGATGTTTAGAATGATGGAAGCGGGATTGTATGGACAGTCAGGACGTGAGACGATTCCGGGAGCAACAAGTTCACAGATTGGGAACTTTAGACGCATTGACGTGTTGTCCTACAAAGCAGGCGACACAACACTGGAGGTAAAGCTGCTGAACAGATCCTTGACTGCAGAAGGAATACCATCAAACCCGCGCACATGGCTGCGCTGTGCGGGCATGGTAAAAAACACACTGTCACTGGGTAGAGTAGGTGATTTCAGTGTCTGACACGGTGCTGAATTGGTGTCAATGCAAAAAGACAGCGTGCGACGCCTCACCTTGTTCTCCTTCTTATCAGAATCATCTGGTATATTGACATCTGCTTGGGGCCGTTTACTTGGTGATTTACGTGGTGACAAGGCAACTTTTGCTCGCTTCAGTGTATCCGTAGCAAGTTAACGCGCTTCTGAGAAGTTGAAGACACGAGACTTTCTCCATGACTTCTTGTCTCCCATGACGGTGATAGACGCAAAGATTACGTGGCTGAATGTGAATTTTTTGATCATCTAAACACAGACAATCCATTTCAAGCATGATTAGCACAAAATTTTGTGATCATATTTTTTGTCGGGTGATAGGATACTCTATAAGGAGGACTTTATGGTGATTTCGCGTCAATTGATAGGCTGTGTTGGCCCAATTTGGTTGTCACACTTTGCCACGTGGAGTCGGTCGTATATGGCTGTCATAGGTCGATGAGCTTCGAAGCCCGTATTGCAATATTGGTGGAGATGTGTCGAGAGGCTTGTTGGCAGAGAACGGGATCTTGGCACACTGCTGAGGGTACTGATGTCGTTGCAGGTGTGCGCGGCATGCGGAGATAACGGCGATAAGTGCATCCGATCCGAGATGATTAATCCAGGGCCTCATCCAATCGGGCTCAAGATAGCCGTACGCGGGGGTGCGCTGCACGCTGTATATATTGGGGTTGGAAGCGAACAGAATATTACTCAAAGCGCGATCCGAGTCTGGTTGACTCAAGGGAGCAGGGGGACAGGGGCGAGGGGTGGTCACACGGTGGGGGGCGCGGGGCAGGGAGCGGGTGGGGGCAGGGTGGAAAGCAGAGGACCCGTTATTTCATCGGAAGCGCGGAACGCTCAAAAGAGCGAGCCACATACCCACGATGAATGGGCGGTGGTGAGGGGGCATGAGAGGGAGGAGGAGTCGCATCTGCGGGGCTGGGGCTCTTGTAGCCCCAATCCAGATCTACGTAGAGTCAACGGCCTATGTTAGCAGGGCTTACGCAGCTTCCAGGTCGTCAATTTGACGGTTGGCGCGCGTCGTTGCACGCCAACGTCATCCACGGCTCTCAGGAGCCGTAGAGAGCCAATCCGGGGCTGGCAAGCACCGGATATCGAAGAGAATAGAGATAGAAAGCTCCAGGCAAAAGCCTGAGGCTGGATGGCACGGCGTTGCTGCCGTGCTGTTGTGGTAAGAACAGAAAGACGACGTCAAACGTCGTCCGATCACATTCCGGCAACTGCCGGATTGCGTTCGGACGTAGTTCGGCGTCGCACTCAGCGACAACGACGGCGTCAGGAGTTGTTTGCAATGCTTTGGATATCAAATATATATTGTATCAAAATATAATCATGCAAAAAGTAGATTAATGGATTCACTGCTCATATTGGTAGGACAATCCGATCCCTTATGTGGTGAGTAGCCCATCACCCACTATGGTGTTGGGCTTCTCACAAGTTTCAGAACACGGTTCTGAAGCCGCAAAACTGCTTTTATAATGTCTAGTAATGCTTTGAGTCCCCCTTCCTATAAGGCATGTTAAACTAACCTTCCAGAGTATCGGACTGAACGTTCAGAATGTAAGCCAATGCACAGACAATACAGTGCACACTTTGTCTGAATTGATTGTTTTGAGACTTTGTGGATTAAATATATATAATCATATATATGGAAATCCAGATTTATAGGGTGCCTAATGTAGTCGGCCGCCCGCTGTCGCGTTCAACGACGTCGCGATTAGGACGCGGTAACTCGGACCGGCGATCCGAATTGATGTTCGGATTGCTTCTCTCGCTCGTACCACCACGAGCAAGAGTCGTCCAGTCTCGGTCACCTGCCTGAGGCTGAATAGACCTTCTCTCTTGCGACTCCCGCCGTCGCCGTCGCCGTTACACGTCTCCACGGCTGCCAACAGCCGTGGATGACATTCAGCACCCAACAACCGCGTATCACGTCAAACCGACGACGTGCTGGGATGAGTAAGCCCTGCCAAAACAGGCATCTGTTTTTTGATGATCTGGATCGGGCTTTAGAGCCCCCACCATGTGTCTCTTTTGGCGTAAGCCCTCGAACGAGGCCGCTAGCGTATCCGGGATCCCGGAGGCCCCGTCGATGGGCAATGATGACGACGCGCGTCAGGACAACGCTCACCACAGCTACCACCGCCACCACTGCGACGACGTTGACGACGACGATGACGCTGTTGCGGCAACGGACGAGGGAGTTGGCTAGGGATTGACATTGTGCAGATGCCGCGAAAGCGACTGCCAGCCTGCAGAGGGGTGGATGAGGACTGGGTCGTCGCTGTGCGACGATGCCAGTCATAGGTATATGTATCTTCATACTCCTCACCCCATCCCTACACCACTGGTCCCATGCCCATGCCCATCTCTATCCTCTACCCCCGGCCTCCTCCCCGCATTTTCACCCGGCCTCCTTGTTCCTTCTACAACCGTCATGTTGCAACATTCGTCCACTCACGTGCCCCGCCAACCATCGTCCACTCTCTACCACCCCACGCTGCCGGCCCCGCCAGCTCCTGTTATTGCGTACCCATTTGTCGTGAGTATGTGGCTTGCTCTCTTGAGCGTTTCGCGCCCCCAGCGAAAATAAAGGTGTATGCGCATATATTGACAATGCATACCGCCTGCAGGTGCTACTGCCCGCCGCCCTGCACAGTCAATCCCGTCCCGGTATCAGTGACGTCATTCAATAAATGATCTCGGATCGCAAGTGAGGGACGTATCACCGCTATATCCAGATGCCGCACGCTTGCGTCGGCATCAGCAGCTCATCGACAATGCCGAGAATCCGTGCTTTCCCTAGAGGAACTCGTAATACAATACAGGGGCCTCTCAACACATGTCCACCAATATTGCAATAAGGGCTTCAAGCCTCTTCAGTCTTTTATTACATTTTTAACACAGCTGAGGCTGGGACGATTGGACCAACATGTCCGATTGTTGAGTACGACGGTGGCAAAGTGTGTAGACTGACAAAAGGTTAGTAAGATTCAATAAATAGAAAGGATGATAACAAGAAAAAAATCTAAAGGCATTGTGGCTCGCCGCAAGGGCTAACCAAACCAATGCGGCAACTGCACGCTACTGGGCCCTCTGAGCGTGCTAGCGGTTCCCATGCAGCACCGGGCAAAAAGAAAAAAATGTACATAAATGTGTTGTTGACCTGCCGCGAGGGCTAATCGATGCGACACGGCAACCGCCATCCTTGTGCTCTCCGGGTGTGTTAGCGTCTGGATGACGGTGTCAGGTGAAATGATGAAATGGATGTAAAAAAAGATTGCACAGAAAGTGTATACATACCTTTAATGCCTTCACCAGGCAGTCCTCCAACTGGTCTCACTTTTGAGCCATCCTTGCCGCTGTGGTTGTGCGTACTGGACTGAGGATTCAGAGTTGTTCAGGTGTGCGGATGTCCCGCCTGAGCGTGGCATGCGTAGAAACACAAGATTTGACGTCTGGTGGTGTGCAAAAGATGACTGCGACGTCTTGAGCAGTGTGTGAGTAGCGGGGCAGAGTGATTGTGATGGTAAGAGGGCAAAAAACAAAGTCAAACATTGCTCAATCACGTTCCGGCGTTTTCCGGATCGTGCTCGGAATATGCTTGATGATATTTGGAACAACGACGACAATGTTATTTATACAAGAATATTATCGGAATATGTGTATTGATGTCTACAGTATTAAATACAGCCACCTTCGAAGTAATGTCGATATTATTTGTCCAAGAAATATAGCATGTTTGATTAGTGCCAAATAACACAGCGGTTTGATTAGTCGTAAAGAAATAGATTTGTGACAGAAACAAGGCCTAATTTTGTATGTGCCGTGGTTGATGTAATCATTTGCAAGTCAACGTTACATCATTCACTTCAACTACTCAATCCATAAGTACTGTACTGTTTCTGTTACTGACATGTGCGTAGAATCATCAACCAACTTGTAAGTTAGTGGTAATGGTCTGGAAGTCAAATTTTAACCATAGAAGTGCTTGTACTATGTCAAAGCTCAATTTCAAATGTGTCCCACAACCATTCAAGCGTCTGCGGTTACAGGACATTTTATCTGAACAAAGTGTCCTTTAGCAGAGAAGTTTTGGTGGACACATATACAAGGTAAATACGGCGGCAGCTTATAAATACTAAACAGATGCATTATTTACTGTTTAATTCATTGACTCGTTAGTTTTTTGGGCAGTCAGACTGGCGGTCGTCTTGCTCGTCGATCAGAGAGTTTGGTCTGATCGCTAAGCAGATAATTGAGCTCATCCTCTGCTTCTTACCGCGATGGCAGCTCTTCAATGAGCTGCCATCCAGCCTTCAATCTCCTCTTGTGCTCTCTCTGGACTCTGCGCCACTCAATCCAGGACAATTTGGAACTCGGCGCCGTCTCCACGCTCCACAAACCGCATGGATGATGTTAGAACTCATGCCAGCGCGTAAGCCGGCATTTGACACCGCCGCCGTTCCCATAAGTCCTCAATCCGAGGCCTTCAAGCTTGCGGAAGACAACGACGACGCTGATGGAGAGCTGAGAAGGAATGGGAGCGTCGCGGATGCGGTTTCCCGCGCACATTGACTAGAACGGGGCTTGGCAGACTGCCCGCGGGAGTCAAGCAGGTAAGATTTTTTGCTATCTCTCCGACCCACCCCTCGTCCTAGACGACTGCGGCGGCTCGACCAGACAACAAACGCATAATCGGACGTCAACGTCTTGACTGGACGACAACGGCCGTACAACGATGATGGCGCACGAGTTGATGACAACGGAGGGCGACACATTCCAACGAGCACGACAACGCATGGGACAACGTTGTTAATGATTCTAGGAAAACGATTTGACAGTACGTGGACAACGACGAGGTCATGCCGTTGCACCCATTCTCCTTAAATCTACCATTCACAATCTGTTCGAGATCTGGAAGATCCAGATCAGGTTGTGGATGGTTGGCATGTGAAGGTGTTGAGTGGTGAGCATGCGACAGCCCAACGATGGATTACCGTAGCCCACGGCAACGATTGGGACGAAACACAATGGATGAGAGACCCCGACACCGTGGTCTACAACAACGGCAGCAGAGAGTGAGGGCCAACAGATGATAAACGGTGACAACGGCAGCAGCAGCGACAGCCAGACACGGACTTCAGAGGACTACGATAATGGCTACAGTATCACAGAAAAAGAGGTAAGCCGTAATTACTCTCCTTTTGTGTAGTGCAGAGACTGACGGGGCTGGAAGAAGCTCGGTCAATTCCCTGTTTGAGTTCGGGTGTTAGTTGAGTAGGCGAGCGAAGAAGGAGTCCTAGCTATAGATCGGAGGCTCATACAGGGTGCAATTGCCCGGGCACCATGAGCCTCGGATCCCAACGATTGCCTGGGTCGGGCAACTCAACCTCATATTCGCCCAGACCAGTCGGGCCCATATGAGGCTGCCCTGCGCCGTCGCGCCGCCCTCTGTCATGACTCATTTGGGGCTATACACCCAGGACCCTACCTGGAATATTGTATCCTCCCAATGGGGCATTTACCCAATCGTCGAATAGTAGTGTAGTGACCTTGCACTACCCCGTCCCGGTTTTCAATCCGCTACCCGCCGCCCCGCCCCGGTCCCGTCCCCCTCCCTGCTGCGCTGCATCCGGGGCCCTCCAGCGCCACTCGCTTGGCTTGCAGCCATTCTAAACCGATACAAGTGACCAATTCTCCCCATTCTCATCAGTCCTGTATACCTACCCATAGCACGTCAATTATTATGCCGCCTGCCGCCGGGTATACTGCGCCACACTCTAAAAATAAAATTTTGTCAATATTGTACTTTAATAGTTAGATACAGAGAGTGCTGAGCTCCAATACTCCATTACTATGTTACTGGGGCCAGTATGCGCCGTGCGCCCTCTCCCGCCTCCTACCGACCCTCCCTTGCGTAGCCCGGCCAGCTGAAATATCTCCTGCGTGGCGCGGCCGGTGCAAAAAGCGACATGGACGGCATGCAAGAGACCCTCGTTACCGAACTGAACTCGAGACTCTCACACTCTGCGTCTATCTCGAAATAGGCGGCTGCCCGCCTCAGCGCTTGCCAGAGCGACCAAATCCAAAATCCTCTAAGTCCCTCCATTAGTCACAATTGATGCATCACCCATTCCTCGGCATTGCGGCTCGGAGGCGCCTCCGAGATCCAGGCCATGTGACATCATGTTCCCTGCTCCTGCGACAATCTCTCAATGCAAAGACAAAAAGCGCCACACTCGTTTACCGCCACCCATTTCTGCTCATTCATTCGCCGCGTGTTCGCATTCTACGCGCATCTAAATAAATTAAAATCACAAAGCAACTACACCATTCTACTCATACCTCTCCAACCCTGCACTTACGGCGTGATGATAGCTAAAACCCAAGTTACATCGTCTACCATTTCCTCCCATTGATCCCAGTCTCTCTGGGTTCTGCCTTCTAAAGTCGCTGTTCCCCACCAATACAAGCAAGCGATCACACTCAACCACCCATTGGAGCCGTTCACCTCCACCAAGTCCCAACCTGTCCCCAAGCGCTTTCCCATTTTTGGCCTAACCCATTTCCCTGCCTTCTTCTCGCGCCAAGTCGGCTGCATGCCGCCATACCAAATCCCAAATGCCCGCTTGAAGCTCGCCAGATCCTCCGTCTTCAAGGACATCATGCTCGAAGTCCGAGTCATCCTCCCAGCCTTTACCCAAGCATCCACTATCTCGGGGCGACCATTCGTCGGCAGTGCTCCATTTCTCACCCAGCCGCTTTCCCCCTCCATCAGCGTAAAAACATCCACCAATTTCTGCCACCTCGGTCCCAAGATCTCCACCGCTTTCACGAAATGCCCGGCAACGCTCGTGAACCAATCTGGTGCCTCTTCTCTAACCGATTCAACCTGGGTTGCCATACTGTCCGCCTCGTCATACACAAACTCGGACCGAACCAGCGCAACACGTTCCATACTCTCGCCCTGTCCCACATCTGACGGGTTTGGGGCTTTTGCGGACGAAGCGGCCAGACAATTCGAGCGGCGGCTAGACACGGGCCTGACGCTCGTAGTCATCAGCGACTGCTTCTCGGCGGGAGGAACATCGTCGTCGGTATTCGATGGAACTGTCTGTTCCTCGGCGGGACGGTCGCTGTCCATTCGATTTGTGGACGAGTCGTCGTCGGATTGGGTGTCCATTCGATTTGTGGAAGCGTCATCGGGTTGCGGCGTGCCAGCATCTTGGGACGAAGCTCCGCCCTTGTTCGACTGAACTTGGGGATCCCCGGTTTTCTTCTGCGGACGAGCGCGTGGGGGTCGCGGTTTCTTGGCCGGTTGGTCTCTATCGCCACCTGCGTGAAGGCGCTTCCTCCCTGTTGCAACACTGGACTCATCGCCCTCGATTCCATCGTCGCCCTGCCACAAGTTATCCTCGTCGTCCTGGTCGTCACTGCCTTCGTCATCATCGTCGCCATACTGCTTTGCCGCTGCCTTAGCAATACTGCGAATGTTGCCCAGGTCAAAGCTCATATCATCAGGAGCTGAGCAGCCACTCCCTGTGGTGTTGGCAGGTAACTTCGCTGCCTTCAACTCTTCGTCCGTGTAGCAACTCATGGTGTAATCCTTTAGGTATCTCTTGTATGCCTTGTGCGCTGCCGTCTTGAAATTCGTCGCCGTCTTGGGGATATCCTCGAGATTTTTGCCGCCGCATATCCTAAGGATAAAACACAAATCAACACTGGCGGAAACTCCCTTGAGAGGGTCGGACTAACGTGATAACAGAAACTTCCCCATTATAATGCGGCATGGTACCAGCAGCGTGGATAACCAACTGCAACCCCGTCGCGGCGCTGACCATCTCAGCCAATGGTTGGAAGAAGTTCGGCAACTCCATGATACAGCTAGACGATAACGTTAGTAATTTCCTTCCCAATTTGACGAATTCACTAACTTGGCTCGCACAGAGGGATCAGTTGAAGGAGGTCCATTCATAGCGGCGTCCCACGCCTCCTTCGCCGCCTCCGCCTCAGCAATTGCCTTGTTGGCGTACTCCTCTTGCTCGGCGACGTCCAGTTTCGCAAACATGGCTCTAACCACCTTCTGTCGAAATGTGCCGGTCAACTTCTTCATCGAGCCATCTTTCCGCGCCTCGGCGTACTGCTTCTGCACCTCTGCCTGAACAAGGATGCGATTCTCGACTTGGTATTGTTGGGCAGGCTGGCGACGTTTTGCCGGCTTTGACACGCCGCTGATACGTGCGAGGATTGCCGTCATCGGGTCGTCGAGCTGCCCTCTGCGGGCCTTCTTGCCGACGTTCTTCGAAAGCGTCTGGACGCGATGCTTTAGCCAACGATAAATAGCCTAACGACCATGAGACCCGTGTTCGCAACATTCAAACAACACTCACCTCCTTATGTTTGTCTACTATTCCACGCTTCTCGACCATCTCTTCATCGCTCAAACGTTCCACGGGCATTATGACGTCCGCCCTCCACTCGTTGACCGGGAAAGGCGGCTCCTCGTGATCTGCTATACGCCAGGGTATCTTGATAAAGTATTGGCGATAGAGCTCTTCGAGACACCGACGTTCCGCTTCGGCACCCCGCTGCATCGCGTCTGCAAAGCGAGGTAGCCAGCTCGAAAGGAAGACGCCGCGGTAGCCGTCGGCCCATCCTCGACGCGTCGCGCGGTCCTCCTTTTTAAGAGGGATGTAGTCTTTCTTTTTGGCAAGGCGAGCGGGCATGGGAATACGAAGGGGCGGTTTCGCTTGGTCGGTTCTCTGGCAAAGACCGACAAAAGCAATTTCAAAGTACAGGCAAGTGTCAATTGGCGTCATCAGGCAATTGACCCGCCGAGCAACTGGGAGCGGACAATTTCAAGTATCGGCTGGCGCATATCTCGACCGATTCGGACCTGTACTTTGTCTCCCCATATGGTATTCATCGGTTGGCCAAAGGGGTAAGTATTATATTATCATATAAAATTCTTATCAAGTTACCACCCCATACGATGGTCCACCCCACCGCTTCAGGCGCTACTTTATCTCAAGCCATCTCTGTTGAGGACAGCTCCGACAAAGAAACTCGCAGCAGCCCTTCCACTTCGGAGAGTGAAATCGAAATACAACTTGGTGCGTACTCATCTGGTCTCGATTTGTAGCTATACTCACTGGCCGCTGCCCCAGAGGTTGATAATAACTCTCAACGCCCACGTCGCCGCCGCCCAACAATGAATGTCCCTCCTGTGCCTCCTCCTGCCGCTCCTGCTGCCCCGGCTCCAGCAGCTGTCTTCTCTGCAGGCGTGGCGTATTCAGTCATTCCGACCTCTCCACTTGTGGCCGACAGCACCATATTTGAGGCTCGCTGGCAGGTCGTCGTTCAAGGGCGTCATGTCGGCATCTTTACTCAAGCTCAGAGGTGTGCTGCTTTCTATTCTGCACTATACTTATGCTCACATCTTCGTGCAGTCAACTTGCCGACACCGCCGTCATCGGTGTCCCCCATGCGCTCAGAGAACGCGTAAGCACGCAGGAATTTGCACTCGACCTGTTCAATGGTGCGCTTGCTCGCGGGCATGTGATTATATTATAACTGTCAATTCATATCAATGTGATCTGCTTTTCATCCATCATCATCTTGTCTGATTTCTTTCTCTCGTCGTCCCGCTCTCATGTCGCCATCTAAAGTGATCCTTCTAATGTCTGACTCAGAGGACGACGAACTCGACGGTTATGTTACTGCCTCTGATGGCGTGTCATCGGACGATGAGTACCCCAACCATGAAATAGACGCCCTGATCCGGGCATTTCATGAGGCTGATATCCAAGGTAATATTCCCCAGTACTGATTATACAGATCTCTCATAATTCCGGTAGAACGCGCCATCACCACCGCCGCTCAGAGTCTGCCCAATCGAACGATCCCCACTCCCCAACGGATGCTTCATCCGACGCAGATTGGCGCCACTCAGTACGCTCTCACAAAAGGGGACGCTTCTTTGTCTGTCCCCCATTGGTGTGTTTCTCGATCTCTCCCCGTTTGCACTAATTTGACAATGGTGCCATTTGTGTCAGGTCGAAAGCAGCTCACATGGCCCTAGACGAAGGGTTTCATGTCAAATCCACCACTCAGCGGCGTGCTGGGCGTCGAGCCCGCATCTCAGCACAAAAGCCATGCGTGGTCTTCGCCGGCATCAATCCCAGTCTCTACAACAGTTGGGAAGCCACGAAGCCGCAAGTGCATCGAGTGAAGAAATCAATCTATGTGCGGTATCCGAGTGCCGAATCGGCCGCCCAAGCCTTCACGTTTGCCCTTCATAAGGGATGGGTCTGGAAATGTGTTGGTGGAGATTGGATTGCACTGAAGACTCCGTCGCAGCAACCATTTGACGTGACCGACTATCGATCCCCCCTGAGCGGGCGCGCTCCCAAGGATCACTGGTATTGTGTGTATCGCGGAATCAACCCTGGCGTGTATGGTTCCCTGTGAGTCCGTTTCAGCTGCAAACAGTTGATTATTCTCATGTTCTGTTGCATGTCGTTTCAGTCTTGAAGCTGCATTAAATGTCGTTGGGGTGTCTGGCTGTGTACACGCACTAGTATAAGCCCTCATGAGGTATGAGACATGCCAATTGGCATGCGAAATGTATACATCAACCATGCCAATTGGCATACCCTCAAATAACAGAGCGAAGCAAAGAAATGATTAAGTTAGGGTGGCGCAGTAAACCCTAGGTTTTGATACACCTCGGGTTTACTGTGGTTTTTAACGGTATTGATACGGTTTTGAAAGGTTGAGGGGTAGGTTTGGTGGTTTCGATACCGGCACGTGATGATTTCACGTGATGGCAGCAGCGCTGTCAGTCAAGCCAGAGGGCAGCGGGAGATGGGCGGGATCAAGGCGGGAGGGCGAGGCGCCCAACACGTGGAACAATCACGTGCTGGTATCGAAACTGTTAGTAACGGTTTCGAAACCTAGGCCAAAATGGAGGGTCGGTATCGATACCGTTACTAACACCCCCCGGAGGTTTACTGCGCCACCCTGGATTAAGTAAGCCAGCTTGACTTTACTATCAAAATGATCATTAATCAAAGTGGCATCAATGAGAATTGAATCAGTGACCATTGAATCAATAGTAGCATCAGCAGACATATTAACCATTACACCACAGAGGATTAAAATGCTTTGATGGTTTATACATTATATACCTACACACTCATCATTTTTGCGCAATTACCTGTTATTATAAACTTATTAAGCCTGAGTCAAGGGGTTAGCTAGGTTAGTTGGTTAGGTTAGGAGGGTTAGGTTAGGGATAGTGTCTCGGAAGGGTCAAAAACGTCTATTCAATGTAGTTAGAAGGCATAATTAGGATTTTTCAGTGTTATGCTTGTCATAACACTGAAAATTTGACTACAAGTGTAATAATGATTAGGTCTAGCTATGCTAGACCTAATTATGGTCATAACCCTTCATGTGCTTAAGGCTAGCTATGCTAGGCCCAAGTATATGAAGCAATTATGTGCAAAAATGCTTCTGAGCCACTAATAAAGTAAGATCACTATACTGTATTTACAAGCTTCCTTGGCTCAGTGGTTAATGATGCAATATTAATAGTATTGTGTTGATAGGTCACAGGTTCAGTCCCTGCTACTGACACTTTACAAATATGCTACATTTTGATCTGACTGTGTCAGTGTGATTTGTCAGCGCAGCTCACTCGCTTGCAGGCCATTTCAGTGTATGCCAATTGGCAGGTTTCATGCATCCCATTTGCGTGCCAATTGCCACACTTTGATACATGGATTTGACTTACAAGGCTGAGGATGGAAACACAGAGAACAGTCCTGACAGAGGCGGGACTGCTGGGGAGAGACGCGAGGAAGGAACGGGCCCGGGAGAGGCGAAGAAGATGGCAATAGACGCGCTGCGAGAGCTTGCACACAGCGACAAGTCACCGATACCCAAGACGACCCGCCCTGAGATCCTGCCCAGCATCACGGCCATCATCACGCTACTGGAACTGGACACCACCACCGGGAACAAACACAACGCGCTAAAACACAATGCAACGGCAAATCTATTCTAGGATCAATACAAGCAGATGCAAGAGATCATCAACTCCATGACCTCCAACCTTGCGAGACAGGAGGAGGCGATGGCAAACGTTCAAAAGCAGGTGAAGGACAACAGGGAGGTAGCGGAGAGCCTCAAGAGAGCCGCAGAGAGACCGGCGGAGTCCACATATGCCAGCATAGCGGCACACCGAGCCCCACCCCACACCAGCTACGAGCCTCACCAATATCCCGCATTGCAAGTCAACTCATCATCCCAGCTCCCATCCCAGCACGCCGACGCCATAGCGAGGGGCAACACCGCCGAACGACGATTCATCATTAAACCGTCATCGTACTCAGCCTCGCCAGTTTTGATCAACCAGCCAGAGAAGGACATCGCTCTCGAGACGACCGAACTCATCGTCGACGCTATTCTGGAATGCACGCCAGTAGGCAACAACAACTTCGAGCCGACAGAGACCAAGGTTCTCGCAGCAAAGAAACTCGCTTCGGGAGCCGTCAGCGTACTGGTAAACTCGCCAGAAGTCGCCTCGACCATTCGCAACTTCGAGGCTGGACAACAACTGGAGGAGAACTTCAACAAAGCTGGCTGCATCATACTACCCCCATCCTTCCCCGTTGTAGCCCAATTTGTCCCACTCTCAGCGGACCTCGAGGATCCTGACACGCGCCGCGAGATGGAGAAGAGCAGCGGTATGGTTACGGGCGCGATAATCTCGTTGTGATGGCTCAAGGCTATCGACAAGAGGAAGGAGAACCAGCGCTTCAGACATGTCATGGTCGGAGTTGCGACACGCAAAGAGGCGAATTACGCCATCAAGAGAGGTTTGGTGATGGAAGGGAAGCTGGTGTCAGTGAGGCGCGACAGGAAGGAGGTGCAGAGATGTCTGTCTTGCCACCAGATGCCAAGGACCCACGACGCGAGGAGCTGCCAGCACACGGCCACTTGCGGGCGA
This sequence comes from Strobilurus orientalis, assembly GCA_019915145.1. Lineage (NCBI taxonomy): Eukaryota > Fungi > Basidiomycota > Agaricomycetes > Agaricales > Physalacriaceae > Strobilurus > Strobilurus orientalis. The sequence goes on along the minus strand of JAHLML010000018.1, from coordinate 365,805 downwards.
TGCGCCAGCACGGATCATAGGACGGACAGGTGCACAATCATCAACAGCGAGCGCGACAGATTCTATTGCGCAACATGCAAGACTATAGCGGACACGGAGCGGCAGAGCGAACATGCCCGGCTTTCATCAAGGCTAACGAGGACCTCAACAGGCGGAACACCGACAACCAATACCTATACTACCTCACTGACGACCCCTCGACATGGGAAATAGCAGAGCCGACCTTTACAGAACTGGAGCGGATGTACAACAAGGGTAGTCAGTCAACAGCCTTCATCTCTTTCAGGCCCATGACGGCCGATCTAGACAAACTTATCCGACCATCCCGCTCGAGGACTAGACGCTTGCAGACACCACCAGAGCCGACAAGCACCCAAAACCCGCCTAGCTCGCAACAGACCACTTCGTCACAGCCTGACTCACAGCCGCGCCCATCTCAGGCGGCTAGAGCAAGGTCACAATCAGCGATGCGACAAGGACAGCTAAATTTCGGAACGCAGTCGAGGAGCCCCTCTATTCTTGGTAGACGATCATGATGGACGGCTCACCAACACGAAGAGATGACGGCAAACTTACTTTTTGGTCGATTAACGTCAACAAGTCGATGGACGCCCAACTTCTGATGCTACACGAACTGTACCGCGACGACGAGTTGGTCTTGATCCAGGAACCCTGCTTCAACTTCCTAGGCAACACCTCGACGACATCTCACTGGCACGTTATATACCCTCCAGACCACCACCAAAGGGAGGACAAAACTCGAACACAGTCCATCATACTGGTGAACAAGCGTCTCTCAACAGACAGCTGGATCAACGTACCGATACCATCACCGGACGTAACAGCAATACTCCTGCAGCGCGACGACATGAACCTGGTGGTGGTCAACGTCTATAACGCCTGTGAGAGCAACACGACGATTCAACTCGTTGACGATTTTGATTTTGGAAAACATATCCTGAGGCGCAATGGGCGCGACCTGGATACTCACTTTATATGGGCAGGGGACTTCAATCGACACCACCCGCTATGCGTCGGTAGAAGTTTGCAAATCCAAGAAAACCTCGAACGTCACGGAGACAGGTAGGTGTAGGCCATTCCTTGACAGCAAGCACTTTAACAGGGTCCATGCAGACCTCGCCTTCGCTGATGATCAATCCCAAGTATTCAATGCTCTCTTGTTCAAACTCGCACTTCTCAGGGCGCAGGTAAAGGTCGTTATCAGCTAGTCGTTTAAGAACTTCATTGACTATTTGACGGTGTTCCTCCAGGGTTTTGGTGAAGATGAGAATGTCATCGAGGTACACAGCGACCTTTCCTGCAGCAATCAGATCTGAGAATATGGCATTCATCAGTGCCTGGAACGTAGCGGGCGAGTTGGTGAGTCCAAAGAACATGACTAAGGGCTCAAAGAGCCCCCGATTTGTTGCAAATGCCCCTTTCCACTCGTGTCCCTCTTTGACGCGTATGTTATTGTAGCCCCATCGAACGTCAAGCTTTGTGAAGTACTTAGCATTGCGCAGTCCGTTAATGATGTCAGCTACTAGCGGGAGTGGGTAACGATTTTTGACAGTGTACTCGTTTAAGCGGCGGTAGTCCTGAACAAAGCGCAGTTTACCATCCTTCTTCTTGACAAAGAAGACTGGTGATGCGATGGGTGACTTAGAGGGACGAATGTACCCTTTGCGCAAGTTGTCACTGAGGAAGCGGTCAAGCTCCTCTTGTTCGTTAGCGGACATGGGGTAGATCTTGGTTCGCATAGTCGGAGGAGCATTTGGTGTTAGATCAATGGCATGGTCCCATGGCTTATGCTCCGGTAGACGTTCTGATTGCTTTTCCGAGAATACTCCAGCATGTTGATGGTAGTGCTCAGGCACCATTTCTTCGAAGGTTCTCTGGGGCTTAGACCTATTTGCTTCCTCAGCTAGTTGCTGAGAGTACGTATAGCCTGCAGCACACCAGAGTTCTTCACCAACATGCTGTAGTACCCCTGCCCTAAGCCATGCACGTCGCATCCTGCGATTGGCATTGACACGATAGACAGGTGGTTCCTCCGGTTCAACAGGTTCATCAAAGATGGACTCTGTCTCATCGTCAGATTCATCATCAGATTCGGGCTCTTCAGGGAGTACAGATTCAAGCAAGGAGTGGAGTTTTCCGTCTGCATCTCGGAGTGGGAGTGTTCCCCCTGGGTCTGATTCCTGTGGTTCTTCAACGTCTTCAATGTTATGCCTTGTACCTCCTGGTCGATATTGTAGACGTCCAATCGACCAGTCGATGTTGGGGTTAACTTTTCGTAACCAAGGCAGTCCAAGGATGACGTCTTCCGAACCAATATTAGTAACCAGGAACTCAGTCCATTCCTCTCGACCACTAACAACAAGACGGAGGCGGGCTCGGTGGGTGATATATCCAGCAGAGTTATTGCTACCGTCTATGTTGAAGAGCTCGATGGGGTGGCGCAGAGGATGGGTATACACTTTGTGCTTGTCAACAAAGCTTTGGGACAAAAATAGTCCCGTTGCTCCAGAATCAATCATAGCTGCACTTTTTGCACTTCTGAATCGTCCTTTAAGTTCAATCGGTACGCGAAAATGAGAAGGGTCATCATATTTCAACGCGTTAATAGTACATTTGGAGACGGAATCATAGGTAGAAGAAATTTCAGAGTGCAATTTAGGAGGCGCCGCAGCAGCTGTGGCGTGCCCCCTATCTAAAAATGCGATTGAAGACTGGAGATCTGGTCTGCCAGGGCTTTCTGGTCAGCCATGAGCTTGGTTAACATTGCAGCCACACCATCAGAGACAGCAGGAGCGTCGGAGGTGGCAGCGACGGTTGTAGCAGCAGCGCGTCTTGCCTGAGCAGGACGTCCTAGGTACTTGCTGCGGCACACCTGACCTTGGTGTCCAGCAAGTCCACAGTGAGAACAAATGTCCCGCTCATGATGGCCACTAGCTTTGCGATGTTCCTTGGAACCACAACCATAGCAGCGCCCAACCATAGCCCGACGATAATCGTCTGCCGAGCGAGTAGCATCAATATCCATGGCCATAGGGTCTCGGGCTGGGGGTGCATATGGGGCAGCGGCCGGGCCGGAAGAACGGGCCGTGGCTGGAGTGAATGGGGTGCGGGACTTGTGCTTTTCCTGCTCTCGCTGGATCTGACGATTGTCGATGTCAATGGAGACCTTGATGAGTTCTTCAAGGGTGGCAGTGGGTTTGTCAGTGAGAACCAAGGCATCTTTGATGCGATCTGCCATATGGTCATAGAAGCGGTCTCGCAGGTCTTCTGGAGAGTATCCAGTGCGAGTGCTATACTGCTTGAACGTGGCAGCATATTGACCAACAGTGCTCTTGCCCTGGTAAAGGCGACGCAATGTCTCCTTGGCATCGGTAGTAGCGTCGGTAGTCTCAAAGCGATTTTTGAAAGCCACTTCAAAGTCTGCCCAAGCAGCAAATGGGTAAGCAACATTGGAATTCTGTGCGGAGGAGGCATGGATGGCTTCCGAGAAAGGGGTAGCCCAAATGGCAGCATCCCCTTCAAGGAATGAGATAGCTGAGGTGATGCGCTTTTTGTAATCGGCAAGGCTCGGAATGTTATCGGCGTAAAGGTTGAAAGCGGCTAGGAAGCGACGGGCATCATCTCCGCGTTTTCCATCATAGTTGGAGGGTTTGGCGACACCCTTAGCATTGCTGCTTTGGCTCAAGAGGGTGGTGACGGCGTTCTGTAGACCTGTCTGGTTCTGCGCGAGGGTAGCAAGCGCTTGTGCCAGGTCGGCGGGGATCGACATATTTAGCTCTGGTGTGGGCTCGGGAATAGAGATAGGCTCGGGGTTGGAATCAGGTTCAACGTGCTGTGCAGCAGGCTCGTGATAGGAGTGCACAGAATGTGTGGAATGCTCAGAGTGCTCAGATGCTGAGTCTTCGCTTTCGTCGTCTTCAGATGACAAGTCTGGTGCGATAGCGGTATGGGGAGGCTCGGGAGTTACAGAACGGTGTTCAGGTTCTGGTTCAGGAGTAATGGGTCGAAGCTCTGGTTCAGGTGTAGTAGGAACGGGAATGTAGCGAGCTCCACCTTCCTCAGATTGAATCCGAGTAGGGTTGCTGTGACGATTGGGACAGGGTTGTGTAGTACACTTGTCCCAGGAACCGTCGTCGGGATCACGATGATAGTGGAGGCGGTCTTTGGTATCCCAACAATGAACAAAGTTGGTGCAGTTGATACTGCTGGCGTTGTATGAAGGCGTGATGTTGGATAATGGGTGTGGGAATCAAAAGAAGTCCGCTCCCTGTTCAGGAACTATATCGACAAATGTGCACCGAAGGCTGTCTGCTCAGGCTCCTCGCCCTATTGCTGCCTTTTGACCAGTCAAGCCGAAGCTTAAGGGCCACTGAACAAACTTGAGTACTTCTTAACCTTGCCTGTCCAACACTCTAGGAGTGCGCTGCGTCACAGTCAACGCCCTGATTTACACTCCGGTTTGCAGGAGTCAGGCACATGTTGTACAGTTTGGGAAAACTGCAAGCACGAGTTGGATCGTACCACGGATCAACAGTTGACAAGGGAGCGAGTAAACAAGAGTGAACAGCCGGTAGAAGCACGTCGAACGGACAAGTCACAAGTTCCTCGTGGGATCAGCTAGGCTGACGGCACGAGTAGGGGATCTCAACCTAATGTCGCGAGGACCGCGGACACAAGTAGAGCACCTAGAACAAACACAACCAAACGCCGAAGCGGAGCACAGGCACGAGCACAAAGCACAAGAGAGAGAGTGAGTGGTCTCAACAACAGTACAACGGCACAGAGGGCCAGTCGTCACACAGAAGGAATCTAGTCCCCAATGATCAAGTTAGCATTAGTCTACAGTGAATACAGATACACACCTAGTCCCCAATGATCAAGAGGTTGAGATGGGGAGCTAGGACTAACTACTGAGCCTTATATACTGTGCTACAGCTATCCTAATGAGTCATAATGATCTAACTATGAGCAACGATGAGTCGATAATGGTGCGATAGGATGAGTAAGGTAATGAGTCAGGGGATGAGTAAGACAATGAACAAGAATGAGCAATAGCGATGCGATATGAGTGCGATGAGTGAGTCAGATGCTTGGTGAACATGTGATCGGTGAAGTCATCAACATGTGATACCGGAGTACGGTCCGGAACAAGACCCGAGTAGAAACATGTGATATGCCATGTGACCTAGGACTTCACGACAACCAGAGTCGATACCTACGCTGGTCGCGCAGGCTACGGGTAACTATACCCGAGTTGACAATGTATTCATCTCAGAACACCTACTAACTTCCATCGTACAGTGCAATACACACCCTGCCAGTCGCCCCCCAAAGACGGACCACATCCCGATCCAAGGCGTCCTAGATCTCCAAATAGAGCTAGCTGACGAGTCGCCGCGCCGGAACTTCCGAGCTACAGACTGGGGCAATTTCAAGAAGGCGATGGCAGCGGAACTCGAGAGGCTTCCCAAACCCCAAGAGATGGCAGCGGAACTCGAGAGGCTTCCCAAACCCCAAGAGATACACAACCAAGCGTCAATGAGGATGGCTTTCGAGCGTCTAAACGACGCGGTGCAAAAGGCAATCGAGGGAACAGTCCCAATGACAAAGCCCTCACCTCACACCAAGTGTTGGTTCAACAAACGTCTCGCGGATCTGAGAGCGGCGATGCGAAAGCAACAGCGGAAAGCTGCAAAGCTCAAGGACACTCCAAACCATGGGCAGCATGAGATGGCGCGAGTGGCCTGGAATTCGTACTCAAGCGTGTTGCGCGAGGAGAAGAACGGTCATTGGGACGATTGGTTGGGTAACACCGACGGCGATGATATCTGGGCAAAGTGCAGCTATATCATGCAGCCGCCAACGGATGGAGCCAGAACTCGTATACCTAACCTTACGGTGAAAGTAGATGATGTACGAATCGATGCGAGGACAAATGCCAAAAAAGCAGATGTACTCAAATCTCAATTTTTTCTACCCGAGTCGAACTTTGAGACGACACCACCACCCGAGGGGTACCCACCTCCAGCCTGGACCTTCCTATCACCTACTGACAGTCAAATCGTACAGGTTTTCAAGAAGATGAAGCGCGGAAAGGCGACGATGCCGGGTACAGTCCCAAATGATGTTCTACACATCTGCGCAGAGATGATAGCACCCTTCATCGGGCCTATCTACAGAGCGACGTTCTCGCTAGGACTGTATCCGGAAGAGATGGCACGCTCGACGTCAATTATCTTTAGAAAGCCAGGCAAGCCAGACTATAGCGACCCGGGCGCATGGCGCCCAATTGTGCTATCCGATGGATGGGGACGCGGTCTGAACGCAGTCGTCAATGACATGGTGCTGGCGCAATGCGAGTTGAAGGGTCTCATTCCAAAATCGCATTTTGGGGGACGACCAGGGCGATGCACTACTGATTCTCTACAGGTGATGGTATCCATGATCAAGGAGTCGTGGAGAGCAAAGGACGTGATGTCCGTGCTCTTCCTGGACGTGAAGGCAGCATACCCATCGGCAAACGTGGATGTGGCGGTACACGAGTTGAGGATGGCAGGGATACCAAGGGAGCTGACAGAGTGGCTAGAGCGCCGCCTAGCGACGCGAAAGACCAACCTTGCATTTGACGATTACTCATCACCACTCTTTAGGGTTGAAAATGGCTCTGACTAAGGAGACCCATTTGCGCAGCTGCTATACATCATGTACAACGCCAGTCTCCTTCGCCTACTGGCAGAGCGAGGAGTCCCAAGCTTCTGCTATATCGACGACATAGCGGCGGCGGCGAGAGCAAGGAAATTTGACGGAGAGAATGAGACACATGAGAAGTTGAGAGCAGTGATGGAGGGCGAAGGCGGAGTGATGGAGTGGGCGAGGAAGAGAGGTAGTGTTTTCGGGATACCCAAGTGGCAGCTGGTCGATTTCACCCCGCGCATGCGAAACACGCCGAATCCGAAGAAACCAGGCTGCAAGATACGGGTCCCTGATACAGGCGACAGCATTCGGATTGCAGGGAGAGAGATAGAGGCGAGAACGGAAGGAACTTTCCTTAGACTGGTGCTGGACTCGGGGTTGAGATGGAGGAAGCAGGGGGCGATGGCGGTGAAGAAGGGAGATGACTTCATAGTCAAGATGAAGAGGATTGCAAAGGTGGCGAAGGGAGTACACCAACGCCTCATGCGGAGAGCTTACCTGACTATCGGGATCCCTAGGATGCTATACAGCGCGGACGTCTTTCTCACCCCCACGAGGGTCGCAGCAAAAAAGAGGAAGGACGGACGCAGCTCTCACCCCATCATACGCCAACTCAAATCGATTCATCGTAGAGCCGAGATCATCATCACGGGTGCCATGAGGACGACAGCAGGAGACACTCTAAACGTGCACGCCAATATGCTCCCAATGGATCTGATAGTCGACAAACACCTACACTGAGCAGCAATACGCTACGCGTGCCTACCGGGATTGCACCCCCTAGCAACACGAGTACGGCGCGCAGGACGAACGCCAATGATAAAACAACACCGCGCACCAATAAACTGGCTCATGCATATGTACAGGATTAGGCCGGACAGGATGGAGAAGATAAAACCGATACGATACCCCAGTCATTGGAAGTCAAAGGTAAACGTTATCGAGACCAACAACAACGGAGTAAAAGCAATCAAACTGGATGACGAAGACGACAGAATGAGGGTATACACGGGTGGTTCGGGTTTCGAAGGAGGAGTTGGGGCATCGGCGGTACTATTCGTGGGAGATAGAGAGATAGAGGCGAGGCAAGTACATCTGGGGCCGGACAGACACCACGAGGTGTACGAAGGAGAGTGCGCGGGAATGGTTGTGGGAGTAAGGATGCTCAGGGACCAGGCGAGGGTGACGAAGGCGACATTGGTGATAGATAGCCAACCTGTTACGACCTGATCCCGCCGCGACAGGGACCGACCGCCAACAGTCTAGGGGGCCAACTGTCTGGTGGTTTTCCTGCGGGCACAACACGCATATCGCTCGAGGGGGTTCCCCACGCTGTCCCAGACTAGCGATGGGGACTTTCAACGAGCCACGTCCTCGACGCTGACCGTCGATGGGAGACTGCTCAACTCGAGAGGCAGTCGGGGAAGGCGCGGGGATGTCGAAGGGAGACATGGGAGGGGGTCCTTGTCGGGAAGGTCTCAGAGTATCCGCACGCAAAGTGGGAAAGAAACTAGATAAGGCCGAAGTCTGAGTAACTATCACATAAGGATCCTGTATTTATACTCGTTCGAGGCCTCCTACGCCTATCCTCCGACGGATCCGACCATTGGCCCGACCAATGCGTCGGAAACGATCGATCGTCAAAGAGGAGGCGCCCTCCGCCGTCCCCGACGAGTACCCGCCCAGTGAGACGTCGTCTGATTGGCGCACGAGCTAGGACAGGCCGTGCTGTAATACTAGGGGAATAAGAAAGGATATAACCACTGGGGTCATTTGAAAGGCAAGTGGTTATAACCAGACAACCCGCCACCCTACTCCATTACAGAGAAACCCTAGTTTAATTCCCCACTATGCAGCCTCACTAAATGCCAATAAATGACGCGCGCGGATGCGATTAAATGGCGCGGGGAGCGCGCAGAAAAAAAAACAACGGCTATTGCCGCAAAGTTCCCACGAACTCCTCAGCTCCAGATGGCGGGGCTGGCGGGGCTTATTGCACGCGCTGGCGGGCAGCCGCCGCTCCACGTATTGTCCGGCGGCGGCTTTGACATCCTTGCTTTCATTCCTGCGAGTTTCATCACTGTGGGTGCAAGTGTGGGCTGGATGCGGACCAGATACCCTTCTCGATTCCGTTTGCCTCGATTCTTCCCCCCTTTGAATGTACATACAGTACTTCCCCCCTTTGAATGTACATACAGTATTCATATACAAGCCTGGAGACAATAGCAGCACCTCTATGTCGTCTTTCAAAAGCCCCCGCGCCCGACCCGATTGTGTCCCACCCGATCATTGGCGCTATCCCGACGCGGCAATTGCCGTCAGACCCGATGCATTGTATGCGTCGCTCCCGCGACCGTACTCGCATCGGGTGGCATATTCTATAGAACAAATCTGTTATAACTTATATCTACTCTACAAACATTGAAAGCTACCTCAAAATGTAAACAGCAAAATGTTTGGGCTGTTCCGCGGATTTGAACTCTCCGCCCAAAAAGAAAGAGTCGCGTTATTGTGGCTGAGCGAGCAGCCACTGCACCACGCAGTATTCCCTACGAACGGTCGACTCGCGCTGCATAGGGAAGGCCACCTACTCAATTTCCAGTGCTTTCCCCTCCCTTATGGACCTCTATTTGTTCACGCCTGTTTATCCCTCACAATCACGATCTGAACGCGTCAAAAATCAATAACACTTCGAATCCTGTCTGCATGGCCTCGCAATCGTAAGTGACGACAGATTCCAACTCAGATCCATATGATTACCCCGGATGCTAATGTTTTTCCAGGCTTAACCCGGTTTTCGACCCTAGCACCCTGCCTCCGTTTCACAAGGGCTGGGCCAAGGGCAGCCGCAAGTTGTTCCTCGACGGCCACATGGATGCTTACAAGGCTGCTCGCCGCAAAGGTCCACGCGCCGGGAACGAGTACGCCGATACTGTCTTCAACGTGTTCTGCCTGGTCTACCCATACAATCTGCCTTTGGACCAGGAACCCCCCAATCCGCTCCCTCCCACGCGCCCCGACGAAGTCCTGACGGCGTATGACCGTTCCGCCAAGGCAGGTCTTCTCAAACGGCTCCACACGGTGTGCTACAATGTCGGTTTGTAGTTTTGACGCGCTCATATATCATCTCTAGGGTATCCGTAACTATTTCAACACGCGCTATGGCAAGGCTTCGCCCCTAACAAAGATGACCCCAGCCCAGATCGCTCGTGATCCTGTCGCTTCGCTACTTGCCAAAGCCTCTGGAGCGGACATCACGCGTAAACGAGGTCGGACACCCCAGCAAATGTGGTCGAAAGAACGCTTTTCCGCTGTTCAATCCGACTTCAATGAAGACTTTGCTGGGACAGGCAAGAATCCTCGGCGAGAGCGCATCCAAGAAGTCGCAAAGGCAACGACTGAGGAACGGAAGAAACTGTCGGCCGAGGACCAGGCGTACTGGAAGAAACGTTCCGACGAAGACATTGCTGCAGTTGCCAAGGCGAAGGCGGAATCACGACAACTTGTTGAACGTCTTTCTCCTGCCGACACTCAGACGTGAGTCTCCTTATTCTTGTTCGGTTTCACGTGTCCTCACCTCCAAATAGCGCGTTAGATTCTCTGGCCAATACGCTGCAACCGTTACTCGAGGGACTCTCTACTCTTCTGAATGGAAATGTTTCCCTATCTTGGGTCGGCCCGGAGCCAAGGAAAGGCAGGCAGGTCAATGTCATCACGTACGTCTCTGTTTCTCCTGACTTCTGATTCTTGTCGTTATTTTACTAATGGATTTGCCGACAGGATCAACGTTGGCGAAAACGCCGCCGCTCGCCCCATGGCTTTTCATGATGCGGACGGAGATCGCGGCAAACTACGATTCAAGACTTATGAAGCAGCGCTTGGAGAATTTGGAATGTCTTGTTTTTGTAAGTCTATCGCGAACATTTGCATACAGTGATTATATCTTTCTATAGCCGAAGAACAGCAGCGAGGCCGAGCCCTTCCCGGAACCTCCATGCCTGTGACGCTACCTTGGTTCGTTCGTTGCGAAAACCCTTGGAATACCGCCCCAAGGCCAACCGACTCCAGCGACTCAGTTGCGACTTTGCCGTCGGCCCATCCTCCCAACATACCGAATGCGGACGGGACGATAGCCAACCTCCATCCAAGAAGCGCAAACGTCAATCTACCACTAAATCACGCAAGAAGAAGGTTGCGGCGCCCCCAATAGCGCGCGAGGATGACGAATCTGACTTTGATGGCGATGCCCAGCTCTCTTCCCCTTCCCCTCCCTCTCACCTTCTCCACGACACCACCAATATTGATCCATCGCTTCTGTCTCTACCACCCGCCTTCATCCCGACATGTGGGCCTCTCGATTCACCTTCTGGCCCGCCTCAGCCGCTCTCTCAGCAGCTGTGTCAGCTGGGCCTCCCCATTTTGCTTCCACCGACAGCACCGACCTTCCCCGATTACGTCGTTGACAGCTACGCGCTTCTGAACAGCGTGTCGCTGGGCATCGAGTGGTCTAGACTTCTCCAAAACTTTGTCCGGTTGGAGCGTGCTCTCCAATTTCACCACGACAAAGCACTCCCAACATGCAAAGTTCGCCCTCCTTCGGTGAAGGCTTGGATTCAACGTGCTCGGGCGAATGAATACAAGCCCTCGGAGGACGTTCGCACCCTGGCGGATCAATTCTGGGCATGGTGGGCTGCCTTGCAACCAGATTGGCGCGGGGTTTCTGCGAAGAACATACCGTTTGGACAATCACATCGCCCTGAGACTGCCGAAAAGGGTTGGGGACCATTACGAACCAGCGGTGTCAACGGGTTTTACAGCATCCTTGTCGTTATTCTGTGGTGGGGATCGAAATGCGGAGATGATGTTCTTGCTCAGGGAGAGTGGGCCCACGCCACTGCCGATGTCGATTGGGTACTTGTCGAGGTTTTCAAAAGTGTAGCTGCTGTGTAACTATGTTGTTTTTCGTTTATATCTTGCAGTTGTATGTACATTTAGTAATTCAGTGTCTTGAGATGTCAAAGAAGTACCCTCACACGGCCCAAGAAGGAAACTGAGGCACCCACACAGTTCCAAAGCATCCCGACCGGATGCCTAGCCGAACGACGCCTAATCAGAAAGTTCCCCTCGTCAGATAATTTTCCCCATGGTAAGTTGTTATAATGTCGCTGCTCTCATCACTCATTTTCACATGACAGAGCCAACAAACCACCACCCACACCCCTGAGCTGACGCGTGCACAACGTGCCTTCATTCTCCGACACCATGACGCCTATTTGCACGTCGCCGGAGAACAAGTGGAGGAAGTGTGGTTGGACGACTACTTCTTCCCATCCTTTCGATACCTTTTCCCGGAAACGACTGACGGTGGCAGCATCCTCTCGCCCGCCTGGCAACTTGGAGGACTATACTCGCAGGTATGATGTGCCTAAAAAGTTTTCTCTGGCCGAACTGACGTTCTTCAGGCGATTCGTGCGTTCTTTGAAGATGGCAGCCATCTGATCCCGAGACCATACGATCCCATGGATGAGCTGATTGATGAAGTGGACGGCGCCTCTCTGGAGGACGACGAACCAGCCGACGAGCAACTCCTCCGCCGGTGGATCGCCGAAGGCAATCAGGAGTACAGCGACATTCCGCCTTTTTACCGTGACACCCTTCGCGCCCTTCCCATGAACACCGCCACCGTTTTTTATGCCATCGTGCGCGCCAACATAGTCGAAATGTGGCGCTACGACTCTCCATTTGGTAGCAGGGTTTGGCCGCTTCCCGAAACCACTCCATTCGCACCGATTGTAATCGAAGGTTGGGATACGACGCCCGCCCGAGTGTCTCCCACCCTCTGGCCTTCCGATTCAGAGGAGGAGTGGGGTACCTCGACGTCTTTGTCTGGCGGGTGGCATGTTGAGAACGGGTGGAGTTCCTCAACTGAGTCGGACAGTGGTGGTAGTACTTGGGGTTCTGTGCGTGGTTCTCCGAGTTATGGACCTTGGACTCGGAATGGCGATTCGCCCACTTGGGGGCTCACTTTTGATGTGCCGTCACCCGACTCGGGGGAACGATGGCGTCTGTTGTAGCTACAGTATACCACACGCGCCGCCCACGGGCGTTTTCATTTTGTCAAGCCGTGCACCAAAAAAATGCAATCTCATTTTGTCTCCGGCATCGTAACTTGTCTTGATTGAAAAAGCCCGCATCGGTAACTTACTCTCGAACAAATACCAAAAAAAAAGACTGTATCGGTAGCTTACTCTTGAACAAATGCCAAAAAAAGACGGTATCACCTGCTAGATATGGCGGCCCATTGGGAACTGGCTTGAGAGCAGTTTCCTGGCACTTAAGCCAGTTCGTCAATGGGCCGCAAAGAATGAGAAGCTTTTTCGGTTATGAGCCTTCATTTAGATAAGATTGATAAGTAGCCGAGCCGAGCTCCCGTACCGATAGAGTCTAGTTAACTTCTAAGTATCTATTCTTTGCATCGCACTCAACCACAGAGCTGTCGGATGGTGGTTTTTATGATCTTCAAGGTTATTGCTTGTACTGTAAACCATAATCAGAGTATCACATCTTCTCGGCACCATCCCAGCCTTGAGGTCTAGTTAAGATCTAGTGAACGGGAGCATACCTGGGTCCCCCAGAGCAATATCTCTTCAAACCGTCAATTTGCTATATGCTAGTACCGTCGTCAATCACCATGAAATAAATCCACAAATACTATATAAATCATATAATCAATCAAACCAACTTTCAGAATTTTAGGATGCAAGTAGCGAAGATTGTTGCTGGCGATCTAGTGAACTGATTCGTTGAGGTAGTCCCCTTATGGAATTGCCACTTGGCTTCATGCCACCACCAACACCTTCCCGCCAATAACCACTCATCTTCCCACCCGTCTCCTGTGGTCTGTCTCACCCTCATGCCACACTCACAGTCGTTCTCACGCTCGTTTATTTTCACTCGACAACAGCTCATTCACCGTTTACGACGATGCCGCTCAAGAAACGGTACCAAACGCCCGAGCTCAGAGCCGAAGCACAGCGCGCAACCAAACGGGCCTGGTACCATAGGTGCGGTTGCTAGCACTGTTCTTGACGATAACTGAGCCGTTTCCCCAAGGAATCGAGAGAATCAGCTTGCCGCCATGCGCAATCGGTATGATCGCCAGGCCGCCGCCGATGGACGACAACGACGAGTCCAAGCTCCCAAACCACCACCTCCCCGGTACGGTATAACGCTGCCGCGGCTGCCTCTATGGCTTTCTGACGCTCCCCAGGATATTTGATGAGACCCGCTGCAAGGCTCTCCTATGCCGCGCTCGCGTGATGGATGCAGAACTTCGATGCGAGACCAACAACGACGCAGTCTCCTACAGTCGCAACATGCTTGAAGAGGTCTGGCGCCTTGGCCCCATCAATAGCTGCTCTCACCTCGAGGAGAAGGTCTCTGTCTACGGTAGGCAGAGAGATTCGATCGTTGACGCTATGCACACTGTAGCTGAAGAGGCGGGGCGGGACTCGATGTATTAGACCGAACTTTCCGTTTGCCATGGACACCATGAGCAAGTCTTTCTGTTTCTTGCCAACATTCTCAAACATGCGCAAGCCGGCGAGAAGAAGCTCGAGAAAGTTATAAAGCGACGCGGTTTTTTGTATCAATCTTGCTGAGACTCCAATATACAGTTGTTTCCGGTATCGTTTGGCTATTTCTTTGCACGCGTCTCATTTCCCAACTAGATCTATAGATGTGATGCCTCTGACTGTACGTAAAGGACCGGACGCTTCTCTGGAGCTGCGCGCGATATCGCTGCTCTCCTCGCGAACTTTAGGGCGTTTCTATGGGCCTCTGCCTTTCGCTGCCGTGGGCCTCTGCCATCCGTTGCCGAAGAGCTCGCCGGTAGCGGAGTCTGGAAGCCAGTCATTGGGGTATAAAAGCCCTCGCCACACCAAAATTCCTCTCTTCACTCAACAACATTCATAGACGCGTCCCTCACGCCTTGAAACCAAGATTCAAGATGTCCATCCACCAGCCTTTGGATAAGCTTCCTCCGTTCCCTGTGGTACGCGGTTTTCCTCATTGAGACGTGTCCTCATTAACGCGTCTTGTCCAGAAACATCTCCCAGCGGAGCAGCACATTTTCTTCAGAGAATGGTCACGCAAGTTCTACGACGCCATTCGCGCCGCCGGCGATTTCAAAACCTTCCGTCGCGACGGATGGAGCGACTTCCATGAGCGCATGCTCCTCGCGTACAATCTCTCGTATAAGCTACCCATGTTCATCGACGAGTCGCGTACCGAGTACGCCAAGCGCCTCGCAGCGAGGGACAAGGTAAAGCATCCATATTTTTCAGTCCTCATCCCCGTCACTAAATTTTTTTGCAGATATCCATTGTCGGCTTGACATGGGGCTGTAAGATGTTGACCATGCGGCTAAGTGCCGATGGAAAATACGTCTTCCACAACGTCCTGGATGAACCCTGGCCCTGTCGAAACGCTAGAGTCCGTCCTCAACCCAAACCTGTACACCCTCAGGTTACTCCAGCAGCGGCGACTCCGGCGCCTGCGTCCTCCATTTCGCGCACTCGTCTCCCAGTGCCTCGTTTCCCCGTGCCGAGCGTCGTCGTCCCCACGACAGCTTCTTTGGGATATCGGCGCGTCCCTCGAGGGTCACCTTACTTCCGCGAGCCGTCCTCCCACCCCGGCTCTTTGGCTCGTACGCCTGTCGCATCCTCCGCTAGCTCGAGCTCCGCTAGCTCGGGCAGTCTATCTAGTCCGCCTTTGGCGGTGTCCTTCCAGTTTAGCTGCACCGGCAAGGAGGGTGATGGCGACAGTAGTGACACAGCCGTGAACTCTTCGCCAATCAAGGTGAAGAGCTTCGAAAAGGAACGTTCGTATTCGCCCGGTCCATGGGGTCCCGAGTGGTAGTGGTATATGTTGATCAGTTTCATCTCTGCTTGTTATCTTCTCCATTTCTGCTTTCATCGTGTCTCTTTCTTGCTACAATCTTAGTTGTACTTAACTGCTCTGCATGTCTAATATACCGTCTATAATATTGCTCAAAATGCTCCAAAGTTGCGACTGATTCAAGGCGCAATCCCCGGTGGCTCACCAAGCCCGCGGGATTCGCGTAGAATACGTATCTAGTGCTCCGTATCTAGTGCTTCTTCTGTCGGCCACTCAACAGTGTTCTCCCCGGAATGTTTTATTTTTGTGGTCACTGATCTCCCAACCACCTAGAGGTCGAAAGATGGGATATTGCGACTCAAATAAGACTTATCAGCAGAGCCAGTCCCTTAAGGATATTTCTTTGCACATTGAAGTGTCTATCGCTCATGATTAATGGTCTCTGAATGGTTAATACAGGTACGCCTCACGGTTTCGAAGGTAGGCAGACTTTACCTCATTGCACTGCATGAAACATAACATATTTACGCCAAAAATATGCTAAAAAAATGTAAAATTTTTTCATCATTTTTTCACTTCCAGAAAGGTATAAATACAATGAAAATATGCAAATATAGCATTTATTTATCATTTTTTCATTAATATTTATCATTTTTTTAGCATATTTTCGGCGTAAATATCTTATGTTTCATGCAGTGTCGAGAAGTCAGGTACTTAAGTCTGCCCTGCCCGCATCAGTGCGCCACAAACCAACGTCGCACATTTCCTCCAACAACGATGTCAACCACGAATGAAAACATCATCATCGCCGATACGGTCAAAGGGGAGCGCCTCATCCAGTAAAACATAATCTCGTTCCGTATCCATGTTCTTATTTTTCTGCAGATTCAGCCAAGTCTCAGCGCTGCGGTCTCCTGACCCCAATTTTTTGACGACATTCTCTTATGATGAGACTTGCCAGTCTCGATGCTCCTGCTCCTGTCATGAACAAGCGGAGGGAGTTCTCCTCACCGATGGTGAAGGCATTGAGCGGGTTTGGTATGTCGCTGATTGTACGGCCGCCAGATTGCTTTCAGATTGACTCACATTTTTTATTAGGACAGCCCTCGCTCGCGATGAAGAAGACAGTGAGATGATTTAGCGCATTTGTTGTCGTAGTCTACGTATAATATGTTTTGTGCAAGTCCGAAGAGATCAATCGTTCTGGTAAATACGACCAAATAGTCCCCTTGCTCCCTTCCGCCGACGCCAAAAATGCCTACCGACGCGGAAAATGCCTAACCAGAAACGGTCCCTTCGTCTGGTGCGCGCTGACGACGACGAGGAGGACGACGCGCTCAATGTCATCCAAGCCAGGACCGTCAAGCTGTCCAAGGATAAGCGGCGGCTAGTCACGTCCGCACCAACAATTTGCGCACGCAACGATGCCGAGGAGTCCTCTCCACTTAACTGGACGACGTGCTTTGTTCCACCCCCTCCCACCCAGGCTGTCCATAAACGTCGCTATGCTAACTCGGTATGTGCTCTCAGCGCTCTCATAGACACGTCATTTGGGAAAGCTCACTGGCGTATAGGATCAAAATATGCTCAACTGGGTCTACGATGGGCTACCGCAAGAGTTCCTTCAGGAGATGGTCCAACTAGAGGGATGTGGAGACACCACCTGGGGTTTTTGTGCATCGTGTCATGATCATCTCCGCAACACGGTTCCAGGCGAGGCCCTCTACCGTTGCAGGGACTGTTTCGGTACTTCGATGGAGTGTCTTTCATGCGTGCTGGAAGCACACCGCCGGAATCCCTTTCACAGAATTTCGGTGCGTGTTCAATTGGCTCATTCTAGACATTGACTGAGAGGACAATTCGCCCTAGTTCTGGAACAAGCGCTGCTTCCAGAAAACCACTCTCAAGAAACTGGGTTTGCGTCTGCAATTCGGCCACAGCCGCAGTGGAGGGAGACTCTGCGACAATCCCCAACCCGTCCCGGCGGATTTCACCATCTTGCACGGCGACGGCATCGCGAAAGTCAATGCCGACTTTTGCGCGTGCACCGAGCGACAACCTACGCGTATTCAGATGCTGCGGTCTGAAGTCTACCCCGCCACCACTCACTTTCCAAAGACAGGCGCGACGTTCGGCCTGCTGGAACGCCACGAAAAACTCAGCTGCTCTGGGAAGCTGTCCTCATACGAGCACTACAAGGCCCTTGAGAAACTGACCGATGCCACACGCATCACACTCCCCAAGGTAGATTTCGATTTACACAACGTTACATTCAGCTGTCTGACCATTCACCAGCGACGATACAAATCGTTCCTCCGTATGAACCGGCAGTTCGGGCACCTAAAGCTTCTCAAACGTCGTGGTCGAGCTTCTGTGGAGAATGGACGCGAGCGCACCAGCTCCGGGGAATTGGCCATCCCATGTCCGGCATGTCCCCGCCCTAATATCAACCTTCCGCCAAATTGGCAGGCAGCTTCCCTCGCCGACCAGTGAGTAATCATCAATAGCGGATTTGCGATTATTGCTGACAAGCGCATAAAAAGATTCCTCTACCGGCTCATCCTTGCACTCGACGCAAACTTTCGTCTCTCAAATCTACGACGCCCGAGTGGCATCGACCCTGGACTTCACACGGGCTTGGCGTATTTCGTCGCCAACAAGGCTTATCTCGAACATATTGCCAAGTATCCCCGCCAAAAAGATGTGAGTTGCTTTCCCCCCCTGCAAACACATTTGTCTGACCATGTAGATCAGTTCCTGTGCGGGTTTCAAGACTTTGGCCCACGCGGAGTCCAAAAACGCGACTGGTTTGCGTTCGACCGGAGTCGGGATGTGTATCTGTGCCCGCCACGAGATGGTTCGGCCCACTGGTGTCGGCGACCTCCAAAAGGGAGAGCGGTACGTTCCTTTGACTTGCATTCTATGATATTATATTGACGAGTCTCTAGATATTGCAATATGGACTATATCGCCCTCTCCGGTGTCCGAGAGGCCGAATTACTGCAGCTTTTTTTTTTCCTATGACATCGCATGCCAGTGGTCGATAAACTTCTTCAAGCGTATGGAAGAGATGCCAATTTATCTCCAGCTTGGCCGCGAAGTTGCCGTATCGTGGGGTGTACCGAAATGCCACTGCAAGGGGCACAAGCTGGCCTGCCAGTGCCAGTTCAGCATGAATGTCCAAGAGGGTGTGGCCCGCACCGATGGAGAGGGTATCGAGCGCACATGGGCGGAACTGAATGGATCAGCGGCCTCAACAAAGGAAATGTTACCAGGCGGTCGACACGATACACTGGATTTCCGGATTGGATCACATAACTTCGAGAAACTCGTCGATTTAGGTACGTCCAAGTATTCGGGGCTCCGCTATGATCAAACTAATTTTTTTCAGGGGAGAGTCTACATCGCAAACACGGCGCCGCTTTGGAGGGTTCCGCGCAACACGTAGACGCGCATGAGCAATTTACGGCGCTGTTCGAGAAAGATGTCATCAAAAATTGGACACAGGAGGTTGAGGCATGGGAGAAAGACAACTCGTGTCGTAACCCTTACTTCCTCGAGGCCCTACGTTAGTACTTTCGCGTTTGTCTATCTATGGGTTTTCATTTTGTCTCTAGGTGCAAGCGAAAATACTGTTCGATCAGCCCTGGCCGAAGAAGAACAAAAGGAACAAGAGGCGGAGGTTTCTCTGCACGAAACCAGCGCGTCCGTGTTTCTTGCTTTGGGTTTGATGATTAAGGATGAACAGTGAGTCTCCCCCAGCCGGACCAATCCTAATACTGATTTTACTCAGGCGTCAAGTCCGACATCTTCTCCAATACGAGGATAAAGACCTCTCGGCGGTCATCAAGGAAATACAGGACAAGCGTGTCCTGTTGCAGACACAGATTTGACAATTTCGCGACATGCAGAGGGTCTACATGCCGCCTGTAGCCATGCATTTGGCGGCCTCATCGGGTTCGTGCAAGGGCGATGTCGAGACAGAGGTGCTATATATGCCTTCTGGTGTCTCGCTGGCTATCCGGGCGCTCTGCCTTTCCGACGTCATTGCGAAAGATGCGAAAGAGGAGAAGCTGCGAGAGGCTCAATGCTTCGACGCGCTGGAGACCGTACGATCCATGCAGCGTTCTCGGAGATCGGTTACGGCCTTCCGACGCAGGAACATCCGGGGCACCAAACGCACAGGCCGTTCATTTGCTATCATCAAACGTATCGAAGCCAAATCCGACCTGGCAGTGCAGAAGTACCGCGCCTCACGCGAGTCTCTTCTGGCACTACGTGGCACTGGGGAGTGGGAAGGGGTGTTGCGCGTGCTGCTAGCAGAGGACGTCAAGGCGCTCAATAGTTTCATTTTCGATATCGACGAACCCCGCCCCGCCAAGCGCGCCAAGACCGGCATCAAACCAAACGACGTTCAATTCGGCAGCGGTCAATACGAAATCCCTTGGATCTGGTTGATGGAAGCTGCAGCCGGCTCCCTCGACAAGGACGAGCTCCAAGGCTCAATCCGCGTGGAATGGTTGAAGAGCAGGGCGAGGGCGAGGCGTTGGACGGAGGAGCTGAGATTGGTCGTATTTGAGAAGGAGTGTACGCTGCTTTCTTTCGCGGCGGAGATCTCAACATGGGAGCAAGAACGGACCTCGGGCTGGGAGGGCCTTTCGCCTGCTGCCACCGATGGCGTCCGTGCGTATGGACATTGCCAGGCGGAGGTATACCGTGATCTATCGACACATTTCGCGGCGTTGTGGAGCAGGCCACCGAAGGTCAGGCAGAGACGGATTCCGGATCGGATTGAGGTCAGAGCTGTCGAGGACGAGGAATCCGATTCTGAGAGCACTGCGCGATGCACAGGCTGCGACGGAGGACCCTACCTTTGACCCAGTTGGTTGACTACGCCCGCGCATGCTCAATTAGGATCCCCGCCATCACGTATGCCTATTTACAGCATTGACTATTATTTACACGTGGTTCTCGTACGAATTTGGACGATAAATACTACAGCATCCATGTGCATCCGGATTCAGTCAGTCGGAACACCCGAAATGGCCTTTTTGTGGGTAGGTGCTTGAGTATTTACAGTCCAAATTGAGTTGTGAGGAACCAAGTGGTAATAACCACTCGGATGAGGCATGCCTGAGTCACAGACCGGACGTGGTTCCGGTGGTTATAACCACTCATTGTGGCAACGGCCATAGTGGTTATAACCAGTCTGTTTCCCCTTTCATTGCTGCAATGGTTGGCTAGGAGGGGGCTGGATCGGGCGGCGCCCGACCCCCAATGAGCGCTTCCCGATCTAATAATAGTCGGGTCGCGTCATACAGCTATGCGGGCGCGCGCAAGAGTTATCCCGTCGGTCGAAGAGGCCCGACGTAGGCGGGGCAACGACGGGAATTGGCGAGGCCTGTTCCTAATACCCAGTGCGGGCACCGGCGACTCCCATGATGGCCGGCTTCGGCGTCTTTTACAACAAGAGGTGGCGCTCTACTCACAGTTGTCGGTCCCTCCGCCGAGAGGATCCCGGACTCGTGGACGCATCATAACACAACCGGCATTGCAGGCGACGCAACTACGCAAACCGGCGCTATCCCATTATCTGCTGGACGCCTTACACGGAGAGGTGGAGGAGCTGAAGAGGAAGCACCCTGGCGCTCACCTAGCTATACGCTGGATTCCGGGACACGCGAGGGTACCAGGCACTGCATGAAACATAGCATATTTACGCCGAAAAAATGCTAAAAAAATGTAAAATTTTTTCATCAAAAGTCACGCTATCAAAATTCTGACTGCAGATTCGGATTCCTTGGCCAAATCCACCCCCGGATGACCTTGGACCTGGAATATATTGTCAATACTGACTCCGCTAGAAGCGAATCATTTAATGATTTGTGATCATTAAGAATAACTCGTGCCTATCTCTACGCGAAGATGACCGCAAACTTCTCAAGAAAGGTCACTTCGATTCTCACTCAACTCCACACCAACCACGCACCGTTAAACCACCACCTCCACAATATTGGAGCCGCTGAGTCGCCAGCCTGCCCGAACTGCGAGTACCCCAAAGAGACAGTCCGACACTTTCTATATCTCTGTCCTGCCTATGCGACTCAGCGAGTCCGGTTACGCCGGGCAACCAAGTCAGGCCGCGCAAACCCAAGCGAAGCAAACCTGCTGAATAACGCCAAGTTCACACCGCACCTCATACAGTACGTCGCCGACACTGGCCGTTTTGTCACAACCTTCGGAGAGGTCGAGCCGCCCCCGCCCCCACTACCGAGAAAGCGCCCCAAGCCCAAACCAAGACGAGAAAGCCCAGTCGGAGCCAGAGCAAGAATCAACGGCCGGACTCCGTTCCCGGGCGCACTTGGATATAGTCTCCAGGACATCTTCAGAGCAGAGCGAGCAGTGTACGAGACGCGACAGTCAGGTGAGGAGAGCGCAATAACCATACCTTAGGCCAGGAGCCTATCCATGACTCAAGCAGGTCAATACGAGTATCATCTGCCTCACGGCGTACTCGAGTCTCAGTTTTGACGATAGCAGCTATAGTAATTTACCACAAAGAACGCCATAGAATATTCTTGAGTACTAGCTAGTCTTACATATGTTTTAGTATAATAGACTATAATGGAATCAAAAAAAAAAAAAGACTCCTTGAAGCTGAACAGGGGACTGTTGCCAAGTACCATAGCGACTCTGGTATTCTCCGGGCGTGCACTGGGTTCGTTTGACGTGCCGTCACTTCATGGCTACAATCTTAATGTGGTTGTCTTGAGACACACTTTTGTATGTTTTGTTGTTTCTGTCACGTTGACTCATTGACTGTCACTGTTTGTAGATTTTCTTAGCATTGGATAAAGCCTTAAACAATGACGCAATGTCCATCAATGATTCCTGGCCTACCATTCAACAGAATTTAGAGGCTGATTGATATGCCTTCTAACATTGTCAATGCTTTTTCCAAATATCAAAATGCTATAAGGAACGTTGGAAAAAATAGTTTAAAGGTTTATGTGCTATGTTCGAGGTTGGAAGAATATTTGAGGCTGGGAGGATTGGTTGATTGAAGTAAAAGCAGATTCCAAGGGTAAGGAGCATTTTCAGAGGCCTCTGCACCTCACACACTCCCTCTCATACTACCTGAGACTCCTCAGTGCAATCTGACATTGAATAGTCATGTTTTCATTGTGCTATCTCAGTCTCAACATGCTAGAGCCACATTCCATTGTGTGGTTTCATCTTTTCTCTGAATGAGCTCAAAATCATTTATGGGTATTTTCGACTTTGAGCCTGATAATCTCATGCTACTGACTTCCTTTTTTGTTTTATAGCCTTATGACTATCTTCCCTATTTAGAGATGCAATCTCTGATTGCAGAAACTGTCAATTATGACAGCATCTGTCAATCATTCCAGAAGCTCACTTCTGATGCCTCATGCCAAGTGCCTCATGTCTGTCACATGTTTGCCTCTAGACACCGGCAATTGGGATTTGGACCGCACCTAAATCAAAATTTTGATTTGGTCGCGCCTGATTTAGCATCCTCTGTCAAATTGTCGCGTCCACTGGATGCATCTAGCGCAGACTCAACGGAACATATTTGTATTAGATTTTGCTGGAAGAAAGTATCTAGAATTCAATTCCACATGTATTGTCCAAAGTGCATTCTTTGTCCTAGTCTTCAGTCTCTTTATCCGGTCCTTGACACTTGCTAAACAAAGTGATTAAATACATTTGTCTCGAAGAATACCTGCATTTCATCCATATCTCTCACCTAAAACCAATTTTGGGGCAAAGCGTAGCGAGGGGGAGCCTATACTAGGTGCACTTTCTGGTCCAGTTATACAAGTGAAACACAGTCACATTGATGTGTTTTCTAGTGAAATTGACTTTTTGGCAATGATGTAGCAAACAGACAATACACCTTAATAATGGTTTGAGGACAACAATATGATAATTTAATATATAATTGGGCTCGCAATTGGAAGTAGTGGAGACAGCAAAGGTATACAGAGACCAAAGGGCACATTTGCCAGGAATTGAGTCCGATCGTGCTGACTAAGCGAACGATTTCTGAACTGCAATTGCTGATGCCCATTGCCTCATGTTTGCCTCATGTAATGTGGGATAACTTCGCACTTTCCTAGGATCATTCTGTCATCATTTGGCCTGGTGTCAGTGCTGTCTGTCAGCTGATGCTGGCCTCAGGGCGTCCCAGAGTTGCCAGTTTGATCCCCACTTTGTTGCAGTTTGCTTTCTGCCTTTATCTTCGCATTTTGGCTCTGCAAGGTCTGCACACAGTGTCTCTCCAGTTCTGCTTATAGGAACTGATGCCTCTCTCACCAGTGTACGCTTTGAACAGTCTCTAGCTCCTTATGCTGTCTGCTACAACTAGATCTAACTTGATCTTCCACTGCTGTCCATTGCCACTGGTATGCTCTTCCAACTTGATTTTGAGTTGATGCTTTATCTTGTGCACAGTATTCTATTTCTCCTTGTTTCCATGCTCCCTGATAGCGTCGCATTTAGGATTCTGTGCACAGGTGTGTCTCCTATCCACTCTCTTCTGTTTACAAGCTCAATTTCGCTTCTGTGCATAGTTTAGACTTGCCTTGTCATTGTTTCTGCTTCATATCCCCTGCTTCTGTGTCGCATTCTGCTCTGCTCATCGATTTCTCTGCTCTGCTCATCGATTTCTCTGCTCTGCTCATCGATCTCTCTGCTCTGCTCATCGATCTCTCTGCTCTGCTCATCGATCTCTCTGCTCTGCTCATCGATCTCTCTGCTCTGCTCATCGATCTCTCTGCTCTGCTCATCGATCTCTCTGCTCTGCTCATCGATTTCTCCCTCTATGCTCTCTGCTGTCGTCTTTGAATCTTTTGAAGATGGTCTGGACATCATTCCCTCTCCTCATCATCACTCTCCTGCTCCCCAGACCGTTGTCCCTGACTCTGAGATCAACCACTCTCGCATTAGGAAGCTCAGTAAGAAGCTGCAGTTTCTGGTCACTCAGTTCTCAGATGGCACCATCTCCACCCGGACAGAGTTTATGCGCCAAGCGCGGCTCACTGGGGCCAGTGCCCATGAGATGGCCGATTACATCGACCAGATCACCCAGGTTATCGCAGCTCGTCGTACAGCTCGTGTTGCATCTCCGCCTGCTAAGCCTACTACAGACCCAGCCACTGAGAAGCAACAGCGCCAGCATAAGCAGACTGTTGAGAACACTGCTTGGGCCGCTTTGGTTGCCAACTTGGATGCCCTCGATCCTGAGGGCAACAACCAGCCAGCTTTGGCTGCAGCTGGTCCAAGTGCCGGTCCCTTGTCTGCAGCTTTGCTCGCCAAGTTGCTCACTCCCTCATCCACTTTCCCATCCGGCATTCCTTCCTCCATCCTCACTGCAGCTCCCCATCTTGCACAGCTCTCCTCTTTGTCTGATCTCTCTGAGCATTTGCAGGAGATCGACCGGCTGTGTAAACTGTTCAAGGTTGATAAGGATGCAGACACTGTGGTGGATGTTCTCCGTTCTCTCTCTCATCCCGATCCTTTTGCCCATTCCTTATGGTGTCTCATTGTCCAAAATCTGTATGTGGACTTTGAGAAGCTCCTTGCATCCTTTGGGTCTGTCTCCTCCCTCTTATCATAATGATGAACCCAAGGATTTTGGAGGTGGCTATGCTTTTGTGCGCAAGGACCACCTCCCTGCACGTCAGTCTTTATCCACAGACTCAGACTGGACCCGCTGCTTTGATGCATGGTCCCGGGGTGTTCTTCTTGTGTATCCTCATCGGAAGAAAGAGTTGGAGAAGTACAGAGTCATTGTGGTCGAGATGTTCAGAGCTTCTGAACCAGATTTTTCATTTGCTATCCACTTTGATCGTCAGACTCGTGAACGTTATGTCAAGTCTCCTTTTGAGCTGCATGACCGTTCTCAACTTCATTTCCCTATGTTCTCTGAGATGCTTCGCTCTTGAAGCAGCTCATTTGCGCTTAAGCGTTCTGCAGCTACTTCAGTTCATGAGCTGTCTCCCAAGCGTCAGAGGGTCATTTGCCAGAATTAAAATCTGAGGGTTTGTCCCAAAACTCCTTGTGCTTTTAAGAGGATTCATGGCATTTGTTTTAAGTGTGGCGGCAAGCATCCTGCTTGTAACAAAGAACATTGCCTTGTCCTCCTTAAAGCCCAACAAGCAATTGCTTATAACAAATCAAGTACAGGAAACACAAGTACATCCTAAAAGCCTGTCTAGTTTAAAGTAGAAAGCAAAAGATGAACAATCTACACCTTGTTTTAAAAGAGGCTATGTATTTACTTCAAATGTATCATCAGAATCCAAAACTCTTCCAAGCATTTCTTCCACTTTCTCTGCTCCTCCTCTTCTCAGACTACCTCAATACATTCTGGATGATCCATAGATTTAAGCATTACTTGCAGCTGTTGCAGATTACATCCTATAGACCGCATTGAGAACTTATTGACCAAACATCCCAATTGTCCTTTTGTTGACTCTGTTATGTGCTCTCTTTGTGAAGGCTTCTAGCCTTTTCATGATGGAGAATGGGAAGCTCATCTCAAAGAGTGTTATGACAACTATGCCACAGAAGCTCACAATCTTACAGAACTTTGAGTCTACAGAGATCAAAAGATTGCAGCAGGTCGCTGGTCTCCTGCATTGCCAGCAGACTTTGTTTTTCTTTCTAGCATGCACATTTCTCATATGTTTGTTGTTTGGTAAAGAGGCAAACCTCGTGTTGTCATGGACTATACTGGCAATGGTCTCAATGATGGGATATTTAAAAAGGATGTCAAAGTGTACTATGATGACATGTATTCATTTGGTCAACTTTTCAATGATGTGCTCAAAGCTCATTCAAATGGTTCAAGAGTGATGTATCCAAAACATTCCTCAATTTTCCTGTCCATCCTATTTGGCAACTTCATCAAGTGGTCACTGTAAATGGCAGATATCACATTGTGCGCTGTTTCATTTTGGGCATTTGTGCTTCTCCTCGCTGTTGATGTTCATTTTTTGGACTTCTCAATTGGATAGTTTAAAAACTTGAAGTCATTAGTCTTTATGACTATATGAATGACTTCTTTGGCTGAAATTTCAAGCACAATCTTATTATGTTTCATGGCAAATTGCGCTCCCGTCGTCAAGTCCAACTTCTTGTCTTTTGAAATCTCATTAGCTGTCCATATGATGACAAGAAGCAGGAGCATGGAGTTACTCTCAAAATCATTAGCTTCTGGGTTGACATCTGTTCTGAATCGATTTCCCTTTCTCCTGATTTTCCATTGCATGAAACATAGCATATTTATGCCGAAAAAATGCTAAAAAAATGTAAAATTTTTTCATCATTTTTTTACTTCAAAAAAAAGTATAAATACAATGAAAATATGCAAATATAACATTTATTGAGCATTTTTTCACCAATATTTATTATTTTTTCATTATTTTTGAGATTAAAAAATGATGAAAATTTTTTACATTTTTTAGCATATTTTTGATATAAATATGCTATATTTCATGCAGTGCTTTTGATTCTATGGTCATCTCAATTAGACATGATCACGAGTGTCTATTCGGATGTATTCAACATTCGAACCACGAATATCTGCACCCCAAACCCAGATATTCGTATTTGAATGGATATTCGACATTCCATCCAAGATAAATGTGCGACATCCGAATATTTTCAAATATTCATTTGAATATATTTGAATATATTTGAATATTCATATATATTAAACTATTATCACATCAATAACAGTCTAAAATTATATATACTATAAAGCTATGACAGTAAACAATGTGTGAATGTCAATTAAATTCATACAGCAATCACACAACACCCTTTTACTATGGTTAATAGTTTCATGCATCAGATGTTTGTTCAAAAAGTGAATATTCGACATCTGAGTGGTATCCAACATCTGAAGGGTATCCAACATCCGACATCCAAATATCTTCGAATGTCGGATACGAATATAATTGAAATATCCGAAAACATCTGATGTTCGTGCTCATGTCTAATCTCAATCAATGAGTTCTTGGCACATCCCAAGCCTCCTTTTCAGCAATGGCAGCAATTTGCTGGTTATCTGAATTAAACTCTCAATATCTTGCCCTAGGCACGCTCCAAAGGGGAGGCACCGGAGAATTCCGTTGGATCCAATAGGTGCAGCATCCTGCATCATATTTTGACTTTCGGGGCACGACATCTTGACTCAGATCACTACCGGCATACCACAGCGAGAACTTTGAGAGCAAATACGGGGACATTTCTTGCACATTCCAAAGCGTCTCAAGTAAACTACCAGAAACGAAACACAATGTATTGTAGTGATATAGTGACTACTATACTCTAGTATAAGTATTACTACCTATTTTGAGCCGTTTGCGCAATGCTGAAAGAATGTTGTGGGATTCGCGAGCCGATTCAACTTGAATGAACCCTCGCAGATGTTACAGATGACAGTGTGATAGCCTGGTTTCCCTCCCTCAACTGGATAGAATTCTGTGTAAATATTGGGACCGTTGTTGATAGGGATCGACACAAAATGATTTATTGTACCGACTTTCTTGTGTCTCATTGTGAGAGTAAGAAACGAGGATAAGAGCAGGTGGAATTGAAGCAAAATGACAAAAGCTACGGCTTTCATCGTAATAATAGTAAGACGAGAGGATATTATCTATCGATTGATTGTAACTAGATCAAACCGGCAGTGCGGCCAGATGCGGCAAACAAGCAAGCCGCATGAAACAATGACATAGGGTGCTGTACCTGTTGAATCCAACGGAATTTTCTGGTGTTCTCCCCCTGGCACGCCCAGCTCTTACATAGCTTTATTGCAAGATAAGCGACAAAACTGTCTGCTTCAAAGGTATTTTACTCAATACTGAGATTAAGCAAGACCTCGGCTGATTTGTCAAAGTTGCAAAGGACTGTATTGGTATTCACTTTGTTGATGCTTAATTTTGGAGTGATTCTGAAGCAGATTTTGTTGGATGGACAGATGCAAGCAACTCTAACTTTGTATTTATATATGTAGGCAATGGCTTTGCTTATCAACTTAAAACTATCACAAGAGTTGACACATTCTTTTGTAAATTTTTGGCTATTCTCTGTTTTATTCATCACGTTGTTTCATTCCCAACTCTTCCTCGCATTTTAGTCCATTCTGACAATATGGATTCAGTTGCTATTTTCAATTCTTTGTCTGCATCTTAATTATCACACAATGCTATTCTGTTGACTATTGCTGACATTGTGCTATCCACTGACATTGATGTTAGAGTTAGACACATCCCTGAAGTTAATAACATCAAGGCAAACCTGTTGTCTCACTTTCTGTTTGTAGACTTTTCTAAACAATTTCTCTCATATTGTGTCTGTACATGCTAACTTTTAAAGAAGTTGGTTTTGACACAATAAAAAGAGTACTTTTAAAGACTTTAAACGAGAAGAGAAAGATTAATCCTTCTTGCCTATTTATGAATTTGAAAAAATTAAATAATTTAGTTTTATACTTACAAATTCATGCAATTGAGAAGTCAACTCGTAAAAATTATGCTACTAATATTAGAGACTATGTCAGATTTTGTCACAACCACAAGCTTTCTTTGGATCCTACATCAGAGACACTTTTCTGCTATATTGCTTACATTTTCCAATTCATTACATTTGATTTTAAATATCTATTTAAGACACATTATTTTTCAAAAAGATCTATCTTTTTTCTATTGAAGCTTGTGTTTCTGTTTTGGTTCAGGCTATTATTAAAGATTTAAAAAAGATTAGAGCAGATTTAGTGAAATGTAAGCACTGCATGAAACATAAAATATTTACGCCAAAAATATACTAAAAAAATGTAAAATTTTTTCATCATTTTTTAATCTCAAAAATGATGAAAAAATGGTAAATATTTGTGAAAAAATGATAAATAAATGCTATATTTGCATATTTTTGTTGTGTTTATATGTTTTTTGAAGTGAAAAAATGATGAAAATTTTTTACATTTTTTTAGCATTTTCTTGGCGTAAATATGTTATGTTTTATGCAGTGTAGTTATCTCTGCGCATTTTTCATCTTCAATTCTTTATTGATACTGCAAATGCCACTCTGATAATAAATTTCTCTTTGTCAATTTTATGACTTGTACTTTTTATGGCTGTCATTGAATGAGAGAACTGATACAGCTTATTTTAAAACACTTAGAGACTGAAAAAAGATTATTAAAAGAACCTCATTTCATTTTGAATGTAGTTATGCAGAGTACAAGTTATTATATTACAAAGATGATCAATTCTATGAAGAAACAAATATGCTTTTCACTCCTCAAAAAATTGTAAATTTAGTTGAGCTTTTTAAGCAATATATCAAACTTCGAGACAAGCTTCATGGAACTTGATCTGCTCTCTTCATCTGTAAAAATGGTACAATGCTTACTTACAAATTGTTTGAAACTAAAGTTCTTTACTCATAAATAGTTTAAAACTAAAGTTCTTTACTTTGATTGAAAGAGAGTTTGATGGTCACTTAATAAGAGCTGATAGTGCCACTTATTATGCTAGATTGAGTTTCTCTGATGCCATCATCTAAGTCTTTAGACGCTGGTCATCAAAAGCATTTAAAATTTACATTTGTGATAATTTTACAATGTATACAATTCAGCAGCTTAGATGCTGAAAGTAAAGATGCAGCCTTACGTAAAGACCGCTGATCAAAAACAACAGTTGGAGTCATCTCTTTCAAGACAAACTCTATGACAGCAAAAGTGCTTTGTTTAGTAAAACTCAGAATAATAGAAGAAGCCAGAACAAAAGTATTAAGAAAGTTTTTCTCAATGAGAACATTCTGAATTGTCGTAAGAGTGTTTGATTTTCTTGAAGAAGCACTTGAGTCTCTGATGAAGAAAGTATACACATAAGGAAAATGTCACAAAATTAATAAATAATAACTGTACGAAGTAACAGAAGTCTTGTCAAAGAATGTATTTACAGCAACAAGATCTAAACTAAGGTTTGAAAGTCCGATTCATAAAGACCGGTAAAACTGATGGAATGAACCAGACTGGACCAATCACATGACCAGTCCAAAAAAGACCGGTCCGCAGTCCAAACTGGTCCCGGTCCTAGGTTCAAAGCTGAGCCTAAGATTTCCTGGGTCTTGAACCTAAGACTGGGACCGGTTTGGACCGGTTCACTCAAGATCCAGTTAAAACTAGTTTAAACTGGTCTTGAAACACTAAATAAGTTAAATTTCTTGTATTTTTTAAGGTAAACTTACTCTAACTTGATAATTTCAACCAAAATTATATCAAGATCTAGTTTGAATATGTATGAAATATGTTTTAAAGAGTCTATGAGTGTTAAAGTTTATTTTTTCAGTTTGTATAATTTATCTGGTCAACTTACTTTATAACAAATTTACTCAAAATTCTGTGAAAATACATATTTATACTAAAAGCAATATGGACTGATTCTGGATCGGTTTTAGACCAAAGATCGGACTAATTAGGACTGATTTTGCGGTCTTAACCGGTCCAGTTCTAAGTTCGGTCAAAATTTGGATTTTTGTGGACCGGTCCAGTCTTGGTCCTGGACTTCAGAAGTCAAAAAATCGGACTGGACCAGACTTTCAAACCCTATCTTAAACAGTATGACATTTAAGCCCTAAAAATTAATATCAGAAATGAGCAGAAAGGTAGTTTAGAAAATTGTACTTTTTCATCGTTTAAATTTTCATATGTTTGACGATTCTTATGACTTTCAACAAATTTTGCAATGATTACTTTTTTTTTTGGTGAAGCAATATTGATATTTTAAAATGCTATGTTAAGAGAATACTAATAAAAAGAAAGTATGAAGCATACTTTATTAAAAAACAAGTTTTAAACTTAACATTTTTTCAAAAAAATCTCTGATTTTTATAATTTTAAGAGATTTTGACGACTTTTAATAAAAAAGATTTAAATTTTTTCATAGTTTTTTTTTAAACAGAGAAATATTAAAATCTTATAAACATTTATGAAATTTGAAAAAAAGTCATGACGCTAACATACTTTCTCTAAAAATTGTTTATACTTACGCTGTTTTTTACTCTTGCTTTTAGCAACTTTGCTAAGCGTCGTAATTAAATCAGAAGTTTTGTTCATTTTTATTTTTAAAACAGCAAGCAGTTTTGAAAATAATATTGACGTTGTTGTTAAAATTTTAGATTGTAAAATCAATAATATTTTCTGCATTCTGTATGAGTAATTGAACACATTGTCAATAGAATGCATATCTTAAACTTTGACAGAGTCGTTTCTGTTTAAACAAGAATTGGTAAATTAGTAAATATTGTTAGAAGAAAAAATATACGAGTTCTTTCTTAATGACACTTGATTTAATTTTTTTTTTATTGACACACTCATTATGTTAAAATTTTAATGTAATTTTGAATATTGATGTCATTGAAGCAATCAATTGCTAAAAAAGAAGCAATGCCTTTAATATAATTTTTTTTTTAGTTGTTACGCTATTAAAATTTCTTACAGTGCGCTGTAAATGTATCAGATATTGAGCACCTAATAGGCAATGTTGTAAATTTGATCCTGACAGTTTTTTTTTATGAACGAGTCATTGCGTCATTCTCATTGGTTTCAATGACTTTCTATAAAATGATTGTTGAGATATTTAGCATCAAGCAGTCAAAATACAGGAGTAAATTTGAGAAATTGTCATTTTTAAAAAATGAGCAGAAGTATTTTTATAATCCTTTTTAACAAATCTCCATATTATACAATGAAACGTTAAAAACTTGGTAGTTAAGATATAAAAGCTTACCACATTAATTTTTCTTTGAGCACATCATGCTTATCACAATCTTTAATATCAAACACAACAGTGTTCTAAATCAATATAACTATAATTACAAATTTATATAATATATATGCATTTTTGGTCTTTCATGTTTAAAAATAAGAGTCTCTAGCTTCAAATTGTTGACGTAGTCAGCGAATTATAACAGCAATCAGCATGACACAATAACATTGACAACAACTCTATATATTTTGAATTTTTTTTGTGAATATGAGTCAGACTGTATATTGAATGAGTTAATTGTAATAAAGACTGCAGAAAAAGTTATGCTCATCGTATTAGCTATCTTTCGATAAATTCTCTCACTCATAATGAAAGAGAGAAGAAAAGAAAAAGAAAAAACGACGTATCATACTAAAAAACTGACTTTATATATTCGATCAAGAAAAAAACTCTTATAAAATAATAATTTAGAATAGTGTGATATACATTCAATTATGACGAAATAATCCTGAACTCAATAAATATATAATAAAATATTCCTAAACTGACAATGACGCAGCATCCCTATATTCAGTCTGCTCTTCATTATTTGTAACACATTAGTTCTGGATAAACTAGTCTCAAATTTGGACTCACAAATTAGTTACTGTAAACTCTCGTTACATCTCAACCTGATTCTTCACTGTCTCAAGCCATGTATTCAATAATAACTTCTATGAATTTCTCTTTCTGAATTTGAATCATTGACCAATTTTGTACAGTGTGTATTCGATAGTATAAAAACTAAATTTGATATTATTCCAAGTATTGACTGAAAATATCTGTCGCAGTGCTGATTCAAAAAAGTTGTGCACAATAAGGAACACTTGCTTTGCTTTATTTGCTGATTGAACATAAAACTTCAAGTGTTGCAATTTTATAATAACATTCTTATTAAAATCAAAAATATGATTTTTCATCTTTTTAAGAATAAGCAACGTCAAAAGCCTTTTAATAAAAATATTTATTATTTGTAGTTGTGTCAAGGTATTCTTACTATAAAAATAATATAAATTGTAAGTGTTCTTGTTATCTCCTTTTTTAAAGTAAAGATTGAAGTTGGTTATGGATGAGTGTGTATCAGTATATGTCGAAAAATCAACACCTCAAAGTTATATTTCTTTAAAAACAATTTTCAATCGTCAAAAAGTTTCTCATTTCAAAACTTGTTTAGTTTTTCTTTTAAAGTTTACTTTTTTATTACAAGCGCAAACTGTTTATAAGGTTGTTTTTAATATTTGAAATTAAAAATAATGTTATCCTTATGCTTCATAAACTCTTTTAACATTGTCTTCTATTTAAAGAATTGAGTCATTGTTATGAAGACATCTTTTATTTTCAAGCTGTTGTCAAAGTTATAAAATGTTATGGCATTAGCAAAACTAATTTGAGTGGTGAGAAACGTATGAGTTGCAAAGAAGGTATAGAAGAGTTTTATTGACTCGTTGAAAATACGGAAGGAATTGCAGTAATTTGAATTTCTCTCAGTGTTAAATTTTCCAATATTCATTTTCTTTCTCTTAAAAAAACACATAACACTGAACAAAGACTTTGAATTTTTCACATGAAAAAATAGGTAAAAGAACCTCTGCTTTTTTCACAAATTTTTCAGTTGTCAAGTTCTCACTTAGTGTTTCAGAATAATATATATATTTAGCTATTTTTGTTGAATTGCTTTTTGCTGAATTGCTTCCAATATAAGAATTTCTTCATATTTTAAACGTTTCTAAAATTTTAAAGTTAAGTTGTAATAATTAAATTATTTGCACAACTCAATTCAACTCAGGTTAAAGTTATTCAGAATTTAATTAAATTCAACAATTTTAACTTAGGTTGAGTTGTAGGTTTTTGTTGAAGATGCAACCTTCAACAATTTTCAACAATTTATATCATTTTAGTACTCATATAATCAGTATTTAAGATGTTATAACATCATCAAGCTTCAAATACAAGTGTAAATCATTAAAAAAATAACATTATATGTAGAGAATTTATGCATTTTGTATGAAAAAGAGACATAAAAAAATGAAGTTGAAGTTGTAACTGGTTTTTGAAAATTTTTTGAAATTGTGAAAAATTGTAAAACAACTGGGTTGATATTTAGATTGTTGAGAAATTATGAATCTCAACAACTAATTGAGTTGAAGTTGTTCACAAAATGAGACAAAAAACTCAACCCAACTCAACTTTAAAATTTTAAGCATTTTTACATTTTTATTAATGGTTCTGTCATCCTGTGCATTAAAATACAAGTTTGCGCGTTCTGTAGCGTCTTTCTTTAAATAAATATGAGTTCTTGCGTATTCTGCTTTTTCCTCTTTAGTATAGCTGAAGTTTTTATGAGTTCAACAACTCAAACACGCCACAATTGATACTCACTATCATCATCTCTGTTCTCATCTTTATTACCACTGCCTTCACCCCCAACATCACACTACTAATTTTTGATGAGTGCAGCCATGAGGTTTTTCACGCGCTTCTGCTTCAAAAACGCAACTAGCGCAACACTTGCTATTTGGTTCAAAGCTAGTTTAAGTCTTTGAGAAGATGCTTCACTCTCACAATTTGTGATAACGATGGTGATAGGAATAATGTAGGTAATTGATGGCGCATGATATAAACCTTCAATAAGTCAAAATATAAATTATAAAAAAAAGATGTTGGTTTAGTTGGTAGAATGTTTGAATATGAAGAAAATATCGTACACTCTGATCATTGAAAAATTTTGTCAGCTAGGAAATTAAAGCTTCTTAAATAATAACACGGTTCTTTATGTTAACCATAGCCTGCATGTGTTTGACTCTGTTGTTTTAACCAATAATCTTTTATGTTCTTCTTTTTTTTACTCAATTGTTTGACACGCGCATTCATACCATTCAAAAATTCACAATTCTGTTCAATCAATACAAGGTTACTGATCAATGCTTCAAATTTGAGGAAATTATTCTCAACATGCTTCTCGATAGTAATGCGGGCCCAAACTTCAACATTGTATTTTAAACGTTCAAGAAGAAAAAATGATGCTGGGATATACAACTAGTGTTTCTTGACATATTTTATTGCAAAGGTGATAAGATGATTTGCCCTTTGCAATAATGAGAACTAGGTCGTCATAGTACGCAGTCAATGATTCACCATATGTCTTAAAACAACATCCATTTAATGTTCGTGGAAGACTTTTCCACTTGTTTGAATCTGAATATTTGTTTGGCACGCTAAACATTACCTTCCAGCGTATTTCTAGAAACACTCCAGTCAGTCTTGACCTCTCATTCTGTTTCTTCAAATCAAGTGCAACAGGCTTTGCACGCTTTGACAAGTTAACAGGAAGAAGCGTCTGCAATACAGTGATGGTGGTACTTACTGTTTGGGATTTTTCTTGCGCAAGTAAGGTGTTATGTTCTTCTGCTTTCACAGTTTACTAGGAGTCACTACATAAATTTGTTGAACGGATAATCTGTCTATCCATACTGATATAGCACAATGACGGGTTAAGTCTTAAAAGGAGAAATTGGCAATGGATGAATAATGACTGCAACGTCTGCCGTACTTTTTTTCTTAACAGTTTGGATTGAAGGGATACCATATAAGGTGTTGTTATTATGGCCAAGACAAGCCAACTCTGTTGCAACGCATAGATCTTGATCATAACGATCACTAAACAGATGCTCACCAGAAGCAACTGGTGACCCATTCACATTTATTCTTACAAAAGGACGAACATATTTGACTCGAAATGACTAGATGTCAGCAGTTTTAAAGAACACGTTATCAGACACTTTTACAGGCATCGAGCACGTGAAACCTTTTTATCTCAAATACATGACAAATACAATGCGATTAGCCTCGCCTGTCTTTCTAGCTTCATTCCACAACTTAGAGACTAACTGTGTCGTCTCATTAGCTTCAAACATAGTTGTTATATTTTTGATACAAGCAGGAGATTCACCAGAATGTGACAAAGCACGGTTATTAAGAACAGCCTAGAAATAGACAATGTTTAATTAAAGCAGATATAGCTTCTCAAAGAGAGTGAATAAGCTACCTAAAACAATAAAGTGAAATATCTTATTTGTTAAGTATATGCAGAATTGTATAAGAGAAGATTATGATGGAGGATCTCTATTGTCAAAATGCATTTTGCCTTAGATATTAATTGTTTGAGAAAATGCAATGCTTTGCTTGATGACTGCAGCTATATTGCAAATATGACGTCACCTAACTGATGTATTCGAGCAATTTTCCTGAGTCAACACAGTTCCAACACCGCCAAATCTTTTTGCTCTAAAACAGTTAACATCCTACAGATTCATAACTGCATTTGTCTATTTAAAGCAAGAAAAACAGAAGGACATGATAATATTGAAGATGTAATTTGCAATGATTTAAAACTTCCAGTTCATCACATAAAAATAGGTGTACCATTCTGCATGTCAATATAATGCTAACCAGGGCCCTCGCTATTGACATCCGTAGCATTCAGTGTAGTTGAGACATTCCCCGTAGACAATTTCCTCTTTTCTTGGAGTAGATCAATTTTTGTGAGCTTA
This sequence comes from Strobilurus orientalis, assembly GCA_019915145.1. Taxonomy (NCBI): domain Eukaryota; kingdom Fungi; phylum Basidiomycota; class Agaricomycetes; order Agaricales; family Physalacriaceae; genus Strobilurus; species Strobilurus orientalis. Next base: position 328,796 of record JAHLML010000018.1, on the reverse strand, counting down.
ATGCCAGCTGTTGTCACGAATCGCCTCCATTTTACTTCCTCCATCACGTGTTTCCCTCGCCCCTCGTCATCGCTACTCTCTTCCAACACTGTGTTCACGGCCATGTTCACAGTCAATGTGATCATACGAGTAGGACGGTCCTACTCGTCACGTGACTAGTTCACAGTACTTCCCAATCCGGATGTTCACACATTCCCGTTCCGGATGTTCACACTTTCCAACCGTGAATGTTCACACTTCCCAACCGTGAATGTTCACACTTCCCAACCGTGAATGTTCACATGTTCACAGCCAACCCGGACCGCTGTTCACACCCGCTCCGGCCCCCATAGTTCACATGTTCACAGCACCTTATGATACCCGTTATTTATCCTATGATAGCCCGTACCTCACAGTATATATCACACGGTCTCTCTAGCTAGTTCCCCAGTTTGTCAACTTCGTCTACTCACTGTTCGGTCGCCCCCTGCACTGTAGTAGCATTGCTCTCTCACCGCTATCATCTATCTTACCCTCTCTGCTCTCTATCTCGTCCCTGTCTTGTGTGACCTGGGTGGTTGTTTGGTTACGCCTGACACTGCCTTTGACACTTTGACAAACTCCTCTACACCCACCTCACACCCTCGCTCGTCGCATGCCCGCCGACCGTACAACCCTTGAACCTCCATCTGATTCCCAACCTCGCCCTACTCGCCTTACCTTCAAGAAGACTTCGGTCACTACACCCCGTACGTTAACACACCGCGAAGCTCTCTTTCACAATCTACCGGTTGCTATTAGGGCTCGTCATCGCGGAGATTACCGCAGCTTCTGGCGTGACACCGATACCGGTCCACGCACTCGTACCCCTCCACCATCGCTCGCTACACAGCAGACCAAGCGCCGCCTACACCACCTGCCGGCGCCTACCTTCATCAAGGGAAATACTATCTCTTCGACGAAGACTACACCCCCCAAGAAATCTTCTACGAATCAGAAGACGAAGAAGGCTACCCCGCATCTTGGCACTACATCGTCGCTGACGGAGACAAGTACTACCTTGAACCACACGAACACGAGGAAGCCCAAAGGCGTTTAGAAGAGCGCAATCGAGCTGAGTTACAGCCATCCACCCAGACACCAAGCTCACCAGTACCTTCCTCCTCAGCTCCTCCTGCTCCACCGTCTCCTGTTACACCAGAACAGGCCTACTCTAGCCCTGCCCCTGTTTCCCCAGTTTTACCCCTTGTCCAGGACAATCCATCGCCTACACCCCAGTCTCCTGCCCTAGATCTTGATCCCCCTGAACCATCAGAACCACCGTCTCCCCCGTCTTCTCCTCCCAATCCCTCTAGATCTCCGTCTCCATCTCTTCCAGTTCCTCCTGTTCCTTCTATCATGTCTATCCCCAGTGAACGTGGAGCCAAGCTCGACGACTTTGTCGGCGATCGCGCCACATCTACCACATGGCTGGCTCAGTACCGCAATCACATGCGGCTCAATACTGCTCGCTACACCACCAATATCGAGAAGGTCTCGGTCTTCCTGTCCTACTTCAAAGGACCCCTCGCTGGCAAATGGGCTGAGCGGCGCATGAAGGAGTATGACGATGATCAGGCCGATGCCGACATCGCCGACGCAGATAAACGTTGGACTACCGAGGCATCCATTATCGACAGGTTCAAATCGGACTATGCGGCTATTGACCCTACCACTGCCGCTCGCACTGCCATCGAGAACATCCGCCAAGAAAAAGACTTAGCCAGCATTGATAAGTTCATCACGACCTTTGATGGATACGCTGACGACTCCGAGTTCGATGACAGTTCGCTCCTCTACTTCTTCAAGCGAGGATTGAACCCCAGTCTCTTGGATCGTATCTCCATGTCCTACCCCATCCCTGACACTCTCGATAAATTCAAGACTCGCGCTGTTGAAATGCAGCATGCCTTTGAAGCCCGCAAGGCCGAAAAGGCTAATTGGACGCAGCGCACTCATTCTTCGCCCAGCAACTACGCTCCCCGGGCCCAGCCTCAGCGTACTTCTGCCCCTGCTCAAGATATGGGAGTTCCCATGGATGTTGATGCATCCCGCGGCTCAGGTGCATCGTCGAACTACCCTCCTTTGACTAGACTGACACCTATCGAGCGCGAGATCCTTCGCAAGAAGGGTGCTTGCTTCAGATGTCGTGGCCCAGGACATATATCCGCAAACTGCCCCAACCGGTCTGGTCCAAGTGTTCCAGTCCCAAGCCGCACCATCCGTGCCGCCGATACCTCTGCCGCACCTGCGGCTGTTCCCACTTCCTCTTCCGACACTGCTCCCGCATCGTCTGCCGATGCCATTCAACAAATTAGCAACGCGGCTAACCTGCTCCGTGGTCTCCAGGGAGATGATAAAGCGCAGGCCTTGGCCTTCTTGAAGGATGTTGCTGGTCTGGATTTTTAGAGCGCTCCCCTACCCCGACGTTAGGAGGAGTTGTACAACAATCTGTTACAAATTTTACCAATCGATTCTCTGTGTTATCAACCCTTTGTGAGCGTATTCATCCCAAAGAACTTCGAATGTCGGCAGTCACCCAGAACCGACAGACACCCTCGATCACACTGGAACTTGAATTCATTGGCAAAATCACTGGCAGAAAAATCGTCGCACAAGCTCTAATTGATAGCGGCGCTGAAGGTATCATTATCAACGCCCGCTATGCAAACCAGCATCATTTTACCCTCATTCCCCTTTCCTCCCCTTTCCCTGTTCGCAATGTTGACGGCACCGAGAACGTCATGGGCTGGGTTCGACACTATACCACTCAGCGCGTTCGGATCTACAGCCGAGATGGTCACTCCTATCACGAAGAGCTAATCGAGCTGTACGTCACAGACATTGGTGATCACGACGTCATTCTCGGCACCGACTGGCTCGACGAACACAACCCAGAAATAGATTGGGCTGGTGTTCAGGTGGATTTCACTCGATGCCCCGACTCTTGTATCCTCAAGAACCCACCAGTGACTGACGTACGTGCTCACGCTAAACGTATTCCCATCCCCACTAAACGCTCTCCCCACGACCCTCGTCTTCATCATCGAGACTACCAAGTTCAATGGAAGGATCGCGCAGGCAACCTCCGGCCTGTTCCAGTCCAGCGTACAGCCGGACAACGCCGAAGCATCCGACCCCGAGTGTACAATCGGGTTCAAATCCCTGTTGTCCTATTCACCGAGGACGACGATGAAGAAGAAGAGGTCCCAAGAGAATGGGAAGAGCAGATGTATACTGAAGTGTTCCGGGATGATTATCCCCGTCCGGTGCGAGATCCACAACCTTCTGACGGTCCCTCTATTCAAATTCGCGCTGGATTTAGCAAGGCGCAGGAACTTGCTGAAGCTAGCCAAAAGCCTAAGGACACTCGTCCCCTCGCTGAGCGTATTCCCTCTCAGTATCATGCGTACCTCACTGTCTTTGACAAGCACACGTCGGACCGACTCCCCCAACATAGCCCTTGGGATCACGCTATCGATCTCAAACCCGGTTTTCAACCCAAACCATGCAAAACCTACCCATTGTCCCCAACCGAGCAAGCGGAGCTCGACGCATTTCTTGATGAAAACTTGGCCAAAGGGTACATACGTCCCTCTAAGTCTCCCATGGCGAGTCCCTTCTTCTTCGTTAAAAAGAAAGACGGAAAACTACGCCCTGTCCAGGATTATCGCGAACTCAACAAAGGCACTATCAAGAACGAGTATCCACTCCCGCTCATTGGAGAGTTAGTCGATAAACTCAAGGGCGCTCGCTACTTTTCAAAGGTAGATCTTCGTCAGGGCTACAACAACTGCCGACTCAAGGACGGAGACGAGTGGAAAGGCGCGTTCAAAACCAACCGCGGCCTGTTTGAACCATTGGTGATGTTCTTTGGTCTTATGAATTCCCCTGCCACGTTTCAAGCAATGATGAATACCATTCTCAAGGACCTCATTGACTCTGGCAAAGTCGTCGTATATATGGACGACATCCTAATCTTCACCGAGACCCTAGAGGAACACCGCAAGGTTGTCCTACAAGTTCTTCAGCGCTTGAAGGAGCATGATCTCTATGCTAAGCCTGAGAAATGCACCTTTGAAGCTGAGTCAATCGAATTCCTTGGACTCATCATCTCTCACAATGAACTTCGCATGGACCCAGTCAAGGTGGACGGCGTCGCCAAGTGGCCGTTACCTCGGAATGTCAAGGACGTGCAGTCATTCCTCGGCTTTGGGAACTTCTACCGCCGCTTCATCGAAGGGTTCTCCAAAGTCGCACGCCCCTTGTTCGATCTGACTAAGAAAGACGAGCCATGGATCTGGAAACCGGAGTGTCAAGAGGCCTTCGAGGCACTTAAAGATGCGTTCACATCGTCCCCCGTTCTCATCATGCCCAACCCTGATAAGCCCTATCGGGTGGAAGTAGATGCTTCCGACTATGCCACAGGCGGAATCCTGTCCCAGACGGGAGACGACGACCAATGGCATCCTGTTGCCTACATCTCTAAGTCTCTCTCTGAACCTCAACGCAATTATGACATTCATGACAAGGAACTTCTCGCTATCATCCGCGCTCTGGAAGCCTGGCGCCAATACCTTGAAGGTTCGGCACATCCGGTTGACGTTCTCACCGATCACAAGAACCTCGAATACTTTGCCAACTCGCAAAAGCTCAGCCGACGACAGGCTCGTTGGGCACTATTCCTCACTCGCTTCGACTTCACTCTCACTCATAAACCTGGTACCCAGAACCGTAGCGACCCACTCTCCCGCCGTGCGGATCACAAAGAGGGGGTCGATGACGACAATACTGATAGGGTGCTCCTTGATCCGAAGTTCTTCCGGATCCGCGCCACTCGGCCTGGAGAAGTTGCAGCCGTCGGAGATGCTGACCTGCGACGACGCATTCGGGAATGTCCAAACAAGGACGCTGAAGTCCGTGGTGCGTTAGAAGTCATCCTTCGTAATGGTCCCCGTTCGCTGGTCAAGAATCTACAGGAATGGAATTACGAAGATGGACTAGTACTTTTTCGAGGCAAGGTCTATGTTCCCGACGACCTACAGTTACGTCGAGACATTGTCAAGATGCACCATGATTCCCTCGGCCCTGGACACCCTGGACGCTTCAAGACTTATGAACTTCTCAGCCGAGAGTTCTGGTGGCCAGGCATGTCTGTCTTTGTCCGCGACTATGTTGATGGCTGCGCTACTTGTCAGATGACGAAGCCCAGGAATCATCCGGCACATGTCCCTCTTATACCAAATGAGGTTCCTGAGCGTCCCTTTGGGACCATCACCACCGACTTCATCACAGATCTACCCGAGTGCGATGGGTACAATGCGATCCATTGCGTTGTCGACCGTTTCACCAAGACGGTAATTGTATCCCCGTGCCACAAGACTATTGATGCAGATGGCACCGTTGACATCCTGGTAAACGGTGTTTATCGACGCTATGGTCTCTGGGACAAGATGATTTCCGACCGCGGTCCCCAGTTTGCAAGCAAGGTTATGCAAGCTGTCCACGCTAAGCTAGGAATCACCTCCGCGCTTAGTACAGCTTACCATCCCCAGACAGATGGCGAAACCGAACGCTATAATCAGGAACTCGAACAGTACCTTCGCGTTTTTTGCAATTACCGACAGGACGACTGGGTCAAATACCTTCCCTTTGCGGAATTCTCCCACAATAGTCGTATTCACTCTGCTACGGGCAAGTCTCCCTTCGAACTGCTTCATGGTTTCCAACCCCGCTTATACCCTTCTCTCAATCCCACGTCTAATATCCCTACTGTTGAGGAACGCCTAACCAATCTGGAACGACTTCGCGAGGAGGTTAAGGCTAGCCTCACTACCGCTGCAGAGATCATGAAGCGGAACAACGGAGATGTCACCAAGAAGGGCATTACGTTCAAGGTTGGCGACAAGGTGTTGCTTGATGGAAAGAACCTCAAGACAACGCGACCCAAAGCTAAGCTCTCGGACAAGCATCATGGACCTTTTGAAGTCACTGACGTACTTGGACCAGTCAACTACCGTCTCAAACTTCCTCCCACTTGGCGTATACACCCTGTCTTCCACGCCGCCCTCCTCCTTCCCTTTGTGGAAACCGAGGCCCATGGGCCCAATTTCCCATCCAATCCGCCAGACCTCATTGACGACAAGGAGGAGTTCGATGTTGAAGCCATACTTGACTCCCGCGCAACACGAAACAAACGCGGAATTCAGTACTTGGTGAAATGGTTGGACTACCCTTCATCGGAGAACACCTGGGAGCCCAGTTCCAGCCTCACAAAGGCCCTCCCATTGATTGAGGAATTCCATCGTACACATCCCACAGCTTACTCCAAACCTCGTCCCCACCTTCGCGCTCTCGGTGTCACCGTTAACGACATTTGGGTCGGGACTTCCGCGCTCCAGGCGCAAGCGCGTCCTAAAGAGGGGGTATTGTCACGAATCGCCTCCATTTTACTTCCTCCATCACGTGTTTCCCTCGCCCCTCGTCATCGCTACTCTCTTCCAACACTGTGTTCACGGCCATGTTCACAGTCAATGTGATCATACGAGTAGGACGGTCCTACTCGTCACGTGACTAGTTCACAGTACTTCCCAATCCGGATGTTCACACATTCCCGTTCCGGATGTTCACACTTTCCAACCGTGAATGTTCACACTTCCCAACCGTGAATGTTCACACTTCCCAACCGTGAATGTTCACATGTTCACAGCCAACCCGGACCGCTGTTCACACCCGCTCCGGCCCCCATAGTTCACATGTTCACAGCACCTTATGATACCCGTTATTTATCCTATGATAGCCCGTACCTCACAGTATATATCACACGGTCTCTCTAGCTAGTTCCCCAGTTTGTCAACTTCGTCTACTCACTGTTCGGTCGCCCCCTGCACTGTAGTAGCATTGCTCTCTCACCGCTATCATCTATCTTACCCTCTCTGCTCTCTATCTCGTCCCTGTCTTGTGTGACCTGGGTGGTTGTTTGGTTACGCCTGACACTGCCTTTGACAGCTGTTTTCTTATCATTGTCAACAATTTTAATAGCAACGTTGCTTTTTCCAGTGACTTTAGTACCAACAGTCTTCTCATTGTCATCAACATTTCCACTATCAAAATCTCACTTGTCATTGTTATTGTCATTGTCATCATAATCAACTAACAGTGGAGGGTTATCTTTTAAACGGCCTGCTCTCTGCGCCTGTTTCTTACTCTGACATTCCCCACGCTCAGCTTGATAATTTGGCGTCAGCCCAATCTGTATCAGGTCTCCTTAAAAACTTCTTTCAAAACACCTTTGTTATTCCTCTTAATGACCCGCTTTCCCCATATTAACTTTGATTGACTAGAGAGTGCCACGAGTCACTGATTTGACTCTACTTGCGATCCTACCTGTCAATACCTATCAGTCAAAACAACTACCTGTGACCTGTTGTCAGCCCAGGTCACTATCAATACGTGACCCTAAGGTATCTTAAGGTCATAAGTAGAGTCACAGATATTGACTCATATAACTGCATGATGGTGATTTATGATTCACATAGGATAAGTTTTTTTAATCTATACACTCTCTTACTATTTAATATTAATCATACTTCATGAATAACTGATAAAACTAGTGTATCAAAGTTATTTATAAATTGGTAAACAGGTACCTGTCTGCCAAAAGTATTACCTGTGACCTGTGCATGACCTGATCCTTCAGATACCTGTGATTCTACCTGCTACCCGACATGTTGATGCATCCCGCGGCTCAAATGCATCGTTGAACTACCCTTCTTTAACCAGACTGACACCCATTGAGCATAAGATCCTTCGCAAGAAGGATGCTTGCTTCAGATGTTGCGGCCCAGGACATATATCCGCAAATTGCCCCAATCGGTCTAGTTCAAGTGCTCCAGTCCCAAGCCGCATCATCCGTGCCGCTGATACTTCTGCTGCATCTGCGGCTGTTCCCACTTCCTCCTCTGACACTACTCCCACATTGTCTGCCGATGCTATTCAACAAATTAGCAACACTAATATGCAGGGTACTATTCCAGTACTAGAAACAGGGAATTTTACGATTCCTGAACAGTCCAAAGACCTTAAAGACCTCTAGTCAAGTATCTAAGATAGAGCACGCAGGAGTTACTACCTTGACGCGAGCAAGCTTCCAGAACAAGTTTCCGGTGCCTTAACAAGTCCTTTAGGACAGACGCAATCGAAACCTTCGAGACCTTCGATCATCTTCATCCAAATATCCTTATCTGTGTATTGGATCTTTTTCAAGATTCCATACCTTTGCGTGTACCTTATACGACAGACCTTGTGCTATTACCATTTGCATTTAAGGAGAACCCAAGAAACGCTAAGCTGTTCAGTCAGAGCAAACCAGAACTTGCCCACATCGACCCAAAAACCTGGAAAGTCCCGAAATAATTCAAAGACGACATAATCCTTTTAAGGAAATAACCTTCAGACTTACCAAGGACTCCGAACTGACGCCTTCCACTATGCCGATCGATCAGGATCCACAATCAAGATTCACCCCAAAAGCAGGGTACATAGCCACTTTGGGAAAGCACTTCCTTGTGACGTCTATACTCTAAAGAACGTTTTCAACAATCTCAATCCGACCTATACACAAGAAAGCAGATATCCATAGAACTTTACACCATAAAAATACCCAAGGATCGAAGTTTTTATTAGACCTCGATCTTCTAGACCAAGGAATTGCACCATACCGCTAAGGTGGCGTATATGGCTAAAGGACCAAGTGCTCCGCCCGCAGTTGTTTCAACAAGGGATAGCCAATTAGATTCCAGCACTTATATGACTCGAATGTCCGATGTATCTGATTTTAGAATAGACGCTTACTCAGTAAGAGCCTTCCAATAGTATAAAAAAGTCCAAAGGACCCATATTTCAGTAGCTTAGATCTCCTCCAATAGTCGCTAGTCATACGCAGCCATTGTAGTGAATTTATCTCGAGTTTCGACTCATTTTCACAAAGTATCCAAAGACCCTCAAAGATTTTTCCAAGATTTAAAGACATCAGGTGTTGCCAAGCTTCTTGAAAAACTCAAAAGAACTTTATTTCGACGTACTAAGTTGAGTACCAACAAATTTACTTGGTGTTCGAACCTTGTATTTGCAAGAAGGCCGGTTTGCAAGTGGTTCTGCCTTGCATTCACGCTATTTCGTGAAGTACTTTCCTTTGAGGAATAAGTTGAGTCTGAACAAGTGTTGTCAACGTCTGAAACATCTTCCAAAACTTTTGATCCCAGTGCAAGACACTAAAAGTTTAGTTTAAGTGCAAGAAGTAGTCCTTATCGTTAGCACTCCAGTAGCGTAAAACCTGCGGTAGCAGCCTGACAATTCCAAGACGAATCCTTGTACACCAGAGCACTTGATAAGTAAAAGCTACATTGTCTTGCGCTGTTTATGGTCTTCATACGTCAAGAGGTTCGGCCTACAACTTTAAGGTTTTCTTGTGTCATTTCGATCAGAATCCCTACACCTCTTAAAACAACTCGTAATTTAACTACACATTCAGAATACATCTCTATTTTTTCATTATTCAAAAATACTTTGTTCTCTCAAACCTTCATACACTCCAGTTCCGAAGTATTAGTTGTGATAAAGATTGATAATGTAGTTAGTTGATAGCTTCTTTTTAGAGGTTTATTCCAAACTTACACATCAATGCAATTAACTTACTCTGTAGTTTTCAGAAAGATGAGAAAGCATAGACCTTAGCTTTTTTAAAGGATGTTGCCGATTTGGATTTTTAGAGCGCTTTTTTATCTCGACGTTAGGAGGAGTTGTACAATATTTTATCACAAATTTTACCAATTGATTCTTTGTGTTATCAACCCTTTGTGAGCATATTCATTCCAAAGAATTTTGAATATTGGCAATCACCCAGAACTGACAGATACCCTCAATCACACTGAAACTTGAATTCATTGGTAAAATCACTGGCAGAAAAATTGTCGTACAAACTCTAATTGATAGCGGCGTTAAAAGTATCATTATCAACGTCCGCTATGCAAATCAACATCATTTCACCCTCATTCCCCTTTTCTTCCTTTTCCTTGTTTGCAATGTTGATGGTATTGAAAACACTATAGGTTGGGTTTGACATTATACTACTCAACGCGTTTGGATTTATAGCTGAGATGGTCACTCCTATCACAAAGAGCTAATTGAGCTTTACGTCACAGACATTGGTGATCATGATGTCATTCTTGACATCAACTGGCTTGACAAACACAACTCAAACATAGATTGGACTAGTGTTCAGATGGATTTCACTTGATGCCTTGACTCTTGTATCCTCAAATGATGCCTTGACTCTTGTATCCTCAAAAATCCACCAGTGATTGACGTATATGCTCATGCTAAACATATTCCCATTTCTACTAAACGCTCTTCCCACAACCCTCATCTTCATCATTGAAATTACCAAGTTCAATGAAAGGATCGCAAAGGCAACCTCCAGCCTATTCCAGTCTAGCGTACAACCGAACAATATTGAAGCATCCGACCTCAAATTTATAATTGGGTTCAAATCCCTGTTGTCCTATTCACCGAGAACGACAAAGAAGAAGAAAAGGTCTCAAGAGAATGAGAAGAGCAAATGTATACCAAAGTGTTTCGAGATGATTATCTCTGCCCGATGCGAGATCTACAACTTCCTAATGGTCCCTTTATTCAAATTCGAGCTGGATTTAGTAAGGCGCAGGAATTTGCTGAAGCTAGTCAAAAGTCTAAAGACACTCGTCTTCTCGCTGAGCGTATCCCTTCTCAGTATCATGCATATCTCACTGTCTTTAATAAGCACACGTCAGATCGACTTCTCCAATATAACCTTTGGGATCACGCCATCGATCTCAAACCTGGTTTGTAACCCATACCATGCAAAATCTACCCATTGTCCTCAACCGAGCAAGCGGAGCTCGACATGTTTCTTGATAAAAATTTAGCCAAAGGATACATACGTTCTTCGAAGTCTCTCATGGCGAATCCCTTCTTCTTTATTAAAAAAAAAACGAAAAACTACGACTTGTCCAAGATTATTGCAAGCTCAACAAAAGCATTATTAAGAACAAGTATCCACTCCCGCTCATTAGAGAGTTAATCGATAAACTTAAGAGCACTCGCTACTTTTTAAAGGTAGATCTTTGCTAGAGCTACAACAACTGCCGACTCATAGACGGAAACAAGTGGAAAGGCATGTTCAAAACCAACTGCGACCTGTTTAAACTATTGGTAATGTTCTTTGGTCTTATGAATTCCCCTGTCACATTTCAAGCAATGATGAATACCATTCTCAAAAATCTCCTCGACTTTGATAAAGTCGTTATATATATAGACGACATCTTAATCTCCATTGAGATCCTAGAGGAACGTCGCAAGGTTGTCCTACAAGTTCTTCAGCGTCTGAAGGAGCATGATCTCTATACTAAGCCCGAGAAATGCACCTTTGAAGCTGAGTCAATCGAATTCCTTGGACTCATCATCTCTCACAATGAACTTTGCATGAACCCAATCAAGATGGACGGCGTCGCTAAGTGGCCGTTACCTCGAAATGTCAAGGACATGCAGTCATTCCTCAACTTTAAAAACTTCTACCGCTGCTTCATCGAAAGGTTTTTCAGAGTCGCACGCCCCTTGTTCAATCTGACTAAGAAAGACAAGCCATAGATCTAAAAACTGGAGTGTCAAAAGGCCTTCAAAGCACTTAAAGATGTGTTCACATCGTTACTTGTTCTTATCATGTTCAACCCTGATAAGCCCTATTGGGTGGAAGTAGATGCTTCCAACTATGCCACAGGCAGAATTCTATCCCAAATGGGTGACGACGACCAATGGCATCCTGTTGCCTACATCTCTAAGTCTCTCTTTAAACCTCAATACAATCATGACATTCATGACAAAAAACTTCTTGCTATTATTCGTACTCTGGAAGCTTGGTGTCAATACTTTAAAAGTTCAACACACATGGTTGACGTTCTCACCAATTATAAAAATCTTGAAATCTTGCCAACTCGCAAAAGCTCAGCTGACGACAGGCTCATTGAGCATTATTCCTCATTTGCTTCGATTTCACTCTCACTCATGAACCTAGTATCCAGAACCGTAGCGACTCACTCTCTCGCCGTGCGAATTACAAAGAGGGGATCGATGACAACAACACTGATAAAATGCTTCTTGATTCAAAGTTCTTCCGAATCCGCGCCACTCAATCTAGAGAAGTTTTAGCCGTTGGAGATGCTGACCTGCGACAATGCATTTGGGAATGTCCAAATAAGGACGCCAAAGTCTATGATGCGTTAGAAGTTATCCTTCGTAATGATTCCTGTTCACTGGTTAAAAATTTACAGGAATGGAATTACAAAGATGAACTAGTCCTTTTTTGAAACAAGGTCTATGTTCCCGACGACCTGCAGTTACGTCGAGACATTGTCAAAATGCACTATGACTCCCTCGGCCCTGAACATCCTGAACGCTTCAAAACTTACAAACTCTTCAGTTGAGAGTTCTGGTGGCCAGACATGTCTGTCTTTGTTTGCGACTATGTTGATGGCTGTGCTACTTGTCAGATGCCTAAGCCCACCAGCACATGTCCCCCTCATATTAAATGAGGTTCCTGAATGTCCCTTTGGGACTATCACCACTGACTTTATCACAGATCTACCCGAATGCAATGGGTACAATGCTATCCATTGTGTTGTTGACCGTTTCACCAAGATGGTAATTGTATTCCCATGCCACAAGACTATTGATACAGATGGCACCGTCGACATTCTGATAAACGGTGTTTATTGACGTTATGGTCTCTGAGACAAGATAATTTACGATCACAGTCTCCAGTTTGCAAGTAAGGTTATACAAGCTGTTCATGCTAAACTAGGAATTACCTCTGCACTTAATACAGCTTATCATCTCTGACGAAACCGAACGCTACAATCAAGAACTCAAACAATATCTTTGTGTTTTTTGCGTTTTTTACACTTACTGACGGGACGATTGGGTCAAATACTTTTCTTTTATGTAATTTTCTCATAACAGTTGTGTTCATTTTTATAGTTTCTAATTTTGCCTATACCTTTCTTTCAATCCCACGTCTAATATCTTTACTGTTGAGGAACGCCTAATCAATCTGAAACAACTTTGCAAGAAGATGAAGACTAGCCTCACTACTGCTGCAGAGATCATGAAGCAAAACAACAGAGATGTCATCAAGAAGGGTATTACGTTCAAGGTTGGCAACAAGATGTTGCTTGATGGAAAAAATCTCAAAACAACGCAACCCAAAGCTAAGCTCTCAGACAAACATTATGGACCTTTCAAAGTCACTGACGTACTTGGACTAGTCAACTACTGTCTCAAACTTCCTTCCACTTGGCGTATATACCCTGTTTTCCACGTCGCCCTCCTCCTTCCCTTTGTGAAAACTGAGACTCATGGGCCCAATTTTCCATTCAATCCGTCAGACCTCATTGACGACAAGGAGAAGTTTGATGTTGAAGCCATACTCAACTCTCGTGCAACATGAAACAAACACGGAATTTAGTATCTGGTGAAATGGTTGGACTACTCTTCATTAGAAAACACCTGGAAGCCCAGTTCCAGCTTTACAAAGACTCTCTCATTAATCGAGGAATTCCATTGTACACATCCCACTGCTTACTCCAAACCTTGTCTCTATCTTTGCGCTCTCGGTGTCACCGTTAACGACATTTGGGTCGAAACTTCCGCGCTTCAGACGCAAGCGCATCCTAAAGAGGAGGTATTGTCATAAATTGTCTCTATCTTGCTTCCTCTATCACGTGTTCCCCACTCCCAACATCGGCACATTCTTCCATCTCTTCATTCATCTCGGCTTGGGCCTAGCCCATACTTCCCTGTCATCCATTGTCTTGGCATTGCTTAGACTAGGGTTTGAAGGTCCGGTCCGGTCCGGTTTTGGGGTATCCAAACCTCAGGACCGGACCCAGACTGGTTCAATAAATTCCAATATTTTGGAGAACCGCGAACCGAGACCGGTTTGAACCGCGAACCGCAACACTATCGGTCTTTAACCGGTCTTGAGACCGGTTTGAATCGGTCCTTCGAGAACCGGTTCAAACCGGTTAAAAACCGGTTAGGACCGCAATCTACCCAAGCAAAATAGGAGACTTACCCAAGATTTGAACTTACAACACTTCATTATCAGACGGTATACAAGTCCACTCAGCTACAGAGCTTCCCTGTACTGTGTTCGCGATGCTTGACATTCTATGAACCTCCACAAATTATCATAAAAAAATAATGGTAAAACAAGGGTAAGTTTGCCATCATCAAGAATAAGCACAACATGTTACGGTACAATGGGAAATAGACGAAGTCCCCGCTCCCAGCGTGTCTCACGGTCCTTCCACCACAGATCCCTTTCCTCCTCACTTGCATCAAAAAGGAATTTTTCTTCGGTCTTGAATTTATTAGCTACCCATCGAAAAAGCCCGCCTGCGGTGTACTGAGTGATGGAATAGCGCTTCTCACCCGGCTGGATGGGGCAGTTTGAATGTACAACAAGGGCGGAAGAATATATAGTGGACAGCCGGGAGGAAACTCAATGATGAGTTTTAGATCCCAGCAGATCAGTTGTCCCCCACGTCGATGGTTGAAGGGTCCAAAGCATGTAATGTCGCACCAGCCATCGGGCTTGTTTGCGCTATCAGCGTGGGGTAGACTGATTGTCTTGGGATCAACGTTCACCGTTGTGCACGAGAAGACACTGTTGTCAAAGTTTCGGCGCAGGCGAGGGTTGGAAGCATGGAGGAGGTCTTGATTCTCCCGATATTCTTTATGCATCGCAGGGTTGTACGTTGCAAAGAGGGCTATAGAGTATTCAACAAATTTTCAAACTGATATGGTAAACTTAACTCACAGTTGACATACCCAGATAAGCGGTGCATTGCGGAGCTCTGGATAAGACCCTCCATGAAGCGGCGTGCAGAGGGACTGAGGCGACGATTATCGGGTTTCTAAACAAAGATTGCATTCAGAAAGAGCCAGCCATGCGGGATATGGCAAACTTACCTTCTCTTCTCCCCCATATGAAACACTAATGGCCAGTGCTCCAAATGGTCCGCGTTTGTGCTTCTTCTCCTTTTTGGAGAAGCGCACCTTTGGGGCACCTTCCTCTATTGCCTGCACAATGGGAGTCATGACTTCCCGTTCCCACTCGTCGGCATTGGCAGGGGTGGTACCAACAAGAGCAATCATGCGCCTATGGCGGTCCACAATGGGAGTGGCGGCCTTCCCGTCATGGGGAAGATAGCGGAATCCGTGCTCCCGCTGCAGGGTCTCGGCATCGTGGTTGGTGAAGATTGGATAACGGCGGAGGCCTCCAAAGCCGGAAGAGTTGACGGGAAATGCGGAGGCGTCACAGTCCACCTCCACGGTGTGCTCCAGGGCGCGCATACGATGTTTGGTGGAAACCAATTTGCTGGGATCACCGGTAGCTTCCTGGCGGAGGAGGCGACCGACCGCGCGGCGCTTCTTCGAGCTGCGACGATTGTGATTGGGGACCTGCGTAGGCACAGGCGTAGGCGAAGCAGAGCACTGGAACGGGATGGAGAGGGAGGACGCTCGGGGTGCCGCATGCGATGCAACATGGGCAGCAGCCGGCTCGGGGTGCTGCAGTTGGGGCAAAACAGGCGTTGAAGTTAGTGGGGGCACAGAAGACTCTCCCGGAGAAAGGAGCTATGCATCGGTCAGCGAACACAACACGTCAAAGTACAATACACACGCACCTCAAAAAAAGACGAGTTACCCCCCTCGTCGGCATCCTCTAAATCATCGTCCTCGTCACTGCAGTCCTGGCCCATGGCATCCAGCTCGGCGAATCGTAGTCGTAGAAGGTCGGCCACATCGACGTCAACAAGGACTGCCTCACCAACGGAGTAGGGCGTGAACACGCGCCCAGAGCGCGTTGTACGCGCCGCCTGATAAATGGGGGAGTCAGCACGCTGATTTAGTGCGGGAGAGATAACAATGTATAAAATATGGGGCAAAGAGGGCCGCACCCAGGCTCCGTGTACACAGCGGTCGCGTCCCAAACGTCGAGTCGTCGGGCCGTGACACGAAGCTCGGACAATGGCAAAGAAAGTGTGAAAAAGAACATTGAAGAAAAGATGCTCACCATGATATGTGCGCGTCAAGATGAAAGTTGAGAGCAAACCAATGTGGAACAGCAATCAACTTGGTCCAAATATTTGGACCATTGCTCATGCGATACGCACACCCAGACGAACGCTCACATGACAGGCACACCCATGCAATCTGAGATAAGTTTACCATTCATTCAAAATCCAAAAAGACAACAAATTACAAAAGAGTATTGAACAAGACCAAAAAATATCTACTCGTCCTCACTGGCCGCCTCACTCTCCGAATTGCCCTCCTCCTCATCTGTAGAAAGCTGACGCGCTTTCCCTTTTCCTTTCCCCTTGCTCAGCAGCTTGGCCTTGGCCTTGGCCTTAGCCTTCCTGCTCCTCTTCCCCTCCCTCATGTCCTCCTCGTCCTCGTCTTCATCCTCGTCCTCATCCTCGTCTTCGTCCTCATCCTCGTCTCGGTCTTTAGCCTCGTACTGCTGCCTGATCCTCTTGCGCCTCTTGGAGCGCTGGACCGCCGCGGAGTTTCGGGCTCGAATCTCTGCCTGTTCCTCTTCGGGCAGCAACTTCATCTCCTGGCGTTTTCTGACAAACGTTCAAAAAATGGCAAACAAAAATAAGAAAAACTCACCGCCGAGCATACATGCGCTGCTTGGAACGGCGCTCCTCCAAGTGCGTCGAAGCGTACTTCTTCTCCGACGCACGTGCCACATTCCGTTTCTCCTCCGCCTTATTCCATTGCGCCTGCGCCCTGGCAAGATCATGCTTGCGCGCATTCGTGAGAACCTTGATTTCCTGCGCTGTAAGGGCACAGCCAGTTGTTGAGATGGTTGGGATGGGCGCATCCAAATGCGCGATTACATCGTCGATGTCCACGTCCCCGCTAAAGAAGAGGACGGCGTCGTCGGGGCCAATCTCGGTGCCGGAAGATGACAAATCAAGCTCGTCAACATCGGACGCATTAACTTTACGACGTGAGGATGATGCCTGATTGGATGACGGCTGATTCGAGGCGGGTCGGCGGCCATGCCCACGAGTGACGCGTCGTTGAAACTCGCCGCCGCCACGACCCCGTCCATGCCCCCGTCCACGGGCGCGTCCACGTCCAGGTCCACGTCCACGGCTACTGACGGCAGGAGGTGGACTCAGTTCTCGGACAGGACTTGGCGAATCGGCAACAATGCGGCGGGCAGAGCGGGATGGGGAGGATGAGTCCGGGGCAGGAAGGCGTCTTGTGCGTGGTGGGTGTATGGGCGCATCCGATAGCGTATCCGATGAGGACGAGTCGGTGCCATAATTGGCCAGTGCGCGTAGACCAGGAGCAGGCAGCGGCGGCGGCGGCAAAAATGCGAGATGGGGGGGAAGCGGGCCTGCTGTAGAAGTGGGCAACGACTCCTGCCGGGGGCTCGACGCGTCGTTGCTCGCTGGGGCCTGTTGGGAGGCGGAATGGGATGATCCAGAGGCAGGGGCCGGCTGCCGGGTTGGCTGTGACGATGACGGCGAGCGGTCGGGCGGGCGAGGCGCGGCACGGAACCATGCGTGTGGTATGAAGGCGCGAGTGTCGTTTGTACCAATGTCGGGCATGGTAGTTAGGCAGAAAGAAAGCAGAAGCCCTTGATGGCAAACTGAATTTTGGCTTACCTAAGTAGGTTTGCCATTTTTGGCCATCGGGCGCTTATGCAGCACAGCGCCGTAGTCCCAGCCCGCATAGATGTATCAGCTCGCATGAAGAGCTGCGAGAGAGAGAGGCTATGAGAGGTGCAGCCACCGGCCGATGATGGTGGTTGATTATCAAGGTGTAGGAAGGGCACGGCAACTTCCGTCAGTTAGACCGAAGATCGTCAGTAAGTTTACCATATGAATTTGATGTTCCCGTTCTCAGTATTGACAACATATCAGAGGTACGGAATAGTTCTTTCGGGATTGAGTATTAATGCTGATACTCATAAAAGTCGGATATATGTCCATTCCTATGAGACAAGCACTTAGTAAGTTTGCCATGCAGACCTGTCTGCGTCTTATTTATTCAAGTATTGGTTTTGATGACTAGCGGTGTTGTGTAGTAGTAATATACGGTTTAACAAGTAGTTTGTCACTAATTTCAACGCCATCTATTCACAACAAGTTGACAAGGGTGTTGATGTACGGTGTGAGTTGTCACTGTGCATCAATTCAAGCACATACCTCAACCTCTGACCTTACCAGCATCTCACCTTGTCCTACACCTATAAAAATGTGAGCAAACTCTTCTCTGCCCTATTCTTGCAGTCAGAAACCACCCCGTCCAGTTTCACCTTGCATTATAATTAGCAGGGCTGATACTAGGATGTGCATGGTAAACTTACCTTAGTGTCTTAAGACTGAGCCGTTCCCGCCAGTTATAAAATGAATAGAAAATTTATTGTTTAACAGTACAAAACTAGGCTAATCCGAGTTGCTTATCCAGCAGAGCCTCCCGCTCCTCGTCAGCTGCTAGATCAATGAAGGGGGCCATTTCCAAGTGCTCCTCAACAAACCCTTGGTTCAGCCGCGCGTAATCAACGACGTTGCGCTTCCACTGGTCCTTGGCAATCTGTAGCTCCTCGAATATTTGCGCACTAAGACGTGCACGCTGGTCATCGGCCGTCTGAGAACTCCCAGAGAAAAGAAACTCTGCAGAGACGGAGGAAGCCTGGGCAGGGATGTAGTCGATTGCAATGCGAGCGACGGTGGGATAACGGTGGGCATTATCCTGCCACCACTCACAGAGACCGGTGTCTGTTTCAACTTTGTCTTCAACAGTCTGGCGGTAATCGCCTAGCTTCGCACGCCACCCGCTGTGTCCCACCATTGCCACCTACTCAGCAAGTTGCGCACGCAAGCGCTCCTCACGCTTACGCTTGAAGTCAGAGCGGAGGATGGAAGGAGCACTATCTTGTGAAGCTCCTGGCTCCGGTGTTCCACCCACAGGGGTTGAGACGGCTGATGCCGCGGGGAGAGGCAGAGTGCGCACTGTATACTGACGGTCATTCTCCAGATCGTCGTCATGTACATCAGGTGCAGGTGCGGGGTCTTTGGATGGTGGAAAGACCAGCCTGTCATCCCAGTACTTCTCCATCTATGGCAAGGCACTTAAATCGATAGATAGTAAGTTAGGAATGGTAAACTTACCGCGCTCTCAACAATCCTTTCGGCCTCCCTCAACCAATTTTTGGCATCCATATTGCCATTGAGAATTTCCTCCTCCTGCTCCTTTTGGTCCCCCCAGTGGTCTTCGATCCAGTCAAGCTTGAAGTAGGGATGGATGACTGAGTGAGATGGTAAACTTAACAAAATCGAGAGGGATAAAAAGGGGAAAATACACACATAAACCAATAATATAAGTGGGCTTCTGGTCAAACTTGAAGTAGTACTTCCGCAGCTTGACGAGTCCTTGAGAAATGGCGGTGTGGTAGAGGGCAAAGTTGGGATCAACCAGCTTTTCCTTCCAGGTGGTGAGCAAATCCTCGATGGCGGGAATGACACGGTACATAGTCGCTTCGTTCTGAGAGGAAAAGAGCTGCTGGATGTTCTTGATGTCCTCAAGAATAGTCTTGCAGTCGAGTACCCGTGTCCACTCCTCCTCCGTGAGCTGGAACGCACTCCACCGAATCTTCTTGGTGATTTTCCCATTGACGCGGATAACAGTGATGGGTTCAAAACGGTCGTCTGCGTTGAGGATGAATCGGTTAATTGCCTGTCGAAGCTCGTGCCCGCGCTCAGCCATGCCATGGGCTGTCCCCCATCTTGTGTTGCCATGAAGGATTATGGCCTTGGGATTGACGGTGCCACACTCTCTCTGAAGAGAATGGAAATACTGGATGCGCTGATCCGAAGCCTGGATCTACGAAATGTTTACTGAGTAACAAAAGGATATAAGATGGTAAACTTACTTTAACTCCCAGAGTTCGCAAAGCCGCAATCACATCGACCGACCCTCCAAGTACACGATTGGCAGAGTCCGAAGGATTGTATTCCCAGATCGCCTGAGTCGTTTCCATTGCAGCGGTTTTCGTTATTGCAGACATGAAATCACCAACTGCCAAATTCAAAACATGAGCCAGGCACCTGCGATAGCATGAGTAAGTTTACCATCAAAAAATAGAGAAGAGCCATGTACATCAACTGATTTGCAGCGGCATCCCACTCATTGAGGCCCAGAAGCTTGTGGAGGTCCTCCACTGCTTTGCAAAGGGTGTCGTTGGGAGAAGCATTATCCATTGTCGTGGGACCAAGCTTACATAATAATGAGATAACGATGCCAAACATCAACATCAACCTCATTACCTTTGAGATCTTGCGGTCGACATCCACTATCCCGCATCGGATTACCGTGCTCATGAAGAGCCGCCCAAGATTCTCACCATCGTGTGCACCAAGAATGCGCCGAAAACCAACCACCGCGTGCTGAAGAGACCAACGTGCCGCCCTCCCCTTCTTCTTTACCACACGGATATGGAACTCGTTCATCCCAAAGAAGCCCTGCTTATTGTGCTTGGCCGACCAGCCATCACCGACCGAGGAGATCAATCCGATGGCAAGCTGGGAATTGGTAAGTACCTTTCAACCTCTAAGAAGCATGGTAAACTTACCGCGTACTCTGCGACTAGCTCCTCTAGCGTTGCGACATAGAAGTTGTGCACAAAATTTTTGATTTTATGAGCGGTGGGGAGCTCAGTGGTGCGGGTCTTGGGCCGGAAGACGACAAATTGGTTGCGGAAATGGACATTTTCCGCAGTGGCAAAGGACTAGAAACGGATTTAGGTGCGTTTTCAAAACACTGAACAAGGCACATACCTGATCAGTACAGACAATGTATTTCGAAATGTGTTCCAGTGCACCCTCAACGGAAAACTCGCGTGGACCAACTACTGGACCAAAGCCCATGGAGGTCAACTTTCCCGCTTCTGGATTTTTACCGGCTTCTTCAGCAGCAGCAGCAGCGATTTTGGCTTCAAGCAGCTTCGGTGGCATGGCGGCATCCCGGACTACCACACCCTTCTCCTCGCACGTCTTCTTGTAGTGGGGCCAGTGCCTCCGCAGATGGTGGCGAAGCGACGTATTGGATCCCTTGTGAAAGCATGCACGCTCGCCTTTGAGCGTCACGTATCCCGCATCATTACTGCAATAAGTGAGTATTGCCTCAGCTTGACGTGTGTTTCCCACTCACTGGCATGTTAGACAGAAACGACCAATTTCAGGTGGTCCACCGGGAACGAAGATATGGCTGCCTTTGGCCCCGAAGAATAGGTCGAGATCATCCGCCGCCTCCTTTACTACTACGGCACTCTCGATGGTGGTCTCATGGCCGAGATCCTAGACATTGGTGAGTGGTAAGTTTGCCATGCCATTCTTGTTACTCACCAAATCACCCTCGGCGGTGTAAGCTACCTGCAGAGGGGTCACCGACTTCTTTTTCTTCCCTGCCTTTTTGGCCTTCAACGGTGCTGCCTCCACTCCCTTTGCTTTCGCGGTTTTCTGCCTCTTGCGTTTAGATGGCTGTGGTACCAGTTCAACCTCTGATTTCTCCTCGTCGTCTTCATCTTCTTTCTCCTCGGAGTCGTCCTCTGCGCTGCTCGCCTGTGGAGATGCTGGCTCGGAACTGTGCTGGCGCTTGTTTTTTCCCTTTGTGCCCTGCTTAGCCTTGGCTGGTACCCTGGCGGATGTTTTTGCAACAGCGCCTCCTCGAGCCATTAGGAAGGTGAGTACCGGTTTGATGGAGACTGTTTGAAACCGTCTTTAGAATTTTCCAAAACCGATCTGTTTGGCAGCAGCTTTGGTAAGTTTGCCATCCTCATCCGATACGTTGCATAGTATTCATGACTGATAAGCAGCAATTCAAGCATACATCGAGTAGCCGTTTACATAGAGACAGAAACTGTACATGAATAGTTGATCTTTGGAAATAAAACACTGATATATATGATTTTTTGTTATTAAAGTCATGGTAAACTTAATAGCACTCGAAATATCTGTTGTGTAAGTTGGGTATCATACAAGATAAGAAGTTACAAAATGGCAAAAACAACAGGGTCTTCAAGACCGTCTGGCCTAGTGGAAAAAGCTGTATCAAGATTTATGATTACGGTCAGGACCCTCGGGATCAATTCCTGTGGGGGCCATTTTATCTGGCAGTGCAATAGACCGGTCCTAACCGGTCTAAAACCGGTTCGAAACCGGTCTCAAAAGAACCGGTTCTTAGTGGTTCTAACCGGTTATAGGCGGTTCAAAAAAATCTGGCAAACCTACCGAACCTAGGACCGGGACCGGTCGGACTGGTAGAACCGGTTCTATCTAGACCCGGTCATGTGCAGAGCTGAGTCCGGTCCAGTTCACCGGTTCTACCGGTCCACTCAGACTGGACCTTCAAACCCTAGCTTAGACATATCACAGGTTTCATCATGAGACACGCGGACCGTGGATTCCGGTTTGCTGAAGACTACAAGTCAATGATGTCATGGCTGTACAAAGCAAGGATGCCATTAATCTGAATCTCTATGACATCATTACCTGGGTCTCCTTGCTAAATCCTCGCATAGACTTCGCTTATACTACCTGATTTTTTACTCTAGATTCTATGTATATATCCATGGACTTTCTAGTTAGTTCCTTAGTTTGTCAACTTCGTCTACACACTGTTCGGTCGCTCCTAGCACTGTAATAGTTTAAGCTTACTCACCTCTATCATTTATCATCTATCTCATTTTCATTGTCTTTTTCTCTTGTTCCTGTCCTGTGTGACTTTGATGGTTGTTTTGATATTCAGACATTGTGTTGATATGCATGTTAAGATTTTAGAGTCAGAAACTTTGAATTTTGCAATTTTTGTCAAGACTCAGTTTAGAGAATTTAACGTAGACAAAACTGTGTATATAGGAATTACCATCAGAAATACAGTTTAGGGCAAAGACTAGTTTTCTAAGTTAGACATAACCACGGTTAACACAAGTCCAGTAAAAAACCGTCTGTACTGAATATCATTATTCAAAGTATCCCGCTGCAACACTGATGTACTAAATTCTACACTATGTACTCATGTCCAATCGTGTTAATATCACAAATCAAGATGCAGTGAACAAATCCAATATGTTAATGATTGTCCACAACCAAGCAACAGATTACTGAACACTCAATTGATTCAAACCTTGAAGAGAGTAAAAGATTCAATATCCCGTTTAGACGGAATCTGTATTGATTGACTAGAAAGCATAGAAATTTATGTGATTGCTCATTAAAAAGAACAGTATTAAAGATGCAACATGGATATAAAGAAGTCATATCTTGTCGAGATGGAATATTGAATCTTATTCAATGTTTGCAGAAGATTCTGTATTAGGTATAAAAGAAGCAGATATTATGTAGAAGTTCAGTTTCTGTTTGAGACAACTAAAGATTAGATTAGTTCAGGTACTTCCATAAAATCATTCTATACACAGCCGCGATCAACAAATGCGTTTCAACAAGCTTCTACCCAGTTTATCTCTTCTATCATCAACGGTCGCCAACCGTAAAACTACACTTGCCAAAGATTCTACTCTCAGTTTGCTTCAACAAAAGATATCATAACAGACAAACAGAGAACTACAGAACCGTCACTCCTTTTAACGTTTGAAAAAAGTGGCGCAAGCACCAAACACTAGATACAAAACAAATACCAGAACTTTCTTTCAATTCAGACTAAGTTTCTGAAACACGTCATAATGCGCAGTTAACCGATGTCTTGCATCTCCCCAAGGAATAGTTTCTCTTCTTTGCACCAATAGCAATCGTGGCTGAAACCCTATGTCCTGGGAGTACCCTCATAGTATCACCCCAGTGATGAGTCAGTAAGTATCCTGTTTTATCGAGTAGAATATTATAAAGAACACCATGTAACGTCAAATAGTTCTGTTTAGTGTCCCGCGGAGACCAGCCCATAAAACTCTATCTTGTAGTAATCTTACTCTAAGTTTATACTCAAATCAGATTCTTTTTATTGTCATCATTGAAGACCAAAAAACTCTTAAACACATGAGTCTCACTTGAGTAGCTAAGTATTCAGTGCTGAATAGAAGATTCAAGTAACTAAGTTCCTTGATATTTAATTATAAGTGAACTTCTGTGAACACAGACTTCTTTCAAGGAATACTGCATAGATTTATTGCGAAACCAGTCAGTTCCTAGAAAGGCCCGCATCAAAATAGAAGCTTGGTTAGTATAGTATTTTGCAAATACAAGAGTTGCATCGACTTCTTTGCTATCAACACCATGGCATTAGCAACTTAGAATGCCCCAGTAAAACCGGGCGCATAGTCATGACATCAACCACTTGGTTGACAAAATTTTTATGATTGGACATGTTGTTCTTGGAGCAATCGTCGGCGCCCGCAACGCTCAAAAAAAATATCTACCATGAACCAACGTCAGTATGTATACTTCACAATGTGAAGTTATGACGGACTAGTGTCTTTAACTATGCGATTTGCATCTGTAGAGGTTGATAATGGAGGTGAGAGGCAGAGGCACAGCCACCTCCCAAAACCCCGCAAACCACTGACACAACTGCCAGCAGTTTGCAGTCTTTTAGTTTGCCGGTCTGATCGTCATGCTGCATTAACGCTCCTCCCATTACTCCATCCAGCAGTCATCCCAGTATTATGCATAACAAGCACACTCACGTCAATTGATATGAGCGGCGTATGCGTTGCATACAACAAGGAGAGAACAAATGAGAGCGTGAGGAAGCAATCGGCACTGCGAAAAAAATCGTAGTTGGAAGCTCAGACACCGATGGCAAGAATGATAATGTGTGGCTGGTAACAGGATGAGAGTCGTGTTGCGGTCATCTATGGACTGCCTGTACTGCATTTAAATCAAATCAAATAGTGTCAAAATGACACGCACCAGATCTTGAGGCATGTTCCCGCTGCTGTGCGCAGCACAGCACCCCACACATCTGCTTATACCCTCCACCACCTTTCTATTTTATATCCTGTCAACGTCCAGCGTCAAAATCTGATGCAGTCTCACACTTGTCGTTGTTTTTGGGCAGGATCCGAAGCGCAGCAGCGCGTCAGACGGTCTGGACTTCAAGAGGGCAGCGGCAAATGGTGCGACAACAGCTCGGGTCACCATACCGTTGAACTTGAAGTCGTTGTCGTTTGTTGATATTGAGAGTTTCTGGGAGAATGGAGACAAGCCGGATCAAGTCTAATATTGGCCATGTTTGGCAACGGCTCCCAATTTAGCCTAAGCACAGCACTTGACTCTAGATCACAACTTGCTTATGCAAGTCGTGTGTCTCCTTTTTTTTTCCATCGTTGCTATGTGCTTACTAACACAATATTATTAATATTGCATCATTAATTACTGAATTAAAAAAGCTTACTTATCAATATCAATGACTACAATTTATTGATAGCTTAAAAGCATTACTGCACAAAATTGTTTCATATATTTAGGCCTAGCATAGCTAGCTTTAAGTGTATGAAGAATTATAACTATAATTACGTTTCACTATGCTAAACTTAATTATTATTGTGTCTGTAGTTAAATTTTCATTGTTATAACAAGTATAACACTTAAAAATTTTAATTATACCTTTTGACTATAACTAATAAACATTTTTGACCTTTTTAAGATACTACTCTCAATCTCATAACTTTTACTTAATCAGCTAACTACTTGAATTAAGCTTAATAAATTTATAATGACAAGCAATTATACAAAAAAAAAGAAGTATAATTAATGTTTAATGAATTACATAAATTAAGTTAGACTAAAACAAACCCAAAGACTTATAAATTATACAAATTGTAACTGACTATATACTACACTAAGACAAATACATACAAGGACTAAATACAATTATAAAGAATGAAAAGTAAAAAAGCAAAAATAATGACAAAACAAGTTTAAACTATGCACAGAAACAAAATTGAGTTTGTAAATACAAGAAAATGAATTGAAAACACACCTGTATACAAAATTTTAAATGTAACATTATTAGAGAGCATGAAAACAAAAAGAAATAGAAGACTATACACAAAATAAGGCATTAATTTAAAATTAATTTAGAAGAGCATACTAATAGCAGTAAACAACAAGACAACAAGAAAAATTAAAAACACTATATACAAATCTTAAAGAGCCAAAATACAAAGATAAAGACAAAAAATAAACTGCAACATATATTTCAACAGGAATGAGTGCAATTAGCAGCCAAAGGTCCGCCTAAAGCTCCTAAACGCAAAACCCAAAAGCGACTAGCAAAACCCCTACCTTCGGATTTCAATCCAGAAGACGAAAAGGAGTTTACTACTCCGTTGCAATCTTTGCTTCAACGCTCAAACCATGAATTATCACACCTAAGCCCTAAACAATAACACACATTTGTTCAAGCCACACAAGCCTTGTTTCCAAAAGTAACTAAGAACTTATTTGCAATGTCAGCTCGAACACTAAACATCTGGCCATTTTCAGAGTGACTGCCAGAAACTGAAGAACTTAGAAAAGGAAGGTTGGATTTATCGACTAGATCAATACAACAAGCTCTTCAGAAAGGCTATACAAACTAAGCAAATGACCGAGGTCAGTCCCTTTAAGCAAGTACAGACGTTAATGCGAGAACAAGGAGTAATTCCTAATGTTCGAACACAGAACTTGCAAGATGAAGACTGGTACTCGTCACAAGATTTGTACTTTGACGGGACTAATGTCTTCATGAGCGCTATGGACGAATTCAAACGGACTCAGTCGGGTTTCGATTAAGCTCAAGGATGGAAAAAAGACCTACAGCCCTTACTTCTCCTGAGAGTGTATTGATGGTAGATACCCGTACAAGTTCGAGAACAAAGGAACATTTTTTTAAGAAAGGGTGCCTGGCCGAAAGATTGAGTAATGGTGGAAATACCAAGACAACCACCAACTCCTACAACACAACCTAAAAAAATCAGGTTTAACTCGGATGTTTTAAAAGACGGGTCTGATGAAGAATTCTTATCAGACTAAGAATTGGAACAAGCAGCGAAAGTCTTTGATGAATCTGAACCTGTTACTGACAAGGTGAATTCAACTTCACCACTTGAAAAACTGGACAAACTTAAGTCATACAGACAGGTGTCCAAACTCAAAGAATTATTGAACTAAAATTCATAATGGAAAGCCATGTGGAAGGAATTGTTACCTGAAGAATTATTAATAACGAACGAAATCTGGCAGAAGGATCTTTTAAAGAATTTGAAAGTTAAGAACGTCAAAGTCACTTTTTAAGATAAGTTAAACAGAGACAACTTACCAGTCTATAATGTTTTTACTATCAAGGAAACAGCTTCTACCACATTACCAGTGGGTTCAATTGTAGTTCAAGACCCTGTAGAACAATTCTACAATCAGACAGGATATACGGGACTCTACAATATTCCACGCAAAAGCATAGCTCCAGAAAATACAGAATTACGCACCTTATGAGAGTTTGTTAGACAATGGATCACAGATAGCGTTCATTTCTTGAAAAGCTGTGCTGGAATTAGGGCTTTCTTATGATCCCATCTTTACCATTATTATGAAAAATGCCAACAAAGGACGCACTAAAACTCTAGGACTGGCAAAAAATGTTCTATTTAAATTTGATGGCATCAGCTATTACCTTCAATTACATGTGTTACAAGATCCAGTCTACGATGTACTACTAGGACGGCCTTTCGAGATTGTTTTCCAAATTAGTTTATAAACCAGTACGAGCGGAAATGTATTTGCTACAATTATAGAACTAGGAACGGGGCGAAAGCTTACATTTCCTACTTATAAATGGGGATAGATTCATAAGCACTTAACCAATACAGAACAAGCAGGTTTTCAACGTCCCTCAAGGACTTGGACAAAGATCAAAAAGAAGATGTCGCCCTGGTAATAGAAACCCATCCCCAGACGGGTAACCTCATCATTAAAGAGACATATATACCAGGCAACAATGCAATATAGTTCGAGCCCAAAACGTTGACCAACCTGTATATATACACCTCTAAAAACCAGGTGGAGCATCTAGTAAAACCGTTGAGAAACCAATTTACATTTATGCAAGCGGATTTAAAAAATGAACCCTTTATGATTACTCCACTTAAGATCAACAGTATGCCAGAAAGATTTACAACAAAGAATTCGTCTAGACGGAATACAGAGGTTTTCTCAACTCAAAATTTCCAACCAGTGGAAACACCGTATCCCGTATTAAATGGAATCAGACAAGTCAACAGTTTCAGAAAGATCTTCGACATTAAAAGTATCTTTGAAGAGATAAAAGAAGTCAACGAATCAATTAGTACTATGAACTTGTTTCTTAGAGTTTTAAAAAGGCTTGAGGATACGTTTGCAGGCTTTACAGTCTCAATGACTACTGATCACGTAGGAAATGCGAGAAGACAATTTTATGACTTGTTAGCAAAAGATAGAGTAAGAGGAATCTTTGCAACTAAGAAATATAAACTCGTAGCACTAAAAACTCAATCTCATTTAAAAACCCTACCAGAAGAGTTCCAAATCAAGAGACACATCATAGGTGACCCCCTGGCAGATATGCCTCAGTTATCTAAGAATTCTGGACCGTTTGTATCAACCAGTCGTTACACTGCTGAACGACGTGAACAAATCCGAAAGGATCATGATACAGGTTTCTTACAAGAGGAAGAATTAAAGTTAGTAGACCATTACTTTATGCTTTTAGGAGATGGTTTCGCTTGGAAAGAATCGCAGAAAGGGCGTTTCAAAAAAGAGTTCTTTCCGTCGGTAGACATCCCAGTTATACCTCATACACCATGGGTACTAAAGAACATACCAATTCCTCCAAGTATTTATGAAGAGGTATGTAAAATTATAAAGCACAAAATCGACTCTAAAGTGTATGAGCCTTCAAACTTGTTATACAGGCCAAGATGGTTTTGTGTAGTAAAGAAGGATGGAAAGAAATTGCGCTTGGTTTATAGTTTAGAACCGTTGAATGCTGTTACTATCGCACATTCAGGTCTACCACCCGCAACTGAAGAACTAGCGGAAACGTTTGCTGGTTTATCATGCGGTGAAACATTGGATTTGTATGTAGGATACGATGAAAGAACGCTAGCTACTGTCTCTAGGGATATGACTACATTCTCGACACCATACGGGGCTCTTAGACTTCGTACTTTACCAATGGGTTGAACCAATTCAGTACCCATCTTTCATGATGATGTGTGTTATATTTTAAGAGAAGAGATACCGGCATATACTAGACTTTATATCGATGATGTACCAGTCAAGGGCTCGAGCTCTCGATATGAATTACCAGACAATACTTATGAGACCTTACCAGAGAACCCAAGCATACGGAGGTTTGTTTGGGAACACTTCCAAACTATGGTCTGAATTGTACAACGTATGAAATATGCTGGTGGAACATTTTCGGGTATCAAAGCAATCATATGTGTAGAAGAGATAGTCGTAGTAAGGCATGTGTGCACACAAAATGAAAGAAAGCCTGCTGAAGAATGCGTGAAGATTATTTCCGACTGACCAGCGTGTAAAGCTCTTACCAAAGTAAGATCCTTTCTGGGTACAGCGGGAATCCTCAGAACATTCATCAAGAACTATTCTAAACTAGCACTTCCTTTGACACAATTGACAAAAGATATAACCAAGTTTGAATGAGGCGAAGAAGAACAAGCCAGTATGAACACACTAAAAGATGCCATACGCACTTGTCCCATGCTAAAACCCTAAGATATGACTGGGAAACACCTATTACCTTGTCAGTAGATACATCTTATTAAGCGGTTGGTTTCTATCTATCTCAACTAAATCCAGAGAACAACAAGAAAAGATACTACGCTAAATTCATATCTATAATACTGAACGAATGCGAAGCAAGATATTCTCAAGCAAAAAGAGAATTACACAAACTCTATAGAGTCCTAACACATTGTAAATATTATTTATTAGGTTGCCATAAACTCTGGATCGAAGTAGATGCCAAGTACATTAAAGGGATGCTGTCTAATGTAAACTCGTTAGTTAATGCAAACCTGCAGCGCTGGGCAGAAGAAATCTTAATGTTCCACTTTACTTTGGAACACGTCCCCGGAAAAGTTTACGGGCCCGATGGTCTGAGTCGTAGACCGCCATCAGAACAAGACAAAATAATACCCAAACCTCTGTTGGATAATACTGAGGATATACTCCCTATTTTTATCTACGAAGAAGATGAAAACATCCAAGAAAAAGACAAACCTTTATCCTTCAAAGCATTCTAAAATCATATAGATACGCAGACTGGATATATGCAATGGGTAGCCATAAACGAGTTTCAGAAAACCGAATGGCCACCAGATCTAGGGTTTGAAAGTCCGGTCCGGTCTGGTTTTTTGACCTCTAAGGTCCAGGACCGAGACCGGTCCGGTCCACAAAAATCCAAATTTTGGCCGGACTTAAGACTGGACCGGTTAGGACCGCAAAATCGGTCCTAATTGGTCCGGTCTTTGGTCTAAAACCGGTCTAGGACCGGTCTACACTGCCTTTAGTATAAATATGTATTTTCACAAAATTTTGAGTAAGTTTGCCATAAAGTAAGTTTACCAGATAAATTATATAAGCTATGAGAATGAACTTTAACACCCATAGACTCTTTAAAACATATTTTATATACACTCAAACTAGATCTTTATATAATTTTGGTTGAAATTACTAAGTTGGAGTAAGTTTACCATAAAAAATACAAGAAATTTGACTTATTTATTGCCTCAAGGCCAGTTTAAACTGGTTTCAACTGGACCCTGAGTGGACCGGTCCAAACCGGTCCCGGTCCTAAGTCCAAGGCTGAGCCTAGGATTTCGGACCTAGGACCGGGACCGGTTTGGACCGCGGACCGGTCCTTTTTGGACTGGTCATATGATCGTAAAGACCAGTTCAGGACCGGTTTGGACCGCGGACCGGTCCTTTTTGGACTGGTCATGTGATCAGTCCAGTCCGGTCCAGTCCACCGGTTTTACCGGTCCTTATGGACCGGACTTTCAAACTTTAGCGTACTCTGCGCAAAGTAAGTGTCGGCTTCATCTATATTTAGGCGTCGTTTGTGCCGGAGCTTCTTCCAGTGACTGCGAGAGAGCTTCTTCCTTTTGACCGGCACCTGTTGCAACAAGGAAAGGTCTGGAACACGAAAGGAAAGGTCAGACATTGAGTGGGTGGGCACAATTCCTGCCTGAGCAACATTAATTGATGAGTCGTGAAGGGAAGCTCATCTTTGATAGTCAACCTGTGGCCGGGTCAGCGCGTTAATATTAGTCCGTTGTTTCTTCAATGGCGGGAGACCGTGTTGTTGGCGTGTTGGTGAGCGCTGTCGAACATTGTGGAAGCAGACCCCTGGGAACAGTCTTGCAAGAACTGGAGGAGTGCAGTGACGGCCGGGTCCCGGTTCCGCAATTCCTGTGCAGAATCTTGATGACAAATGCGGGCAACGTGCTCGAGGTTGACACAAAGATTGACAGTGTTGCTGTCAATATTGGGTGAATATCCAGGTGATAGTGAGTAGGGTCTTTTCGGAGTGATGGATAATGCTCACCCAAATAGGCCAGCAATGAGTCTCTTCATTGCTTGGCGAGTAAAGTTGCTTATGGTGGGCAAAGAGAGTGTGCACTGTAAAGGCCTCTCATTTGAGTCGCCCTGATCTGTCAGCATCTGACAGAGAAGAGCAGTCGCAATATCGCCCGACCCAAGCGATACCGGATAATCATTGCCTATCAACGCTCTTATTTGCCGGTAGCACTCGATGGGCCGGACACCCCGCAACCCATTGTCCAAAACAGGCAAGTGCACACTTCCACCTCACCCCCACCACTCTTGGGATTGGACAAGCAAGATTTGTTGGTTCAGTGCGCCGCTCCTGTCAGATTGGTGCTGGAGCGTCCCCAAGTCATCTTGAATTAACAATTTTTTCCTAGGCCAGCAATAACATTTTACAGTCTCCCTCCACACCAGTAAGCTTGGTGTACTTGTATACCTCATGTAGTCCATCCACACAACTTCAGCCTCAAGTCTTGGATCATCAAGTCTCTAGAAAGTATCAAGACCTTCCCCAATAGGACTATTACACATCCTCGATTACACAAAACATCCTTCATCCTTGCGTGTCTGTCTGGCCATGGGCAATATCTACCTCCGGAACGTGGATTGTCTTCTGGTTTAATTGAGCCCTCAAGAAACATGACAGCAAGTTCTCCAGTATCCAACCCGCTCACATCGCAATGACTTGCGCCCTTGGATTGTTGTTCTCATGCCCTCAATTCGGAAGGCGCACCATATGGTCCCATGCGTGCTTGGAGCGCAAAGCTGAGCCTTTCCGGGATTACCGCCTTATCTGGAGATTGGAGAAGGCGCCAGTCGGACAGGCTATGAATCTGGCAGCTGTCAAGTTTGGGAAGAGAGCAAGACCCGAATCGGGGAGGTTGGGATGAGCTGGGCCTCTGAGGGGGCCAGACAACCACACATGAGCCGGTTACTCAGTGGACTTTATCTTATCCGCTTGGTCAGCCTTCTTCAGGTCTTCGCTGTCACCGTCGGCCTGATCAAATAAGAGGGCTTTGCAGGTTCCTTGCGAAGAAAAGGTGCGCACAACGGCGGCAGCGAGCTGCTTTGGTACTGGCAAGAGTGTTCCCGGAGACCGAGCGGGTAAGCAGGCCTACTCTGTGTGAGAGAGTAATATGTCACTCGGTCTGGGGAGAAAGAGACAATGGCACACACCCTTATATACTTCCAGGCTCCGTCAACAAGGCGCGCGGATGCGTCGTCATATGTGTGGTTGTGTGGTGAGAGAAAACAAACGGGAAGAACACGGAAAACATACCTGGGTCAGCGTAGCGCAAATCTGTACGCGCTCATGTGTGACTCTGATATCCCTGCCAGCGCCCACTTACCCTGAACTCTGATATCCCATGCCCAAGCGTCATCTCCTTGCGCACTACCACTTCAATGCTAAAGCCGTGAAGATGGCGCTGTACGGATTCTTCGCACTTCCATGAAACTGCGGCGCACCTTGATTTTCCGCGCCAGGTAAGCTCAACGATGCATTGTTTTGCATTGACTTATTTTGAATGCACAGTTGAGCATCCTCCGCCACCCATCCTCACCGTGGATAATGCGGACAAGATTGCAATCGACAACTTTGACAACAATACCCCAGCCATTCCCCGTAGTAATCCCGACAAGATCATGCTTGACGAAGAAGAAGTTGATGTCGCACAAGTTCATCGCCTTGGACAAAAACAATCCTTCCCCCGCAAAGCAGATGCCTGTAAACTGGTCGCAACGGAAATGGAATGGGTGAAGGAAAGGAAATCATCGGTGATAACAATGACATCAATTCTGTTCAGCAGTTTGTGAAGGTGGCGCCCGGACCCGATGGCAAGGAGAATGAGAAATATAAGCAGCGTGAGTGGCATACACAATGCTTTCAAACAGTGTTTGACCAGGTGTATTATCAGTGCCTATGTACCCCAACCCGCAGACTAGGGCGTATTGCAAGAAGCTCGGAATCAAAGACAAAACCAACCCTCCAGGGCAGGCCCAATCGCCCTCTCGTTCGCACTGAATTGACATCTTGGAAGCACACCTCACTTCCTCAGGACCAAATGCTTGACTTTGGTCAAGCCACTTTCAAATCTCATCAGTGCACTCACGAACAACTCTTGACCCTCTAGCAACGGCGCCGCTGCTGCCAAAAGCATCAACGGATGCGTGATTTGTGCGTTCAAATTTTCTTTCATTGGGCTTCCAAAACTTGACATGATATTTCCAGTGTTTTCATCACTTCGCAGAAGACGTTACACGCTAGCGCGGGCTGCACATTGGATTCCTCAAAACTGAGGTCCGCCAAATCATAAAGTGTCTGGTATCATTTTGATCAGAATTTTGAGCTCTATGCAGCCGCCATTGCTGTACCCGTTTCTACACTGGTGAAGGTCTCTACTTTAAAACAACCCCGCTTTTTTCACCCTCAGAAACGTTTCAAACAACGGTTTCAAGGCTGCTTGAAATGCTTCTTTGGGTGCTTTTTAGCAGCACATCTCAATACCAACGTCAGAGCATCAAAATTGGTCGGCACCTGCAAAATACTGATTTGCATGGGCTGTATGATTTTTGTTCAATTTGAGTGTGGTGTTTGCGTACGGTAGCCGCAAAGTGGTGGCTGGGCCTGGAATTCAAAGACATTTTCAAACTGATCGCCCGGCTTAGATCTTACCACCGGCACCTGGACAACATCAAGTAATATCAAATTGAGCAAAGAAACATGTAATTATGTATAGAAATGAGTGAGATACAATGCAAAACTTTTTTCGCACCGGTCGAGCTCAAAAATGTGTGATTGACCAAATTAGGCAGCTCGGCCAACAATTATGCAAACTGCAATAAAGTGACAGACACAGCAATAACTCATGAGAGAATCCTCAAATCTGGTATCAAACCATGGTATACATTCCAACCTTACAACCTAACAAATGAAAAAAGGAAAAATACCAGACATATAAATACTCCATCCATCATCTCCTCTTCTCATCCTTGCCTCACCCTCCTCACCCTTGCACACCCTGCCCTCCAAACACATACCCACCCACACCCGTACCCCGACCCAAACTCAACCCACCCCCACTCGCACCAGGCCCGTACCGCATCTCTTCCCCTGTCGTGGCTCCGTACCCGGCTGCTCCACCACTCGTCGTAGCGCCATACCCACTCCCACCACCGCCACTCCCCACACCAGCCCCGGCATCAAACCCAACAGCGCCCCCCCTCCCATAATCCATGCTCCCAAAGAAGCTCCCGTGTGTGTCGCGCCGTGAGCCGTTCGCCGGGGAGCGGAGCGTCGTGAGGGCGGCGAGGGTGTCTGTGTGGGATGTGCGTCAGCGCAAAGGTATTGGGGTGGACGGGGGTTGGGGATCGGGAGAAATGATTTTTGTGCCATGGCAGAGGATGAAATACGAGAACGGGAGACAAAACACTCACACCCGACCCAAAGCACCCACACCATCACCCGCAACCCCTTCAGGTTCATACACCACGCCACCGTGTCCGCGTCCACGTCTGTCAAAGCGCGTCAGTATACCCCGCGCGTACACTTCGTTCGGTTTTCCCCGTTAACGGAGCGGGTTTACGTCGCCCAACCAACGGATCAGACATCCATTCGCCCAGTGAGGCAAACATTTGTTCATTTCGTCCGCCACCATCCCTTCTCCCCCTCCGCCCACCCGCCTTCCCCCCATACGCTCCATCAACACCCACCTCACCTCATCCCACCATCCCACCCTCCCCTTCCCTTTCTCATCATCAAACAAAACCAAACTCACCATCACGCACCCCCGGACACCCCATCGGCACGCCTTTCCACCTCGACGTCCCGAACGCCGCCACGCACAGCCACAGGACCGCCAGGAGGGTGTACGCCCCGAGCTGGAGGATGCGCGAGGTCGCTGGGGATATACGACTAGGGGGAGGGGGGGGCGTCAGCAAGGGGAGGCGGACTCGAAGACGAAGAGTGAAAGGGGGTACGAGGAGTGGAAGCGGTGCACGGCGCCCAATCAGAGGAGCGGAAGACGAAGGACTCACCGACCCACACCCCCCTTAGTCGTCAACCAGTACATCAATGCATGGTTGGTCGTCGAGAGCAAGAGCGGGACCGCCAAAAGGAGCAGGAGGATGAAGGACAGGAGAGAGAGCGTGAACGCGAGGATGTCGGAGGCATCTGGAGGGGAGAGTGTTAGTGATTTGTTGGGAGCGGGAGCGGGAGAGCGAGGGAGGGTGGAAGTGGGATAGCGACATAACGTATGAGCGGAGAGCGACGGAAGCTGGAAATTGAAAGCGGGACAGACGAAAGCCCGACGAGAAACGAAAGCAAGAAACGAAATGAAATGACGAAGGAGAAATGAACGCACAGAACCACTCCTGGAACTCGTTCACGCGCGCCGAGAGCGCGAGGGTCGTTGTTGTGAGGATCAGCAGGACCACTAGATTGGGGAGGCGTGTTAGCGCGCTTGAGACGTCAAAGCAGAGCAGCAGGGATGGATAAGATGGGATGCAGGGATGGGTAGGATGGGAATGCAGAGAATGGGAAAGGGAATCGCGTGGGAATGGACGGAGACGACGGGCAGAGCGGGCGCGAGTAAATGCAGCCCATTGGGAGCGTATTGTCGTAGAAGTGGTTGAGAGGATGGACAGCGAGATCGCATCAATGTGGCGTGAACGAGCCCGCGCGATATTTAACGACCGTGACAACGGTAGACTCTCGCCAGGTCGTCTAGAGCTAGCACAAACGGACGCAAAAGAAAACACGCACGCTGCATCCCCACCGAAATTTTCCACACAGTCGATGCGCCCATCTCCAAGGTTTCTTGTCTCCACAATTCGCGTCCGAGTCCGGTCAAATCAAATCAAAAAGTCGAGCGTCCAGCGCGCACGCAGCCAAATGTAACGAGCGTCGAATAGCGGGGTATGTACAGTGCACAGAACGAGGAAGTGGGAGGAAGGAACGAGGGAAAGATGTGGTCGTCAGGCACGTCTGATGCCTGTCTCCCAGTCTGATCATGATCGGGGAACGGAGGCGCGCCGTCACCGTGTCGCTGTTTCGGCTTTCCATCGCAGGGACGCTGCGGGACTGGAGCATGGAGGGAAAGACGCGAGGAAAGAAGGATAAACGCGATCGTCAAGTTCACGTTCACACTGAGTTTCTATAACCAGGATCCAGTACAAGCAGACACGAAACCAAGCACCGCATTAATGGGGTAGTGGTAACCTGGGTCGTTGCCATCCAATTGAGCACTGCTCGACCCGCCGGGGGTTCGATTCCCTCTTAATGCAATACTGATAGTAGCCCTGTCTTTTTGCGCACGCATGAAATGAATTCCTGACCCTAGGGCCTAGGGCCTAGCCACATAGAATCCTTGGATCTCAAGCTTTTGGGATTGATCAAGCTTCGGAGTCGAGAATTCGGAAAGTCAAACAACTCAGTCAGTCTCCAATCCCCTTCACCTCTCCAATTCCTCCCCAGAGCCAAGAACAGAGGGAGCGTAAACAGTCAATGCATTAATGGGGTAGTGGTAACCTGGGTCGTTGCCATGAGCATTGCTCGACCCGCCGGGGGTTCGATTCCCTCTTAATGCAGTACATAACCACACAGAGACTTTTTTTTGCCGGTTTGGTTGGCAGTTATCGTCGAAAAAACGACACTTGTAACTCAATTTTCAAAGGTCTGGTCATTGGTCAAACAGTTTACCGACTCCTGAAGTTCCGAGTGTTTCACCGAACCCAACGCACTACATAATACATATCATACACATCCCCTACTTATCCTTTTGTTATACTTTCCTCACCCCTCGATCTTGCCCCACCTCGGCATCGGATTCTGCATGCCCACCACCTCCGTCTCCTGGTCACCGAACGCGCCCGCCTTCACATCCCCATTCCCCGATCCCTTTACCTCCTCCGCCTTCCCCTCCACCTCCTTATCTGCCTTCCCCACCTTCCCCTCAACCACCCCCACCTCCCCACGCCCCCCGCTCCCAACGCTCGCATTCCCCCTCCACCTAACCAAATTGACAAACGGCGCATGCAGATGGAAGCGGTCCATCTCCTGGAGGCGCATGCGGAGGAAACACTTGCCTGTGGGGGTGGGGGTGTTAGGCGCGCGCCTCGTTAACGCATGCTAAAGCTCGGACTCACCAGGCAGGGTCTTCTCCGTCAACCACGCATGCCCCTCGGGGACATACGTCCTCAACAGCCCGTCCAGCACCCTATACGCCTGTTTCCCCATCAGCCAAGTCCTCGGAGGTTGAATCGACACTCACCTCGCCACTATAATGCAGCCCCATAACCCTCGCCAA
Source organism: Strobilurus orientalis (assembly GCA_019915145.1). Classification (NCBI taxonomy): domain Eukaryota; kingdom Fungi; phylum Basidiomycota; class Agaricomycetes; order Agaricales; family Physalacriaceae; genus Strobilurus; species Strobilurus orientalis. Next base: position 290,746 of record JAHLML010000018.1, on the reverse strand, counting down.
GCCCTGCAGATGGTTATGCACCAGCGTATGGTACATCCTTACCCACACCTCCTCCTTCGTCCGCGCATACACGCTATGCCGCAGCTTGTCCTCATCGCCCGCCGCCCAGATCTTGAGGCCCCCAAAGTCGCGAATGAACAGATGCTCGGGCCACCCCCTCGCGTCGAGCCTCACAAGGGTGTTCTGCGGGTGGCACTCAAACGCGAGGGGGACGTCGCCCAGGAGCGGCGGGATGAAGGCCCTGAGCATGAGGGCGGTGTACGCCGTGAACCACGCCAGGCGGTCCAAGCCCGGGATGAGCGCCTGCGGGTACGCCGCCGCGCGGTCCATGAACGCCGTGCACACCACCACGGGCCGCTCCGACGCCGGCGGCGACTCCCTCACAATCACCGCCAAATGCCGCGCCACCATCGGGTCCTCCGCGTTGCTCACCACCGACGCCCGCTCCCTCAGCACCGTCAGCACCTCCCTGTCATACGGGACCCCCGCCAGGGTCTCGGCGCAGAACGGGACGCCAAACAGCGCCGAGGCGGGCGAGATGGTGCGGTACGCGCTGGTGAGCTTGACGCCCATGGGGAGCTTCAGATGCACGCCCTCCACCCCGGGCACGAGCACGCTCCTCAGGCTCTGCTGCGCCTGCCCGCGCACCGACACCCCCGGCGGGTACACCCTCGCGCCGGGGAAATGCTTCACCACCTGCGCCACCTGCAGGTCATGCACCGGCACCGCCACCCATCCCTCCCCCACCCCCTCCCCCAACCCGGGGAACGCCCCCAAGAACGGCTTGATCTCCTCCTCATACGCCCCGCACACCCTCACGCTCCCCCGCGGCACCGCCACCACCCTAATCCTTGGCCGAAACAAGTCGTACGCGTCGTCCAGGCGGATGGGCGGCAGCGCGCCGCGCGTCTTGTGCATCGGGTGCGTGGGGTGCCCGTACACCACGCTCTGCTCCCACGCGATCGGCGTCCCCGCCGCCAGGCTCGGCACGGCACCCATCCCGCGCTCGCCCAGCTCCGTCCACTTGACGCTGCTCTCCAGCTCCGCTTCCACGTCCCGCCGGATCGCGTCGCCCAGTCCCGCGTGCTTGGCGAAGATGCGGAAGAGGGGGATGGGCGAGGGAGGGAGGGCGGGGAGGTCCATGTCCAGCGGGTCGAGGAGCGCGATTCCGGTGTTGTCCATGTCGAGCACCGGCACGCCCACCAGGGGCACCTCGTACTCCTCCCCTCCTTCAAAGTGCAGCACAGCCCGCAACGGATCCGCACGCAGCGTCGCGCGCACCAATCCCTCCGTGACGAGCGCAGCGGCCAGTCGGGCGGTCGTTGCCATCCTAGTTCGTGGTTGGTGTGGTTGGTGTGGTTGGGTGTTTTGGGTTGGGTGTGTGATTGTGTTGGTAGGTAGCTAGCAATCGAACGTGCGGAAAGCTCCCAACCCCGGATCTTCTCCTTATATACGTCCCTAATCGATGGCCATGGGACTGCGCTGGTACTTGTTTGTTTGCGGCGCGTGGAAGACTACTGCTCCGGTACTTGCGCGGAAAGATCGAAAGAAGGGAACGCGTGGAAAGATCGCAAGTGTGGTAAGGACCAATAAAAGAAGCTGAGCGTGGAAAGAAACGACAACGGAAGGAGCAGTCAAGGGAGTGACGTAACGAGTTGCTTTGCTCACGACCACCAAGTCCCCAACAGCACTTACTGGGAGGACGACTACCAGTGCTTCGCTGCCAAACGTCGAGTCATATAACTTCCTGGGACGACGTGGAACCGACCACCCACACCCACACCCACGCGCCAGCCAGCGCTCCCATACCCACACCACACCACATCTCTCTCCCACCACATACCCAACTTCCGACTCGACGCACACCAAACCAAGTCGACACCTCCAACCCAAACCCCAATACCCTCCTTTCGCCAAACACCATCCCAACCCATCCTTCCCACCAATCAACATCCCACCAACATCCCAACACCCAAACCCAAACACACCACCATGTCCACACCCCACCCCCCCCCCCCCCCCCCCCTCCGCCTCACCGCCCTCGCCTCCACCACCCTCGCGCTCCTCCTCGACCGCCAAAAGGGCCGGCGCGTCGACGACGCGCGCATTCGCCGCAACTTGGAGCTGATCAGGAACGGGCTGGCTGCTGCGAGTGCGAATGGGAATGCGAACGGGAATGGTGCAGGTGCGAACGGGAATAGTGCGGGTGCGAATGGGAATGGTGCAGGTGCGGGTGCGAACGGGAATGGTGGGAGCAGTGGTGAGAACGAGAACGGCCTGGACGAGCTCAAGAAGCAGTACGACGTCATGCGCGGGATGTTTGGGTGCGTTCCCACCCTCCTTCCCTCCCTCCCATCCCACCCATTCCAAACATGCATAGGCTACCGCCGGACGACCCCACCCCGGATGCGGATGCGGTACCGTATCGTGATTCGCCGTTTAGGTGCGTTGTTGGCTCTCCCTTGTCTCCATCCCGTTCGTTTGTCGCCTTCGCCCGCCCACTCGCCCGCTCGCTCGCATGCTCGCTAACGCTCACCCACAGATCACCCACGCCACCGCCGACATCGGACGCGCCATACCGGGACGTGCCCGACACGGAGCTCTTCCAGGAGCAGCAGCGCTTGATGCACGGTGCGTTCGTCCTCCCCGCCCCGCATTCCGTCATCCCCACCCCGCCCTTCGCGTCTCCGTCCCTCCCACCTACTAGTCCCCCATCCCGTCTCCCCCCTCCCCTCTTGTGTCCCCCTCCCTCCCCTTCCCTCTTCCCACCCTCTCCTCTCCTCCCCTCTCCTCTTGTTCCTCCCCTCCCCCTCTCCTCTTGTTCCTCCCCTCCCCCTCCCAACTCACTCCCTCCCCCTCCTCACTCCCTCCCCCTCCTCCTCCCCTCCCCCTCCCCTCCCACCCCCTCCCTCCCCCCCTCCCAACCCCACTAACCCCTCCCTATTTGTGGACTCACTAACCCCCACCCACAGACCAAGACACGCACCTCGACACCCTCGCGCACTCCATCTCGCGGCAGCACCTCCTCAGCACGCGCATCAACTCCGAGCTCGACGTGCACGCCGGCCTCCTCGAGGCGCTCGAGGAGGAGGTCGACTCCACCTCCGCGCGCCTCGGGGGCGCGCGGCGCAGGATGGATGGGCTGGTTAGGGGGGTGAGGGGGAATGGTTAGTGTGTTTCTTTGGCCGTCTCCTCAATGCGCGTGGCTCGCATCGCTCACCCACACCCCACAGTATCGACAGTGACCATCGGGGTCCTGATCCTCGTCCTCTTGGTGTTGATCGTCATCTTCAAGACTTGACGTCGGGATGTGATCAAGACCTAACGTCGGGAGGTGATCAAGACCCAGCCTAGTTACTTACCGGAGGAGGAGGGTATTCGTCCTACCAGAGGAGGGTTCCACATTACCGGAGGAATTGAAGGAGCTTATCATCCGCATTACCAGAGGAGGGCATCCACATCCTGTAATATGTATTTCTAGTATTCCCTTTCCTACACAATTCCATTCACGCACCACCGTGACTCCACTGCCAAGTTGGCGATGGAACCCACCCGACTTTCCCTCTTGACTTGACTTGCCGTAGCGAACATATCCCAAAACCTCAGCGCTCAGCGCGCCAATCCTTCATTTAAATTGCTGCATGAGCCACTTATCCCACAACAGTGACTTGAGCGTGCCAAATGGAGGTATCGTCGTAGATTGCGCGCCCCATTTTGTGTCTTTCATCCGCCATATCATAATCATGTGGGCTATGAACATGTGTAACTGTTTCTCTCACACGTGCGCATTCGGTTTTCCGGTGTGCTCTGCTCCTCCCAGGACGGGCACCGTGACATTTCTCCTCCTCGTTATTCCACTTTGCATTACTCTGACTCCTGTCGAGATTCCGTTCCACCATCTGCCCTCCTTCCTCCTTCCTTCCCCGTAGGCACCCACCCAATCCTCCCTCCCGCTCTTCCTCTGTCCGTCTCAATCACACAGATCCCTTCCCTCCCCTTCCCACCCACCCAACCCATTGACATCGACACAAACACCCTATCTTCCTACCCACTTCCTTTCCATAACTAATAAATACAATTCCCATACCAAAAACATACAACATAACAACGTCTAACTTTTTTGTCAAGTCGAGGGTATCGCGTCCGCGTCTCTTTTGCACTTCCCACCCATCCACCCCTTTCACACCACGTACACACCGCACCCACCACACGCCACCACACCACACCCACACCACGTACACCGCACCCACTGACCACACCACCACCCACTGACTCTTCCCCAAAGCCATGCGTATCATCCCCACCCACCCTACATCCCACTCGGATAACTAACACTCTCGCTCAAATGCTCCCCCGTCGGGTTATACGTGAACCCCCTAAACTGGTCCTGCACAGTCTCCGACAGCGCCGAGTCCGTGACCACGCTGTCCTGCGGCTCCTCGTTCGTGAAGTCGGTGTCAAAGTTGGCCACGTCGAGGACGGATTCCTGCGGGGTGGGGGGTGGGGGGCGTTAGTGAACGAAGCAAATGAAAGAGGGATGAAAAGTAGGACAAAGGATGAAAGTGGGTGGACGAATGGACGCAAACAGGTAGGAGGGCAGGCAACTCACCACACTAGGCTTAAACGGCGGCGGGTACCTCTTCGCCAACAGCCGCCCCCAATCGATATACTTCGCGAAAAACGCATGCCGCTTGATCTCCTCGCCCCCGTTCGCGCCCAGCCGCCGCGCCGGGTCCCGCTGCAGCAGCCCCGTCATCACGCTCCGCGCCTCCGCGCTCATGTCCGGCGGGAAGTTCAAAGGGTCCGTCAGGATCCGCTGGTACATCGTGTTCACGTTCTCGTCGTAGAACGGCGGGAGGCCCGTCTGGATGTGTACATTAGGAGAGGAAGAGGGAGGGAAGGCGGGACACACCATCATCTCATACAACAACACCCCCAGCGTCCACCAATCCACCGTCTTCGTATACCCCTGGCTCTCAAGCAGCTCCGGTGCGATGTACTCTGGCGTGCCGCAGAACGCTAATTTTCCCATCAGAGGCGTGCATGCGAACACCGACCCAAAATTGACTCACTGTTCGTCTTCTCCGTCTCGGACATGTTCAGCTTACACAGACCTTAGCGTGGGCGTGGGTTAGTCACATTGACCACGGGCACCGAACGGTGACGCACCGAAATCACACAACGCGATGTGTCCCGTGTAATCCAGCAGGATGTTCTCCGGCTTCAAATCGCTGTGATGACGAAGTGAGTGAGTGAGTGAGTAAGTGCGGGACGGGACGGGGAGGGTGATGACTGACCGGTACACAACATTAAACCCGTGCAAATGCTCCAGCGCACACAGCAGCTCCGCCGCGTAGAACCTGCTCCGGTCCTGGTCAAACTTGCCCTCCCGCTGCAGGTGGTAGAACAGCTCTCCTCCATTGACTGATTATCCAATATGAGAATTGTACCCGAGAAGATGACTTGGAAGGGGGGGGGGGGGGGGGGCAAACGCACCAAACGACATGACCAAATACAACTTATCCGGGTTCTGGAACGAGAACTTGAGCGGGACGATGAACGGGTTGTTCACCAGCGCCAGCACCGTCCTCTCCGCCAGGATATGCGTGATCTCCCCGGGCCGCTGCGCGATATGCGCCTTCCGTATAGTCTTGAGCGCATACACCCGCTGGGTGTCCTTCTTCCGCACTTGCATCACCTTGCCGAACGAGCCCTTCCCAATCACTTTGAGCAGATCAAAGGCGTCGATGGTGAGCAGCTCGTTGCGCGTGGGCTTGAAGTCGATCTTGAGGTGGAAGGAGCCCGCGCCTGCCGTGGCGGCGTACCACTGGTCCGAGGCGTGCTATGATATATAAGCGTCAGCATCATCAGCGAGGAAAAGAAGGGGTACAGACGCACATGCCCATCCAGCATCGGCGTGAGATCCACGCGCGCCATGAGGAGATCGTTGCCCATATCATCCGCGCCCTGCACCGGCGCCGTCCGCAAATACGCCGACACCGACACATTCGACGTCCGGCTCACATCGCTGCGCACCCATACACCATCAGCACCCCATCACACAACGATTGGGAACGCACAAATTCGCCCGATAGTTCCACACCGGGCACGCCAGGTCCCCGCCCATAGCGTCGATCAATATCTCGTTCTTGTCAAACTCGAGCACGACGTAAGGCAACCACCAAAAGCGCTTGCGCTGCATGCTCTCCCTGTTGCTCGTGCTCTTCCGCGTGGGGGGCGTCGTCTCCAGTGCGTGCTGGATCACGGTCGGGACGGGGACGTCCGGCGGGAGCGCCAGCCCGCGTCCTATCACCATCACGGGTGAGCTGCAGTCGGGTGGGGACGGACACTGGACAGGACGTTACCAGAGAAGATCCGGATAGTGAGCATCCCGCTCCGGAACTGGTCCACGCCCGGCGGCTTCGGCGTCGTGGGCCGCGACGGGATGGGCGTCGCACTGCGGGAGATGATCCCATTCTCCTTCGTTTCCTTCGTTTCTGCCTTGCGATCAGAGGGGGAAATTGGCGCTAGGACTAGGACTAGGACTGACTTTTGCCGGGTCTCCAAGACATTTGGGTGTTGGTCGAGGTGAAGAGGGTGTAGTGAGAGAGTGCCGCTTGGTAATGCGATCATGCAGATAGCAATCCCAATTCTGATCCTATAAATAAATGATGCAACAGTTACGATACAGCCTACTGCTACTGTCATTCAATACTTGGTAGATGGGATGGCGCCTGTCAATTTCGATAGATAGATACATCTGCTCCCGGCTCTGAAATGACTCGGAAAGCATCCCATTTGTTCGTCGTACGACCGTAGTTTCTATCAGGACCTCCGAAATCAACGCCCCAAACTGATAGCGCTAACCATCTCAGGTATGATCACTCTCCCCAGCAGAACTGTTGAGTTGGGGAAATGAATGACAATGGTTGAAGCTGACGGGGTCATCGCATCTGTTCGCCACTCAAACCGGAGATCCTGAGACCGAATCGACGGCCATCTATAGTCCCGCATTCAAGCCCACAGTACGTAGTAGCTTGTCCCGAACAGAAGTGTCCAGGTAGATATGAATGGTAACATTATATCAGATCAACAAATTCTATAATCCTGGAAGTATATCTGTCAGCCAAAGTCCAATATTCCTCGGCCTGATAAAATACTCCGCACCTAACCATAATATGGCGCCGTCTTCAAATCCTCACTGACGCGTCTAACCGTCTCCACAGCCCATACCTCCTTCTCATCCCCCCTTTCCCGCTCCGAAAGAACAACCAACGCCAAAAACATCGTATACCAAAGTCTCTTCGTCTTCTGCCTCGCAAACACGATCAACTGCTCTCCCCCGCCCGATTTGTACCCCTCCAACATCGCCTCACTCGGCGCCTCCACAAACAACGCCTCCAGCAGTGGATCGCCCCACACCGCATGCCCCACCTGAGGCGGAAAAGCCGCGATGACAGGCTGCGGATGCAGCTTGAGGTATATATCCTCCTCGGACCCCGTGAACCACACCAACGACGGCACCTCCACGTCGTCGAACAGGAAGAACGCAATCGCCCTCGAGAACGCGCCCCGGATATCCGAATACGCAAATTCGTACCCCCGCGCCTCCGCCTCCGCGAGCACACCGTCGAATAGCGCCGTGAACGTCTCCTGCCAGCTATACGACGGATCCGCGGGCTCCTTGATCGAGGGCAATCCGTACCACTCGTTCATCACACCGCTATGCAGCTGCCCCAGGAACTTGCCGAGGTACAGGTCGATGAGGACGGTCTGCTGGGGCGTGAGGACGTTCATCTTGCGCACATCCGCCAGGGAGACGATGCTCGTGGAGGTTATCGCGTCAACGGCGGTCATCAGGTAGGGGAAGGGCGCGATGGTCAGGGAATCGTCGACGTATGGAGTAGAGATGGGGATGCTACTGCTCTTGCTGATGAGCGAGATGAGATGGGACGAGACATCCAGAGGGTTCGGGTGGTACGCGGAGCCCATGTCCACCGAGGAGAATACGGTGATGAACGACGAATGAGTGGCGGCGACGCCCTCCGCTTCGGCGAGATCAACGATAAACGTTTTGCTCGACTTTGTGTAGCTGGGAGATCAACGGATGAACTACATACTTGACGAAGGCCAGAGAGTAAACCCACCTGAATCCATTATTGTGGATCTGATCCAGAGCTACAACTATCATTTTGGTGGAATGATGTTTGTCGATAATCGCCTGCGCATCTTCCTTGCTCAAGGTGACAGACGCCTCCATTACTAACATGCGCGAGCTGTAAGACACGGATCGACGTTGACTGTGGTCGCCGAAAGCTCAAGCGCAAGAAGCACTACGTAGTACTTCGTCGCGGTCGTCTGAACTTGAAGGTGAAATGCATGTCACGGTATGACGTAGACCTGATATTGACCGTGTGCCGCCAGAGCACTTTACGGCGGCAGTATTTTACCTCCCAAAACAGTTCGAAGTTGGCAGAACGTCTTCGAGCCTCTGGGGTGCAATAATGATTGATAGACATAGACTTAAATACAGATTCAGGAGAACTCTCGTCAACGGAGAGACAAAAGCAGGAGCGATAGTGAGAGAGTAAGTTTCAGCGAATGAAGGTCACGGATTCGGATGAAATATGAAATATGAAGACGCTAAGTATCGTAGAACTGCATTCATGCTTTCTTATTTCCCCTGGCGGAGGAACTACTCGTCGCGGTCCACTCCGCCAGTTCTTTCTGGTAGGCATCATTGAACACCTGGTGGAATTGTCATTAAATGAGGACGCGTGAGCAGCAGTGGGAGCGTACCTGCTTCTCGGATGCAGGGAGAGCCTTCCAGTCGACACCAGCCTCTGCGAATGGGAGTTTGCCCGTACGATCCGTACGACCCGTGGACAAGAGATATCTGGAGCGATGTCAGCCCGGGACGACAGCGATGGAGGACTTTCATTACCTGATGAAACCATTCACAGGCCTCTTGGGTATGTCGGGGTTGCGTGGCTTGCGAAGGGTCCTGTACTTTGGGTACCTGCGACGATATTCCCTCGCGATGGCCGTCGGGGTCTTCTCAAACCACTCAGTGAGCGCCTTGGTGTACGCCTCGCGCTCGGTCAAAGATATCTCCTTGTAAACCTGAAAATGGTCAGGTCACAGGCGCGCTGAAGGACAAAGCACATCACCTGTTTCTCTTCGTCCGAAAAGCTCTTCCACTTAGCCTGCGCATCGACGAGTAGCTTGCGGTTGTGTTCAGAGTCATCTAGTCGGGGGCTGACAGCGTCAAACGCCTCCGCCATGAAAACCCCCAGAGAGCTCTTGTAGCGCTTCGGAGGCCCGACCGTACCACGGGGTATGACGGCTAACGCGTGCAGATGAGGAGAGGCTCTATGAGCACGCGACGCAGAACTCACTTTTGGTCGGTTTGGCCTTGGGTTTAGGCTTAGCTTTGGCCTTTTTCTTGGCGGCGGGCTTCTTGACAGGTTTCTTCGCGGCGGGCTTCTTCTTCGCGGCGGGCTTCTTCTTCGCGGCGGGTTTCTTCGCGGCAGGTTTGGTCTTCGCGGACGTCGTCTTGGCTGTCGCGGGCTTAGCCTTGGCCTTGGTGGCAGCAGCCGGGAGGAGGGAGGCTGGAGACGTTACGAAGGTGCGTGCACCAACGGAGAGCAGAGGTCGGCAAGCGATAGGCGTGGCGAGACGTGTCAGAGTCAGGCTCCTGGCCGACGCAGGTAGCCCAGCTGCTGCACGGGCCCGTAGAATCGAGAACATGAGTCGTGCTCTTGGTTGTTGGGAGAAAACCGCGTTGATATTAGGGTGACTTGGGTCACACCGTGATGTCTTTGCGTGTTTGGCAAATCCATCTAATTGACTTGGCTGCTTCCCGCCATCATGGCCCTACCTGTCGGCCAGCTCGAATCTCTCAAGTTCAAGATTCACCAGACCCTAGAATCTGTCCAGGCTCTCCAGAGGACGCTTGACATGGCCCTGTATCAGAATGCTATGCCTCCGTGGCCAGATATCCTCTCGAAATACAACATTCTTCTCTCCCAAACTCACAGTCTCTCTACTTCCCTTGTCTCCCCAATCCAAGCCAAATCTGCAACTCCCGCCTCACAGTCCAATCCTTACGAGCAGATGGCGCTCCATCCCAAAGAATCTGATGTCGACGGTCGCGTCATGAACCTTCTCCGAACACAGCAGATCATGTCTGTCCTGGACATGGAGAACGCCACTATCAGGCGTCTCTCCGAGCACATGGTCACCCACGGCTCTGTGGGCGTTATGAGCGACGCGCCTGTACCCCTGTCCGCGACCACCTCCCGCTTTGGCGCGATTCCCAGGAAGCCGGAGTACGAGGACGTGTTAGCAGAGTGCCTGGAGATCAAAACCGCGCATGACCAGCGTGTAGACCGTGCTATCCGCGCCGTGACGATGCTTCGAGAACAGCATGACTGGAAGCAGCGCGTTGAGGTGGAGATCGAAGAGCCGGATGAACTGGACTGGGACCCTCGGTTACAGAACGGAGAGAACATGGACGTGGATGAGGAGGAGGGATCCAGCGACGAAGACGAGGTGGACGAACACTTGCATGGCGATGGTGCCAGCGACGACGATACAGCGCATATGGTAGAGTGGTCAGTATAGCTTTCCCACTCGGTTCCTCTACTTACGCCAAATCCCGCAGATCGTGTGTGACAAAACTCAGTTGATGCATCTTTCGGTGTCTTTCGCGCTATCATGCTTGCCGCCAAGCTTCATTTCACGTTCCATTGCCACCGCGTCAGGTCCACGGCGCGTCATCTTGCGTCAAGTACCGTTGATGGAATGGAAACCCGAGTGAAGATCTCGTCGTGCGCACATGCGAGACTCAGAGGGTGAAGAAGCAGCTCTGAGGGAAAAGACGCGTACATAATTTCCGTGGCACGATTGAAGTCGTGTATGATTGTATTACCAGACAGCCTTTGCTTCGTCAACGGCTCCGTTCATGGCTCTCCGCTTTCCTCCTCACCTTGTGTTCTGTAGCGGGACACCTGGTGTCCGCAATATCATTGAATATGGAACATGCTCAGACATGTTCCCTGTGCCGATGCCGCTGTAACGGAGTTGATGATTGACCCGATGTTCACAATCATCTGCATGTGGTTGGCCGAAGCAGGGGGCGGGGAAATGCGGATGAAAGATACAAAGTGTGATGTAATCGGGGGTGCCCAATCACAAGGCGATCTTTTTGGTTTTCCACCTTTCCTTCGTTCTCCATTGATCTCCTTCGTCTTGAGGCGTAGCCGAGATGTTCAACCTCTCCAATCGCACTGCGAATGCAGTTCGGTCGCTCCAGCGCCTGGCTGCTGGCCTGGCCACCGTTGCGCCTCGAATTGGCGACACCAAGGTCGCGATGTCACTCTTGGAAAAGGGTGCCTACATCAACTACCAGCGCATTGAGGACAATGTCGCCATTGTACGCGACAGGTGCGTTTTTTTTTCTTTCCTTCTCGCCTGCCAGACTGACGGCGACTGCCTAGACTCAACCGCCCTCTGACGTTGTCCGAAAAGATCTTGTACGGTCATCTTGACGATCCTCATGGTCAGGATATCGAGAGAGGGACGAGCTACCTCAAATTACGACCCGATGTAAGTTCTACTTGGCTTTGCCTCCGTTGTGTACCGCTGACACACACCACAGCGAGTCGCCTGCCAGGATGCTACTGCGCAGATGGCCCTTCTCCAGTTCATGTCCGCGGGTATGGACACTGCCGCTGTCCCGACCACTGTCCACTGTGACCATCTCATCGAGGCACAAATTGGCGGTGTGAAGGATCTTGCACGCGCTATCGACATCAACAAGGAGGTTTACGACTTTTTGGCTACCGCAACGGCAAAGGTATGTCTGTTCATGTGTTTTGCCTCCAACAAACGGCTAACCGGACTTTCACAGTATGGACTCGGTTTCTGGAAACCTGGATCTGGAATTATTCATCAAATTATCCTGGAGAACTACGCATTCCCTGGTGGATTGATGATTGGCACTGATTCGCACACGCCCAACGCTGGAGGCCTTGGAATGATTGCTTGTGGTGTTGGAGGCGCTGACGCTGTTGATGTCATGGCCGGCATCCCATGGGAGCTTAAGTGCCCCAAGGTCATCGGTGTCAATTTGACTGGCAAGATTGGTGGATGGACTACTCCAAAGGGTACGTACCGTTATCACGAACACGGCATTGTGTCTGACGTGTTCCACAGATGTTATTCTCAAGGTTGCTGGTATCCTGACGGTGAAGGGCGGAACTGGTGCTATCGTCGAATACAAGGGTCCCGGTGTCGAGTCGCTGTCTTGCACGGGTATGGCCACGATCTGCAACATGGGTGCTGAAATCGGTGCTACCACCTCCATGTTCCCCTTCAACAACCGCATGGTCGACTACTTGAACGCCACCAACCGTCACGACATCGCCAACTATGCCAAGCAGTTTGCTTACAACCTCAAGGCTGATGAGGATGCCCAGTACGACCAGGTCATCGACATCGTAAGTCACTAAACTGTTCATGATGTTACGCGTTCTCATCCGCTATGTAGAACCTCTCCGAACTTGAACCCCACATCAACGGTCCCTTCACTCCCGATCTTGCCACCCCTCTGTCTAAGTTCGCGTCTGAGGTCAAGAAGAACGGCTGGCCGGAAGAACTCAAGGTTGGATTGATCGGTTCTTGCACCAACTCTTCGTACGAGGACATGTCCCGTTCCGCATCCATCGCCAAGGAGGCTGCCGCCCATGGTCTCGAGGCCAAGGCCAAATTCACCATCACCCCCGGTTCCGAACAGGTTCGCGCCACCATCGAGCGCGACGGACAGATCGCCGCCTTCGAGGACATTGGTGGACTCGTTCTTGCCAACGCTTGCGGACCTTGCATTGGACAGTGGGACCGTCGCGATGTCCCCAAGGGTGAAGCTAACTCTAGTAAGTTGCTCAGTACAATACAAAATGATCTCTATCTCACTTATTTCCAGTCATCACCTCCTACAACCGTAACTTCACCGGCCGTAATGACGCGAACCCCGCCACCCACGCCTTCGTCGCCTCGCCCGATCTCGTCACCGCCATGGTCTTCGCTGGATCTCTGACTTTCAACCCTCTCACCGATTCCCTCACCGGCACTGACGGCAAGCCCTTCAAGTTCAGCGACCCAACTGGAAACGAGCTCCCTCCCCGTGGCTACGACCCAGGCGAAAACACCTTCCAGGCTCCTCCCGCTGACCGCGCCAGTGTTTCCGTCGCCGTTGACCCCAAGAGTGACCGTCTCCAACTCCTCTCGCCCTTCCAGCCTTGGGACGGAAAGACCCCCACCGACCTCCCCGTACTCATCAAGGCCCAGGGCAAGTGCAGTAAGTAACCGCTCTGATGTAGTGGCCTTCCATTAAGCGCTGTCTGTAGCAACGGATCACATCAGTGCTGGCGGTCCCTGGTTGAAGTACCGTGGTCACCTCCAAAACATCTCTCGTGAGTTACCTTTGGCCTCTTCATGTGTCTCACGCTGACAACTATCTGTGTAGAAAACTGTCTTATTGGTGCCATCAACGCTGAGAACGGCGAGGCGAACAAGGTCAAGAACCAGGTCACTGGTGAATGGGGAGGTGTTCCTCAGACCGCCGCCTACTACCGCGATAACGGCATCAAGTGGGTCGTCATCGGTGACCACAACTACGGTGAGGGTTCGTCGCGTGAGCACGCTGCCCTCGAACCCCGCTTCCTTGGCGGTCTTGCCATCATCACCCGCTCATTCGCCCGTATCCACGAAACCAACTTGAAGAAGCAGGGCATGCTTGCGCTGACCTTCGTCAACCCCGAAGACTACGACCAAATTAAGCCCAGTGACAAGGTCGACATTGTCGGTCTTGATACCTTCTCTCCTGGCAAGAACCTCACTCTGCGGGTCAAGCACGAGGACGGTTCCTCTGAGGTAAGCTTACTTTACCGTAATCCTCTTCTCGGGCAGTGACTGACGTTTCCTAGGACATCGCTCTCGCTCACTCCTTCAATGAAGGCCAAATTGCCTGGTTCAAGGCTGGCTCTGCCCTCAACCTCGTACGTTCAATTGTATACTCCTTGCCCTTGTCTTATACTCGTACGCAGATGGCCGCAAAAGCTAAGGGCAACTGATTTCTTCCAACATCTATCGGCCCATCAGTATTCAGCATTTTCCATAGCATGACGCTCTCACTTCCTCTTATACCTCCACGCCCCGCCGACCAGACGAATTCACGACTTTGTACTCGCTCTCAATTGGTCCCTTGATTCGTACTCTAGTACCAAGGGATCTGTAATTTTATCTTCCCCTATTGTATATAAATCCAATAAAGGCATCGCCATAGGCTTTGTCAATTCACAACCGCGCTCGTCTGAACAGTGAAGGCCCTACCAAGGTGTCGTGATTGTTCCCGCTTCAGGACGATCCGACGATGTGGGCATAGGCCTTTCTCCTGCGAATTTGGCGGACCCTCCAATGACGGCGGTATCGGGAATGCTATTGTAAGTCCGCTGGCGCGACCTGGCAGGCTTTGGCCTACATACGTAGTTCAGTATTGAATTAAGTTGATTGGCAGGCGAGTGATTCGATAGAACGAGCAGGGAACGAGCCTCTATCAAATCTTTGACGTGTTCGAGGATAAAAATACCTCCATCTCTCAAGTGCCATCCTCCTTGACTCTTGAGGACACGCGCAGTGGTCCCCGGAAGGATCTGCTGTTCTGCGTTGCCCAAAGCCCCGATCTCTTGCGCGACAGGAAATTAGCGTCTCATGGGTCAGTGTCTCGATTCACGGGGCAAGTCATCTTGTCACCTTCCTAATCGCTCCGCATGTCTCGGTCATGTCTAGTTCATTCACTCAAATCCTTACCAGCAGACGTACTATAGGCCTGCCCGAGCTCGACGTTGGGCACCCTATTCAACAACTCTTCTATCAGAGATGCGCTCAGTGGTGCGGCAGCGACAGTACAGTAACGTATACATGAGAGACCGTTAACTTATGCCTTGTCTCCGGATGTGCAATTAGGCCGATTCAATGTTGTTTTGATTGCGTAGGAATACGAGTGCCTGACGAGTGCTAAACCTTGCATGATAAGACTGCTAGAGGCGGAACCAATCTTTGATATATCAATAACAACTCACAGAGAGACTAGCACCTCGCCATCCCCGCGCTGGAGAGTATGGTTGAAGCCTCACGCTAGATGTGTCATCTGGTATCTTTCTATGCTAGCTGGAAAAGTTGAAAACCGTCGCGCCACAACCAGTGACATCTGTTATAGCAGAGTTTCAGTGCTTTCAAGGGACCTGTACAGCGCCGCTTACTCCCGCATAGATGTGAAAATGTAACTTCCAGAAAGATCAACATGGTGACAGATGCAATAGGCGTCGTTGACGACTCACATTGAACACAAGACCGTATATGTCTCATGATCAGTAGGTATCTGCTCGATCATATCATCGACGCCGACATCCGAGTCAGTGATCTTGCCAGAGACTCGACCACATTCTCAAGGCCTCGCCCTCGCAGACCACATTGCAGTGTCAGAATTCTCAAGCATCTGATGTCTACTGTGGCGTAGCCTGATATACGGTTTTGCGGCAAGATATCCAAAGTTTGACAGCACAATAATATCTGATGGAGCTGCTATACTCATGAGATGAATCACAGCTTAGGACAGAAATTGCAACGTAATGGCTCGTCAACGTTCAAGGTCGTCGTGATGTATTCTGCTCATGTTACTACTAACTAAATGTATTTAGCGTTCAGATTGGATTGATAGCCTGACTATGCAGGACACCAGCCCGGTTCATCATATTGATCACTGCCAGCATAACTGGGAGTACGGTGAATGACTGGATAAGAATCATAATCGCCCGGATACTGCCCAACGCGTCTCTGACCGGCGTTTAGCGAATTTGGGGCTCTGGTCGCATTATCCTTCTGGCGCATCGCATCCTTCTCGACCCATTCCGCGGCTTTCTCGATGGCAGCGACTGGATCCATCTTGTGAATCAACAGATAGCCTTGAATGGCGGCCATTGAAATCTTGTGTTCTGGTATCGAGGCAGCAAAGGTGTTCGCAAGCTCTCTCAATCGGACTGGGGATACCTGAGCAAGGGCATCGATGCCGGAAGAGTGAAGTGATCTAATCATGGTCACTGGGTCGGTGGGGGATGACAATGACGAAGATGAGGGAACGGCTAACTCAGAACTCGGTGGTCCTGGTGCAAGTGGTGCATTAGCTTCTCCAGAGGGGGAATGGTCCGTCGGTGAGTCATCAAGTGCACTTCCTGGCACATAGTCGGGGTTGTAGAAGCGCTGGAACATCTCTCGCATCTGGTATCCATCTGCCAGCTTGAACTCTAGACGAATATCCATTCTACCGGCACGTGTGAGGGCTTCATCCAGAGCTTCAAGTTTGTTTGTCGTCGCAAACAGAATCCGTCCTTGTGGGGCGGCGACGCCATCTATGGCATTGAGTAAGCCACTGAGGGAGACTCTTCGAAGAACAGTGGTCAGTATGGTCCAGTCGAAGATGGGAGGAAGTGAAATGCTCCTACCCTTTGAGAGTGTCAGTGCGAGCCTGTGACTCTGAGTGTTCGTCTCGATTCAGACTTGTGGTGAACACCGCGTCAATGTCCTCGATGAGAGCGATGCATCGTGGCGGAAGTGCACTCATCAATTGAAGCAGGATGTTGTCGTCGATATCACGTTGAGAGAGCGAAAGAACGTATATATCAAATCCAAGCTCGCCGGCGATGGCAGAAATGAACGAGGTCTTTCCAGAACCGGGCGCTCCGTACAATAGATATCCTCGACGGAAGGGCACTCCTCGTCGCGCATACCATTCCGAACTGTTCAAGAAGTCCCGGACATCGTTCATGACCGTTTCCTTGAGGTTCGACTGCAGTATGAGGGAATCTAAGCTTCGGCTTGGACCACTGGATGAAGATTGCCATTGTCCGCTGCGACCCATTTCACATAGACTTTGAAAGATTCAAGAAGGTTTCTGTTTGAGACATGCAAGAACTCACTTGTAGATGCATTGAGAATACACTGTGGTAAATGCACGCTTGTTCTTCGACAAGATGTAGCAGTCTCTCACTTGCTGGAGTAACTCAGTTACAATTTTTCGGCGGAGGGCGACGATCCTAATGACAAAATTAGACATGTTGAAAAGATCCACGTAGTGATATAGTTACCTGACGACAATGGGCCCGTCAAGCCTTTCCTGACTAAACGTGACACGTCGCCATTTGAACCAACAAGAGTAAGTGTAGGGGAAATCTGGAACATATGTGAGGGCATAGATGTGTTTATGTTCCTCAGGAGAATGAGAGAGAGATCCCAGTTCCTGTGTCGAGACACCGTAGGGATGTTTCATGATCTCAAACATGCGAGCTGGTGCTAAGCGATCTGCGATAAATAACCTTAGTCAACTTTTGGCCAGATGAACAACACACCCCATTACCCTTGCTTCGATAGCCAATACATCATCCATGCTGTTCATGACCGGGCCTTGGTCACTAATCCATCAATGAAGAAACACTGGATCAGACTTACCGTGCGTGGAATCCCGTTGGGAGATGGTGACCTTGATAGTCACCGCGTGTAAAAGCCATTGGTGGATGAATGAGTGCCCGAAGGACAAACGATGGTATATCTCATAGAAGACACCCATGATAGCCACATAGATCCACTCGGTCGATTTTGCCAACAGTGGAACATTTGCGGAAAGGGCCTCGAAAGGCATCGTCGTGGTCGCGTTACTATACGATCCACTGCTGCTCACAGTCGCGAGCAGAGTCGCGTTGAATATATCCATGCCACTTTTCAGGGTAGGTGAGAGAGCCGTCAGCACAGCAGTGTACATGTTGGAGGCGACGTGTAGGAGGGTAAGGAAGAGGTGAAAGTTGTAGGAAAGAGGCCATTCCTCATCGACTTTTATAATGAGAGGTACGTCCGTCTGATGATGGGCTGCAGAAGCCCTAGGTAAGTGGTTGAAGCGACACTGTCGATGAACGTCAAGAACGAAGATCTGTGCAACAATCGGGAGTTCAAGAGGGATCAGGCCTTGTTCGGCGTGTATTATCACTATTGTTATGGGGCGCGATCTCAGATCCCACGTCCAATGATAGTTACATACCGCCGTGATACGTGACGCGGCAGCGTGAAATGCCACGCATCGAACTCCGTTCCCTTCCGAAGCCGCAAGAAGAAGTGCCATTGCCTCTAGAATACCTACATGCATGTCCTATCTGTCCGCATGGCGATCAGCTAGCAATGGTCTTCCCTCGAGACGAGAGTTCAAGGAGGGGTTATGCGGGTGCCCACGTAGAGGCTTTGAGCGGGCGGGGTTGTATGCGCGGGATGCAGCTCAACGCCACCATGCAGCACTCCTACGCGCATCATAGAAAGTACCTAGACCGCATTGATGAAATACTCCAAAAGAGCAGCGTAAAAACCTACATTGTGAGCCGCATTTGAGTGCCTGTAAATGCCACCGAAGAACGACCCAGTCATGTCTGAACCACTACTCATGTGGATCAAAGCCGATCCTCCTGGATGTTCCTGCGCAAAGGAAGACGCGTCGTGAATGAATCCAGCGATCAATATGAGGGAGTTTGTTTTCGAGCGGTCCTGGACTAGAAGCGAGGGACGTCACTTAAGTACGAATAATCTGCGATTGAAGTTGCGCCTACATTCTTCCCAGGTCACGACCGGTAGTTGTTCGATGGGTTTCGGCCACTCAAGAGAATCCTGGATGCTCTTCAACTTTTTCAGCTGCATCATCAAAGATCCCTTCGATATCTCGTTCTTCGAGAATCTGCGAAGATGGCTGGCCAGACCCACACCTTGGCATAGGGCAATAAACCACTTAGTCGGGTCGTATTGGTACCACTTGATTGCGTTGCGATAATCCATGGGGAACTGATGGTGAAAGTTGTGGTACCCTTCTCCCATTGTCAATATGGCAGAGAGAAAATGATCGCGAGGGCTCAAAACATCATCGTAAGGCGTGGTCCCCAGAAAGTGAGCGACTGAATTGATACAAAAGGTACTCTGAGCACGAATTGTCAGTTTCGAAAGCGGCTATAAAGCAAGTCACAGACGTGATGGGCGATCGTTAAACGGAAAGCAGCAGCAATGCAGAAGCCGCCACTCCAATCTTCCCAGAGCATCCCGGGAATGGCGGCAGGAACAACGAATGCGAAGAGTATCATGAGATGAAAATACCACTTGTGTTGTGCACGCAGTAAAACGTCCTTGCCCAGATCTGAAACGTCCGCATAACCGGAGTGAAGATCTGTCTTGAATATCATCCACCCAATGTGCGTCCACAGCAAGCCGTGGTTGGAGTTGTATGGATCTTGATCTGTATCGGTGTACCGATGGTGCGATCGATGTGAGCGAGACCACCAATAGCACGAGCCTTGCGCAGCACTTGTCCCTCCAGCTAGCAAGAGGAGTTGAAGGGGATAAGACGCGTTATACGATCGGTGAGACCAAAGGCGGTGATAGCCTGGGTGAATCTTGAGTTCATGGGGCGCATTTGCTATAAACCTTACTGACCAGCAGTTATACCTAAGGGATAGTATACCTCAGTGCGCAGGTCATGAAGTCTAGGTTGTTGAGGACGTACCGAGCATACCAAAGACATAGTATCCCACTGCGAACAGCACCGTCTGCCGACGGTTCTCGAGCCATAAGACTCCGTATAGGCCAATGACCGGCGTCAGAGTGAGAACCAGAAGATTGAACCACCGTACGCCTTTGATCGGAGGAAATCCTTCAACAGCAGCAGCGAGACCTATGCTGAGCATGATGTTCCAGGATAGAAAGTACTGGTATGAGAGACGATTCCCGTACGTGTAGAGCGCAGAGAAGGTTTACGATCGGCTAGTAGCAGGAACAACCGTAGCGATGGCTCTACGATGGTTATAACTCTTCACTTATGGAGCAGAGGTTTTTTGGGGTTTCTCCCGACCTGTGTATTTCCATCTCAGCTTTGTGATAAGGTCCAACGGTCATCAAACGTTTACCTAAACCAAGGTACCCTTATGCTGATAACCAACGGAGTCGTCCCCAGGCCGTTCCAAAGAGTAGACGGAATCACAGTCTTTCGGAAGCGTACCCATTTAGGTGATCAGGCCTTCAGGAATTTCGAAAAAGACACGATGACCACCGGAGCATGGTAACGCCAGCAGAGAGTTATAGAGTGAGAGGAAGAACGTCACCGGAGTTTTCGAGTAAGTCGGCAGGGTCAGCGGGTTCTCATGGCTCGGAAGTTTATTGGGGTGGAAATCCATCGGCAGCGGCGCCTGCGGGTGGGGAAAGTTGTCCATGGGAGCCGTAGTTCTGCATCTGTTTTGTGATGGTGGACCGTTCGCTGAATGCTCTCTGCATGGGGTTTGAAATTGAGTTACGAACAGACATGGCCACGTGGACTGCCATTGTAGCCATCAGCTGATCGTCAGAGATTCTCTTCTTTTGAGCTCCTGCCAGGACCTGCCTACTATTATGTCGAAAGACTCCCAGCCTGTGGAAGTCTCTCATGAGCTCACGTCTTCTCAGTCCACCACAATGTCTAAGCTTCGTATACTAGCAGCTGTTGTGGCCATCGGCGCGTGTCAATGGGCGATTGTGCGTGGCCGTGCAGGAAGCGAAACCTTACAGGTTCAGTCATCGCAAGCAGTCGCAAGTTCCCCGTCCAAGCCCTTCTTACTTTGAATCTCAACCGACCATTTCTCAGTTTGTGGATTTACGCGAATCCGCCACTCTAGGCACCGACGGCGTCTTCCGCGAAGACGCTTTTAGCACATTCTTCAATCCGACCAACTCGACGCCGCCGTTCTTCCAGATATTTGACACTTCGTTCCTCCGAATTCTTGGGGGGAACCCTGTTCTCTACGAGATATCATCAAATGACACCTTTGCCTTTGCACACGAGGCACCTATCTATGACGCGACAACCGATGAAGTGTTCTTTGCTAGCAATGATGGCGGAGCGCTCGGTATGAGCGACCTGGAACGCAACAACCTGGTCAGCAAGATCAACCTGGGTGACGTTGAGAGCCAAATAGCAACTCTCAGTAATGGGTCCTTCGTGGTCAACGTCCCTCCAACGCCGGTGAGCGCATTTCATCGTCCGTTAGCGGACTCGGCAGCGCTGAACAGTCTTCTGACTTTAGCTCGACTTGCCCGAACCGATTCAGATGACCAACGGGGGCACCGGCCCGTATAACTCTTCTCTTCTGCTGATCAACTCTGGACGTGGCCCAAGACCACCCAATGTGGCGCTTGTTAACCCTCAGCCCCCTCACAACGCTACTGTCCTGTTTGATAACTACTATGGTCGTCAGTTCAACTCTCTAAATGATATCAAAGTTCATCCTAGCGGAAAAATCTTCTTCACGGATACAGTGTGAGTGCGTTCCACTCGTGAGGTCTGACCACGACAAATCATCGAATCCATATAGCTATGGATTTCTCAACAACTTCCGCCCACTGCCGTTGATGCCCAATGCCGTGTACCGTTATGATCCTATTTTGGCGACTATTCGCGTCGTGGCCGATGGATTCGCCAAATCTAACGGAATCGCGTTTACTGCGGACGGAGAAACTGCCTACATGTGAGGCATACGCCAGATGATCCGCTCATTACTGACACAAACTTGAAAGTGCGGATACAGGTGCTGCCCAGGGCTTTATGGGTAACAATCAGACCGCGCCAGCCACAATGTGAGAGGTCGTCAATTGTTCACAATGGGCAAAGGAAGCTCAACGATCTTGTTTTCCCAACAAGCTATGCATTCGATGTCGACCCCCAGTCCCAAGTATTCAAGAATCGCCGCATTCTGGCCTACGTCGACGCAGGCGTGCCAGACGGAGTCCAGGTCGATACCAACGGCAATGTGTTCTCTAGTTGTGGCGACGGTGTCCACGTACGTATCACCGTAACGGTCTATGTCTACTACTCTGACCATTACACCCAGGTCTGGAATGCAGATGGAGATTTGCTCGGAAAATTTTTCTTAGGTATGACGTCCGCCAACCACGTATTTGCGGGCCCAGGGAGGCTGGTTATCCTCGCAGAGACGAAAGTCTTCTTGGCGAAGATTGCGGCGAATGTCAATGGTGTGTTGCCCTCCGATTCCAGATGAGGATTGGGGGCTGTCAGTGGGCGGTCGGATAAGCGAGCAGAAGAATCAAGTTACAAGGACGATTTGCTCTGGATCTAAATATGATGTTCGGCTATTCATACCTTGGTACTACCTATGAACAATATAGTTCAAACCATTACTATCGAAACGATAACCGAGCGTCGTTACACCGATGGAATAATTGAGAGATGCCGTATAACAGATACATAGTTTCAATCCCTGTTCGCGCTGCGTAACATATAGTTCGTCGTACTGTACACAGTATATTCAATTACAGTTACAGTCTATCTACATGGATCTCATCAATGCTTTCAGTTACTACACCGCACTCATCACAGTGGGATCACGATGGGGGCGCGCTAACCTCCTCGACTTTGCCTCCCACCCACTTGATTGTGACACTTCCATCCTAAACAAGTATCAGTTGCACGTAGAAAGGCATCCTGTGAAATGACTTACCGCATTGCCGAAGTACGCAGCCTTCGCCATATGGCAGAACAAGCCGACCTCGACGACGCCTGTGAGCATCTTGATGCGTGCCATAATCTTTTTGGACTGTTAAAGAGCGAAAAGACGCTTTGCGAGTACCCAGACCTTGTATGGATCTCTCATGTCATCGTGCGAGAAAGGGGCATCGATGACGAAGTTGCCATTGTCGGTTACAACAGGTCCAGCTGCGAGATGTCAGCAAGTTTATTGACCCAGCATGGGGGACAGGGGCACCTTTTGAGACAGCCATACGAAGAGTAGCGTTCGGCGATCCCAGCATGGTGTGCATGTTGTGCAGCACCTTGGCATATGCGAAGGGGACGACTTCAATTGGAACTCCAGGTTTAAACTAGGCCATGGTGTGAGAAGTTTTTTTTGAGATGCAGTTGACTGACGAACGTTGGTGCAAAGGGTTTCGACATTCTTTCTGTAATCTGCAACAAGGACGAAGCTAAAGCGCTGTTAATGGATTGGACGAAATATGACCGGGGTGACTAACGTGTTAGCAGCCTCGGCCAAGACCTTTTCGCGCAAGTGACATGCTCCGCCACCCTTGATACAGTTGAGACTATTGTCGACTCTGTGTGAAACTTGTGAGCCTTCGTCGGAGTGCTGGCTCATGCTCCGGCTCACTCGTCGGCTCCATCGAGAGTTACATCTATGGTCGGGTATTGGTCAACGTCGCCTAGATTGAGTCCGGATGAGACAATGAGTCCCTTAGATTGGAATCCTGACGGAAAGATAAGAGCCCGGACACAATGGAATTTGTCCGACGGACCTGTGGGGATGAAGACTCGGTCCTTGTTGGCCTCATAACCTTGCATGACGATGCGTTCGACGACATATGGAACGGTGGATCCTGAAAACACAGTGACATCAGATGGCGAGGCATGATATCATCGCGACACTGACCAGAACCAATTCCTATCACCTGGAACTGATGTTAGATGCCATGACACAAAGCGGGAGGACATACCCGGTGCTCTGGCTTGATATGCTGGTCCACTGCTGTCCAAGCAGCTAGCTGTTTTGACTTCTCAATAACGCTGAGCACGCCCGGCTTGATAGGCGAAATCAAGACCGGCTCTGTGCATTCTATCAATCACCTGCGATTTGGAGTAGTGGGCGACGCACGGGTGTTGAGGTTCGTGAAGCCTTCCGTCATGGCGACCTCCAGCGCCGATGGGTTGCTGTATGTTAGACGGGAGCTGCGTGACGCAGTTTAAGTAGAGATATACAGGAATGTAGGGGAAGGAATTTGAAAGGTCCGGAGGTACCTAAGTCAGACTCGGAATGCTCGTCACAGAAAAAAACTGCGTACGAGATGGGGGGCCTGATTTGTTCCGGAAGAGGCATGGTGGAGAAAAGGCGGCGTGGCCTTGAGACGATGAGTCGAAAGAGATTATATATCGTCGTCGTGGAAAGAGACCAAGGGTAGGCTTAGTCCGGAAAACACTAGGCGGCAGGCCACACCCGATCGGTATTATCGGCCCGTAAATACGGACCTACAAAGCGGTGCCTGCAGGCCCTTAGACCGACAACAGACCGACAACGATTCCAACGCTGTCTGGTGCAGGTACAAGAGCGAGCTTTGGAGTATACATTCGGTAAATAATGAATCATGATAGCTAATACTGTAAGTGTCAAATGCGGCCGACTACCGTGCTTGAATGTTACATCTTTAGCAGTCAGCGGGATGTTATAAGTTACCCTCAATTCAGAGATCCCTTTCGAGAACTTATGGATAACTACTAGATAACTACCAGAATATCCTGTGTTTCATGCCTCACGACCCTTTGATGCGAGTATGTTAGGGAGTCTGAGTCTCTCGGCGCCACGTTGAATCCGAAGACGGTGGATGCTGCCAGCCGACGCGATAGGATGGCTGAATTATGAGTTCTTTCAAGGGGCGCAATAGGTCATTCAGCTTCCATAATTCTTTAGACGCGTGCAAGTCGTTCAAGTGGTGGCGGCCGACAGTGGTTGTGCTCACAGTCTGAGCTCAGTTTAGAGCGATGCATATGGCCCCTAATTCACGTGCTCTCCTTCAGATTTTGATCGGGTTTTCTCTGATCTCAAACCAAACGCTCAATCAGATTTCTGACTCACACAAAAGCCCGCACGTATCTGGGCAGTTTCTTCCCTCTCCCTACCATGGCGTCCTCGAGCCCGGACATCTTCAAAGTCTCAATCCTGGGCAAAGAGTCCATCCACTGCGGATTCCATCTCATTCCATACATTGTGGACACCGTCATTACCAAACTCCCATCGTCCACATATGTGCTCGTAACCGACACCAACGTTGCCGGGTTCCATCTGCAGGCCTTCGAGGACGAGTTCGACACCTACCACGCGTCCGCGAATGCTGGGACAACCCAAATGAATGGTTCAGCGAAAGCGGCCAATGCGTACAAATTCCTCCGCTACGTTATTCCGCCCGGAGAGACATCCAAGAGCCGCGAAGGCAAGGCCGACATCGAGGATTTCCTTCTGAGCAATAGATGCACTAGAGACACCGTCATTCTGGCTCTTGGGGGAGGAGTCATCGGAGATCTCGTTGGCTTCGTCGCCGCGACCTTGTGAGTTTCCCTTTGATCATTCCTACACCACTCTCATGTCATTTCAGTATGCGAGGAGTCCGCTTCGTTCAAATCCCCACTACTTTGTTGGCCATGGTCGACTCCAGTGTCGGGGGCAAGACGGCCATCGATACACCTCTCGGCAAAAACTTGATTGGCGCGTTTTGGCAGCCCGAATACGTGTTCATAGACGCCGCCTTCCTTGAAACACTGCCATCCCGAGAATTCTCCAACGGCATGGCGGAGGTCGTGAAGACCGCGGCCATCTGGAACGCCGATGAGTTCTCATCTCTGGAATCTCGCTCAACCGAGATCTTCGCAGCACTGCAGTCGCCCTCTACCTCCAACGCCGGTCGCACCGATGATACGCGTTCGGAAGCTCAGCAGCTCCTACTCTCCGTCATCGTGGGCTCCATCTCCGTCAAAGCCCACATTGTCACCATCGACCCTACGGAAAAGGGATTGCGAAACCTCGTAAACTTTGGTCACAGCATCGGCCATGCCATTGAGGCCGTTCTAACGCCCACCATTCTTCACGGCGAATGCGTCGCCATCGGAATAATCTTAGAAGCGGAACTTTCGCGCCAAATGGGCATATTGAATCAAGTCGCTGTCGGCAGGTTGACGCGATGCTTGAAGGCGTATAATCTCCCTGTCTCAATGAGCGATCCTCGTATCTCCATCCTCCCTCAGGCGAAGGACTTGACTGTTGATCGTCTTCTCGATGTTATGCGCGTCGACAAAAAGAATGCCGGGGCGGAAAAGAAGATTGTCATTCTGGAGCGTATTGGGAAGACATGGGAGGAGAAGGCGACCGGTGTGCCGGACGAAGTAATCAAGAAAGTCCTTGCAGAACAGGTCGTTATCATTCCTGGGACGCCTAGTAGGAACCCGGTGACCATGTCCACCCCAGGATCCAAGAGTATCTCGAACCGTGCACTTGTGCTCGCTGCTCTTGGAGGAGGCACATGCAGACTTAGAAACCTCCTCCATTCGGACGACACCCAGGTCATGATGAGTGCTCTCATGGACCTCAAAGTATGTCAGGACTTTCCGATGTGAATCCTCCTCTCATTCCTATTCACAGGGTGCGAAGTTCTCCTGGGAAGATGGCGGCGAAACCCTCGTCGTCGAAGGCGGTTCTGGCCGCCTTTCACTCCCTCCCAAAGGCAAAGAAATTTACCTTGGGAACGCTGGTACTGCCGCGCGTTTCCTCACGACGGTCTGCACTCTCGTCTCAAAGGACCCATCTTCCACCGCCTCGACCACCGTCATCACCGGCAACGCTCGTATGAAACAACGACCCATCGGTCCTCTGGTATCCGCTCTCAAGTCGAATGGGAGCGAGATCGATTACCTCGAATCCAGTGACTGTCTTCCTCTCTCGATCGCACCGAACGGATTGTCTGGCGGAGAAATCCACTTGGCCGCTAGTGTCTCCAGTCAATACGTGTCTTCCATTCTCCTTTGTGCGCCCTACGCGGCAGAGGCCATTACCCTCCACCTTACCGGAGGACAGGTCATCTCTCAGCCATACATCGACATGACCATCGCGATGATGAAAAGTTTCGGTATTGAGGTCGTCAGGAGGAAAGAAGAGGTAACTGGCCGCCTTCTGGACATCTACGATATTCCCAAGGGTGTATACGCTAACCCGAGCATCTACAACATCGAGTCCGATGCGAGCTCAGCGACTTACCCCCTAGCCATTGCGGCAGTCACCGGTACGACATGCACCATCGAGAACATCGGATCCGAGTCCCTCCAGGGAGACGCCCAGTTCGCCAAAGGGGTGCTCGAGAAGATGGGATGCCAAGTGACGCAGACAGATTCGGAGACGACCGTCACCGGACCGCCAGTCGGTCAATTGAAGGGACTCGGCGAGATTGATATGGAGATCATGACGGACGCCTTCTTGACCGCCTCTGTACTCGCCGCATGTGCTTCGGGTTCTTCTCGTATCCGCGGAATCGCGAACCAAAGAGTCAAGGAATGTAACCGGATCAAGGCCATGATGGATGAATTGGGTGAGTCCATTTTTTAGACAAAAGCCTATCAGTACTTATGGGTCCACATCAGCCAAATTTGGAGTCAAAACGATAGAGTTGGATGATGGTCTGGAGATCGAAGGGAAGCCGATTGATAAGTTGGTGACCGGCGCCAGCGTGCACTGCTACGATGATCACAGAGTCGCGATGGCTTTCAGCGTGCTGGGCTGCGTCGTCCCCGGTTCCATCATTGAAGAGAAGCGTTGCGTTGAGAAGACATGGCCCAACTGGTGGGATGATCTCCAGAACAAGGTACGCATCAGTTTCGCCGGATTACCTCTTTCTGAGTTTCGCCCAGATTGGTCTTCGCGTAGAAGGTGTCGAGAATGCTCAGCCTGCCGCCTCTATCGCGTCCGTGAGCGGAACGGACAACCACACCTCAGATGCTTCCATCGTCCTCTTTGGCATGCGCGGCTCAGGCAAAACCTTTGTTGGCGACCTCGCTGCTTCGGCCTTGAACTGGACCTGCATCGACGCTGATGCCTACTTCGAAGAGAAGCACAAAATAAGCGTACGACAGTTCGTTCACGACCATGGATGGCCAGCATTCCGCATCGCAGAGACTGAGATCTTGGCTGAGCTGCTCACTACTAAGTCAGAGAAACACGTCATTAGTCTCGGTGGTGGGATTGTCGAGACGCCTTCTTGTCGTCAACTGCTGAAGGACTACCGCGAGCACGGACCCGTCGTTCATGTCCTGCGACACATTGACGAGGTACTGCAGTATCTCGGCATCGAAGCTGCACGCCCTGCGTACGGAGAGCCCATCATGGACGTGTTCAACCGTCGCGAGCCTTGGTTCAAAGAATGCTGCAGCCACCAGTTCGTCAACAACGTCGGCTCTACGTCTGGCGAGAACGTTTCACCAATCGGACGGAAACACACCAGCGATGAGATCGTTCGCTTCTTCGGTCACATCACCGGCATCAAGCCCAATTTTCCCCCCAACCTCGCACCCGGGAAGCGTTCGTACTTCCTGTGTCTCACGTACCCAGACATCACGCCGGCGTTGTCGCAAATGGAGGAGCTGACCATCGGTGTTGATGCCTTGGAGCTTCGCGTGGATCTCCTGCGCTCTCCAAAAGACTTCGACGTCGTGGGTCATTACATACCTCCCCAAGCTTATGTTGCGGACCAGATTGCTGCTCTTCGTCGCCACACCCATCTTCCTATCGTCTTCACTGTACGCACTGTCTCGCAAGGTGGATCGTTCCCAGATACCGCTGTACAGGAGGCTGTTGAGCTTCTCAAACTGGCTCTTCGCGTGGGCATCGAGTACGTGGACGTGGAGTTGTCACTGCCTCCACCCGAGATTGAGAAGTTGGCCAAATCAAAGGGCGCGTCAAAGATCATTGCTGCTTGGCATGACTGGAGCGGCAGCATGAAGTGGAACGGGCCTATTGTTCAGGAAAAGTACGACATGGCGAAGAAGTACGGCGACATTGTTAAGATTGTTGGGAAGGCCAACTCGTTGCAGGACAACTTTGAGCTGTTCGACTTTGTCCAGCGTATGAACTCTGTCCCTAACGCGAAGCTCTTCTTGGCGATTAATATGGGTCTGGAAGGACAATTGTCTCGCATCATGAACACCGTCTTCACCCCCGTATCCCATCCTCGCCTCCCTTTCAAGGCGGCGCCTGGCCAGCTCTCCTTCGTTCAAATCCAACAGGCGCTGCACCTGATCGGTCAGATGCCCCCACGGCGTTTCTTCCTCTTCGGAACCCCGATTGCCCACTCTATGTCGCCTACGCTGCACAATACGGCCTTCCACATCCTCGGTCTCCCGCATGTCTATGGCCTACTCGAGACTGCTCAGGTCGGGGAGGAGATAAAGGCCACCGTCACAAGTCCCGATTTCGGTGGAGCCTCCGTCACCATCCCGCACAAACTGGACATTATACCTCTCCTAGACAAGCTGTCCCCAGCGGCTGAGATCATTGGGGCTGTCAACACAATCGTTCCCGTGTTCACTTCTCCCGAACGAAAGACACCCATTCTTTACGGCGACAATACAGACTGGATCGGGATCCGGGGTTGCATTTCATCACGTATCTCTCTTGGTGGCATTCATGCGGCTTTGGTCATCGGTGCAGGAGGAACCGCGCGCGCTGCTATCTTCGCTCTGAGGGAACTTGGCGCCAAAAAAATCTACATCTTCAACCGGACCTACAGCAAAGCCGAGCTCCTGGCACAGACATTCCCTGACGCGAACGTAGAGCCGATCAAGAAGCTCGCCCAATGGCCCAGCGGGAGCGTTCCTCCCAATGTGATTGTGTGCACTGTCCCAGCCACGGAAACAACGACGTCCTTCGACCCCAGTCTTCTCCATTTCCCAGACAGGCTCTTCGATTATCGTGACGGACCCGCTGTGGTTATTGACATGGCATACAAACCGATTGAAACGCCACTGTTACTCTTGGCCAAGGCAACGGCGAAGAACTGGATCGCGGTCCCAGGCGTAGAGGCGTTGCTTGAGCAGGGCTATGGACAGTTTGAGATGTGGACAGGTCGTCGCTGCCCCAAAACCGAGGTCTCTGCCAAGGTATGGGAGAAATATCTGCAGCCATAGATTTACTCTGTCTCTTTGCATCCATCTAGAGTAGTCACATCTGTATGCTTGCGCAAAGTAGAAGTACACCTGTTTGTATCGTAGAATCAACCTGAGAGTGATTCAGAAGCTTAGCAGCTCCGGCAGACATGCGCGCTGGAAAACACAGTGAATGGATTTATCACCGTCGGAATTTGATGTCAGTGATTACTGACAGCGGCGTCCAGATCTGCCGGACACGGTGTCCAATTATAATATTCTGATATTTGTTGACTCGCGTGAAAATTCCTTGTCTTCGTTCTGTGAGCTTGCCACGGCAGGCCGCCCTTTCTGCCCACCGTCCCCGCTCGCCAGTGTTTCGATATGCAGGTCGCCCGCGGCAGTCGTCAAAGTCAGTTCATGGCGGTCTGGACTGTGATAGGCTTCGAATTCTCATCGTTCATTCCCAGTCGCCAGGTCACTCGGTCTCTCTCGTTCTAGAGCGGTGACCTTACGGGGATCTAATCTCTCTGTTCGACGCTCTCTCACGACGACTCAAGCCAGGAGGGCGGAAGAGGTGCGTAGACCGTCCACCATGTCCCGCAGCCCGCATTAATGCCACGCCTTTCCCAGCCGACGATATCCGTGCCTCCCCCTGCTGCCCCGAAAAATTCCAAATGGCGGTCGTTCTTGCAAACTCTCGGTTGGACTACTCTCATCACGGTCGTCGGCGGATCGGGCGTTTTTTTCTACATCACGCAAAAGGACCGTCACCCAGGAGCGCAGCTGCCTTATGATCCCGAGAAGAAGACAATCGTCGTTCTTGGTAGCGGATGGGGTGCCACGAGCCTTCTGAAGACAATGGACACCACGGATTACAACGTCGTGAGTAGTAAACTTTCCGCGTCCTGGTCAACGCTCATGACGCTACAGGTGGTCATCAGTCCCAACAACTTCTTCCTCTTCACTCCTCTCCTTCCTAGCGTCGCTGTTGGCACGCTGACCGCGCGCTCGGTGCTACAGCCTACGCGCTATGTTACCAGACACAAGACTCGGGCTGTCACCGTCATCGAAGCTGACGCCCGTGAGGTCGATGTGAGCATCCTTCCCACGCGCTCCGGTATCCTCCTCATCCTCCGCTGTTTAGCCTATCAAAAAGACCGTCACATTCTCAGGTGCGCACTTTGGCTGGATGGACATACTGGTACTCATTCCTCTCCCCAGATGATTCGGAAATCCAGGGCTCCGTCTCTACTACGACGATACCTTATGACTATCTCGTATATGCTGTTGGCGCAGAAGTCCAGACGTTCGGAATTCCCGGTGTACAAGATAAGGCTTGCTTTATGAAGGAGATTCAGGATGCTGAGAAGGTGCGGCATCACCACCTTTCCGTCGAACTCTAAACTGACACAGTGTATGTCCAGATGCAACGGCGGTTCATGGACTGTAATGATTTTCCTAGTCTTTCTCGGAGGCATAGCTAATTCACCGCGTCGCATCAGGCATGGAATCCGCTGCTTTCCCTGGTCAATCACCTGAAGAAGTCAGCCGGCTCCTTCACATGGTCGTTGTCGGTGGTGGACCGACAGGTATCGAATTGAGTGGTGAAATCCACGACTTCCTCGAAGTATGTCTCGTGATCGTGCTTTTCTGAGAATCAACTGATGTTTCGCGTGCAGGACGACTTGAAGTCGTGGTACCCCGAACTCGCCAGCAAGATTCGCATCACCTTGGTGGAAGCCCTTCCTTCGGTGCTGCCCATGTTCAGCAAACAGTTGATCGACTACACCGAGGAGACCTTCAAGGAGAGTAAAATCGATATCATGACGAAGACCATGGTCAAGGAGGTTAGTTGACCCTTGGCGTAATGTGCAGGTGGCTCCAGCTAACTGGCGCTAGGTCAAAGACAAGTCTGTCATTCTGCAAATGCCCGATAAGAGCATCCAGGAAGTGCCTTGCGGAATGGTCGTTTGGGCTGCTGTAAGGAATGGTCTATAATCTGTCGTCTTCCCATTCACATTGTGTGTAGGGCAATAAGGGCCGCAAGATTACGCAGGATCTCATGGCGAAGTTCCCGACCGCTCAAACGAACCGGCGCGGTATATCTGTTGATGGTAAGGACAATTCTATCTTTTGTCGAGATTGTCTCAATTAACGCTTCGTAGACCACCTTCGCATGGCCGGCGCCGATGGCATCTTCGCCATCGGAGACTGTACAGCCACTTCATATGCCCCCACTGCGCAGGTCGCGTCCCAGCAAGGAGCTTACTTGGCTCGCGTGTTTGCCCAGATCGCTAAGAAGGACACACTGGAATCAAAATTGCAAGCCCTTCAAGATAAAGCACCGACCGTCGTCGCCGAGGAGGACCAGAAGGCCTTCATATCGGAATTGGAAGGCGTCAAAAAACAGATCGACATGGTCAAGCTGAGGCCATTCCACTACTCCCACCAGGGCAGTTTGGCGTAAGTTATCATGTCTCCGTGCCTTCTAGCGTTGACTGACCATGACACAGTTACATTGGGTCTGACAAGGCCATTGCTGACCTGCCTTTCATGAATGGCAATGTATGACCTACGATCTCTTCCGTTTCCAGTTCCTGACGTCCACATTTTAGATTGCGAGCGGTGGTGTGGCCACCTTCCTCTTCTGGCGTTCCGCCTACTTGAGCACCTTGTTCTCCCTGCGGAACCGCGCTCTCGTCGCCAACGACTGGATTTTAACGAAAATATTTGGACGGTACGAAGTTTCTCCGCTTCCAGGACCTCCAGCTCATTGCGCATACTTTGTAGTGACGTCAGTCGCGACTGAGCGTCAAATTCATAGATTCTCCATAGATGCATTTAGAACATGGTACTCTCTTTTTATAATCTGTTATACCAATACTATTCCGACTTGTTGTTCTGCATTCATTAACTACCGAGTAGGGACGGAGACTGGACGTTCTATAGTCGAGACGTTGGGCTATAGGCATGTTGCGTGAAATCGAGCGGAAGGCGGGCCAACGATCTCCCGCCAGCTCTTCCCCCGCTGATCATGAACCGGCAAAACGTTACGGCGAATATCGTTCGGTGGCCTGACTTCTGGACACTGATGTCACTCAACAGTCTATGTGGTATAATGTACGGCGGCGTCCCAAAATAAAGACATCTAGCGCTTCGTGGCGCGAGGCTGGCCAACTGTGGTGAGGTGTGGTGACCGTACCACTTCGATCGTTCTCGGGAGGCGCCGAAGAAGGAACAAGATCGTAAATTTCCTTGCGGAAGCGGGAAGAAGCAGGAGCGGGAGCGCGTCATGTCGGAAAATATAAATATCGTCGTTCACAACTCTCGGTTCTTCCCCTCTTTTCACCCCACTTTCTTTCGATCCACATCAACATGGCTGGGGCACCCGCAGGCTCACCACATTCTGCTTCTGTGACGACCTCTAACAAAGGCGTTTTCCACAAAGCCAACCTTCGAGGCACCTTGTTCTGCTTGGTCTTCGTCCTTGGTGCGGTTCTATATGGGTACGCTGTCCGTTACATGCCTCAGCGAACTCGCCTAACGTCTTCCTCACTCTAGATACGATGGGTACTTCCTTGCTCTTTGTTTTCTCTGCCGCCTCTCTTACCTTCCCACAGAACGTACTTCACGGGTATCCTGGCCATGACAACGTTCAAAAGAGATTATGGCAAAGCGGACAGCAGCGGTACTTACACCATCTCCTCGACGAACCAGTCGCTTTTCGCATCCATCGTGCAAGTCGGCGAGGTCATCGGCTCCCTATCTGCTGGACTCATCGGCGATGCCCGTGGTCGCAAGGGTGCCATGGTTGCCTGTCTCATCCTTGTCACCATTGGTGCCATCCTTCAATTGATCTTGGTCGGCTCCATCCCTCTTCTCGTCCTCGGTCGATGCATTCTTGGCATTGGTGTCGGTATTGTTTCCAACTGTACGACACTCTACCTGTCGGAGATCCCGCCTGCGGCCATTCGTGGCACTATGGTTTCGTCCTGGCAGTTGTTCCTGGCCATCGGTCAGGTCATAGGAGCTGGCGTGGCGCAAGGTGAGAATACCTTACTTTTCATCGACGCCCTCTCTTACACATCATTCCAGGTACCAAGGACTACACCTCGACGTTCTCGTATCGTTTCCCCATCGCGTTGAACATCCTCATCTGTCTCATCATCGCCGGTGGTCTCCTCATCGTACCTGAATCACCACGTTGGTTGTTGTCCAAGGACCGCAAGGACGAGGCGATCAGAGCCCTCGAACGCGTTCACAAGGGCAACCCAGATGCCAACATCAACGGCGAAGTCAAGGTCATCTTGGACGCAAAGGCTGCCGAAGCTAGGGAGAGTGGCGGCGAGAGTCGTTGGGTCGATATCTTCTCCGGTGTGCAGAGACGCAAGTTCCTCGGAGCTTTCGGTATCTTGGTCTGCCAGCAGATCGGAGGTGTTCAGTTTGTACGCGCTTGCCTTTCTTCCCATCCGCCTGTATCTGATGTGCCCGTTGCATTCTTGATTCTGTACTCTTCACATTCTAGATCTGTACGTTGCCTTCTTTCAGTGCGAGTAGCTTTTGCTAACTTTTTTCTAGTCTCTTACGGAACTGTCTTCTTTGACTCTATCGGACAGAGTGACGCTTTCTTGGTTACGGTAGGTAGTTCAAATCATGCGACGACTTTATACTCAGCCAAACTCTAGATCATTACCGACATTGTCGAGGTAGCCGGAGTCCTCGTCTCCTTCTGCCTGGTCAACCGTATCGGTCGTCGACCTCTCTTGCTTTGGACCACTGTCGGAATGGCCGTCACTTTGTTCATATGTGGAGGTCTCGGCACGATTCCCTCTGACCAGAGGTCGAAAGCCGTCAACTCAGTCATCGCCGCCATGATCATCATCTATGTGTTGTAAGGCCTAACTGCACCATTTTCATTCTCTCTCAAACTGACGGTTATACGCAGCATCTTCAATTTGGCTTGGGGACCTCTTGCATGGGTCGTTGCCACTGAACTTGCGGCTGGCAAGAACCGTACAAAGATTATGGTATGCGCGTTTGATGTGTCCATATACGAGTCTAACTCAGTGAAACAGGGCGTGAGCACGGCCAGTTTCTGGATAGCAGCCTTCATTGTCACCTTTACCTTGCCTTACCTGTACAACGACGAGCCCGGGTCGGCTGGTCTGGGTCCTATGATTGGCTTCATCTGTGAGTTTAGACGGCTTTTCGCTCTCAGAGTCTCACGCCTACTGAAATAACTCACTAGATGGTGGTGGTACCGTCATCGCTTTCCTCTTCGTTTACTTCTATATCCCTGAAACTTTGGGTATGTTGCTATCCGCGCGGAAGTGAGTTGAGACTGAACATTTGCCAGGCCGTTCGCTGGAAGAAATCAACATGATGATGGAACTCAAGGTTCCTACTCGGGCCTGGTCTCACTACCAAGCTGGCGTACTCGATGCCAATGGCCGTCCTATAGCCATAGAGCAGCATGCCGCAGAAAGCAAGTCGGGCTTCGCGGGACACAGCGAGTTCGTCGAGCACACCACAGATGAACAGATCAAAAAGGATTCTGCGAGAGTATAATTGTTTCTCGCAGCGGATCAACCTAAGTCGATAATATAATGCCTACCCGACATCTAATAACACGAACACCTCTATCCGCTCACTAGCTCTGGCAGATGAATGATACGACCATCGTATCGTTGCTTATTTTTGACAGACTCCCCTTCCGTGCGACAGGTGGGAGTCGACCTTGAGCCGCGTTGCCCGAGCATATTGACCGTCGTGTGTGTTCCTTGCTGTGTTCCTTGACCTTGAGATCAAACGTACATTTACGAGGCCGGTCTGGGCCATTGAAACAATGAACAAACTTAAACGGAGAAGTACAAAGCACTATTCCCCGCGGAGGACAGCGCATTGCGTAGGAAGAAATACACGTTCATAAGCCAAAGCCGAGCGAGGAAGACGTGCAAGCTTGCGCAATGCGTGTATACATCGTGAGCTTAAGTTCTTACGGCGATATGGAAGAGGCCGCTGGCGGGGATAGCCCGGGCATGCGAACGCCGCGACTCGCGAGCCAATGTTAGGATCGTGGGACCGGTGATTGGGAATGAGGAGACCGCAGACATTCTATGTTTATGCGAAGG
The DNA here is from genome assembly GCA_019915145.1 of Strobilurus orientalis. Lineage (NCBI taxonomy): Eukaryota > Fungi > Basidiomycota > Agaricomycetes > Agaricales > Physalacriaceae > Strobilurus > Strobilurus orientalis. The sequence goes on along the minus strand of JAHLML010000018.1, from coordinate 254,803 downwards.
CAGTTGCCACCAGGGCAAGGAGTAAGTAGCTCAATTGCAAGTTGAGTTCAAGGCATGAGGCGAGACGAGGAGAGGAGGACCAGGGAGGTTATCATTCCGAGTCGATCGCGCCACGTGGGGTGGGTCCGGACAATCTATTTTCACCTCATAGCAACGCTTATAAGGTCGACGAGCGCCATGCTATGAAATCGCGTTTCTAGAAATCCCTCCCTTGCCTCCATTCCCTCTCTCACTTTGCTGTGTCCTTGAAGGGTGACAGGCTACAGCCCCTTCTAAAGGCCAGCTTCTAGACTTTGATAACGACGGCACGCTGCAATCGCGTTGCTGAATCATAAAACCAAGTCGTTCGCTCTTTTGCGACTTGAACCGTCTTTACCACCATAATGTCCGCCGCCACATCCACGACAGTTTCCGCCACTACTCCCGCCTCCTCCTCCATCACTGGCCCTTCCTCCAGTGCGGCCTCCCCAAGGGTCGACTCGGAGGCCCTTGTTTACCATGTCTCGCTCCTCATACTCGCATTCGTTGCTTTCCTATTCGCCACACGCATTCATCGCGCATTCGCGCGCATTTTCTCCTGGTCGGAAATTTCCAAGGGCCACATCCTTCGCTACGTTCAACCTCGCACATGGTCTCCCCGCATCGTTCATCTCACCCACGACCGGGCAACATCAGGTGGCAAAGGTGGATCCAGCAACGAATCACACTCCTACGCATCCCACTCCACTCATTTCCAGCGCGTCGATGAGAAGGGCAGCATCATGGTCATGAAGTACCCACCACATGTTACTTCATGCCCGTCTATCTTGCGCTCCTTCGCGTCTGAACTTAGCACAAGGATTGCCCCCGGATTTTCCCTAGCACAAGGAATCTGTGTCCTATTGTATCTGGCTTGCTGGATCTACGCAACGTTCTACAAGTCCAATCCGTTCATGGATATGGCGCGATCGGGATGGGTTGGAATCGCACAATTACCCTTCGTGTTCGCATTTGCTTCGAAGAATAATGTCCTGGGTCCGTTTTTGGGTCTTGGGTATGAGAAGGCAAGCGACATTGCTGCCGTTCTCAGATGAAGTCTCACGATGACAATTTTCGCAGCTGCACTTCATGCACCGACTCTCTGGACGGATCATGATCATCGCGGTCAATGTTCACAGCATTGATTACAGTGAGTACCGACAGATCTATAGCTCTCGTGAATCTTACTGTTTATCAGTATACAAGTGGTCGATAAACGGCGTTTTCACCGAGAAACTGGCCATTCCCGCCAATTACTGGGGTTTCATTGGTCTTGTTTGCGTCGATATCATCTATCTTTTCTCTACGGAAGGCTGGAGAAAGCGGGCGTACAACATCTTTTTGTCAAGCCACATTGTTGGTTTCACGCTCTTGCTAGTTGCTGTGAGTGCACTCTTTTCTGTCTTGAATACATCGCTCAAGCGAAATAGTCTTGGATGCATCAAGATGGTGATAAGCCGTTTGTCCTCGCGGCTATCGGACTGTACGCATTTGACCACCTCCTACGCTGCATTAAGACGCGTATCCATACCGCCACCCTCCGCTCTATTCCCGAATTGGGTGTCACCCGTGTCGAGATTCCGCAGATCAACTCTGGCTGGCGTGCGGGACAGCATGTCAGGCTTCGCGTATTGTCGTCCGGCATGGGTATCGGTTGTATGGAAGTCCACCCATTCACCATTGCAAGCGCCGACAACTCGCCTGAGGGGATGGTTCTCATGGTTAAGAAGGTTGGCGGTTGGACGAACAAGCTCTATGACATTGCAAGGAGTGGAAGGCACAGCGAGGCTGGTGTTGGCACAAACGTCAAGGTTATGATTGACGGGCCCTACGGTACGCGTCGACTCCGATTCTTTCCTGTGTTTGAATTAACCACCCTTCAGGCGGTCCTGGCCATGCCATTCCTTCGAGCAACTCTGCCGCCGTGTTCATTGTCGGCGGTAGTGGTATCACATACGCTCTTGCAGGCATCGAAGAGCTCATTCAGAAGGATCTCAAGGGTGAAAGTCGCAACAAGATCATAGAGCTCGTCTGGATCATACAGGATCCTGGTACGTAGTGTCAAGCTGTCTACCCTTCATCATTCGTTACTGACGGACGTGCCGTTTCATAGCCGCGCTCGTTCCTCTTGTCCCGACATTATCTGCCATGATCCAGCAAAGTGTCTTCACGCCGGTTAGGATATCTGTGTTCTACACGCGCGCTGTCGTCGGGAAATTCCCATTCCAGAAGGACTTCTTCCACCCTCGTCTGTCTCTGTCGCCCGGTCGCCCCAAGATTGCAACGTTATTGGAGGCCACAATATCCAAGACTGTGACACTGGGTTCTGGTATCAAAGATCGAGAGGCCCACACCGGGATGCTTGTTGCAGTATGCGGGCCCACCTCGTTGGCAGATGATGTTGCGAAGGAGGTTGGGAAGATTGATCCGACGAGGCGGGACCAAATCGGTGGCGTTGAGATACACGAAGAGTACGCCCATCCCCTCTACTTTGAAAGTGTGTCACTAACCGAAGTACAGCGTTTTTGGCTGGTAGATCTACCAAAAACAAATCTCGAAAGGCGGGCCTATTTATGACATTTCATCTTACATGCTGGCATCTAGACGATTTCATGCAGGACATGTGTACTTTGACGCTCTAGCGACCTTGCTACTTTGTATTGCTGCTGTGCTTGCTCCCCTCTTTCTCTTTATCCGACAGCAAGTCTGTAGGGATTGTTGACTCCGTATATCCATATGTAAAATAAGCATGTACACTTACTTGGGCGAATGGAACTCTTAGATATTCAGATCACCTCGGTGGGAGCCATTGGGCATTCATGCGACGGTCCAGCATGGACCGTCCGACATATGTATAGTAGTCTTCGGCCTGTCTTCCCCAGGCAGAGTCGATGCCCGTCCATGGATGATGGTGCCTGGATGGTGCATGCATGGAATATCTTCCCAAGTGTCCTTGGCACCGTTCACCACGTACACCGGTAGCGAAATCACGCTCAAAACCAACTGAATGAAGGTGTACTGTACCGCACTGTCTGGCAGGAATCTGAGTCTTCGGGATCTCTTGGCAGGCCAGAGACGTCAGATGATGCGAGGTATGCATTGCCACTGCCACTGCCAGTATTTTTTTCTCAACAGCTGTCGAGTAGCACTATCATTCCTTTAGATCATGGATGGCTGACATTCTTCGTAGAAACTCAGAGCTCTTGTGCGGCTAATCATCGAGGAGCGGTATCAGATGTTTCGTCTGGGTCGATGTAAGACTGCAGGCACTGGCAGGCGGCGCTCTGGGGAACCCCTTCAAGAAGATTGGGAATGTGATGCCTTGAACCATCGCCGACTTTGTACCCTTGGCTATATGCTCGTCGGTGGCATGACTTGTGAAGATCTCTCCCATGACTTGATTTGACAGGAACGCTGCAACCCTTCCACGCCGCGGCCTTATAAGACGCGACTCGTTCTCGATGGACATCGCAGGAGGTGATCTACTGCTACCCGGTGGCCAGGATGTTTATCATTCCCTTCTTCTCACTCCTCCTCCAAGGATTGATCGTTGCGGCTGATTTATCTGAGCGCGCCACTCCCAGTGTGACTCTCGATAACGGTACCTTCACCGGAACGACATCGATATCCGGAGCTGTCAGCAAGTTTCTCGGTATACCTTTTGGATTAGCGCCGTAAGTTGTAGACTTCATCGCACTGTGCGTGTATGTCTGAACCGATATCTTCAAGGACCGGTAATCTTCGCTTCCAACTGCCCCAGCCAGTTGGCGCGTATTCTGGACAACACACTGCGACCTCATTCGGCCCATCGTGCCCTCAGCAAGCAGTGAAACTACCTATCCTTACAGGTCTTCCGGCAGAGGCAATCGACTACGTCGTCAACTCTATCTTCGGCATTGTTCTTCCCTCATCGGAGGACTGTGAGCATTCATCGACTCCTTCGTGATGTAATTCAACAGTTCGAAGGCCTCACGGTCAACGTGCTGAAGCCCACTACTGCTACTTCGGCCTCGAAACTACCGGTTGCAGTGGTGAGTCTTCTTCATTCGTTTGACCATTCATGTAACTAAAAAGTCTTAGTGGATATTTGGAGGTACTCCAACCTCATATACGTCGATGAGACCTCGCTGAACGATCATTACCCCTCAGGCGGCTTTGAATTAGGCAGCCCTTCGATGTCTGTCTTCTATGCTCCCCGACTTATGCGTGTTTCTCACATCCATTCGACAGGTACGATGGGACGAGCATTGTCAAGCGCTCCATCGATTTGGGACAGCCGATGATCTACGTCTCTCTTAATTATCGCGTATCCGGTAAGTTTGCCGGTGATACTTGGACCTCCCTCTTACCATCACACGCCCAGCCTACGGATTCCTGGCTGGAAAAGAAGTCAAAGAGGCAAAAGTCGGAAATCTCGGACTCCATGATCGTACGTCCTGTTGCAGATCTCTACTCATTTATTAGCTGAAAGGATCTTATATAAAGAACGTCTCGCTCTCAAATGGGTCCAAAAGCACATTGGTGCATTCGGTGGAGATCCAACGAAGGTCACTATGTGTGTATCACAGCACTCACAAGTTTGTTCAAGTTGAACACTGAAGGCCTTACTATAGATGGGGCGAATCCGCTGGTGCTATCTCTGCTTCCATGCAAATGCTCGTCAATGGAGGGGATACCGAGGGGCTCTTCCGAGGCGCTTTCATGCAATCTGGAGCACCTATTCCCGTCGGTGACATCGCCAACGGCCAAAAATGTACAGAAGTTCTCTGGCCCGATGTTTCTTTTTCTGTGAGGCTCATCAAATGCTAGATTACGATGACATTGTGGTCAAGACTGGTTGTACAAGCTCCTTGGACACCTTGCAGTGCCTTAGAACAGTTCCATACGAGGTGCTGAAGAAGGCTGTTGACGCTTCCCCGTTCATCTTTGATTATCAGGTAGGATGTCTCTGCGAAGTGCGTTGACAGTATTGACCATCGAAACTATTAGTCTTTGGTCCTGGCGTGGCTACCGCGTACTGATGGTGTCTTATTGACGGACACTCCCCAGCGCCTGGTTCAACAGGGAAAGGTAGCTAAGATACCCATCGTCACTGGTACATATCATGTATGGATTTGTTCGAATCACCAGTTCCTGACCGTATCCCTCGTCCAGGGAACTGTGACGACGAAGGCACCCTCTTTTCTCTTGCCCAACTCAATGTTACGTGAGTAGCAGAAGCCAATACACGCTACACGCTCGTCGCTCACTCCTCTTAGGACGGATACCGGAGTGCTTAAATATGTGCAGGATGTCATGTTGCCAAATCTGCCAACATCAGACGTGACTCGGCTCATGAACTTGTATCCTGCGTCTATTCTGCAAGGGTCTCCGTACAACACCGGTCTTTTCAACGCAATCACTCCTCAGTTCAAACGTTTTGCGTCCTTCCAAGGAGATGCCGTGTTCCAAGCACCACGTCGGTTTTTCATATCTGCTCTATCCGGCAAACAAGATATCTACACCTACAGTGTGTGAATGTGCTGCTACTTTTTAACTACGCTGACTCGTGCGTTCTCTATCAGTTCACAAACGCCTGAAGGCTGTTCCTGTCCTCGGCTCTTTTCATACATCAGATCTCTTCTTCAACTCGTATTTCCCAGGCGGGGACATGCAGGACTATATCATTCGATTTGTCACAACGCTGAACCCAAACGGAAATACTGGTATCACTTGGCCCAAGTACACGACCGCGTCGCCGAAGATGTTGTCCTTCAACGACGGCTTGTTCCCCCTCACGATCACCGAGGATACCTATAGGAAGGAGGGCATGGAGGCGCTCAACGATATTTTCTTGGCGAATCCGATTTAATTATCTGTAATTATTCGACGTATTGCATCTCTCATCATGATTTCAGGGCAACCAACATGACACCTACGTACAGTCTACTTACGCGGCTTGAACTCGACAATGATACCCATTTTTGCTTCTGTTGCAGGTGCATTGATCGGTCATAGTGCATTGCATTTTAGTATACCTCTCGACCTCTCGACAGTTTCGTAGTTGCCATGGCCACATGCCAGACTCCAGTGGCGCCGGTCGTAATTAGCGAATTCGCAGGGGGGTACATTCTAAGGGGCATCTACAGTTTTTCGTACTCGATGCTAGCCAACAAGAAGGCTGCCACGCCTTTCAGGTCATTGACATCAGTTGCCTGGCTGACATAGTACTGTAAACAGTTAAATGCGCGAACTCTACCGATGAGAAAGACCTACATCAAAAGTGCCATTTCCACTCAAGCTTCCAACCTGGGAAAATGTCAGTATCACTCGCGCGTGGATCAGATTGTCGATGGTCACGCACTATAACAGTGTTCAGCCAGTTCATAGTCCCATCCGCATTCTCAACCACCCAGTTTTCAGTCATATAGTCGTATGCTTTGACTGCCCCCGAGACCAGCGTACCATCACTGTCATCCAAGTATCCGAGCCTCACGCCCTTCAAGATAGCGTATACAAACATTGCCGAACCACTGCTCTCGAAGTAGTTCCTTGCACGTCCGGGCTGGGTCATCACCAGCCACCACACGCCAGAGATGGGATCGGCAGCTTCAATGAGGCGAGGAGCCAACGTTCGGAGCTTTGTGAGGAACGGACTGACATCGCCCGGATGAATACTTATGATGTCCACCAAGGCCATCATATACCAACCCACTGCTCGACTCCAGACCTCAGGGGAATGTCCACGATCCGACGAGGCCCACACAGCGGTATGGGAATAGTCATATCCATGGTACAACAGTCCGGTGTAGTTCGCGACACCGGCATTTTGGAGTGTGTTCGCGTACATCAGATCAAATTGAAGGGCGATGTCCTCTGTGAAGATGATCAGAATGGAAGAAGTCTAGGGCATTCTTGAACGTTCATACGGTACGCAGTAACGTTCGTTGGCTGGAACATGTTAACGTAGGTGGCATAGAAAATCTCTCCCATGTAGATTCCGTCTAGCCAGCCTACAGTGTTCTCTTCAACAACCACGCTTGATATCGACACTGCGTGGGCTCACCTTGGTTATAGTAAATCAATTTGTGCCAGAACTGTCCCTCCGCCGTGCGAGGCTGACCCATTAGCTGGGAATGGAATGTGTCCATCGCACCTTTCCATTTCGAACCCCCGGTCGTCTGGTATCTACAGGTAGAGTAAGTATCATTCAGGCCTCATAGTCAAGTCGCAATGTCTACAAGTACGCAAAGGTCGGCCCGGTTCTGATGATCCATCAGCAACTCGCAGTATGAATGTGATACGGCTCATACCTGATCGGATCCTGGGAGTAAGCCGAGAATCTGAGAGTGCAGAATAAGCACAATATCTACGAAAGGCAGCTGAACATACGAATAATCTGCTCCGACAATGGTTCCGTTATCGGCGACGATCCTGTTTGCGCCACTCAGAATATAGTCGTAGTAGGTCTGGTTGCCCGTAATGTTATACAGCATACTCAGACCCCATTGAAACTCTCCGTGTTCGTAGCTGACGGTCGTAGTTCCACTCGATGTAAGTCCATTGCCCTGGCCGCGAGCGATGCATGAGTCTGCAGCCCAGACCGCGTACGAGGTCGGCCTTGCATCCACCGTACGAAGGAGGAGTGCCAATGCGAATGAGTATGCGAGAGAAGGCCACATGCTAAAACGTTACCATGTAGACTTCCTTCGCGAGGTTTTATCCTAAGATCTATGCCTTTCATCCGGGAGAACAGCTTGCTCGTGACCGCACTTCTCAGCTGGAGGCTCCGGCGAAAGCATGTGCGCGATCCCAAGGAACACAACATGACGCATCATTAAATGACGGATAAGCTAAAAGTACCCTGTTGTTCTGTTCGAATCAGACCAAAGAATTTGAGCAATGTCAAGTGGATCGAGGCGGGCCGGCTTACGGGACGGATGGGCCTAGTTGGAAAGTAGCCATTCGTACTCTACACTCGCTTGTGGGGATGCGGAAAGACCTTTCGGGACATCGAGCGCTGGGTCAACGCCAAGGAAATAATGTAGTCTTGATGACAGCTCAGCCATTCTTCGCTCTCGAATCGAGGCACATATGCGTAATTTGAAGGTGCTGTTCCCACTGATACTTCCAACCTAAAGATAAGTAGATACAGCCTGTTGGCGGCACAGTTACCCGCGAACTGAGAAAGTTGAGCCATTCCATTGTACCGTCCGATTCTTCGACCATTCAAATTGCGATCACCCATCTCTATGTCTCGACCGTTACTGCAACGAGAGATCCATCGTCGTCGGACAGAAAACCGCACACCCATTCGAAGGATTTAGTACATGGCAGTTACAGTGCCGCTGCTCTCGAAGTAGTTCTTGGCACGTCCGGGTTGAGTCAAGCCAAATCACCAGACAGCACGACTTGAAACGGCTGCCCCAAAAGATGGCGTGCGTATGGAATCCTGTGGAAAACAAGCTCGAATCTCCTGGACAAAGGCTAAGCATATCCAAGAGCGCCATCCTACCGCTCGGCCCCCAGAATCTGGATCGGCCCACACTGCGTTGTCTGAGAAATCAAGGTCAAGTGGGTCTCGGTAGAAGGCCTACGGCCCGTGGCTTCCGCTGTTGCATTCGAAACAGTCCAGATATTGCAAACAACAATTCAGATTCTGGAGACGATATGGTAAGAGCGGTATAAGATTTCTGAGAGTCTTAAGAGATGACAATGCTGAAAGCAGAGCTATAGGGATACGTCAAGACACAATACTAGAGCTAATACGAGAGGAACTTACGAGGTAAGAGTAGCGCCGCCAGAGGTGGCTTCCGTCCCGCCCTGCGCGGTGGTAAGGTACTGCGAGGCAGACAGGCCTTGATCCGAGGTCAAGTACTGAGAACATTAGTCAGTCGAAAGACACAAAACACATGAACCGCAAGCTCACAGTAAAGAAGGCATTCAAATCGCCGTTGAAGCTGGTGACAGCGCTTCCGTCAGAGGTCAGGAAAGAATAAACGATGTTAGCGCCGTTGCTGCCATAGTACAAATTCCTTGAATGGCATCGTTACTCAGTCTGATCGTTGTGAAGGTTTATACACTGTTACCATGTCTTGCCAGCGATAGAGAGGTTAGACGCAACAGGCGTGGGACTGCCCGAAGAGTCGTAGGTATAAGAGATAGGTCCTGCGTTGATGTTGTCAAGCCAGATCATGATCTCGTATTCGTTGGATCCGCCAGATGTGGAGGAGGTGAAGAGGTCGTAAGCGACGTTTGCAACGACACTGCCGGTGGTAGTTTGAGACCAAGTCCATACTGCCTGTCGATGGTATGAGCTCAGAAACACGAGAGGTGACAGGGATACAAACTGGAATGCTCGAGATAGCACTGAGTTGCTTGTTAAGGTTGGTTTGAGCCCCGATGTTCGTGTAACTTTTAATCCCTGAGCTCATATGAGTGAACTGTTCATGTCACTATCGTACAATCTTTACCTGAATCACCAGTCCATGACCAGGTAGTGGTCCAGGCAACACTACTGCCGCTCACGGAAGTAACGGACGCGCAAGCTTGGCCGGAATCAGCATTAGACGCGCCCCACTGGTCGAGGTACAAGATGTAGTCTCCGGTGTCAACCTCGTCCCATTGACCTGATAGCTGTAAGCGCCTTTGAGACCCCTCAGATACGGCAAGACTTACCACAGTGAGTCGACGTATCCAGACGCTTTTGGAGTTCAGCAGGAGCTGCGGAAGCGAAAGGAATCGAGAGAACGACAGAGACAAGAGGGAGTAGGGCCAACATCATGTTGTTGCGCAACAAAGTTTGCAGAATATGAGGAGGTTTCGTGGTCAAGCATACCTCTATTTATACCATTTCTAGAAAAGTTCCGATTCCTTTTCGTGTTAAATCGTCGGACGGTTTCCAAGATTCTGCATGACAACACGGACCGCCCTAGTCTTGCTCTAGCTATAGAGTGATCGTTTTCAATCATCGGATAATTCAAGGCCTCTCCAAAGCTCTTCATGACCTCACGGACCGGCGAGGAACCGGTCGCAGGTCCTTGTTCGATTGTCAATGTGATCGTTTTTGACTTCAAAATAGACTCACGTACGCGTGTCTCGGTACCTTATGACAAGAACACCTCCACTTGTTTCCGAGAATTTTTCGAGGGCGTGGCAAGACTAGTTTTGGCAGCAAATGCAGTCATGATTATCAAGATCAGGATGAGGTTATGATTTGGCTCATGTGCTAAGTCTGTGGCTTATTCAAGTCGCCGAAGGCGACTTAGCCGCTGTTCTATGGTGGCCCGCGTAGCGGGCCTCTGTGTTCAAGTCTATCGAAGTCCGCTTCTGCCCGCGAAGCGGGCATTTGGCAAACAACGCGTAGTTACACTTGAATGAAGAACTCTGAATTTAATGGTCCTGCTTGAATTTGAACTTGTGTTCAGTCATTCATACAGCGGCTGTAACATCTGCTTGCAGGACCTCAACTTGGCCAAAATTTTCTTCGCCTGCGGCACACTGGTTCAGTCAGGGCTGCCCGCCTTACACGCAAAGTAATTCACAGTTTCGCGTCGTGTCACTGTCAAGGGCTCGCAAATTACATCAGGGCAGGACAGACCAAGTGTGCTGCATTATCACGAAAAAGAGCCTCGCGTTCTTACATAATGACAAGGACAGAAAAGAGGTCGAATGATGTACACATAGAACAATCGGTGAGAGTCCACTTCAGAGCCCAGAAACAGGCGCACATGAGTGATTATGCGGCGCGTCATGGCTTGTCGAAAGGTTGTCATCAGAAGTATGGTCAGATAGTATCGATAGCATACACACCATGGATTCCTTCCTGCTCACGCTTGTCGTGTTCAAGCTCGTACTCATCAAGCTCGTGGTTGCTTCCAGTGCGTGTGCTTCTACTTGTTGAGGTGGGTGTCTTCTCACAGTTCTTGCGCTCGTCGCGCCGGTATCCCGGTGCCATTCTATGCTGACTGCGATCTTGCTCGTGTCTGTCTATCGCCCGTCGCGTTGTCGGTCATCCTTGCCCTGGGTGCGCCCGCTCCACCGTTAGTCGTGGTAGTGCTGTTGATTGTGATCGTCACGATGTCAGTCGCGCTGGTCGCGGTCTGGTCCTGGTCGGATACCAGTGCCCGTCTTGCTTCTTGTGCTCATCATGGCCGCAATTGCTCCCGTTGCGCTACTGGCCTGAGTCGTTCCCGTTGCAATCATGACTGTTGCTCCTGTGCGGCTAGTCTGAGTGTGATCGCGCTCGTCCAGCCTAGGATTGGTGAGCTGTAGAATCAGAATGGGCATCGGCATAGGGACGGAAAGGCAAGTGTGAGCGCAATGCAGCTTCAGTTTGATGCTATGGGCTATGGGAATATAGGAAGTCGGCAGTGGTGGTGGTAGGAAGAGATGCGACATCCTCTCGCCACACGTACGTCCCAACTTGGAGTTAGCAGGCTCCCGATTTGGGGTTAGCAGCTATCCCAATTTGGAGTTAGCTAGCCACAGGCAAGGGGCACATGAGCCTATGATTTGATGCCGTTGTCAGTGGCAATTGCCACCCCACGTGGCATGCTCTAACCCAGCTTTAACCCATGCTCAATACCAGGCTCCGAACCCAGTCGTCGCTGGTGTCTCTGTGAATTCCAGTGGCAGCGAGAGATAAGTCGAACGGAGCTAACGGACCGATGATGATGAAAGCAATTGATGGACCAATGAGAGAAAGAGGAACGGGGGGAGGACGAAACACCAGGACGGCTGGCACTTTTTGGCCGGCAGGGTTTTTGGGCCGCTTGGTTCAAGTTCGGACCCCATGCCCTCTCTGTCCAAGACAGCACACTTTGTCACTCCATGGAACTTCCGAAATACATTGCCAGCTTTTTCAGGCATCTCAGAGCTCACAGTCTTTGCATTGAACGTTCGAGAACGTCGGAGTTTCAAAAATTATCGCAGGTGCCGAAATGCTGCCGGCTAAAAAGTGCCAGCCGTCCTGGTGTTTCGTCCTCCCCCCGTTCCTCTTTCTCTCATTGGCTCATCAAATTATTATCAGTTTCGGTCCGTCATATCCGTTCTATCATATTGTGCCACAGTATTTAGACAGAAACACCAGCGACGGCTGGGTTCGGAGCCTGGCTCAATACCGTATAATGTGACACTCCCTCCCTCAAGAACTCGTGGGCGCGTAAATCCATCTCTCTTTCTTTATATCAGGGAGACAGGCAAAGTACACGTTGGCAGTCACAGCTTCAACATTTGCGTAATACAGTCGTACAGTAGGTGATACAGTAGTCCATTCATTTATCTTCAACGATTATTCAATCGCGTGCGTTGCCTACACATCGACGTGATGATCTCCCTTGCGCTGCGCCTCAGCCGCCGAAGTTCCTTCAGGTGCGACAGTCGCAGCTCGGTCCTTCATATTATACTGGCTGGATTTAACTTCCGGTTGGCCAGTAGCATCTGCTTTACTCTCGGCTCCTGATTTAGCCTCGGCTTCTGGGTTACTGAAAGGGTTCTCGTGGTCCTATAGATATTCTCAGTATGAACCTCACACGTTCGATACTGATCAACTTACATCGGCCTCCTGCTCTTTTTGCTGGAGAGCACCACTTTGCAGGTCGTGGCCGTGGTTGACGAGGTCGGGATTCCTTGTCACTTTGCCTTTGAGCACCTTCTTCATGCCATCGATCTTATCGCCCGTTGTCTAAAACGATGTGAGGTCTTGAATCGGTGCTGAATGCTTAACACGCACCGGTCCTTTGTGGAAGTTGGGTCCATAGCCCACGGCTCCAGCATGTTTCTGCTCTGGATAGTCCGAATTCCCTCCCTGGCTGTCGTTCCCGCTGACGTTGGAAGTTGTTTCATTCACTTCTGGACGGGTAGCGGAGCCAACCGCGGAAGGGGCACTGGCGTGCTGTTGGTCGGGGCGACCGGTCGACGATGGCACCTCAGAGCGAGTCTGGCTGTTGCCAATATTGGAAGTCGGTGGCTGGTTCGTCGTAGCAGATTGGGTACCAGAGCCAACAACGGAAGAGTTGTGACTCAAGTGAGAGGTCGGTTCGTTCGTGCGGGAATCAGAGCCAATGGTGGAGGAAGGGGGTGCGCCAGCAGACTGTTGCGTGGGATTCTGGGTCGCAGACGATGAATCGACCCCCGTGGTGCGGCTGTCGAAGTTGGAGGTGGTTTCGTTACGAGTGCCGGAGCCGACCGTGGAAGGGGGAACGGCGTTGGAACGAGGAGTGAATTGCTCGGTAGAGGACATGATAATGGTCGGTGGGTTGTGGATTTGGTCGGTGGTTTGTGGATTGGTGGTGTGCAACTGAACTCACTGTAGTTCTCAGTTTATATAAGTTATCGGGGGCGGGGCTATGACCTGCCTATGACGCGCTATGCTCCATTTTTAGTTTTGCGCCAACCTCACTACACACTGACGTATGAGCGCCAGAGTTGGGTAGAATGGTCCATTCTCCCCGCCGTCTCTGGCGACGCGTAGATTGTCTGTTGTTATCTGTGGAATTTGAATAGAGCCTGGGTTCCTCTGTTCGATAAGCGTTTTGGCAGGTCCGAGCGCGGTGACGTCGGTAAGTAGAAGCAGTAGTCTTGATCTCTGAATCTGAGCGCCGTTTCTCGACTGCGAAATGACGATTTGTGTGGGCCTCCTCTGAAGCGATAGTCGATACAGAAAAGCCCCGCAGGGCGAGGAGGAGGTCTTCGCGAGGATTTGCAAGAATAATGATTCGGATGTGGGACTGCATGAATGGCAAACGTCTTCCCCATATATGTTGCATCCTCTGAGAGACCGTTTGGACTCAGCTGCGTAGTAGATGGTGGGATTTGAGAAGGACGGACCAGGGATGGCGACGCGTTGCTGGTCACGAGATGAAAATGGGAAGGCGGACGCGACGGGTGGCTGGACATACGTAGGGCTCTCTCTTGGTCTTGCAGGGTAGGCGGAGAATGCAGAGGGGTGTATAATGAACATATATATTGTCGGAGACGGAGTCCTGATTGTACTTCCTTAAGTGCTGTGAAGTGCGCTTGACAGTGTCAACTATTGTCATAGACAGGCAGTTTTGAAGGCCAAGAAATATGCACCATTTCACTGATACGTAGGTGCCTCTTGGGGAGACCGTGACTGTAGTCTTTGCCCAAATATCGTTGTTGAACGGGTTGAGCGCGTCCACTTTCCGCGTTGCTGGTCTGGGGTCGCATTGTGAGAGGGATAAATGAGGTAGGAACAGGTTCGGAGACATAGTCATGTTGTTGCGCCGAGTAGGGCACAACGACGAAGGGATTGACGATGCCAACGTGGTCGTGGTCGAAAGTCGATTGACGAAGTTTTGATGGGTAATCAAAATGATCCAACTTTGACCTGGACCGGCCAGCCGATCTTGTCTTTACGACTTTCACCACCTTCACATCGGTCCTCTTCAGTGGAGAGCAACAGCAATTATCAGAGAGAAGCAAACGCCGCTCTCACCTGAAAAGAGGTACGAGCCTATCAAGTCTGTGGGTGTACCGCTTGCTCACGCGCTCAAGATACGCAGAGTTCCTTTTTCTTCTTCTTCCTGTATCATATGAGGTCGCCGGAACACACAGATGTCAGTCTTGGCGGTGAAAGTATGGCGCACTGTACACGTGTGTCACCTGCAGTATTCATCCGCTTCCGAAAACATTGAACCTGCAACAAACGTGCAATAGCCGTTCCTATCACATTCATCTGTAATCGCTGCTTCCTAGGCCCTCGTCTCCCCTGAAAGCTCACTTATAATGTTGAGAAGACTCCTACTGAGTATCTGCTCACAATCATGGTCGCGCTGCGAACATTCTCTCTGTGCATCTTGCCTGTGTTCGTCTCCAATATCCCTTTCTCGAATGCCGCCACCGGAAATTTGACATCCCTCGTTAACATGTTCATTGGGACCGCAACGGCTGCCAACGGTGGAAGTGGTGGAAATGTATTCCCTGGTATTCACTCATTCTTGCGCTTTTCATTCCCGCTATCAATATTAACCTGCCATCATGATGTAGGATCCGCTGTCCCTCATGGAATGGCCAAGGTTGGCATCGACGTGAGCACTGCTCCCCGACAAGCCGGTTATATCGCAGACAACTCCAGCATTACTGGCATCTCCCTTATGCATGATGAAGGTACTGGAGGGAACACTAATGGCGGATATGGCATCTTCCCGCTATTCCCTTTGACCAATTGTGCTTTCACGTCATGTCAAGTCGCTATAACCGCACGAGCCGCGTTGAGAGCTGCGGGAGCAGACGGTTAGTTGACTACTGCCGTTGTTCGATCTGTCTCTTATCTGTAAGTATCATAGCGGCGCATCCTGGATACTTCACAACAACTTTTACCAATGGTATCAAACTTGAGGCAACCTCGACCCGACGAGCTGGACTGATTCGGTTCACTTATCCCTCCAGCTCAACCGCAAACCACGTTGTTGTCGATCTCACCAACGACTTACAGCGCTCGTTCGAGGGTGGAAGTCTCACAACGTTAAACGGTCGTGTGATGCTAGACGGCGTCTTCCTCCAAGTGAGCTTTCCCATGGTGCATGATGTCCAAATCTCATCTGTCGCCCTTAGAGTTACGGAACCGACAACTATACAGTACGGAGGCCTTCTACGCACATGCCAATAGTTCACTAATGGCGCACAGGCACACGCTTGCTACGACTTCTTCTCCGACTTCGTGACCCAACCCTTGGTCGCATCTGGTACTTACAAGTCGACGTCCACAAATGCTACAGCAATCACCATAACCCCCAACTCGACGTCTCTGAGCTATCCTTTCAAGAGCAGCGTGTATACCGATCAAGCAGGAGCGCTTCTGTCCTTCAATTCATCGACTGTCGTGGCACGCTTCGGAATCTCCATGCTTAGCGCAAGTCAAGCATGTGCCAATGCCGAAGCTGAGGTGCCTACATGGGACTGGGACTCGGTGCAGCAAGCATCAGTCGATAAATGGGAAGACGTGCTATCACGCGTTCAGGTTGACACAGATGTCGAAGACGCGACCATTGTCGAGCTTCTCTACTCATCGGTGAAGAGCTTCGTGATTTCTGTTTTGATGGTGACTCAAGCACAAGATTTCCAGCTGTATCGTTCCTCCTTGGTGCCTGCGAACTTGACAAATGAGAACCCTTATTGGGTGACTGATCAGCCATTCTTTGACGCGCTGTTCTGGTGGGTGCATTCATTGTAGCACATGCGAGGAAACTTAGCTGTTCCTTCCAGCTCATGGGATACATTCCGCACTGAACATCCCCTTCAGTCGCTCATAAACCCGCGGGAATGGTCTGACATAGTGAGTTCGTACATCGATGGTTGGAGGAATACCGGTCAGCTCTTCTTTATCCCAATGCCTGTAGCATCCTCACATTGGCGATAGGATATCTGCCTGAATGTCGTGCTAACACCAAGGCGTGAGTGTTTACCAGATCGTGGATCCTGAGTTTGATGGACTGTTATCTATTGGCATGCAGTGGGTACGTACAAGGGGGCAGTAACGGAATGCCAATTGTAGGCGAATTTGCTGTCAAATACGCCTCTCATGCAACGGAGCTGGGTATATCAACCGATGATCTATATCAAGCGCTCGTCGACACAGCTGAAAATACGGTTAGGATATTCCATCATGGCATCTCTGCATCACGCTCACAAGACCGTTCTCCCCGTCCTGCACAGCCCCCAGACTGGTATCGAGGTATTGAACTGTGTCATTAGGCTATCCACGAACGCCGAGATTGACACCTTTATGATTAGTTGGGCGCCAGAACACCGCCTGGATACAGTTTGGGTACATCCCTACCGATTGGGTGGATCCGTCGGGATCAACGGGTTTACCAACACGAGAGGCGTCGAGGGCGTGGGAGGTATGAAGCCGAGTCTGCTCATCGTTCAGTAATAATCTGAAGTTGTGCTATGACAGTACGCCGTGAATGATTTCTCTGTTCGCCAGGCCGCCATCGCACTCTCCAAGTCCGAGGATGATATTGCGAAGTACACGAACAGATCGTTCAATTTCATGAACATGTGGGATCCGAATCTCACAGATGATGGCTTCACGGGTTTCGCACAGAGAAGGTATCCTGTAGGTGATTTTTTTTGCACCATTTGAGAGTCACCACTCGAATTGTACAACAGAACGGGACTTTCGCATTCAGCCCGCCCAATGCCTGCTCGCCAGTCGATCCAGTCGGACATTCCTGCGCTCGTGGTACAGATAACAACGTCGGATTCTATGAATGTCAGTACCACCTCCCGGTCTACTCCTATGCTCATTGAGTTTCGCAGCCTCTTCTTGGGAATACAGCTTTTTTGCGCCGCATACGGTGGCGACTCTGATTGATCTAATGGGCGGCAACGACACCTTTATCGCTCGCGTGTGAGTGGTCTGGATCCCTTACCCGCCACCCAAGACTGACCGCCTTCTGACCTAGTGATAACTACTTCTCCAAGGGTTATTTCTTAGCAGGCAATGAACCATCCTTTAACGTCCCTTGGATATACCACTACGCGGGTCGCCCAGATCTGAGTGCACTAAGGGTCAGACAAGTCGTATTTGACAACTTCGGGACAGGCATCGGCGGGTGTGTTCTCATACTACATCCTTGCGGAAATGCCGTCACTGACAAGCGACTGCTAGGATCCCTGGAAACGACGATTCCGCTGCGATGGCATCCCTGCTCGTCTTCCACCTTCTTGGCTTGTATCCTGTTGTTGGCACTACACAAATGCTGATCGGTTCACCGATGGTATCGTCCTTCACGTTGACGAATGGCGTCCTTGGGAGCCAGACGGCTTTCAAGGTCACGAACTTCGATGCCTCGACGTTGGTGTCATCTCCACCGAGCGGTAGTAGCGTCTATGTCAAGAGCGTGACCATCAATGGAGTGGAAAGTGATAGTATCTGCGCCATATCATGGCACGATGTCGTAGGCGGCGGGGAGATTATCATTGCGCTCGATTCAGACGCCAGTGCAGCACAAGCGAGGGGTTGCGGTGGGCGTTTGCCCGACTCTTTGGGAACAGGAGGTTTTCAAAATAATTAACTTTGGTTCTGATTTGGTATGTCGGAATAATCAAGTGTGTACATGGAGCAAAGGACAACAATGGGAATACAGATCTTTGATTTGGATTGTTCTCAATTATGGGCCGCGCATCATCTGCGGAAACTTGAGATGTGCACCCTTGGAAGAGGAAGATGTGGGCACGAACCTTGAAGAATTCTGGAGATTATCATTAGAGTGTGTCCTGGATGGCTGCTGTAGACAGACTCACCAGCGTAATCAATGACGCCGTTGCCGTCAGCGTCAGCCTCCTTCACCATCGCATCGAGCTCTGCATCAGTCAGGCGTTCACCTGGGAATTAAAAGATAAGGTTGCGCCACACCAATGACATGACGTGATACGCACCAAGACCAGCCATGACCTGCTTCAATTCAGCGGCACTAATGGTGCCATTGCCATCCCGGTCGAACACCTTGAACGCCTGCCTGATCTCCTCCTCGCTGTCGAGGTCGTGCACGCGCCTGGACATCATGCTGAGGAACTCGGGAAAGTCAATCGTGCCATCGCCATCGGCGTCCACCTCATTGATCATGTCGTGTAGCTCTCCGTCGGTGGGGTTCTGGCCTAGCGAGCGCATGACGGTCCCAAGCTCGGTCGTGGTGATGGTGCCATCTCCGTCTGCAGTGCGTTACTACAGCCGCTCACGGGACTCAGACGGGGGGAAACGCACCTTTGTCAAAGAGGGCAAACGCCTCCCGGAATTCTGGAGGGCAGACTGTAAGCCGCGAGGGTGAAGATGAGGATCGTGCAGCATACCAGTTATTTGCTCTGCAGTGATGGTAGACCAATTAGATCATATCATACTCGAGCGGTAAGATCAAAAAAGATAAGACGTACCGTTGGACTGCTAAAGTGCTTAGCATACGTCGAGATTGCAGGAAGAAGTGCGCTCACCAGCTGATCAGCCATTGAAAAGAGTTCGGGATAGTGATGGTCAGGAGAAAGAGTTGTCGTCTAGGCACTGAATGGAAGCAGTCACGACATGTCCATTGATGGAAGTAGCTCGCGTTTCACCTATTATCGGAAAAAGAGAACTAAAATTGACTAGAAGAGACTGATAGCACAAAGCAACCCAGACGCGTTCAATATATACGTGTAAGAATAAAGGTTCCGTAACACTGCCTTTCCCAGCTACATATCTCTCCGCATGCGAGCGCTGCACAGCAGATGACGAACATGGGCAAATCGGAAAGTAATGACGCACGGAGCAGTGCAATGAGGGTCCTTGCCCGTAGCCCTGGCCAGTGTCCGTGAGCAGAACGGAGATGCAATGAATTGCACTGTGCAGAGATTGATGCATATTGACGTGTAAAACTGGCGCTTTTTCTCAAAGCTCACCGCTTTCAGGACATAGACGCCCTCGAAGGTATAACTTACGTTGAACGAGTCCCAGACATACAGAAAAGATACACTCATAATTGGCAAGCAGTGCAGAGATAACGTGAAGGTGATACAGCCCATCAAGCCTTTACACTGACAGCCCCCCAGGCAACCTTAGGACCTCCAGACTTCGCAGGGACCTTGCTGCTGGATAAGTTCTCAACATGAGGCGCGGGTGCCGTCTTGGATGGGGTCGGCAGGGGCAGATTTTTGAGATCGTCGAAGATCCTCTGTGTGCGCTCCGTGTTCTTGATGAACCAGCCCGCATACCGCCTGCCAACCGTAGACTCGGCTATGTGCACCATATTCTGTAAGACAAACAGCTAATTAGCATTATGTTGAAAGAGAACCAAGTCGGAAACAGACCTCGTCAATAACAAAGTTGAGGTCGCTAGTCGTGATCATCTGGCCGTCCAACAAGCTACCGCCCTCGGTACCCACGCGGCTCACACTCCGGCTGCACTGCTTCATCACCATCATCTCCTGGATCATCTCCTCCTCGTCCACGTCCAGGAAGTTGGCGAGCTTCTTCGAGCCGAGGCTCGTGTACAGCTTCAAGAAACTTCTCAGCGTCGGAGTCGACTGCTGGGCGATGACATCGGATAGGAAGACGTTGAGTTGGCGGTGGGCGGTATCGGGGGAAGGTGTGGATTCATCGGCGAGCATTTGAGCAATGACTGATTGGTCCTCGTACGGTGGTGAGTTGGCGTTGATGAATTTGGGGCAGGCGTAGAGGAAAAGCTCCTCGTAGGCGGGAAGGGCGGTTTCGCTATGGGCATAAGGTCAGCTCCCCAATTCAAGTCAGAAATCAATTCCATACCCTCCGCGTGACATCTTCGCGAGCTGGTCGCCAAAGCGTTCCTTGGCGACGTTGGCAATGTTGTCGTCCAACCGACTGGGCGACAGCGAGTTGCACATTGCGAAGAGGGCGTACATCCTGTCGGCAGTCTTGCTGATCTGGTCATACTGGTAGCTTCTTGTGTGATATTGCCGCATGCGCATGATGAAGTTCAAGATCGCCACAAAGGTCCGGATGGCGTCGGGGTAACGTCGTAACATCACGTAGCAGAAGCCGACATAGTAGTATGTGGCGACATGGCAGGCGGTGACACGGGTGAAGGGGGATTTTTGGTTGAGCTCGACGTTGTCCATGACTTTGAGAGCGAGGGTGAAGTCGCCGAGCAGGACATGCACGCGGAGAAGACCAATGATACTGAAGTATCCCAGCATTCTGTACAAGGGCAGGACACCGTAAGGACCAACGAGCTCACTATTCGAGGTGCCGTGAGTGGTTTGGAAATGAATAGAATGAACGGACTTACGCAATCTCATCTGCAGACTTGCCTTGCTGTGTGGCGTCGATGTAGTCGTTGATTTTGGACTTTTGGATCAAGGAGTATAGGACGTTCAAGACACTATACGAGCTCCAGATCTATAGTACTAATGAGTTGCGTCTTAGAAACGAAGGGTGAGACATACGCCAGCGCCCTCCTCCAAGGCGTTGAGTTCCTCGTCGGTTTTGTTCTTTATCTTCGAGCGCCAAGTGCAGAAGACCTGGTACTGGTAGATAAATTCGTCGATGATATCCCACAGCCATTGTTCGGGAAGTTGGAGTTTGACGGGGCCATCGGAGTCTATAAGCGAGATGAGATTGGCTGGGATGATATAGGACGAGACGCACTGAGGAGGTAGTTGAACAGTTCGCAGCTGTTCTCGTAGGAATGGAATCGATCGTCGATGTTTGGTTGTAACCGAGAGTAAACGTGACGGTAGTAGAGTTCCCGATAGAGGATCAGAAATATGGGATCTAGAGATCCGTTAGATGGCACCAAAATCACACAGCAATTCCCGCACCATCGTTGACAAGCGGTGCGATGATTTCTGCCTCCGG
Source organism: Strobilurus orientalis (assembly GCA_019915145.1). Lineage (NCBI taxonomy): Eukaryota > Fungi > Basidiomycota > Agaricomycetes > Agaricales > Physalacriaceae > Strobilurus > Strobilurus orientalis. The sequence continues at coordinate 233,469 of JAHLML010000018.1, read as the reverse complement.
CCACTCCGTCCGCGCATAAAACTTCTCCGTGTACTTGTTCCATCCGCTCTCGTATGCGACCGTGATCTCGGCGAGGTTGTTATCCAGAACGGCTTGGTGAAAGTGGACAATGAACTGGAGGGCGCGTTATCGAACCGAATGGGATCAAGCCGTTGCAACACGTACGCCCTTCACGACATCTGGTATTTGCGCAAATGCAGCCTGTTGCGCCTGCTGTGCCATCTGATGTTGCACGGCGATAAGGGTGGATTCGTCGAATTGGGGTTGGGGAATGTGGGCTGCGAGCGATACTACTTAGCAGCCAGGTTATCTGGGACACGGCGGCACTCACCATCGTCGAAGCCAGTCTGGCCGTACGCTCCCATTGTCAAGGAAAGATCGACATCCTGGAGGTCCTCGTCAATCTCCTCCGTCGCCCACAGAGACATTCGTTGTTGAGCCATGTTGGACTGCTTTTTTGGCACTGGCGGCAGTGACGGTTTTTGGTGAAGCGATTTTTTCGATCAATCGGCAAACGCCGAACTACGTCTCCGACAAATCCCAAGTTGATTGAATTGTGTTTCTTCTCTGTTACATTGGTGCGGTTGACTACTATATGCTATGTCGTTTGCTACCTTGCAGGAAGAAGAGAGCTCTACTCCTCTCTGCTTTCTCTAGTTCAGCTTTAAAAAGAAGTCAGGCCGACAAGAATTTCCCATTGCCATCTTTCCGCCCACCCATCCGCCTTCAAGCTTCATGCCTTACATTTTTCAAACTGTTTGACCACATGCCAAAGATAGCTGGAGAGGCAAATGCTACGCTCATCATTTAGACCCATAACCGTAAATCCTGGGGAATGTTACTACTGTCGTCTGGTCACCTCATCATGATGTATCGCCTACGGACGCTATAAACGCGAGTCTTAACGAGAAGCTGAAGGCGAGAGGCGTGCGATGAACGTCAGCGAGCTGGCTCACAAGCAGTGACAAAGTGCGTGAGAGTTCCTTCATTAACAATCAGCGACGAACACTACGCGCCTGAGCTGGTGATTGGCAGTGTTCTGCACATGAATGAGGACGGTGTCCAAATCCAATACTCCACGTCTGAGTTGTGCCGCTGCGCATGTATGATTCTGGTATGGGATCACCAAGCGAGCGAACAGCCTGTCAAGGGAGTTAGACACTCCTGGTCAACAGGCTTGAAGCGACAGCTCTGACACCGGAAATGGCCTTGGGACGCAAGTCGATCATGACCGTTTGAAAGAAAGACTTGAACGAGTGGAGGGTCGGAACAAAGCAGTCCAGGTTGGTGACGTGAGATTCGAACCATATGGATGTTAGCATGAACCGCACGATTCATGAGACCCTCGACTGTGGGATAGTGGTAACGGAGCGTCCCGCGACGGGAGTAGCTTCCGTATGGGCTGACGGAGACCGGGATGGCGGAACAGAGTGAGATGAATGAGAATAGCGACGCTGCAGTTCGTTGCAGGGTGACTTTAAATTCACATCTGTTAGGGAATTGAGATAGACGGCATGAACGGAATTTCGGAGATGTGTAGTGTCGTGAAATGACAGACTGTTGCTCGGATAGTTGGAGATTGGATAATGGATGGATGCTGCTTGGCCAAAAAATATCATTAAGCGATGGCGAGAATTTGTTATGATCCCAGTAGCTGGGCGACTTTGGCTTCTACATCCGATGCATTTAGGTTGTCTAATTCGACGTGCGCCTCCCTTCCCCGCTCTACAGTAGTACAGTCAGAGAGATGGAAAAATAAGGCAGACTGAGACGCACCAAATCTCGCAAACACGCGCGCCGGAGTGCCGCTCGCCTCCCGTATCAGCACCGGCAAGTCGGGGTTGTGCTGTTTGATAACGGGGTATTTGGACACGATGAATTGCCTGGACAAGTTGGAGTCAAGGTAAGATTCCAGGAGGCCGGTATGAAGTTACCTTGTGCCGGCAGAGGCAGGGCCAGTTTGGCAGCAGAGAATGCGTATTTCGCGCAGAGCGGGCGAGAATGCCTTGGTGAACGACATGATGGCGCGCTGAACAGAGGTGGGCTTATGTGAGCAGTCGGCTTGGCGGTCTGCGCCGAGGCGGACCGGGGTTCGCTGCCGGCAGCTACATGTGACAGCTTGCTACTTGTTGACCAGAATTTCCACACGCTCTTTCCCTTGTTTTGGCCCACCCGCGTTGTGATGGACGAGCAACAGCAGGACGAATGGGCAAACAGCCGCCAGAACAGGCTGCCCTCCTTCACAGAGGTTCTTTCCCGGCGGACCAGGCCTCCCGTCGATCTGTTCATGTTTTAGTGCGTGCTTGCCTCATTCCGCCAATGTGATTTAATCGTGTTTCCAGTCTTTTTCTCCAGCGAGAGGGCTCGGAGGATATGCTCGACTTTTGGCTTGATGTTCAGCAGCACGAGAACCTGTGCAGGGCCTACTTCAAGGATGTACGCAAGTCGGGCAGAACGATCAAGGACGACTGGCCGCAATACTGGGACTATGCACGCAGGCGGGGCTCCATCTACGGCACCGTGGTTGGGATAAATCCAGACGCCAAGCGCAGCACTGCCAGCACGGGCGAGTTGCTGAGCGAGCAGGATAAGCACAATCTTTCGATAGCCGGAGACGAAAAGGCAGGCGGACGCTCGACGTCGCCTCGCCCGACGCCAGGATTGTCCGAGCACACGCGCGTCAACACCACGTCGCCCAACGAAGCCCGTTCTACCACCCCGTTCTCCCTCTCCGGTCGCACACCAACGCTCTTCAATCTGAAACGCGCTTCGCGTGCCCCTACCGTCATTCCTCGCTCGGCTGCTATCACCCGCCAGGATCTCATCGCCTCCGCAGAGCGAATATACTTCCGATATCTCTCTCCTGCAGCGAACACAGTCAACTCCCAGGAGAACCACGAGATCTACCTCCCACCCTCCCTTCGTATCCATTCCTTCCCCCTGAGCTCGTCCCAAGAGCCGAGGTCCACGAATGAACAGAGCCTCATGGCTCAGATACCAGACATATTCCATGCCCAGAAGGAATACTGTTTTCGGGCGATGGAGCAGGACGCCTTTCCTCGCTTCTTGCGAGCCAAAGCGTTTGGCAATCTAACTCCCGTGTCGGCTCTGGTCCGCCTCATCATCGGTCTCCTCACTCTTTGGCTCGCCCTAGCAGTGGCATTCTCTCTCGTCTTCTTAGATGTGAAACCGAAATCCAAACGTTTCTTCGTGAGTGCAGTGTTTTTGCCTGCGTAGCTACACGCGCTGACCATGCTGTCATCCCTAGCTATTTATTCCGTTCACCGTCGCAGTCTATTGCCTTGTAGCTCACCAGTATGAGCTTGATCCACTCCTCGTGTTCTTGGGACAGTCAGAGACCACTCCCTTCCGCCTACTACGAATACGTGAGCCGTACGTCAAGAAGCTGCTTCTGGGTCGGGCGGTCTGGGTGGCGTTCCTCATCACGGCATTCGTCGTTGCGTTGACCATGCTCTTCTGGGCTGTCCCGGGACACCGCCTATAGCTCTATGCACGACCTTGACGACCTTTTTATGATTCTAGTTATAATATCTTTTTCTCTTTATTCGCTATCGCATGCACTTCAATCCATAGATACCCTCTACAGACGCTTCACACTCCCTTACCATTTCCACCTGCGTGCGAGTAGCCCTGCCGTTTTTCCCCTATCTTTAATCGTGTTTTCTTTTTGTTATACCTTTTCTCTACCGTGTAGTGTCGAAGGAGGGTATTTTTTGCTTTTGGAGTTTGGTGATTGGATAGTGGTGGTCTCGTACATTCTATGATTGTTGGTAGGATAGTACGACATTAGCAGACGTTGTATACTTGGTGATTACGGGGACAATGGAACAGAAAGGTACACGTATGTGGCAACCTCGCCTCTCTTCATCACCATCACCATCAACAACATGGCACCTCCACGCTAATCAATGGCGTTTCTGCGGGTGGGTCGGATGTATAGTTATGATAGAACACAACAGCTTGACACCAAGTGTTCGTGTTCCTGTTTGCGACCTCACCATGACTGAACTAGTACTGTATGATTCTACACCAGATCTAGAGTCACCGTGCAATCGAGCATAAATATGTCGCAAAAGGTTCCAGTATTGTACGAAAGAGTGCGTGAAGAGTGAATGATGTAGGTAAGAGTTCGTGAAGACACTGAAGAATGAATGATCTAAATAAGAGTTCGTGAAGAGTGAAGGGTTTAGGTACAGTGAGTTTACTCTTGGTCATCGTTCTCTTGACAAAGTCCGTCCCCGTCCCATTCCTCGCTTCCGACACCACCAACGACAATGAACAGACCATCAGGGTCGTACTTGTGCTTGATCTCAAGAAGTCTATCGTAGTGGGGTCCGTAAAAGGTCGTCTGGAAGTTCGGCTCGAGGGAGTCCGCTTCATTTGAGTACGAACCAGCATCCGAGCCAACAAGCTCTTCGATGGCAGGTAGCTGAGCAGTCTGGAAGCGTTTCTTCAGGATAGGAACTTCCAATGGTGGGAGGGTGTCCGTCCATTCATTGACGACAATGAGCTAACAACGAACTTCAGACAAGCCGGCGAGCAGGAGGATGAGAAGCATACATGGGTCTTGGCAGATCGCCATTGGGGATTTACCGCGGAATCGATATTGGCATTCTCTGCAACTTTTCCTGCACCGCCATTTCAATGAATGATGAGGAGGCATTATCAAGTTACTCACCTCCAGCGACGAGATGTGCAAGTATCCTACGAGGAAGGAACATCGTTAGTCTGATGCGCAAGAAAGACAAGGATGATCAATCACGTACTGGTCAGCTCCCGCCGCAAATATCTTTTCATACATGGTACCAATATCATCCGGCGACTCTCTGTATACCGACTCAGGAATCAGCCGAGATCCCATGAAGAGGTTCTTCCCGACGCTGTCGTCAGCAGCGGTTAGAGCGTCGTTGATATCCGTCTCAGTATATTTCTCCTGGACCACCACACCCCCATTAGCCGTGATATCGCTCAGGAGGGGCTGCATAGAAGCTTCAGCATCGGCCGTACTAGTGTTTGGGAAGAAGGTCTCCAAGGCCAGAATCAATTGCGTCGTGCTGTTCTTGATGGCGTAAATGTACTGCCCGGCGCGGTATTCGTCCCAGTCAAAGATGTGTTGAGCGTGGAGCCCGGCGATGGTCCCGTATGTGGAGTTTGTGCCATTGACGATGACCACGATAAAGGATTCTGTTACGTTAAAGGCGGGGAAGGTCTGGAATGTTGCTGAGATGACTACGCCCCATGAGCCTGCACCCCCTCCTCGGAGCGCCCAAAACACTGTACATGAAGGTGTCACAATGATCTAGTAGCAAACAGTGCAACAGCGCGGAACTCACGATCGCTATTCTGATTGTCATCGGCAGTTATCGATTCTCCGTCTGCGGTCACGACAGTGAATCCTACGCGAAGCATAAGCCCAAACCCATCGTGTCACGCCAACAGAGAACGTACGGAGAACATTATCTGAAGCCAGTCCAAAAAGCGGTGAAAGTGCCGAGTGCCCGCCACCTTGGATGTAACCACCCGCAGCAACGACAGTCCCAGCAGTACCACCAAGGAGGATCTTGTTTTGCGCCTTTGCCGCCTGGTAAAGCGTGTTTAGGGGGACACCACTGCCGACTGTCACAGCGGAGCCTTGGTCTTCCTGGAAGTCATCATGGAAAGTCACATTCTGGAGGAGGTGAGTTGATATGAGGAGGGAGCCCCGCGCCGTGGAGCGACCGAGGTAGTCGTGACCAGAGGCTTTGATGACCAGGCGGAGATTGTATGCGTCGGCGAAGGCAACCCCAGCCTGAAATCAATGAGGTGTTGTCAAGCGAAGCGGCAAAGTGAATACTAACCTGAACATCACTAGCACTGGTGGCCAATACAGCATACAGCGGAACGTCTCCTTGCTCGCATGTCCCAGTTGTATTCCGAGTGCAAATTTGAGGCGCTGTAGCATTATCATAATCCTACGACTGCCGTTTAGAAATTGTCCTGGTTTGAGTACGGGGACGAAATGTACCTGCTCCCAGTTCACCTACAGATGTTCAAGAAAGACTTAGATGTGCCAGTGAGAAAGTGAGAAAGGCATCCACATACCTGGTTCATAGCACCGGGGATATCTGCACGAAAGATAGCACTCGTCCATTCATCATCGGTACAACCTCCGCGGTCTTTGCAGAACTGACCGGAAGGCACGACAGTCGCGAGTCGTCCCTCGATCGACGCGTTTAAAGCGTTCCAGGACTGCACCGTCGGAAAGCCAGGATCACCTGGTATGGTTCGACAGCGTTGGCATTGTGCCAAGAGTGGCGTGCACAACAACAAGGCGGGGACGAGGCGAGACAAGTAGGCGTTAAGAGACATGGGGTATAGCTGGGAGGGCTTTCGACGGGGTCTCCACTTTTATGCCAATGAAACTGTTGAACCATTTTAAACAAACCGTCGGTTGACCGTCGGAGATTGTACAGCACTACAGGTCTGTCAATATCATTACGTGAATCGGTGTTGCGGTAACTTCAAACGTGTCGCAAACCTCTGAAGAGTGGGGTGCTGGTGAGGTGAAATGGAAATGCCTTGACCTACTCGGATATTATATGACGGAGGCGGCAGCACATTTGTCGTATGAAAAGTGCTATAGGAAGGAGAGAGGGAAAGATTGTCTTCGCTCGTACTAGAGCCGGGTTAACCAGGCTAGGAAAGGACTCGAGCCTGACAGTGAGGTCCGTCGCGACCCGCAGGTGTGGAGTGCACGTGCCGGACCACATATGTGCGGACACTGCCGGACAGGTTGATGGCAATGAGATAGGCTCAGATAGCCTCCAGGCTGTCACAGGCTGGTCACAGGCAGTTTGTGGATTAGGCTCTTCCAGGGCTCTTCCCATCAGCAAGATCGTCGCGCCAATATAAAAAGAATGCGAGAGAGACCGTCCGCAAGCTGACAGAGCCCTGACACAGCCGCGCCGCTGCGCGATCTCGAGGTCGGTCAATCTCGTTACGTGAATCCGCGTTGGTATCGCGCTGGTGAGAGTATCGATATCGGCGTCGCGCAGCAACTTCAAGCTTTCAAACGTGTTGTAGCGCTAGCGAGGAGAGACACACTCGCCTATTCTTTAGGATGCCACGCCTTGAGGGATACGATCAAAGATAGTGATAGTGATTGAAGGAAACCGCAGAACGCCACTTGTCGACGACTACGGCCTTTACGCCACGTGGTACTGGCCGCTACTACCACGCCCGTAGCCAACCCGTAGCTGTCCTCTCCTACAACATTGCGCACGGCGACACTAGTCGCCGCCTCCTGGAGAAAGTCTCGCTTTATACCGCGGCACCTTCGCGGACGCATTGATGTATCTTACAGTATGCTTAGGCCTGCAGCTGTCGCCGAGGCGCGTCAAACCATACATAACATGTGCTTGTTGTCAATTTGCTCCCCATTTCAGGCTAGACATGATCACGAGTGTCTATTTGGATGTATCCGACATCCGAACCACAAATATCTGCACCCCAAACCCAGATATTCGTATTCGGATGGATATCCGACATTCCATCCGAGATAAATGTGTGACATCCGAGTATTTTCGAATATTCATCCGAATATATTCGAATATATTTGAATATTCATATATATTAAGCTATTATCACATCAATAACAGTCTAAAACTATATATACTATAAAGCTATGACAGTAAACAATGTGTGAATGTCAATTAAATTCATACAGCAACCACACAACACCCTTTTACTATGGTTAATAGTTCCATGCATCGGATGTTTGTTCAGAAAGTGGACATCCGACATCCGAGTGGTATCCGACATCCGAAGGGTATCCGACATCCGACATCCGAATATCTTCGGATGTCGGATACGAATATAATTGAAATATCCGAAAACATCCGACATTCGTGCTCATGTCTATTTCAGGCCAGTTAACCTTGCGAAGAGGAGGCGCGTCTTGCCAGTGCGAGAAGGACGTTGGACGTGTATCGACTGGAGTTGGATCAACACATCGCTAGTAACCGTTCATGTATCTTTGGACAATACTCAACGCTCTGTTCATGACGTGTTCTCCAGAGGACGAAATCGACGCATCGAGCCTGAGAGCCGAGCTTCAGAACAAGCAGCGCGTTGATCTTGCTGAAGGTGCTACAACGGCCCGGGAGAGAGGGGCGCGTGTGGAGAAATTCAAAGAGATTCACGCGTCGTGACTCGTTGGAGACTCTGGAGTGTGTTTTACGAATGCTGTCATGCGAATGCTCATTTCATTTGGTTGTAGAAAAGTCATCACTGAACTTGAACGAACCGCCATCATTGTACGCAGTAAAGTCTAGTCAGACTAGTCGACAGATGAGTCGGATCCATTGCTTTGAACGCTTGCAAGAGGATGAGGCGCCCATCCCGCCTCCTGAAAAACAATGATCCATTCCTCGGCCAAGAATATCATGTACTCGAGATATGTTGACTGTTTGTCTTCTCCGTGTCCTATTGGCCCGGTTCAACTAGTAGTAGTAATTCTTGTGTTAGAACATCGAAACACGTCACCTTTGTCTACAATCTTCCTTGGACTTGCCTCCGGAGGACGAAGATGACATGCACTGCAGGAATATACGCTTCGACTGAAACGTGCCTCCTCCCGGTGTTGTTGACTTGGCAGGCGGTAGACGAATGAGCGCTGCAGCGACTGTCCGACACAACCCATGAGTTCCTAGCTGCTATATACCGCCACTTCCAGGATTGTCAGACTGCCTGGAGTACTTCCCTTCTGAATTATCAAGATAGGGCGATGTTAGGACCTGAACCCGCACCGTCATGTGCCACGGTCCATACAGTGCCCACGGCAACTGTACACCTCTATATGTGTGTCCTGTGTCCATTGAGCCAACCTCGGGGTGAAGGCCAGGAGATCTCCCAGGCACTCTGCCTGGTGAGACTCCTGTTCGTATGTCTAGTCGTTGTCTTGCTCAACGACAGACCCAATGCATCCTTGTGGATCCTATCCATCTATGCCACTTGCAACACTCCATTGGGGCAGCGCTATACAAGCAGGGATCAGTGCCTAGTACCCCTGGTACATAGACAATGATCCAACGACGACTGCAGCATTGCCTCATCCCCAATGAGGTCAACGCATTGTCCGCGTCCAGTGGATGTCCATCCGTATCCATATCCAGTCTTGAACCACTCAATGAAGGTCCCCACGGGATGCCAACAATGGAGGTATAGATCCAATCGTGCAGCAGATCGAGAGCGTGCTCAGTGACGCGAAAGGTTCCTGCAAGAAGGAGATGATGGAGAGGACGACGAGTAAGAGTACGTTCAACAAGAGATGAAGCGTACAATGAGAGATGGCCCCTTAGAGAGTGATTCCCCAATGACAGAGGCGAAGATGCCAAAGGGTACTGCGAAGGAATGTACAATGGCACAGATGCAATAATGTCCAGCTCTGAAGTACATGGGGGAATGTACTTCGACTTATATACTGTTCTAGTGTCCCAAATAGGTTGCTGACTGAGTCAGAGCTCCCGCTGCGTCGGGTGTTGTGGAAGACAGTTGTCCCACTGTTTCAAGGGGCGGGGGCGCGATCGGCGGGCTCCCATTGGTTGGGAGGGCGGGATTGGCGGGAGCATGCACTCATGCGCCTAAGTATAGACTTGGTTCGAGTCATAGCCTGCCAGGGAGCTCCCAGAATAGTTCCTGATGACTCTGAATGAGTCAGAGCGGGAAAAGGGCGGGATCCCGCCATTCTATTGGCTGTAGGGACTTCTGAATGAGTCAGAGCACCCAATGCGGCGGGATGACGTTTTGGAAGCGTCCTGGACCTTCCAGGACCTTCCCCAATGTTCCACAGCCTTCTCCAGCGGTCCAGAGGTTCTCCAAGCGTCGAGTATTGGTTATGTAGCTTCTCCTTCGATAGATATTCCTCTAGAGGACTCCCTGAGTCTCTAGAGTCATCCCTGAGTGTTGTAGTCGTTCCCACAACATGTATGATGGCCTCCAAGCGTCGAGTACTGGTGTTGTAGCTTCTCCTTCGATAGATATTCCTCTAGAGGACTCCCTGAGTCTCTAGAGCAATCCCTGAGTGTTGTAGCCGTTCCCACAACATGCATGATGGCCTGGGAGACGATCCGAGACCGAGTAAAGCCTCTAGGTCAATGGTGTGGTTGTAAACCCATAGTTGCGGTGGTGTGTTTGTGCGGTGTTACGTGTAGCCTGTCCCGAGAGATGGCACATCAGGAGACTTGTTCTGTTGCTGGGATATGATGCGTAGACATGGTAGAGGATGTCTGCAAGTGATTTCATGTCCAAGGAAATCCTGCAAAGCTCTGTGGCGTAGCAAATGGATGCACGTGTTGCCGATAGTGCGCGGGTCCAGGGACAGATCATGACAGGCGATACATTTCAGACGGCAACATTAGTGGACTTGAAGCCATCAGTCACAGAGGCCACATCCCACTACTCGGCGCAGTACATTGATAGAATACGCTGTGCTATGGAGTCTATGTCCGCTCAGCAATCGACGAGTGTAAAGGTTTACTTGGTCAAGGATGTCACAGCTCTCCTATGTACGAGTCCTCGTGCTGTAGGTCAATCGATCCAGAGCATAGAACACGATGTGATCACTGTGTAGAAGTGGAAAAACTCAGCTTGAATGAATCAGAATGATACGTGAACCGTTGATGTTCACTACCTGGTCCCCAACTTCATCATTTCTCATAGTCCACGGCCGGTGTCAATGCCTTGCGATATTACTACAAGATTTCCCTCCACCAATGTCAAATATGGCGTCTGCCATTTGTATGTTTCGTTGCTATTATTGTCTGCATTGACTAACTCGACGTACTACCCAATAGCTATAGCGGCATATGAGGTGCAGACAGCCAGCACGGACAAGCAGGCTGCTGGTTTTTGAGCCGAAAGTTGGTCAAGGCCGCGCTGGGGGTACAGATAGGTGAGGATATTGCTACGCTGGAGAGGGAGTGGAAGCATGTGTGAGAAGGTGAGAGGAAATGAATGCCTCCCTCGACTTTGGGATCTGAGGGGCAGGTTGCATGCTATCGCCAGTGGTAGGCGCATTTATATTCGAGTCCAGGTCGCACCGTCGTCTACAAGCAGTTGACTTAGATTATTTCAAGAATCCAAGCACGGTTGTGGTACCAGGTATCATCGACCATGTCTTGCTCAGGCCTCATGCCTCAGGAGCCCGGCTGTTTTCAACTCTGGACTGAAAGTCTAGAAGCCGCTGAATCGCGGTTTTTCATTGCATTGTGTACGTCGTAGTTCAAGACAAAGTTCAAAGCGCGGGATAGGAACGGATGCCGCTCTATGCCGCTGCATCATCTGTTTTCCGCCGTCCGGCCAACAGAGGCATACTGGAGGCATAACAGCCGGCTAAGTTGGCGGGGAAATGCGGAGGACCGCTGCCAACGTAATCAAGGGGAGCCAATCACAAGACCCGCTTTTTGCCTGCTGCTTCGGATTTAACAAATTACGAACTTGTCTTTCTACTTGATCCTTGGCTGTAGTCCTCTGGCTTGGTCGAGATGTTCAACCTCTCCAATCGCACTGCGAATGCAGTTCGGTCGCTGCAGCGCCTGGCTGCTGGCATGGCCACCGTTGCGCCCCGAATTGGCGACACCAAGGTCGCGATGTCACTCTTAGAAAAGGGTGCCTACATCAACTACCAGCGCATTGAGGACAATGTCGCCATTGTACGCGACAGGTGCGTTTTCCTGTTTCTTCTTGGCCCGCTGGACTGACGGTGACTGCCTAGACTCAACCGCCCTCTGACGTTGTCCGAAAAGATCTTGTACGGTCATCTTGACGATCCTCATGGTCAGGATATCGAGAGAGGGACGAGCTACCTCAAATTACGACCCGATGTAAGTTCTACTTGGCTTTGCCTCCGTTGTGTGCCGCTGACACACACCACAGCGAGTCGCCTGCCAGGATGCTACTGCGCAGATGGCCCTTCTCCAGTTCATGTCCGCGGGTATGGACACCGCCGCTGTCCCGACCACTGTCCACTGTGACCATCTCATCGAGGCACAAATTGGCGGTGTGAAGGATCTTGCACGCGCTATCGACATCAACAAGGAGGTTTACGACTTTTTGGCTACCGCAACGGCAAAGGTATGTCTGTTCATGTGTTTTGCCTCCAACAAACGGCTAACCGGACTCTCACAGTATGGACTCGGTTTCTGGAAACCCGGATCTGGTATTATTCACCAAATCATCCTGGAAAACTACGCATTCCCTGGTGGATTGATGATTGGTACTGACTCGCACACGCCCAACGCTGGAGGACTTGGAATGATTGCTTGCGGTGTTGGAGGCGCTGACGCTGTTGATGTCATGGCCGGCATTCCATGGGAGCTTAAGTGCCCCAAGGTCATCGGTGTCAATTTGACTGGCAAGATTGGTGGCTGGACTACTCCAAAGGGTACGTACTCGTTATCACGAACACAGCATTGTCTCTGATGCGTTTCATAGATGTTATTCTCAAGGTTGCTGGCATTCTGACGGTCAAGGGTGGAACTGGTGCTATCGTCGAATACAAGGGTCCCGGTGTCGAGTCGCTGTCCTGCACGGGTATGGCCACGATTTGCAACATGGGTGCTGAAATCGGTGCGACCACGTCTATGTTCCCCTTCAACAACCGCATGGTCGACTACTTGAACGCCACCAACCGTCACGACATCGCCAACTATGCCAAGCAGTTCGCTTACAACCTCAAGGCTGATGAGAATGCCGAGTACGACCAGGTCATCGACATTGTAAGTAACCAAATATTCATGATGTTACACGTTCTCATCCGCTGTGTAGAACCTCTCCGAACTCGAACCCCATATCAACGGTCCCTTCACTCCCGATCTTGCCACCCCTCTGTCCAAGTTCGCGTCTGAGGTCAAGAAGAACGGATGGCCGGAAGAACTCAAGGTTGGATTGATCGGTTCTTGCACCAACTCTTCGTACGAGGACATGTCCCGTTCCGCATCCATCGCCAAGGAGGCTGCCGCCCATGGTCTCGAGGCCAAGGCCAAATTCACCATCACTCCCGGTTCCGAACAGGTTCGCGCCACCATTGAGCGCGACGGACAGATCGCCGCGTTTGAGGATATTGGTGGACTCGTTCTTGCCAACGCTTGCGGACCTTGCATTGGACAGTGGGACCGTCGCGATGTCCCCAAGGGTGAAGCTAACTCTAGTAAGTTGCTCAGTACAATACAAAATGATCGCTATCTCACTTACTTCCAGTCATCACCTCCTACAACCGTAACTTCACTGGCCGTAACGACGCGAACCCCGCCACCCACGCCTTTGTTGCCTCGCCCGATCTCGTCACCGCCATGGTTTTCGCCGGATCCCTGACTTTCAACCCTCTCACTGATTCCCTCACCGGCACTGACGGCAAGCCCTTCAAGTTCAGCGACCCAACTGGAAACGAGCTCCCTCCCCGTGGCTACGACCCAGGCGAAAACACCTTCCAGGCTCCTCCCGCTGACCGCGCCAGTGTTTCCGTCGCCGTTGACCCCAAGAGTGACCGTCTCCAACTCCTCTCGCCCTTCCAGCCTTGGGACGGAAAGACCCCCACCGACCTCCCCGTACTCATCAAGGCCCAGGGCAAGTGCAGTAAGTAACCGCTCTGATTCAGTGGCCTTCCATTAAGCGCTGTCTGTAGCAACGGATCACATTAGTGCTGGTGGTCCCTGGTTGAAGTACCGTGGTCACCTTCAGAACATCTCGCGTGAGTTACCTATCGTCTCTTCATGTGTCTCACGCTGACAATTATCGTGCTAGAAAACTGTCTCATTGGTGCCATCAACGCTGAGAACGGCGAGGCGAACAAGGTCAAGAACCAGGTCACTGGTGAATGGGGAGGTGTTCCTCAGACTGCCGCCTACTACCGCGATAACGGCATCAAGTGGGTCGTCATCGGCGACCACAACTACGGTGAGGGTTCGTCGCGTGAGCACGCCGCTCTCGAACCCCGCTTCCTTGGCGGTCTTGCCATCATCACCCGCTCATTCGCCCGTATTCACGAAACCAACTTGAAGAAGCAGGGCATGCTTGCGCTGACCTTCGTTAACCCCGAAGACTACGACCGCGTTAAGCCCAGTGACAAGGTCGATATCGTTGGCCTTGACACCTTCTCTCCTGGCAAGAACCTCACTCTTCGGGTCAAGCACGAGGACGGTTCTTCTGAGGTAAGTTTACTTTGCCGTGATCCTTCTTTCGGGCATTGACGGACATTCCCTAGGACATTGCCCTCGCCCACTCGTTCAACGAAGGACAAATTGCCTGGTTCAAGGCTGGGTCCGCTCTTAACCTGGTACGTTATGATTTACTGCCATTCGCCTTGTCTCATATAACCTGCACAGATGGCCGCGAAAGCCAAGGGTCAATAGAGGCACATCTCTCCTGACACTGCAGTCAACATCGCCTGTTTCCCTCCTTATTCATACCTCTGACTCTATCGCTCTGCGATGCGTATCCATACCCTCATGAAAGGGCGACCTCGCGCTGATAACGAATATGCACTCGTTGTCAAAACGGCTCCTTTTGAGTCGAAATAGACAATGTAGTCTTGTAGCAAGGATACTGCACAGTTCTTCTTCACAATGATTGTACTGTATATACAGATGCACGAATACAAAGGCATTGCGACAGGCTTGTCGCTCTTAAACTTCTGATCAGGACTTGATTTAGAACTCTTACCACCAACTGTCATATCTTGCCGCAAAACTGTACATCATGCTACGCCACAATAGTGCAGTGGTGGCTCGTGTCGCCGCCACTGCCGCCATCCCGCCATTTGGCCATGTTTGGCGGCGCCTTCGGCACCTGTAGACACGTCCGGATGTAGTAGACAGTTCTCATCTCATTGCTTGCATCACGCTCGAGGCAGCGATTCCCTCAGCGACCGCCCGGCCCACTCCAATAGACATCAGAGGCTTGCAAATCCTTACACTGCAGTCTGAGTGTGGCTCATACTCTGCGAGCACGAGGCCGTGAGAATGCGGTCTCTGACAGGAAGGCTAATGTCGATGATCATCAAGCAGATACTTACTTCTGACCTTTATACGGCCTCTTCCGTGTCATTTCACCCTGCCATCAATCCGCGAGGACCTTCGGCTATAAAAGCTCAAAAAATATGATGATGTCCTTCTTCACCAACCGTCCTTCACAGCCTCTCTATTCTACAGCCCCTTTAGAGCCACTTCGCCACAATTTGCGCTCTACTCATGTTGCCCCCGATTATGCGTAGTATCATCTCTAGCATCGACAGTGGGTTGCGGCCCACCGCATTGCAGGCATTGCCCTACGATATAGGATCCATCCTTTCGGCCTGGGGTTCCTACTCAGGCTTCAGCAAGGGGATCATGTTCGTGCTCATGGGCGTGCTTTTTGACGTCTACCATTGGTTGTCCTTCAAGCAATCCTACATCTATGAAAAAATCATCCGAAACGTCTATTTCGAAATTGAGATTCAAGCCAGTGACATTTCCTACAGTGAGTTCTCTAGATCTACGATTCGGCGCCCTGGGGATCTCATCTTAGCTACGCCACAGAATGGCTCATGGCTTGGCTCTCAAAACAACCAGCATGGGGTAAGACCTGCAGCCGTCTATCTCCATCCGAGTCGTCGCTTATTCGCCTTTGTCTGTAGTCAACGCCAATCGTCTCAAGTTCACCCAACAATTCTACGGATTCAAGTCGGATGTCTGGACACCTGCCAATGCTGATGACGGCGAAATCCAGGATCTCACATATGTTCCCAATTCTCGCATTCCATACACGTGTTGGTTTAGGAGGCACTTCATGAGGATCCAGCTTGAAGACAAGGACGGTCACGATGTTTTTCATGGTGGATGTTCATCTTTGAAGATTAGGTTCGCTTTCCGCGCCCTCCCACTCTGTGTTGGCGTTCTAACATCTTCTTCGTTGCCAGTATTATCGCTTGGCGTCGTCCTGCAATCTTTGTTGAGCTTCTTCGGGAGGCTCGTAAAGTGTACGCCACGCAAGTGATGAGTACGACACACGTATATGCACCAAACTTCGGGTAAGAAAACTTTTGGCCCTCTCAGTGTTACGCATAGTGACTTCCACATCATGAAGGTCTGGGATGGTCAGCGGAGGAGGCTGGGAACTCTGCTCCAGCTATGCGACGCGTAGTTTCAATACAATCATTTTGGATCCTGCTGTAAAAAATCTACTGATCGCGGATGCTACCGACTTTTTGCAGAGCAAGCAATGGTACACGTCAAGATCTGTCCCTTATCGGCGAGGCTACCTGCTAGTACGTGACATGCTTCGTGTGGTCCCCCACATACTCATCATATATATCTCAGTACGGCGAACCCGGTTCGGGAAAGACTTCGTTTATCTCTGCCATTGCAGGCGAGCTGCATCTAGACGTCTATGTCCTCTCACTTTCTCAGCCCGAACTCGATGATATGAAGCTAGCCCACCTCATTTCTGACTTGCAGGGCCATTGTATTCTTCTCCTCGAAGATATCGATGCTGCTTTCACGACTTCACTCAATCGCGATGCGCCTGCAGGCGATAAGGGCACATGGATGCAGAAGTGAGTCTTCCTCTGTTGTTGTACCTTGGGAAAACAGTCTTAATATTTCACTCATTACAGCACGCGCGGGGTCACCCTGAGTGGCTTACTGAACGCACTCGATGGCATCGGCGCGCAAGAGGGACGTATACTCTTTGCCACCACTAACAAGTACAACTCGCTGGATCCCGCCCTTACGCGCCCAGGACGAATGGACATCCACATCGAATTCAAGTTGGCGGCGAAGTACCAAGCCCGCGGTCTGTTCTTGCGATTTTTCGATCCTTCCCATGAGTCCTTGGATGATGATGGCCACGACTTGAAGACCGTACCCGACTCTCTTTGCTCTACCCCCTCAAATACCGAGACGACACTAAGCGTAGCAAACAGTCCCGAGTCGTCAACGTTCACATTCGTCGGCGAACTACACAACGCACATGCGCCCCGACTCAGTATCTCTCAACTGGAGGAATTGGCCGACTCTTTCGCGGAAGCTATACCCGAATTCAAGATATCGATGGCCACGCTCCAAGGCTATCTCATGATGCACAAGACGGATCCCGCTGGGGCGGTCAGTGGGGCCTCGAGCTGGGTCGAAAAGACTTTGATGCCGAATGCAGAGGAATCACTGGCCCCTCTTGCAGCCTCCGGCGGCATACTGGAAAAGAGTAGGTTACTGCAGATCCCTCGTCCTTCGAATCCTGATTTCTACTACGATGAGATTGATTCTAGTTCTGATATCAAGGTCACGGTATGATGGACAAGGTAGACACATTTCTTGAGTATACGTACGTAGTGAGTAGAGTAGTACGGACATCAAGTATTACAGATAGAGTACACCACGATAGAGCACCCCACAAGTCCTTCAACGTCGTGTTTGAATATATATGTTCCAAAATGAATGAAATGCATGAACGTCGCCCAGTGTCTCATCTTGATCATGGAGCCTTCCACATACCAATTGCTATTGAAACTGCTCAATATTATTCTTATACTTCGCACTATCACTACATTCGAACCTCAAAACGCCGCTTGCGCCCTAGCCCTCTCAGCAATAGACCCCCTCGGCTCCCAAGCATGTACGTGATCCGCCACCGCACGAGACTCGCCCCCCTCCAGCGCACCCCACGCACCCCCACCAGGCGTCTCAAGCAGCAACCGATCCCCCTTCCCCATCCACACAGTCGCCTTCCCTCCAATATTGATGGCCCGCGTCCCCACAGCGCCATCAACCAAATCCCCATCGCTCTCCCTCATATTCTTCACCCACGTGTTCCGCCCCATCCCACCGGGTCCACCGCCTTCCAGGCCGTATGGCTGGCGCGTTCGGCGCTGCAAGGATGAGGCAAGATTAAAGTCAGGATCATTGGACGGGGCGAGGCGACGCACCTCGGATAGGATAGACACCTGCATGGGCTCGAGCATCTCGATCTCGCGCACCACGCCCTCACCGCCCCGGTACTGGCCAACGCCCGCCGAGTCGGTGCGGAGCCCGAACTGGTGCACCATGACCGGGTACCGCCGCTCCAAAATCTCGACATCGCCAATACGGGTGTTAGTGATGTGCGTGTGTATGCCTGAGGTGCCGTGCCAGGATGGGCCCGCGCCAGAGCCTCCGGCGATGGTCTCGTAGTACCCCCACCCTGGAATGGCTTTGCCGTCTTTGTCTTTTCCGCCGGTGCCAAACGTCAAGTTGCTGGTAAAGGGTTGGTTGGTGTTAGAGGGTGTCAAGAAGAGCGAGGGTGGTACATACTTGGTGCATCCCTGGCTAGCGGCACATGCATGGAACGCCTTCAGGACAACATCGACGATACGCTGGGAAGTCAGGACATTCCCACCACAAACCGCTGCCGTTCTTGAGGGCGAAAGGAGGGACTTCGGTGGGATCTTGACTATCAGTGTATTCCGTTTAACGACTGGATCAGGCAGAAGGAAAGATTCGACGTACTCTCCAAGGGGACGAGACAGCCCGCGTTCAAAGGAATGTCCAGGTCAAGCATGGCCCTCATGCAGTAGATGACCGCAGAATGCACTACAGAAATCGGCGCGTTGAGGTTTCCCCGCACTTCAAATCCAGTACCAGCAAAGTCCAATACGGCAGAACCCTTCTCGGCATCGATATCGACCCGAAGCTGGACGGGGGATCCATCGTCGAGATAGTCCACAGCGGAAAGAACGTTGCTTCCGGAACGCCTGACAACATCGCGCAGGAGGTTTCGGACGGAATTCTCAGCGTTCGACCGGATGTGATACATGTATTCTTGCACAGTTTCGAGGCCGTAGTCATCGACGACTGTATCGGTTTGAGCAGAGAGAAAATGATGAGAGGAGGACACGAACTGGCATGGATGAGCTGGATGCCCTTGTGATTGGCGGCAATTTGCTACACAGCGAATATCAGTTTGACCTGACAAGTCTGGGTTATGGAACTTACAGCCTTGAGATCGCTCTCAACATCTCGGATATTCCTGCACCCAGAGCTACCGGGGTACCGTGCTGGCCTGTCTATCATGTATTCATATAGTCCATCCTTATCGAACACGCCTTTCGAGACGATCTTGAAGCTAACAATCTCGGCGCCCTCTTCGAAGATGTTGACAGATGTGGGAGGCATGGAGCCAGGGAGTATCCCTCCAATATCAGCATGGTGTCCACGGGACGCGGTGAAGAAGATGATCTCCTTGGTATTGGAGTCGAAGACGGGAGTGATAATGGTGATATCGGGAAGATGGCTGATGGATGGTCAGGGCGTACAATTGTGGATCGACATGCACTCACGATCCACCGGCGTGGGGAGAGTTCGTCATGAGAACATCCCCCTCCTTGAGATCCTTTCCGTGAAGTTTCATCTGATATTTGACAGCGCTGCAGAGGTTTAGGACGAGGACAAGACAATCACGAATGACACGCACAAACTCATCGAGCCGAGATGTATAGGGATAAAAGGTGCGTTTGCAACCAGGTCTCCGTCCGGCGCGAAGAGGGCGCAGGAAAAGTCAAGGCGCTCCTTGATGTTGGTGCTTATCGAGGTCTGCTGCAGCGACCTGCCCATCGCCTCTGCGACGCTCATAAACCGGTTGGCAAAGAGCGTCAGCAAGATGGGGTCGGGGGCGTTCATCTTCGAGGAGGACATGGTCGCAATAGGCGGAGATTTTGAGATTGGTCTAGATGATATAGACGATTTCCGATCCAATTCCGAGAACGCGTTCAAGTTCCTATTCCGGTGTTGGATAGATTGCGTTTACTGATCGTCTGGAGAAATGTAAGCCGATGGCGGCCTTGGTGGCTGTCCTACGACGCACGTACATCCTTGCTCGACGGAGGAAGAGGGAGGAAGACAACATGGAAGTCGTGATGTCACGGCCGAGGCCTGTTTCGCTAATGCTTCCGAACAGCAACTTGCCCTCCTGCCATGACCGTCTCGCTTCATGCTCCCTCTCAGGCCAGAATCAGAAGCAAAATGGATCAGCACTGTCTGCGCGTCGAAAATGCGATCGTCGCATAACGAAGGAATGTTCTTGGATTATGTAACACGAGTCGATGGGCATTCAGAAGATACTACTCGCTGGCACCGAGGTGCACGGCGCCAACTTCATTCAAAATCTCGTATCCCCGGTCTCTACTCTATGAGTCAATCGCAGCAGAACAATCATCAACCGAACGCTACGCGAACGACCACAGCGGTCATGGCCCGCCTTCGCACTGATATCTCTCATGTCGCTGGAAATGCCCGGTCAAGACATTCCTCTCTGACCTGCGCCTTTTCGGCTACAAACTCGACGAAGATGGCCAACACTACCAACTCGCTGGCTGCATATTCGCTCTTGTCTACAGTTTGACACACCCTGGCGAAACCACCATCCACCCGGTTTCGTAACCTCTTCATGTGGACTACCATGCTCCTTCCCTCGAGTGAGTGTCCACTTACATCAACCTTTGTCATGCTGACGGTACACGCTCTAGAGGAGAAGAACGTACTAACCCTATGAGCAGCGCAAACAGCACACTCAGACGAGATTCACACTGTCAAACCATACCGCACATCATTCTCAGTTCGCGATGTTGCGAGCCAACACGCAGTGGAGGTGAACGTCGGACTGGAGACGACGGTAAGAGACTAAATTAGTAGTGTACGTGTGTGCGTAGTGTATATACGCACCTGGAGACGACGGTAAGAGACTAAGGACTCTGACCGTCGGCTCCGGTGTATTAATTCTACGATTACTATATTGGGACTTTTGTCCGTACTACGAGGTCGTACTGTAACACTCCCCCTCGACCGAAGAAGTCTAAGAACTAGATATGTCTACTAAGCCAATGAGTCCAACCATATGCTGTAACTTCTCTCTACTTAACCCCTTCGTCAAAGCATCCGCAGGCATATCTTCCGTACGAAGATAGTTGACTGATATACATCCATTTTCGACAGCTTCGCGCAACCAGTAGAACCGCAGGTCCAAGTGTTTGACACGACCGTGATGCTCAGGGTTCTTAGCAACAGAGATAGCGGATTGGTTGTCGACGAACAGTGGGGATGGAGTGGTGAATGAGTAACCAAACTCGGTGAAGAGATTGCGCAAGAACATGATCTCCTGCCCGGTGGAGACTGCTGAGACGTACTCTGCTTCCGTAGTTGACAGCGTAACGAAGGGCTGTAGCCTACTGAGCCAACTGATTGCGCCTGTACCCATCTTGATTATGAAACCGCTTGTTGAACGTCCGTTGTCCGGATTTCCACCGTGGTCTGCATCACAGTACGAGGTGAACAGATCGTTATTCGAGCATGTGGGGTCGGGCGCATATCTGATATGGTAGTCGACTGTTCCTCTCAGATACCGGAGTACTCGTTTCAATGCTGCCCAATGCATAGGACCAGGGTCCTTGCTGAATCGCGAGAGTACACTGATTGGATAGGCAAGATCTGGGCGAGTAGCGATGGCTAGATATGCCAAAGCTCCCACAGTGTTCAGATAGGGTACATCGCGCATCTCCTCGCGCTCGGCTGCTGTCTTGGGTGACATGTCGGCGGTGAGTTTAACACTGGGGTCAAGAGGTGTGGAGACTGGATTGCAATCCGACATTCCTGTGCGAGCGAGTACATCGAGAGCATACTGGCGCTGTGATAGAGTAAGGCTGTGCTTCTCTCGGTCTCGTTTAATTTCGACGCCTAGAAGAAATGATACGGGTCCAAGATCGCGAAGTTTGAAGTGCTGCCGGAGTTCGCTAATAATGCGGTCGACGTCGGTGCGAGATTTGGCAGCAATGGTCATGTCGTCGACAAAGACTGGTATGATGATGCGAGAGCTTCCTTGCTGATACACCCAAATACTGTGTTCGCACTTTACTCGAGTGAAGCCCATCTTTGTCGTGAGCGTGGAGTGGAGCTTTCTATGCCACTCGCGACCGGCTTGTTTTAGGCCGTATAAGCTCTTCCATAGACGCCAGACCCAGTCTCGTCCTTTCTCCTGAAAGCCCTCAGGCTGCTCCATGTAAACCTCTTCAGAGAGGTCGCCATTCAGGAAGGCAGATGATATGTCGACACTCCAGAGCTCTAGATCTTCCAATGCACCTAGTGCTAAGACTGCACGTAGGGCTGCCCACTTTGGTGTAGGAGAGAACTTCTCATTGAAATCCTTCCCAAAGCGTTGATCATATCCTTTGGCTACGTAGCGTCCCTTGTAGCGCTCCACTGACCCATCAGCATTCCGTTTCACTTTGAACACCCAACGTCCGCCAATTGGTTTGCGATCTTGGGGGCGAGGAACGAGTTCAAAGACACCGTTCTCAATCAGAGATTGTATCTCTTCTTGGGCTGCGGTGAACCACTTAGCAGCTTCCTCGGCTGGGCGTTGCTGGGATTCATGAAAGGAGCGTGGTTCGGTGCTATGTGTGGATGCCTTAAGCATGGTATGCGTCTGGAAAGCGTATTCGAAGCCTTCAGCAACTGTGAGAAGGACTGATTTGTCTGAGACAGACATGATGCCGTCTAGAATCTGATTATCGGTGAGGTGCGATGAATTTGACGTCTGCGAGGGCGTGCCATTTACCACCACCGATGCGTAAGTCATGTTTGCACCTTCATCATCCCATGGTCCATTATAGTTCCATGGTCGTCGCTGTCCGCGACCGTAACCAGGACCGGGGTTGTACAAACCGCCAGGAAGTTGGGCATACTCGTGAGCAGCTAGATGAGGTGGACGAGCAGGTAAGTCTGGCTCCGGAGATGACGGTGGGGTTGTCAATGGCGAAAGTGGGATTGGTGTCCCAGGTGGAGTTTCTACTGCTGGGAGAATTGGCGACTGAGGCTCTGGCAGCTCATCAACGAGATCATCAACTGCTTCTCCCCCTTGATCGAGTAGAGACGGTGCAAGAGATACTCCCCCTGGAGCAGGTAGAGGTGTCGCCCTGTCCTTATGCTCCACAGGCAAGTCCCACTTGAGTTTCGCAATCAAGTCGGCAAATGGGCTAACTAGATGTTTGTGATTTCCGGGAAAGACACGCTCTTCAAAGATGACATGGGTGGAGTTGAAGAATTCCCGATTCGCTGGATCGTAAAAGCGCCATGCACGTGCGTCATTGGGATATCCGACAAAGATACATTTCCGAGTGTGAGATGGAAGTCGCCGTTTGGCACGTTTCTTTCCCAGAACACAAACATAGGCTAGACATCCAAAGACACGGAAATGTGAGACATCTGGGAGTTTCTTGTGCCACCCCGTAAAAGGGGTAGTATCAAGGAATGGAGCTACAGGTGTACAGTTGCGAACGTGCACAAATGCCTCGATTGCGGGTTTCCAGAACTTAGGCGGGAGCTTTGCTTGCTCAAGCATCGCAGTAGCAGCCTCAACCAGGGTGCGATTTGCACGTTCTGCTACACCATTCTCATGAGGTTCATCTGGCTCGGTGTGTTCGCGTTTGATCCCCTCGTCCCTGCAGTAGGCAAGAAACTTATCACTGAGGTACTCGCCTCCGCCATCACACCTGAACAGCTTAATTTTCAGGCCATGGAACTTTTCAACGTAAGCCTTGAACCGCAGGAAGGAGCGAAAAGTGTCACTCTTCTTTGGCAAGAAGTCCACAGTCCAATAGCGCAATGCGTCGCAAATGTAGGTCACCCAGTATTGACACTTCCCCTCAACCGACTCCACCAGTGGACCTTTGAGATCACTGTGAATGCGGGCAATGATTTGTGTATGAGGAGTTGAAGGACCACGTGGGATATTGTGGCGATGTTGTTTACCAACAATACATGGTTCGCAGATTGGGTCCATCTTCGTAAAGTCAATCCCTTTGGGAAGCCCACGAATCAGGCCTTGCTTGTAGGCACGCGCCAATGTCTGGATATTGATGTGGCCGAAACGCTCATGAAGGAGCAATATATCCATCGGGCGTGTGCTGACAGCACTGGTATTGGCGAAGGTTCCGCTTGAGCGGACTGTTTTGCCGTTCAAGTATCCCACATTGTTTGTGTTGACGGTTGCTGTGAATCGAAGGACTGAGTCTTGATAGAACTTCATTGAGGATCCTTCGATAGTGACGCGATATCCTTTCCGACGTGTGAGGTGAAATGGTGACAGAAGATTATTGCGAAGTTTAGGAACAGACAAGACATCCTGTAATTCAACAGCCTCTAATTCCATCCCATCCCCTGGACTAGGCACAAATACGACGGTGCCAATCCCGTCTGAATAGATGACCTCATCGTTTGCCAGTCGGATAGGGACACAATGTGGCGACCAGATTTTGAACCACTCACGATGAGGTGTCATGTGAGAACTGGCGCCCGTGTCTGTATTCCAGTGAGAGGATGCAGGCGAGTTTGGATCAACACTTGCCGCACTAGCAGTCTCCTCGGTGGTATTAGCCTTGTTTTCGTTGTCCTGCTTCTTTCCGCGGCCACGGCGGCGAGAACGAACACGTTCTTGGGCGTCCTTACGCGCATTTCGCTTGCTGTAGCAGTTCTCCTCGGTGTGGTTTGCCATCCCGCACCAGTCACAGATTGTCTGCGACGAGTCGGCGGCATGATGAGCACAACACGGCACAGCAGAGGGAGGAGCGGTGGCGGCGGCGGCAATGGCGGCAGCAGCTTTGAGGGACGCTTCCTGCCGTGATTTGCGTTGTGTTTCCTCGGTGTGGAAAGCTGCAACGAGAGTGTCGAGGTCTAGATCCTTGAGGAGGAGAAGGGATGAGGTGAACTGGTCAAATTCGGCAGGGAGTGCACGAATGAGCGTCATAGCTTGGAGTTCTTTATCGAGAGTCTCCAGTGTGTCGCTGGTGGCGCGGAGGTCCTTGATCACGCGGAATGAATCCGCGACACGTCCAACAAGGGTGGTGAGGTCCTCCTCGTCCTCCTTCTGGATGGAGAGAGCATGCTCCCAGGCGTTGAAGCGGTTTCCTGGCCTCTTCTGCTGATGAATCCCTTGGAGCTTGTCCCACATGCCCTTGGGATTGCTACGGAGGTCCTTGACATGGGCGCGCTGTGTCTCGTCAATGCAGAGCCAGAGGTAACCAGACGCTTTCTTGACATCCCTGACATATTCGCGCTGTTCCTTGCGTTCGGCGGCAGTGATCTTATCCGGGTCGACGGGTTGCGGTGTGGTCTCCGTGCCATCGAAGTGCCCAGAAAGAGAATGGATAGCCATGTACGCGTCAAAGGAGGGAGCGAATGTGGCCCAGTTGGAGGTATTGAGGTTCTCGAAACCTCGCTTGGCGATTGAGTCGGCCATGGTGTAGGGTCGACGGAAAGGAACGGGTGTGCAGGTGCTTGATGAGTACCGCGTGCGGGAAAGCCCAGTATAACCGGTGCTTTAGAGGAGCGAGCGAGTGAGCGCGTCGTGGTCTCAGCGGGTCTGTGGTAGACGCGAGAAAAAAAAATCCTAGTCCGATGTTCAAATGGAAGGCTCGGGGCCCATAACCTGTTGCGAGCCAACACGCAGTGGAGGTGAACGTCGGACTGGAGACGACGGTAAGAGACTAAATTAGTAGTGTACGTGTGTGCGTAGTGTATATACGCACCTGGAGACGACGGTAAGAGACTAAGGACTCTGACCGTCGGCTCCGGTGTATTAATTCTACGATTACTATATTGGGACTTTTGTCCGTACTACGAGGTCGTACTGTAACACGCGACCCGATAGCAGAAACTCGTCTTATCGATACACATTATAGCGGTACAAATCTACAAGCCTATGCGTACATTGTAGAACGGGCAATTATTACAAGACATAATGTCGTAGGATTCGTGATTCATGAGGGCATGAGCTTATTTGTTGAGCTCAGCCGTGCGCTTGGCATAATCATCGCGGCTCTGTGCACCAATGTTCAGAATTCGAGTTCATCACACCAATGAGTGAAAGGACTCACCATAGCCGCGGGCATGTTCCTTTGCACCTCCTGGCTGGGGATGTGAGGATCCCGCGCATGGTGTGCTCCCATGACGGGGTCGGACCTCAACCCGCCGCCGGGTTGGTTAGGCTGCAAGTCCGCTGGGTCATTGGTCCTCTATAGTACAATTAGCACCTCCTCGAATTGGTGCATAATGATAGAGGAAAGAAACGCACAGCCGGATGAGGCTGGATAGAGAACTGCTGCTCCTCCTCGCCCTTGTTCTGGGTCTGGCTCTGGGAGCCGGTCTTGGATTTGATCTTGTTGATGATACTGGACATGATTGTTTGTTGTGAGAGTAGGAATTTTTCAACAGCTCTTATATAGACGCGTTTGGATGCCGAGCCATGACGTGTGCGGGGCAGTGTGGCGCAGTAACGTCATGCTGCGGGGGGATGACAGGGGATGACTCATAGATAAAGGCGGAGAGTCGAGACTCGTGGACGGGACTGCGCACGCGCTCAGGATGAGGATGGAGCAACGGATGGAACTTGGATGGAGACCATGCATGTATCCGCTGATATCGCCGCGCCGTCGATAGAGTTCATTGCGCGTGAAATCTCTCTGATAATTTCCCGTTATGCACAAGCTGACAGCACAGCACAGTACTAAGTCATATGTCCTGAGGCTATCCTACATACATAAGTACTACAAAATTCAAATTCGAGCACCTCGCTTGCATCATGGAACAGGCAAATGAAGCAGGAATCCTCTATCACAATACATCTACCAACTGTTACTGAACTTCCAGAAACAGTTGGTAGACATGTTGCAATAGAGAGTTCCAACCCCAATTACCAGCTCCAAAATGCAAGTGAGGAGCTCGAATCTCAATTTTGCAGCGGGATCGATGCACATGGTAGCGAGGGAAAAGCGCAGGTATGGTGCCCTTATAAGTTATCTGACATCCAGATCCGGCTGCATCTTCTTTGATACGACTCGTAGTATTGATAGTAAATGTATTAGAGAAGGTATCGTGTCGTATATTTCAATGCGTGCACAGTATGGACAGTGATCAGGTTGAAAGTGTCGTCCCATTCAGTCAGAGATGAACCCACTACGAACAGAGAACGGCGGAGGCGCAGGAGGCGTATAGATCGGAGACCACGGCTGACCTCTTCTCCGCACATTGCCCGCACCCCCACTTCGTCGAATCCCACCTTGAGTCTTGGGATACTCATTGAACCGACCCAGCGTCGCTGCCCTCTGCACCTCCTCAACCCATGCTTGAGCTCCTTCAACCGCAGCTACCGGTGTCGTCTTGTGCAGCATCAAGTAGCCCTGTAGAGCCGCCATCGAAATCTTGAACTCCGGAATGGCATCCGCGAAAGCCTCGGCAAGCTCCTCCAGCCGCTGCTGCGAGAGGCGCGGGAGCTTGGTGGTGTGCAGCTCTCCAGTGAAAAGAACCGACGGTGCGCCTGAGCGGGTAGGAGTCGCTGGAGGAGTCGGTCCAGCGGGAGAAGATACGGACTCCGAGGCCAACAACATAGAGGAGGGTGAGTATGAGGGATCTGATTCTGCGTCGATAGAGTCATTCTCTGACTTTCGTTCTTCTTCGGCGCACTCGTCGTTGGCTTCGTCATACGAAAGGTCGAAGAACCGCTTGAACAGATCACGGGCTTGATATCTTGCAGCGAGCTTGAACTCGATGTGAATATCCATGCGCCCAGGACGTGTGAGCGCCGGGTCGAGTGACCCGTACTTGTTCGTGGTCGCGAAAAGGATGCGTCCCTCCTGTGCACCAATACCATCGAGTGCATTCAAGAGTCCGCTGAGACTGACACTGAAGGCGATATTAAGAAACCTGGGCCCTCTAGGAACCGGAGACTTACTTTGATTGGTTTGCGGGATACACCGTGACCGGCGGCGTCCACCCAGAAGACTTGGGATCACTAGTAGGCGCGTCACGGTTGAGAGAAGTCGTAAAAGCAGCGTCAATGTCCTCCAGTAGAGCGATGCAATGACCAGGAAGGCTGCTGAACAGGTTGGCGAGAGCCATGTCACTCATACCTGGCTGCGACAGCGAGATGATATAGATGTCCAACTCCAGTTCTCCTGCGATGGCCGAGATGAAAGAAGTCTTGCCAGACCCGGGCTCTCCGTACTATGAGATTCGTTCAGAATTTCTAGACAAGATAGACCGGAGTAAAGGGACCGACTAGAAGATAGCCACGCCGGTATGGGACGTTTCGTTTGGCGTACCACCGCTTGCTGTTCATGAAATTATGGGCGTCCTTGAGCAGCATGCCTTTGATCGCCGGGTTCAAGATTATTGAATCGAAGCTGCGCTTCGGGCTGCTCGAGGCGATGGACCAATTCTGACCATCGCCGTACGGTCCGCTGTTCCACAGTCAATTAGAGTCTTGGATGAATGTCGATATCAACTTACACAGATGCAGTGTAAATATGCGTCTGATGCACGATACTAGACGCGTAGGCTTTTCGAGCGTCTTCGAGGAGATCGAGGATGATCGCTCGGGAATGTGGCCACGGGGCTATGTAGCTGTGGATGGATTAGCCTACAACTGGAAGCTAGCATCTTTCGTACCTTATTTTTATCGGTCCAGCATTCCCAGGCGGAGGAGGACCGCCACCCCATCCGCGGCCACCGCCACCGAAACCAGTATCACCACCATAAGCAACCGTCAAGTAATGCCCTTTGAACCAAAAGGAGAAGGGTATGTTGGAGTTGGGTAGCCATGTCATTTCTCGTATCTTCTCATCAAGTGGGCCGTGTTGGCCTAGAGAGGCGGATCTGATACCGTAAGATACTCGAGTAAACTCTATACGGCGCGCCTTGGCTATAGAACGGCTCATCAGAAAGTATACGTCACCGACGACTTGCTCGAGACTTACAGAACGCCGGCTGTCTTGAGAGCCAAGTCATCAACCATACTGTGAATGTCGATCAGCCAGGATCTTGAGAAATGGACCGAAACTCACCTTGGGACGCGTCGTTGTTGTTGAAGTCGACTTCGAAATAGATCCATTGGAAGAGCTTCTCATAAAGCCAAGTACGCCTCATGGACAAAGAGTGGTATAGATCGTACAGCCATCGGAGGGCCGCAAGGAGCAGCCAATCGAGTAGTATGGTATGCGAGCTCAGCGCAGAGATTATGGACGCGAGTTCGCTAGGCATAGCCTGGGTGAAAGCTGTCCTCGTCGCTGTCGCATTCATGCCTAGAAATCCGCCTTCGTTGAAGCTGTTTCGGATCTGGTCGCGCATAAAGAACGCCATGAGCGTGTTGGAGCCGCGAAGAAGATGCTGTTAGCGGGGTAGATAGTGTGTGCAAGAACCAAAGCCTGGGTGCAGAAAGTCTTTATAGGCTTGGGCTGATGACATGTCAAACAACGCGGTGGCGGCTCCGCGTCTCTTGGTAAACATCTAAACGCCTGTGTACGCATTGTCAGTGGAAACCACAGCTGCGGCGACATGATTGAACACACACCACTCTCGGATTGGCGCTGAAATGGCGGTTCTCAGTGTTTAGTTTGGGTATTTCGTTCCACGTCAAACAGCTTTCTCTGGAAGAGACACTGCAGAGTGACGGCATCCTCCGCCAAAGTCTTCCAGATTCCTATCAAGTCGGAGCTTCTGAACTTCAGAATTAGCAAAGTTGCGCGTGTTCAGCGACGTAAGTTTACATAGCCTGGGTAGATTTGGTGCGTTGGCGCAGCTTTTGACAGTCGAAGGAAGCCAACAGTGTGGACAGGGTCAAGTGGAGATGCAACCCGGCATGAGTAGAATAGGTATCAACAGGACGAGCAATCGCGGTGGAAGACCGTTCCTCGGTTGCAGTCCTGTGCAGTCCGCTGCAATCCGTTGGTTTTTGGTTGGTCTCGAGCTTTGGCGAACACGGGTGGTGATGGCACTGATCAAAGCAGCGAACTCATCACGTGCCACAACTCCCTTCATTCACGACCACCAACTGCCGCAGGAGAAGGAAGAGCAGAATGGAGGCCACGCTCCAAGAATTCATTGACTCTCAGGACAACCTGCTCAAGGAGGCATCTGAGGCTCTCCCTCATCAATTCAACCAGTGCACATATCCCCTTGGCCCCATCAGGTCTGCAGCTCTTCATCCGCGGCTGGCACGTTCTTGCTGGACTAATAGTCATCCAGGCAACCTGTATATCTTTGCGTTACGTGTAACATTCCCCGTGGAATATGTTCTGCCTGTTCAATTGCGTGCCACACCGACCATGAGCAGATAGAGCTGTGCGTGTAGCGTGTCTTGGTCAGTTTTAGCAAATACTTACACAACACGACAGATTTCCTAAACGAGACTTTCGATGCGACTGCCCGACGTCGGTACTTCCTCATCCATGCCAGCTTCATAAGCGCCCCGAAGATCCCAATACATCCAACGCGTACCCGCAAAACTTTCAGGGCGTGTTCTGTCGTTGCGGAAGGCCCTACGACCCTAACACAGAGAGGGAAACTATGATCCAATGCCTTTCATGTGAGGTGAGCTGCATGCTTCCATACACGACATACTCCTAAGCAAATACAGGATTGGTTTCACGAATCATGCTGCAATCTTCGTGAAAAGCCTGGTCCTTACGAACCACCGGAATTATCTGAACCCGCGCCGGAGGGCGACTTAGACGATGCTGGATCTGAAGCGTCTTCGTCGGGACTTCCTCCCCCACTTATACGCGCAGAGGATTATGATTCCCTCGTCTGTGCCGCATGTGTCTGCAAAATCCCTACTCTACGCCGCTACGCTGGAACCACTGGTTGTCTTATAGTTTCACGACAGTCCAACACACACCCTTGGAGCGTTACCGGTGCCTCCGAATCCCAGCCTACAGAATCTGTCACAGCGGTAGCTGATTCGCCCGCACAAGTGCCCTCAAAACGCGCCCTCTCTCCCTCCAATGCAGATGAACCTGAAGCGAAGAAGCCTCGTACTATATGCTCAGCACCGTCGGTCAACGCCGTTGCTCAGCAGATCCTTGACTCTGAGTCTTCGGATCTTGGTGCTGGGGATGTATTCCTCACGAACGACTTTCGGGATCGGTGGTGTCATTGCGCGACGTGCCTACCATCTCTGGAGGCCAACGCATTCCTTCTCGAGGAGGAGGATACCTATGAACCCCCGGAGGACCCCGATTCCGGCCTTTCACTCGAAGAGCTCGGCATGAGAGCACTCAATCATATTCCACGAGAGAGAGCCATAAATGGTATACATGCGTTCAACGCAATGCGGTTAGTGATTTATCTGAAGAAGGAAGTGTTTCTCAATATTCTCCAGTGATAATCTGGTGGATTACCTTCGGCCATTCGCAAATCAAGGCAAGGTTGTGGGCGACGACGACGTTAAGGCGTTCTTTGAGGATCTGAAGCAACGGAGTGCGAAGTAATCTCTCAGCGCGTATTCTTCCGAGTGAATTACTCGCCTCGTGTTGCGCACTCAATCTGCGCCCCATCGACTCAGCTAGAAAGCTTGATACGCCCTGTTTTTCTTGATATTCAGTCGGCCTTCTAGCGATTCCCATTTCTCTCTCATCACGAATCCCAGTCTGTTCTACAGCTCGAGTGAAGACTTGTGTTCATTGTTTCCAGCGATAAGATCGCGGCTGCTAATGAAGCGACTTAGCTACCTCGAATCTCGATATTGGGCTCATCAATGTCAGATGGTTACTGTTTCATCTACTCATAAGTACATACGTGACATACTTCATGGACTGTCCCCTGACCCTCGCCCAAACACGAGATGACATGAGCGAAATAGAGCGAAATACGTCTTTTAATTATTATTATGCCCGCCGATCGCGATAGGCAGGAACTACAGTATAAAAGCCGCCAATCTTTTGCATGTGTTTCTCAGGGTCAGAGTTTTGACCTCTTACTCCCTTCTCCACCTCAGTCTCTCTGAACGCCATGGGCTTGTCATCGTCGGATTTCGTAGAAGTCTGTATTGAGCAACCTCTGTACAAATTCCGTTGAGCGATTACACAGTCGAACAGGTCACATCACCCGGACTCGCCTATATTGTCCTGGGCGGCTTCGTTGTTGCTGTGTGTCTCACCTTCCTCGGCCTGCGGAATTGCAGTTCTGACATTGGCGGGCGTTTAGTTTTCTATGTGCTCTCTACTAGTCAAGGAAAAGGTGAACGACCAGTCCAAGGTGGAGTCGGACAACCGACTGACTCTCATACTATCAGCTGTATATCAACGAAGTCGTTCTCGGGACCGCCTTCGGAGTGCTCATGGGGCCACATGTCGCTGGCATCTTCGATCCTAGGGACTGGGGCTCGACAACACAGACCGTTACCCTCGAAGTCATGCGTGTAGTACTCGCTACTGGGCTTTTCGCTATAGGAGTCGAACTCCCTCGGTCTTACATGGCGAAGCATTGTAGAAGTCTCTTGGTCATGGTCGTTCCCACCATGGCCATAGGTTGGGTTATCGTTGCTGGTGCGTCTCAACGATATGACGTTCAAGACGGAGCCCTCATACAATGTAGGTATCCTAAAATGTCTGTTTCGCGACTTGGACTTCGTCTCATGCCTTGCAATTGCTGCATGCCTCACTCCGACGGACCCCATCATATGTGCAGCGATTGTAGGTCAGTACATAAGCCTCTACTTTCATTCCGTCTATCTCACAGCCATGTCATCGTCCAATTAGGAGGAAAGTTCGCCACTAAACATGTCCCCATCAATCTACGCCAAATCCTGTCCGCGGAATCTGCTGCCAATGATGGACTTGGTGTGTTCGCCCTTCACCAATTCCACTTTGTCTCTGATTCCATTCCATAATCAGCCTACCCATTCCTTACGATCTCAATCTACCTTACTGTTGAGAGCACAACCCGTGAGGCCATCGGAAAGTGGTTCCTCATTGGCTGGCTATGTACGCCCCACCTTCTTCCCTATGACTGCCCCACTCATCTCCGGACAGACGAAGTTATTCTGGGGACTATACTTGGCGCTCTTCTAGGTATCTTCCACTGTATAATTAATCAATCAATTCAGTCTAACCCAATGTCAGGCATGGGTTTCTCTTGGTTGATGAGACTGTCCCACAACCGAGGTTACATCGATCGCGAATCATATGTTGCTCAATATCTTGCACTCGCGCTGTTCACGATTGGCATTGCTAGCACCATTGGCAGCGATGATCTTCTAGCTGCTTTTGCTGCTGGTATGTCGCCTTTCTCTTTCCCTCTCTCCAAAGCCAGTCTGATTCTCCAAAGGCACCGCCATCTCCTGGGATGGCAACTTCAACACGCACACAGAAAATGAAATCTTCGCCTCCGTCATCGATCTTGTCCTGAACTGCGCCTGCTTCGTGTACATCGGAGCCTGGCTTCCGTTTGATACCTTCAATATGCCCCAGTATGGAATCCAACCATGGCGCCTGGTCGTTCTCGTCATCGCCATCTTGGCGTTACGTCGAATTCCCTCCATTCTCTTGCTGTTCAAGTGGATCCCCGAGATTACGACTTGGCGAGAGGCGCTGTTTTCAGGGCACTTCGGACCCGTGAGTGTGTCTTCGATCTCTGTTGTATTCCTGTGTATATCTGATTCTCGGTAGATGGGTGTTGGCGCCATCTTTGTATCAACTCTGGCACTGTCACGCCTTCCTGATCCACACAGCCCACCGGAAGGTCAAGCGGAACTCCTTGCCACGGTCTTGCAGCCTATCGTCTCGTTCGTCGTTCTATGTTCCATCATCATTCGTGAGTTCAATAATTATACAACGACCTCCTGTGATGGTGTTTGACTCATATCCGCAGATGGTCTATCCATTCCGTTCTTCTCCTTCGGTCGCACCGTTTCCTTGAACATGAGTCGGTCCACTACTTTGACCGGGGTGCGCACCGAGAACGCTGATTACCTGCGTTCTCTCGCCGAGAACAATATGGCGCATACCACAGCTACGACATCACAGGCCAACTCTGGAATGAACGAGGTCGTCAGGACGCCATCGCGCGCGCAGTCCCTGCTCAGAGTATCTCCCACCCAGAGTCCTCAGCCTTCTAACCTTGCAGCTTTAAGCAGAGTGGTGCGTTTCCCATCTTTTCCATGACATCGCAACTTCCACTGAGCGGATAATAGCCAACCTCGGAAATCGACATTGAGAGCGGTGCGATGTTGGGTCTCGACCCCCCAGCTACCAAGGGAGTGCACTTCCACTCCACAGCTCAATGACATTTGCTGTCAATGTGGGTCCACGATACCTACGAAAAAGCATCAAAGTGGACAGGGACTATTCACCAGTCCCCACTCTCTCCTTCGCCAATAGAATTCTGCCTTCGTTGTATAGATAGGCAGCTTCCAACTGATCTATCTTACGTGCTATCAGTGCGATATTGCCCTACGACAGCATCCCATATCCGTTTCGTGTCTACGGATGCCTCCAGTCTCGCTGCCAGGAGGAACGCCCCACTGAGTTTGCGATTAAGGCTATACGTCTCCCGAGGCGGAGGCGTGAGTCGGTGCTGCAGCATAACCGGAATCTGCGCTCGAATTTCGGCTGTGATATCTGCCCACATGGATTTGGGTCCAAACGAGAACGGCTGGGCGGTGGTAGCCTTGAACGGCGTAGCGAGCAAGGTCATGGATTTGACGTGTGCGTCAAGCATCATCTGGAGCATTTATCAGGCAATGGTTATCGAGTGTTATGAGTAACATACCGGGTCCTCCTCCCCTGTCAGATAACCAACCTTGAGACTCAAATCGACACACGCTTGCCAGTCATCGGACGCAGCAGCCTCAAGCAGGGCTAACCACCCATCCATGAATTCTTGCGAGTACTCTCTCGTAGCGCCGAAATCGACCAAGCCGATCTTGCGCTCCCTTGAGTCCCACAGAAAATTCGTCCAGTTCGGATCAGTTTGCATCATGCGGAACTGGAAGAGTTCCATCAGGCAGAGTTCTATCACTCGAGATGCGATCTGTCTGAAGATCAGCAACATCTTCTCAGAAATATGGCGGGAAAAACGAACGTCGTTCCGGTCCGCCTGTGAGAGGGCTTTGACGTTTGCCTCTCCGACGCTGACGCCGTTTATGTGCTCCATGATCAAAACACGCTCGGTGCTGCCATCCCACACCCACGGAACTTTGAATCGCTCGTCCCGGTCTAGGTTGGATGCAAATCGATTGGCAAACGACGCTTCTCTAGCGTAATTACACTCGTCCGCAAGCTCACCCGTCATGACCTTGAGGAGTGGTTGAGCGACACTCAAGAGCAGAAAAAATTGACGCCTACTGCAACTGTCCGGTCCAGAAAAAGACCTTTGGGCAGAAGACTTCCAGCAGTCAACAAGAGCTTGATGTATCCCAAGTCGCTCTCAATCGAGTTCGCAATATTTGGGAATTGAATCTTGACCGCTACATGAAGGCCTTCGTTCGTTGGAGAGAGCTCGGGCTTCAAGACAGCGTGGTGCACTTGACCAATGGACGCAGCCGCGAAAGGTATCCGTTCGAAGGAGACGAAGTTGGATGCCCAGTCAGCGCCTAGTGCATCCTGCATGACTTTCTGCATAGGAAAAAATCAGTATTGACAAGAACACGAAGCTAAACACAAACCTCCATCTGCCAATCCGGCATGTAATGGGCGCTATCCTGAACTCTCCGGAAAATCTGGTCGACTTCGGGTGGGAGGATATGCGTATCTAGTCAAGTTTCAATGAGGGTTTCACCATGAACAAACCTTGATGCTACCTTGAATACTGAGAAATTGACCCAGCTTCAAAGCCGCGCCACGCATTTGCGATAGCTTCGTGACCAATCGCTTGATGTTCGCCTCAGTCATGACGAGGGAAGACCCGGTATTTGCACTGCTTCCTGTCCGACGAACAAGCTCGGATGCGGCACCATAGCCAAGGGAAGCGGCCAATCCTGAGCAAAACCATGAGTTCTCTAATCCTATGGCTATGGCGAGGCGTACCTCCATAGTGAAACAGACGCGCGATCCGAGATGAAGGTACTTTGGACGATGACAAGTTGCGAGGTGTTGATGTTAGTTCCGGGATATGACTGACGCGCTCGAGGACAAGTTCTGGCTCGTCTTGTGGGGAAGGGGGAAAAGGTACTGGTTGAGGCTGGGGAGAGGAGGAGAGTGGTGTCAGCTGGGGCTCAGGCGAGTCATCGACATATGAGATTGGCGAATTTTCGAGAGGACGAGAGGGTACGTCTTCCACAGCGAGAGTTGGCACGTCTTCTACAGCGAGAGTTGGCACGTCTTCGGCGTTGGGAGCTGGCGCGTCATTTGGAAAGGCTTTCTTCAGGATCAATTTGTCAACCACTGGCGCAATTGGAATGTCCCTTGAGCTGGCTGAGTTCTTCCAAGAGGTCAACAAAGATATTTGAGAGAGTGACAGCGGCGTACGATCTTTGGCTGCTCTAGCGCTGTTTTTATCTCAGGCTGGACGCGAACATGTCTTGGTGGAGAATCTTGGACGATGTTCTCTATCTTGTCTCTCATTTGATCGAAGGTTTCAAGCAACGGCAGGATAGGCGTACCTTGGTGTCAAGCAGGACCTCGTCTGTTGTCGGCTTTGGCTGAGGACGCGTAGGTCGTGCCCGGTAAATCGCGCCACCGGTGGCTTGCGCCGCTCTTATACGCGCTGCATGGGAGAGGACATCGACTGCAGAGGACGCCACACAAAGCCAGTTGAAAGCGGGGCCTGGCGGCATGCAGTACGAGGGCAAGGCGGAGTGTCCCAATTCGGTTCACCCCGGTCCTTGTATGACTGATCGGAGCGCGTCGGGACCTGTCGGGATGTTCGCTCTAATTGTAACTCTCATGAATTTGCTCAATTTGTCCGTGAAACTGAGAATGTCGTTCCGAACTCATGAACGTACTCATCATGCATCATAACGGATTTTACCCCTTCCTGAAATTCTTCTTGCTTCGCTTCGCGTCGTCTCCGATCCCAATGTTGTCCTCAACCACTTCCTCTTCTGCGACCCTCAGGCGAATTTCTACAACACCGATACCGCACATACTGTCTACAGTATGGTGAAATCTAGAAGGCTGACAATCTGGATTTCCTTGCTGCTACACTATCTCAATTGAATATTGTCTTGCACTGGCCACAGAACGATCATCACTGCGCTCAATGTCTCAGTGTGGAACGGAAGAGAAGCTCTGATCGGTGCAAAACCAAAGATGAAAAGAGCTTCTCGCCCTTGCTACTTGACCCCGACGCCCGCCTGAGGGCTACTCATTTAGAATGGCGTTCTCATTCGATGACCCATACGACGCGGCGCTTTTGGGATCCTACGCCTCCACCCTCTTCTATGGTGTGTTCAATCCTCCGATGCCAGCTAGCGCAGGACTCAGCACAGAATCCAGGAATGTACCTGATGGTCGCTCTTGAATGCAGCAGACTCTTGTACAAGCGATATAGAGCCCATCGTGGGCACGTCTACCTCGCCGTCACCCATGGATTGCTCCTGGCTCTGATCTCCTTGGTGAGTCGCTTCTGAACTCGCGACAAATATTCTCAAACATAGATTAGAGATGCACCGCTGTTGCTGCCCGCGCGCTGCACGGATATGCGGCCAGCAATACACTTACAGGCGTGATTGACACGAGGAACTACAACTCCACGGTCGGGTTGCTCGTGAACGTCGTGTGGTCTGTTGTCGTTTTTGTCGCGGATATGTTTCTTGTACGCCCCATCGTATTTCTTGGTCTTAACGCCTCCTCAGACGGCACTGATTATATAGGTCTATCGTACCCACGCTGTATGGAACCAGTACTGGATCACAATTATATGCCCCATAGCACTACTCTTAGCTGACATTGGTGAGTCCAAAGGGCGTGCCTCACGCTCGACTTGGTCTAAACTGTATTGGCAGCCGCCGGCATCTGGTGGAATTGCACGCTCGTCACATCCACCTCAGGGCCTTTTGACCACAGTATCATCACAGCGTTGAGCGTCTTCTGCTCAGTCAGTGCGGCCCTAAATATTATCTGCACCGGCAAGTTTAGGTCATCATTTCGTTGACCTCAAATCTTACATGAAGCAGGCCTTATAACATATCGCATCCTGGGCGTCAAAAGGAGAACAAGCGGCGTGAAGGTTGGCGACGGGCTCTCAAGGATCGTCACTCTAGTTGTCGAATCAGGTGAGTGAATGTGGCGGGGCTTCAGTCACATCTTTTCAAGCTCCAACTCAAGCCGCGATCTCGACGATCCTGTCAATATGTATAATGACCACGCTACTTGTTCATGCATACGAGACGTATATCTTCATCGACTTGGTGAGTTCTTGTTCTTCACACATCAAGCGCCCTACTGATAAGCTTGTACAGAACCCACCCATCATCGTATGTCTGACTCCTCTCTATCACCTGCAACTTGAACTCACCGACTCTTCAGGGCATTGTTTTTGATAGCATAATCATACGCGTAAGCAACCGTCGCAGCCACGATGATGACTCCTTGGCGCCCTCAACCGCCTTCCGGTTCAGCTCCCCGCGAGATATCGAGTCTACGCCGAATGCGACCATGTATTTGGCGAGGACGGCGGAACGGCGTGAGTCTACATAGTATCAGTTACTTTGAGATACAAGAGCTGTGTGCCTTGCGATTATCACGCAGCCGGTGTCTGAGGAGGTGTATTTTGTGTATGTAGGAGGTGGACTGCACCGATGTTGTTGTGTTGGTACTCACGTCGTGCAATATACTGTATTGATACTCAAGTAGTCCTTCAATATGTAACGCAGTCAATTGTAA
Organism: Strobilurus orientalis; assembly: GCA_019915145.1. Taxonomy (NCBI): domain Eukaryota; kingdom Fungi; phylum Basidiomycota; class Agaricomycetes; order Agaricales; family Physalacriaceae; genus Strobilurus; species Strobilurus orientalis. The sequence continues at coordinate 194,816 of JAHLML010000018.1, read as the reverse complement.
ACACTACTCACATTGCTTTCTCCTATTGACGTACACTTCGTGATGTGATCACATGAACTCCCATGCACGGCGAACGAACAACTTAGAGTTTGAATACACATGGGTCCAAGTTGAAGTATAACTATAGCGAACACCACAATCACGTCGCATGACAAACCCGTTTCTGGCGTCTGCTTTGTCTCGTGTGGCGTTTTTCTCTTCGCTTGCCGTGCCCTGACCGTCACTAGTACTTTCAGGAGGTCCAATCAATCACGTTAGGTAAATACGACAAGGTTCGCGCGAAAGTGAGGTGAAAAGCAATTTGAATATGCACAGATGAGATGAGAGATAAATGCGAATCTACGCGGATACAGTCGGTTGTTGTGGGTAACGGCTACATTAAATACACGAGAAGGGTCGAATGATAGATAGTTTGGTGTGGTGTGGTATATCCTCATGCTCAGCTTAACTCTGAGGCCTGAGGTGGTGTTTTAGGTTCAGAGGAGAAGGGCCACCAAGGCACCGGCAGCAATGACACCACCGGTTGAGAAACTCTGGATGTTCAACGCGCCGTTGTTCTCCGAGGACGAGGTAGTACTGGAGGTTGGGCTTGTGCTAATTCGCAAAGGTTAGAATCGCGTATCCGACGATAATGGAAAGCAAGCCTACCTAGTGGTCGTAGCTGACACCGAAGTAGACGTGGCGGATCCACTCGCGCTGTTGAGGAACGTCGAAGGGAGGACCGAGCTGGATTGGAGTGTGATTCCCTGATGATGGGAAGATGAGCGGGCGTGATTGGAGACGACGCGGGAAATGGAACGTACAACGGACTCGCAGACGCTTTCGGCGACGTTGAGCGCTTGCTGGAGGTCGTCTCCGGTGCAGTGGTCCACTATGCAGGCGGTGGTGTCCTTGACGTAGTCCGAGTTGTTGCACAGACAGGTAATGCTGGATGGGCTACATCCATGGTAGTCGACGTTGACGAGACACTGGCTCGCGCAATCTGCACAGCCATTAGACGAAAATATCGTGCTGTTGAAGGAAAGGCGGCATACCAGGATATTGGCGGCGCTCAAGGCTCAAGGTCGACGCAGAGACAGAGGTGGCCAACAAGGCAGAGACGACGGCGAAGGAGAAATACATAGTTAAGTTATGAATGAGGGCGGTTAAGTAGAACGAAGAGGGAGGAGAGAGCGAGTGCTGAAACCGGTACCGAAGCAAATGGTTGGTTGAGAAAAGACGGAAAATGGAGGCGACATTTATATCATTTGCGGGTGGGGTATCTAGCTATCCGCGTATGGGAGCTTGTTTGTGGCATGAGAAACGGAAGGTGGGCAGGGGTGTGTTGTGTGGTACGTTGTACCTGTCGGTTGATCTGCGGTTGATGGCCTTGTCGAAAGGTTTGCCGACATGTGAGATAAACGTAGCCCTACAGCTTCTGATTGTGAACCAAGCGAGAGATATGAGAAGGAAGGAGGGTAATATTGATTGGCAGAGAGGGACAAGGGAGTAGCCAGAAGCGAAAACAAGGACACAAGTGAAAGGTGCGAAAACAGAACAAGAGATATCAGAAGCAGAGGCTTGTCCGGGGAACGAGGTTAGGGCCAGATGCATGATGAAGATGATGGGCAGAATTAGCGATCAGATTGACAGGTGGCTCCTAATCGAAAAGTTCCGATGCTCGTCCCGGTCGAGGTCGAGCCGGGCGGCAGACATCAAGCGCGACGGCGGCGACGATGTGGAGAAAGGAGGGGGAGCTACACCACCGCCTACGTATGCGCCCCCCTCCACCTGCCTTCGTGCCTGGCCCTCCTCCCCTCCCTGGCGCGTCGCCCAGCAAATCACCCGCTACGCGTCATTTTCTGTGTCCTCTGCCCATAATCCCTCCCTCCTCCTCCCGCCCTCCCAATGTAGCGTCTCTGGATGGGATGGACAGTTGTGGCGTTGCAAAGATACGAGGCGAGCAGCGTCAAGGAGAAGAACGACTGCATTGTTACGCGCGCGAGGATGATTTTGTACGCATAATGATATCGTCGGAAAGCACTGCACAACTTGAGCACAACCGACGGCGGCGATTGCCTGTTTAGCGACTCTAGGCCCAGGCCCTTGAGGACATCACGTGGCTTGCGGCATCCACGGCAGTCTGGCTCTAGTTTTCCACGGTCGCTTACTCTATAGTTCAGCCACTCAGTTCGTGAGAAATGGACGGACCAGGGCAATAATTGGCTCAAAGTAGCAAATTTCTCCTCATCGCCCTACCCGCCCTCAAGATCTCCGAAAATGGTGCGCCACATATGCCCTGCCCGTTGCTAACAGAATGCTGACGTCTGGCCTAGGTCACCGCCAAAAAGGTGCATATCCCCCGATATCGATGCGGCAGAGAGCAGGAATATTGACGGACTTGGCAGACTGGAAAGCGTTCGGCGCTGCAAGACGTCGTGACGAGGGAGTACACTATCCACCTCCACAAATTGGTGCACGGACGTTCGTTCAAGAAGAGGGCTCCCTGGGCCGTCAAGTCGATCGTGGCCTTTGCGCAGAAGGCGATGGGAACGCAGGACGTGCGGCTCGACCCCAAACTTAACCAGGAGGTCTGGTCTCGGGGCATCAAGTCGGTTCCCCACAGGATGAGGCTAAAGCTTGAGAGTGCGTCGCATGTTACTTTGCTTGGATTGAGTGCTAACATGATTAACAGGGAAGCGTAACGACGATGAGAACGCAAAGGAAAAATTGTACACTTACGCCTCATACGTCCCTGTTACCTCCTTCAAGGTGCGCCCCCAACGTTTTTCCAAATGAACATGCCACTGACCTTCCTACAGGGCCTGCAGACATCGGTTGTCGACGCAGAGTAGACATATGCATTACTGTCTCTGTATTTTCCTACATGTCATATGTTATGCTCTGCCATGATCTCCCGACCTGCCGTGTCCCGAACCAGAGCAATCTCAACGATGTATCCCGACTTTCTGTTGTCAATCGATCGGAGCTTTACTTTGCAGGACTTTGGATTGCCCATCGCGAAAATCCACAATAGTATCGAGTTGACGATTCTTAGGGCGGTGACCTCTGAAAATTTTTGTACTCATCTTCTCAACCTGCAGGCTTTGCCGCTGCTTTTTTGGCGTACCACGACTGTTGAGGTCTGTGCCCCGTAATGACGTGATAACTATCTACTTCTCAGAGACGACGGCGACGAAACTCCTTCTTGGAAACACGACGAGTCATATCTTCTCCAACCTTGTGCTCTCCAATTCAGGACAATACCACCCACTGTTTTCCGGTCGCATGTCTATTCCTGGCAACACCCGACCATCTGCATATAAAGCTTGAAAACTGACAACCATCTCCTCTCCTCACACCATTGCCATGGCCCTCGAAAACCCCAAGAGCGTCGTCGAGAAAGGCTATGACCAAGTCGCGCCGCAATATTTTGCGTGGGCGACGCCGAGGCCTACCACCACGCGCGCGGCCTACATCGACAAACTCGCCGGCCTGCTCCCCGCAGGCGCCAAGGTCCTCGAGCTCGGATGCGGCGCGGGCGTCCCAAGCACGCAGGCGCTCATCAAGCACGGCTTCGACGTCACCGGCGTGGACATCTCCGCCTCGCAGATCGCCCTCGCCAAAGAGCACATACCGCAAGCGACGCTCATCCAGAGCGACATGATGGCGCTCGCGTTCGAGCCGGGGAGTTTCGACGCTGTGGTTGCCTTCTATTCGATCTTCCATTTGCCGAAGGAGGAGCAGGGGGCGATGATTGGGAGGATGAAGGGGTGGTTGAGGGAGGGCGGGTGGATGTTGTTCAATTTGGGTGTAGATGAGGGCGATGTCGTTCGTGAGGATTGGATGGGGGTGACGATGTTCTCGAGTGGACTTGGTGTGGAGGGGACGAGGGCTGTCTTGAAGAAGGAAGGGGAGGGAATGAGAGTCGTAGCTGATGAAATTGCGGCGGAGAAAGTCGGCCGTTTCGAGGAAAGATTTCACTGGGTTATGGCGGTCAGAGAAACTGAAGAGACGTGAGTACTATCATACAAGTTAACTCGATGGCGGGCTGAGGACAATATGCATTCAAACGCGATGTTAAAATTCGGAAACAATGTGTGCTCTAGTATCCTACTCTAACCTTTAATCAACTGGGATACGTCCACCCTCGAATAACGGCAACCGCTGTTCAAGTCGAGGTCCGACTTCTTCTCTCGTGAACAACTCCCGCAAGGCGTCGTCCAGATTGACTACACGATCAGGTAATTGCAAGACCTTTCCCTCGAAGAACCCTTCGAGAGGAAATGCGAGTCCTGCATCTCGGGCTAAATCACGGTGCCACACAAGGAGGTCTTTCATCGTCTGTAGGCACTCGCGCCATGGTGACGCATTCGAGCATAACCTCCGCACGCCACCTGTCAGTGACTCAGACGGTACCCTTGGAAAGGCATGGCCTTTATGCGTGCACAGAATGATCAGAGCAATCATGGCGTGGTGAGAGTGGCCGAGAGAGCTGATTATCCCGTTGTGATCAAACACCCCGCAAAGGGAGAGAATGAATTTGTCGATGGTTTTTTGAATCGCCGGCCTTTTAATACCTATCCAGAACTCAAAAATGGCCACCATCCAACCATCGTCCACGAAACTTTGCCATGAATCGTACACAACCCGGTCGCGTTCTAGAGTCGCTTTCCTAAGTTTGATAGTGGCGTGAATGATATTGTATTCAGATTCCACTAATTTGTCCGGGACGGAACGGGCAATTGGAATCCGAAAGAAACAACGAAGTGTGCATCTGGAAAATGCAGGTCCGGTATGTAGAGCTACATAGCTCCAGTATCTTCGGTACCTCTAGTACCTTCCCCCCGATTATGTAGTTCTACATAGTTATCCCAAGATACAGTATCTCTAGTAATGAGCTACTACAGACTCTACTGAGGTATGAACCTATTGTGGTACCGTCGTATAAACATCATTCCGAAGCCGACGTTGGTCCCGTCTCATAACCTAATCGGGCATACCGCCACCGACACAGTGAGTGTACCCGCCTGGTGATCCCCTCGCTTACATATAGGACTGCAGACCAAATATCACACCGTTGAGATATAGCAATATTCTGATACTTTCTACGGGAGAGATATTTACATATAAGCGGCAACAAAATCAGCATCCCCAAACACGTCAACTGAAGCGGCCGTTGTCGCAACCGAGAGGACGACACCAGTTTTGAGGCTACAACGATCGAGTCAGCGAATCATTGCAAACGGGAGAGTAGAGATAAAGCATACCGAGCTTCGTTGAATAAGGCCTTGCGGAAGTTGACTGTAATCTCGGGCTTGTACAGCTTGTTTGTGCAGAAATCCTCCCAGTTCCTCGTATGGGTTTTTGGTGAACTGATTCCTCCCCGGAATCCCTGTTTGCCAGTTGTTGATACCGCACTTCAACGGTCGAAGTGTTAGAAGATATTGAATGTTGGAATGAAATCCGTACCGCGGTGAGATATAACGCAATTGTAACGAACGAAATCTCGCTCCGGAGTCGGGATATGGTCGGTGTGAAGGCAAGAGGAGGGAGGACTTGAGCAAAAATCCATCGTTGTCGGTGGTGGTACGGATGATACTGATGATACTGACGTACCGATCATACTGTAGCTACCATGCTCTCAGGGCCTGATGGCAGTCATGCCGTCCATGTGGACAGAGCATCAGTATCTCGCGGTAGCGTTCATACCATTCGATTTCTACTGGTACCATGCCGGGCTCTACATAGGTCTACGTAGCCAGGACCTGTTTCCTGATGTGGGCAAAGTTAATGGAGGCTCACTTATTGGGCGAAACACCTCTTTGTCGAAAAGACGTTGACAGATACGAAGAATAGTTGGCAGGCAGTGAGATCGAAGGTGTTCACTACCTGTCATGAGACCGAGGGGTTTTGTCGATGACATGGATGAGTCGCAAACAGTCGTCAGATCCATCAGCAAGTCGCAGACAGAATGTCTAAACTGATGGCTGACATGATTAGGCCAAGAGCCATGGAGTGTCATTATACGCTCAAAGGCACGGAGAACCGCGACCAGAAGTCGGCTGGACGCATGATGCGCATCGCGATACATCGGAGTCTGCCAGTCCTCCGAGTCGGTGGCCCGAATGTGATGATGCGTGTCACTGTAATGATGCACAGCGTACTTCCCAGTCATTATCATCAGACGGCTAGGAGAGCTCATCGTCCCATTAGTATCAAATGGCAAGAGCATTGGAATGTCCACCAGTCTGTCGGCTATCCCTGTCAGAGCTGACCATGCACACAGAGCTGACCATGTACATGGAGCTACTGTCGAGGATGGAGGAGATTCCGAATAAGAAGGAAAATATGGTGATCGCTCGAGGGTGACACCGCGACATATGGACTCGAGAAAAGCTGTGCGCGAAGCGTAGGAGAAAGGACTTGGTGATTCGAATGCACCATTGCGAACTGCACGCTCGAGAAGCGTTGTCCAGACAAGAGGATGGAGCTCAGCATCACGGAATTTGACAAAGAATCTCAACAGACTGTCAGATTCACAGTGGGCATGACCCGGAAAGCTCATGGAAGACCAACTTGGAGATGTCGGCCTCGACAGCCACATCACGGAGGTGATACGAGGATTCTCACTAAATCTTTGCAGGATATCGTCGCTGATGCTTATGCACATGCCTGGGGATTGCCAGAACATAGAGAAACGTGCCAAACGTTCAAAGGTGGATTGGAGGATGGGATCCGTATGGTAGGAAGTCAATGTTTGGTTCAGAAGCTGGCAAGCCAGATCCCCTGGCGGCGTAGTCCATGTCTGTTGGACATACTCTTTGACGTCAGGTGAGAGTCCGCCAATTGATTGGATGACAATGCTTTGAACAGATGGATTGGAAGACATGCTGTACAACCAATGCAACGCGTCAACAGAAAGCGTGGCATAAGAGGACGTGACGGCTTGGCGTTCCTGCTGAGCGGGAGATACAGGAAAAGCACTGTCCAGACGCGGAAGCCGCAGACTTGGGTGCGGCGGATGCTCGAGTACGTGTAGATGGAATAGCAATTCGAACAGCTTCCATTGTACTAAAGTCCAGTGCCGTCTTACATGACGGGATGTCACAGCCTCGGCTACACTGGCCCAGCGACACATGTGATGAAGGAAGGTTGTCAAGGGTGTTTGATACGGGCACTGAGGATAGAACACTGGGAGCGTGTTACTAACGAGGTAAAGAACACAGACAACGACTGTGAGTGGCGCAATTGTCCACGTCAAGGATGTACGAAGAGGGATATAGAAGAGTATGAGGCCCGAGAAGAAAAGCATCAGCGAGATGTGCATGACAATGGGAAGCATCCCAATAATGACGCGAACATGCCAGCGCTGAAGGCCATCGTAGCGGAATTGACGGATATGGCTGCGAAGCGCGGGGGTACCGGACGTGAGCGACATGTAGTGGTGAAGCCATTGCTTCACGAGTACAGCAGCAAGGGCTACAGCGAGGCTCGCTGCAAGACTAACGGCCCAGAGGCCGTTCACCCAGATGTCGATGGCTGCAGGTTCGAACTTCGCTGATGGATTGATAGATGGTGCCGTGATGTTGAGAGCGGTTGCGCCATCAGCAATGGCGAGCTGGACCAGAACGATATCATAAAGGAGGAGAGTAGACATCTGGGTGAAGTCTGCCTGCAAGTTCTGCGACACTTGGACGAGGAAGGTTGTAACGACAGCCGAGAAAAGGCCAGCCTTCGTCAAATGATGAGCATCAGCAGATGTCCAGAGGCGTAGCCGCTACTTACAAAGACGAGCATCACATCGAGGCCATCGCGAGACTCCCCGGTCATCATCCGGTCAAACTCAGCTGCCTCTTGGACGTACACGCGCCAAACCCGGGCATTAGGCGCGGTCTCCTGGCAGTATTCATCCTGAGGAAGCCATTTCTCGTAGTCGTCGTTGAATACCGGTGGCGTAGACTGTGGGGGCTGAGTAGCTCCCTGGTTGAGTCCGAAGAAATGCTTTGGATGAGCGTCACCGCTCTGCCCAGGGAGGACAGGCGGCGCTGTGGATTGGGGGTCCGATGTGGTTGGTGCCGGAGCAGGGAGGTAGACGGCAGGAGATACAATATCTGTCGGCTGCTCGCCAAATGCTGTTGTCCCTTCGGGAATGGGAGCTGTACCCTCTTCCGCTGGTACAGACATTGCAGAATCTGAGTGCGATCAACATTCATCTTCAAGGATAGTTGCTCGAGACTCACGGGTTGATTTCAATCAGACGGTCTCGAGCAGAGATTCGATTCGATTCGTGTGGAGGAAGGCGCTGGCAGTGGAGGCAGTGAAGCAAGAACCTTAGTATCACATGTTCAATCAAAACTGTCTGAAATCTCAGCTTTAGCTGTTTCGTCGGTAGTCAAATGCATAAAGTACAGCTAAGAACAATTACTTACTTCAAGCGCTCGCTTACAGCTACAAGTGCACGTTCACGCGTTCAAAAACATCAGATCGTCGACTTTCAACGGATTCGGGGATCGGGCCGACTTCAAGTCCCGTCCCGCCACTTACTCTCGACCATCACACTGATATGCAATTCCCCCTCGAACTCGTCCACCACGTCGTGCATTATCTTGTCTTCGAGTCTAGAGGATCCTCTCAAGAACAACAAGTCAACATAAAGCCCCCCTGGTCGTCCGTAGATGGGCTCTCTCGAAGCTCCAGAGCGTACCGCGCCGTCCTCCTCGAACAATGGTTCCAGCGCCTATACCTCACCTGCGCGTCTGATCTCAAATACCATGGCTTTCCAGAGATATTCACGAAGTGGACAAAGTGCGCCTTGTTCTGTGATCCCATCTCATTCATTAGCCTGAAGCTGAATACGGACTGTATACAGGGAACTACACTGCGTGCAAAAAGGCATCACAACACCCATCCAAATGTGGAACATCGACGCCCTGGCGCAGCTTCGCGAGATACGCATGGATTGGCTGGCCAAATGTATCCCGTACCATCCTCCGGATTTGAATTTGTTCTTTCTAGGATCAGCCTGCTCGAGAATCACCGAATTCGACTGTCGCGCAGACTTTCCGACGCCCATGCTCATCGCAAGCATCGCGCACACTTTCCCCGCGTTGCGTTGCCTCCGCCTACGCCAGGTCAACATCTGGTGTGGCTTGTGCAATACGTGCTGCATCGTGTATTTCACAAACCCCTTACCGAGTGGGATTGTCTACAAGAGCGGACTTGGGCTTCCTGTATGTTCAATTATATCTTGAAAGCTCTGGTATACTTCGGATCCCTGACATTTATCCGGACACGGAATCAGACACACTATCTGAAGTCCCTCTCCGGCTTAGAGCACCTCCAGTCCGTGCACATCAACGTCCCGGTGTATCCTTGGGGAAGCACGACCTTGGGGAACAATGAGAATATGTGGAGTGGGGAATGTGATGCCTGTATGGTGATGAATTATCAAGATGAGGACTTTCGGGCGGACTGGGTGGAACGGAAGAGGACGATACCGAAGGAGAAGCGTCCCCCGAATCTTAGGGAGGTGAGGTGGGAGTTTGAGATGAGGGATGGGTCTCCTCCTACTGAAATTATAGAGGCTGAGCTGGCGACTATTGGGTGGTGAGGACTACTGTATGTTAAATTGAAGCACACTATCACCTATAGATAAGTAACAGTGTGCGTTACTTGTTTCACTGGATGCCTGCTGATAAAACTCTCTCGCGCTCGCAGGGTACTGAAACTGTCAATGCCTTTGGCGCAACGCGAACCACCAATCACGCCAGTAATTTGGACTCGAACCAGTAATTAGCGGTTACTTCCATCGTGAAAAGCCTGGCAAAAGTTCGGACCACGTGTTTCGCGCTTCGTATGGAGGTGCAATTGCCATGACGGCTTGAAAGCGCTTGAACCACCTTCCGACAATTGCAATAGGTCACAAGGGGGCCTCGTATAAATTTGGTCCGCCACGTCGCACTTCGCAACCTTCTCTTACGACCATGGTCAACTTCACCATCCTCGCAGGCGGCTACGACGTCTTCATCGCCAGCTACCTCTTCAACTCTGACGCGTCGACGCTTTCCTTCCTCAACCAATACCCGTCCGGGACCAATCCGTCGTGGATCACCCCGCATCCTACGAACCAAAGCATATTCTAGTACGCGGTTCACGTTCTCTGCATGAGGAATGCCCTAACCATCCAATACAGTGCGACCAACGAAAACACCGAAGGGGCCGTGCAATCGTTCACCGTAACACCTGCCGGGGTGGTCTCAAGCGCCGTAGATACCGTGGCTTCGGATGGCGACGCCCCTGCCTTTGCCGTCGCGCTCTCCACTGGCCAGGTCGCCGCGATGAACTACAATACCGGGAACGGACGTATCATACCCACCACCTCCAGTCCGCTAGAGTTCGACGACTCTGCTAGCGTGATCACATTCCCTCCACCCTCGGGCGGCGTGTCCCACCCACACATGGCCTACGAGTACGGCAGTGAGATCCTCGTACCCGACTTGGCAAGTAGGCCTTACGTGCTCAGTGCATCGCGTGCTGATGCAGTTATTCATAGGGAGCTGATAAAGTCTGGCGCCTCGTCGAAGACGGATCACCTGGCACTTGGCGGATCGCTGGCGCCATCGAGCAGCCGACGGGCAGCGGCCCGCGGCACATCCAAGTTGTCGACGACCTCCTGTATACGCTCCATGAGCTGTCGTCGACCCTGACCGTCCAAGCCATACCCGTCCTCGGCAGCACGAACACGTCCGCGCTCCTCGCCAACGCGTCCATCATCCCCTCCGACCCCCCAGCCGGTGCATCGTACGGCGCTGGCGAGATCCTGATGCCTGCTCCAAACGCCAAGTTCCCCGTCCAGTACATCTATGCGTCGAATCGCAACATTGGAACGACGGACTCGCGCGGAGACTCGATTGCCATATTCGAATACAAGGAGGGAGAGCTGAAGCTCATTGAGCAGGCGTACACGGGGCTGGACCAGGTGAGAGGTATGGAGTTTGGAGGCGAGAATTCGGAGTATCTGGTTGCGAGCGGCGTTGTCGGGAGTGGGGGCGTTGCTGTGTTTGAGAGGACTGATGGGGGAAAGAACCTGACGGAGGTGGCGAGGAACACTGATGTTCTCACCAGGACGACGTTCATATGGCTGTAGTGCTGCATGTTAGTATACCCACACTCTAAAACAGCAATGCAAAGTCTGATCAGACGTTTGAGACGGAAGCATATAAGCGAGTAGCATTATAAGGAATAACTGAGTACTATCGCATCTGTCTGTCTTCGAAGAATCTCTGGATGAATGTAAGAGAGCCGGTCTGTTGGGCAAGGAAACTGCTTGCCTTCAGATGCCTTAGCTGCCAAGCACAAGTCGCAACGAGTACAATAATCTGCACCACACTGTACCACACCGCGCGGCTGTTAGTCCCCTCGCTCAAATTCCGGTAGTCCGCTTCCCGCTCCCGCTGGTACTGCTGTTCGCGCCGTATGTCCTCCAGCTTCTGGTTCAGATCCCGAATCTTGCCAGCCATCTCCGAGACGTGCGTCCGGTCGTGCTCCTGGTTGGGCTTGGTCTTGCCGACGACGATGTCGAGGTAGAGGCGTATGTGGGTGGAGGAGAACCACGAGGTGTAGTTGGTGGAGAGGCAGATGGAGTGGTCGCCCGCGTCGTGCGACGTGAATGTGAAACGCCCGTCGGACGGGCCTTTTGTGTTGACGACGGTCTCGCCCGACTCGACTTCCTGTCGATGCGCAAAAAGTGAATACGTGTTGTTTGTTCGATGATTGTCAGGGCGGGCGCACCTCGACCTCGACGTGTATTCCCAGCCCGTCGTCCTTCAGATATGCCTGCTGGGCCTCTGACCACTCCAGCGCGGTGTAATGGCCTGGGTGTGCACGGTTAGTAGGGCCGTTGTTGCCGGCGGAATGGCGCACCCTCAACGACGGTGTCCGTCGGCAGCTCCTCAATAAAACAGCGCTTCTCATTGGCGTCGAGGTAGAAATGCAGCGCGTTTGCAGTCGCAAACGACAGCGAGAGGACGCAGAGCGGGAGAAGCAAGCGCATGGCGGCAAGGGAAAGAGTCTGGCTACACAGCCACCCAGCCTCTCTCTTCCTCTCTCGCCATGATGGCGGCGCCGTATTTCCCGCGCCCGTACTCCGCGACGCCGCCCCCAGCGGCCAACATCGCCCATCCGGTGCCGCACCAGGGCGTCGCGCCATTCGTGCCCAGCGCCGGCTTGAACCTGAACTCGCAGCTGACGGCGTACGAAGACGGCAAAATTTACGGCTTGGTCATCGAGCTCATGGATCCTGCGACGCGGGAGGGGGCGCTGCTCGAGCTGAGCAAGAAGCGGGAGCAGTACGACGACCTGGCGCTGGTCCTATGGCACTCGTTTGGTGAGCAGCGACCTCACTCTCCCCCATCCAACCTCGATACTCATCAGGCACTCGCTAGGCATCATGCCCGCCCTCCTGCAGGAGATCGTCTCGGTCTACCCGCTGCTGTCGCCGCCCAATCTGACGGCGCATGTGTCGAACCGTGTCTGCAACGCCCTGGCCCTGCTGCAGTGTGTTGCCTCGCACACCGACACGCGACAACTCTTCTTAAATGGTCCGTCCCCTCCCTGCCGTCGTCCGCACCCGACCGCATCTGATGTGCTCTTAGCCCACATACCCCTCTTTTTATATCCCTTCTTGAATACCACCTCCAAAACCCGCCCGTTTGAATACCTCCGTTTGACCTCCCTCGGTGTCATTGGGGCCCTTGTCAAAGTGAGTTGCCTCGCGCCCCCCTGCGTATCTTGCCTCATCTTACCTCCATTCACCCCACAGCAAAACGACAACAACACGGTCATCAACTTCTTGCTCTCCACCGAAATCATACCCCTGTGCCTCCGCATCATGGAGACCGGCTCCGAGCTCTCCAAGACCGTCGCCATCTTCATCGTCCAAAAGATCCTCCTCGACGAGACTGGACTGACGTACATCTGCCACACCTACGAGCGCTTTTACGCCGTCGGCACCGTACTCAGCAACATGGTTAACCAGCTCGTCGAGACGCAGGCCGTCCGGCTCTTGAAGCACGTCGTCCGCTGCTACCTGCGCCTCAGCGACAACCTACGCGCCCGCGAGGCCCTGCGCGCGTGCCTCCCCGAGCCGCTGCGCGACCAGACATTTAACGTCCTCTTGAAAGGCGACATGGTTACGAAGCGCTGTCTCACCACCCTCCTCAACAACCTGCAGGAACCCTAATCTATTTACTCACCGGCGTCGCATTTGCTTGGATCCACCCCCACGACATATTATCTATATCGTTTTCTTTTCGCATTGGGCATTTTTTCTCCCCTCCCCCTTATCCCTCCCTCTGACCGTTTCACAATTGCTTTGTAGTAGAACACCCCAAATACTTAGTGTACAAAATTGTATAGTTGTAAGTAGCTGAATATTCACGACCGGACTGTGTGTAAACTCGTGGATCACCAAGAAGTTTTGTATTCCGGTAATTGAGGTGGCAATACAGATAATGGATAATGGTACAGACGGGGATCTATTATGCTTTGGGTTCTGTGTGTGGTGTCAGGGGGACTAGATGTGGGGAACGCGAGCGTATTTACCTTCACTCAGGCTTGGGACCGGCAGCGGCAGCGGCGTTCTTGATGAGCGTCTGGAGGCTAGCGGGGACAGCACCCATGCTCTGGCCGATCTTGTTCCCGTCCTTGAACGCGAGGAAGGTGGGCATCTACGACAATCCAATCAGATCCACATCCCATCCAACAGAGATGGTGCACGCACGGCAGTGACCTGCACCTCCTGCGAGATGTCCGGCTGCTCATCGACGTCGACGGTGTAAAAGTCAACGCCGGCGTAGTCTGCGTGGTCCGCGAACTTCTTGAAGATGGGGGAGATCATCTTGCATGGGCCGCACCACGTTGCCCAGAAGTCGATGACTGCTGGCTTGTCGCCGTTGATCTATTGGCGATCGTCAGGAATGTTGCTGTGGGATGCTGAAGCATAGACTGACGATCTTCTGGAACTCTGCGAGGCTCTTGATTTCTTGAGGGGGGGCCATTTCGTTTGGTGTTGGTGTTGGTGGTGGTGGTTGGGAGAGAAGTGTTGGTGATGAATCCAAGTATGGCGTGCGTTTTCGTTTTTGTGTTCAAGACGGGATCACGATTAGATTTGTGAGCGGTCACGTGGTACTTGAGTAAGCCCGAGTCTAAGCATCATGCATCTCAACAGTTCTGAGTTCTCCGAGAATGTTTTGCGTCGGGTGACTTGGGATTAGCGATCTGATGGCCGCTGCTACGAGGGCGGGCAGTGGGGCGGGCATGCAAGGTAAGCCTGATGAACAATCTCGTATGTAGATCCGATGCCAAACGCGGATCCCCGCCGCTGCTGACCGCGGTCCCCCCCAGCACTTTTCTGCGAGGAAAACCGTCGGACTATCGCCCTACAGAACGTTGGAAACGAACTGGCGCTCTCCAACCTGGTGTGGCGACATTATCACAGAGGCCGAGCAAGCATTGCAAGGCACGCGGAGATCTCGGGATCGGAGTTAGTGCCGATGACGCATCAAAACTGAATAAGACACTTTACTCAACGCTTACTTACAGGAAACCCTTCACGTAAGAGCACACCCATTAGCCGTTGTCCAACGCCGAGCACAAAAAGGTATTTCATTTTCCGACCACCATGGCCGCTGCACCCACACACAAAGTGCTCACTGCCCCCGACGCCACAGTCAAAGTCGGCCCGATCCATCAGTACTCGGAGGAACAGAAAGAACAGCTCGTCCAGCTGAAGGAGGTGAGCCAGCGTTCACATCGCCGCACTCACAGTCATAATTGGGTTGCTTTTGGTGTAGTACGCAGACAGCCTATTGCTCCCAGAGTCGGACCCGTACCATCCATGGGAGCGCCGTTGGATAAATAAGCCCGACACCATCCCGCGCTACCTGCGCTCGGCGAAGGGTAATTTCCCCGATGCCAAGAAGCGCATCAAAGCTACCATCGAGTGGCGCCGTGAGTTTCAGCCCGACTTGATCCCGCCAGAAGAAGTCAGGATCGAGAGTGAGACTGGCAAGATGTATGTCTTTCACCTCTCTACATACCTAGACTGTACTCACACACATCTTAGCATCATCAATGGCTTCGACAAAGACGGCCGCCCCATAATATACATGCGCCCGGGGCGTGAAAACACTGAAACAAGCCCGCGCCAGTTGCGGCATCTTGTGTGGTGCTTGTACGTTGATTCAACCCATTCCACGCACGTTTGTCACTCACCCCCTCCCCACAGAGAACGCGCAAAAGACCTGATGCCGCCAGGTCAAGAATCCCTCGTGATCATCGTCGACTACAAGTCTACCACCCTGCGCACGAACCCCTCGATATCTGTGGCGCGCAAGGTGCTGAACATCCTCCAGCAGCACTACGTCGAGACCCTAGGCCGGGCGCTCGTCGTGAATCTCCCGTGGATGCTAAACTTCTTTTACAAGGGCATATCGCCGTTCTTGGATCCTGTTACGCGCGACAAGGTCAGGGTTCCGAATCTGCATCTCCATTGCCTCATACTGAATGAATGGTATACAGATGCGCTTCAACCCCGACCTGCTGGAGCTCATCCCGGCATCGCATCTCGATGCGAACTTTGTCGGTGGCGAACACGCGTACGAGTTCGAGCCTGTGAGTTATTGGGAGCAGATCGTTGAGTGCGTACTCACTATGTCTTCCTACTTGCTCTCACATGCTAATCATTCATGGTAATAGGGCATGCGGCATCGCGCCAGACGGCACGCGCGTACCAGGCCATCGTGATAGCATGTAAGCCACATTCATTTCTTATTTGACGATGAACATGCCTGATCGAGTCTCCTACTATGTAGATCTGGATCCTCAAAGGCGGAACCGAAGGAGAGGACCTCGGATGTCACGGCCGCAGATACCCCAAATTCTCCTCCGAATATCGAGAACGCAAAACTCGACGATGTAGCGATTGAGAGGGAACCGCAGACGGTGGCGTTGACCGCGTAGATGTGTTGTGTGTTGTGCTGTGTGTTGTATGTTGTGTGAAGTTTGTACATAACTTATTATAATGTTCCGTGCTGTTAGATAGATAGTTAATTATATATCCTACGCGACTCGTTTACATAGATGGGATGTGAATCGATTGGTTCGTGTTCAAGAACTTCTAGGCGACCGATGAACACGGCACGCTGAGCTCGTCTTCAAGTATCCCGTAGGCGTCCTCGATATACCTGACAAGGCGCCCTGCAAGGCTTCGAGTTTCGCTCCCTGTATACTCAACGTGGAATCTGGATAATCAGCGGACAGCAAATTGAAGTTGAATCATTGAGAGATTGAATACTAGTATCGTCAGGCTGAATGCGTCTTTCCGCAAGGCCGAGAGACAGCGTCACAGGAGGCGAACAATGTTACTACATACTCACGGCGAACTGATTCAGAAATCAAGGAAAGGGTACCGGTCAATGGACTGAAACAGGGATTGGACAATATGAAAGCTGAAGGCGCCTCTATCAATACTGGAGTACTGAGAACTTGAATCGTCGCAGAGATCCGAGTCAAAGCGCACAAGGAGACTTGTTGCAGCCTGGCTCATGCGACTCCGGGTGAAGTTTCGAGGAGAGAACAGCGATAACCTGAGCAACAGGCAGGTAGAGTCCAAGTCTCATGACCATGGGTACACTGCGATTATTGAGTTCCACAGCAGAACCAGGCTTAGGCTGGCCGGTAGGCTCTTCCACGCCGCGTCCAAGGCGTACGTACCTTCAGCGGAAGTTCAGCCGTTTGATGGTGATTGACGCCCTTTTTTTATCTCACACATCATAGGACTCCAATTTCCACTATCGAGTTATACGTGTACTCGTAGAAACATCTTCTAAACAGCGTGCATGTCATGAACCACACGCCAGTACCCAGGCAGGGCGTGAGCGACAGCCACCCATACCTGGATGAAAACTTTCAGTACACATGAACACTCGATGCCAGACAGAACGCAAGGTCACATTGTAGTAGAAGTACGAGTCGCGATCTTGATCCACCGTGGTATAAAACACGAACCTGCCTCCCACGTAGATGCTCAACATGAGAAACGTGCAGGAAGTGTAGAAGTCGAGGCCCCAGATAAGACAAAGAGCGATGGACCAGGCGAGAATACCAAAGGGCATGCTTATCCTGGCCATCTTTGGGAAACGGAGGGGAAGGGTCTCTCGTTTGAGCGCATCTCCATTCACATCCCGAAAGTCTTGTGCATATATCTGCTTTGATGAACTATGGTCTACATCTGAATCTACTCGTATAAGACAGGCGTACCGTGGTAGCGAGTATACAACCACTGAGAACTATCGCGAGCGTTCCCGTGGTGTCAAGTGACCTCTTGTTGTCGGCTGTGGATCAAGGTGGGTCAGCCATATGATAGCGACTTCAACAATCACGCGTACTTGCAATCAATGTGGTTCCAGCTTCGAACGCGGCATAGCCCGCAGCATTGAGTGCATGACGCGAGATTATCCTCTGTGCGCCGTGAAGCTCGTTGTACATGGTGATACAGGCGCAAAGGGCCATGCTTGCATACATGACCTCTTTACTATATGCCAGAGATAACACACAACAGAAGGGCACCAAAGCCCAGCGGAGCCTGATCGCGTTCTTTATGGTTATGCGTCCGGCGGGCAGAGGGCGATCTGACGGGATCTGTAGGCCGCCAAGCGAAATTCGTGCTGTAGTACTGCTCACCAGGCTTGTCGATCTTGTCTTCCCTCAGATCCAGCGTCTGGTTTGATACATTGAATTGGAGGAGGTGGACCCAGAGCCAAAAGACAAGGTGGGGAACGTTGCTAACGGTGATAAGAGGTGCTGATACAATCGCGAACATAGACTAGCGGACGCGTCAGATACCATTCTGAGGATACTGGCATTTACGAGAGGACTGAGGGAAGAGAGACCCACTACAGGGACCATTATTGTCATTGTGTCCGACTTCGTGAAGAGAAGTAGAGTCTTTGCGTGGTATAGGGCGGCGTCCATGAGGTGGCGATGAAGGAACTCCAAATGAATTTGCATTTTTTTGAAGCCGGGCGCAGTGGTACTGTCCGGCGCAGCGGTGTTGAGAGACGATGGTCACACATCCTAGTAAACAGTCAGATCTAGTCAGATACAGTCACGATCCGTATGTTAGAGTAACCTGTGGGTGCGGCAATGCTCCTTAGCATTTACCGTCACCCTCAGGCAAGTAACTACGATGCATTCCAATAAGCTCAGCATTTACCGTCACCCTCACTGGCAACTCCTTATCGTCAGTAACCCTCCTCAGATCCGCGGCTACCTCCAACAAGCGGGTGACTCGGTCGTCGGTAATCAGACCGCTGAGACTCAGAATCGAGCTAGACTCAGGTTTATGAGAAGATGCGCATGCGTCTGGGACGAGCGCTGAATTGATTGAGGGTTTCTCATATTCGCCCAATCTTCTCGCGACTGGAATATAGTCGTAAGATTTAATATAAGAAGATGGTCGGTGCTCAATCTTATAAGTAGATGAGTGCGGCATTCATCGCCATATTGTGTCAAGTATGTGTTGACATATGAGCCCAAGCAGTCGGTGACTCTGAGTGCGCCCGTAGGCGACCCCACGTAATAAACCAATTTTCTGCATCGTCCTCGGCATCATATCTGGCAAGCGAAGTTCTGTTCAGTACAAGGAAGCCGGTGGGAGGACGTTACTTGACATACCCAAAACTAGAGGGACGGGATGAGGTCAACGCTGAATGAAAGAGAAGTGATCACATACACAGTCTGCAACTCGACCCCAATCTCTGATTCGTGCAAGTCGTCTCCGTCCATCACATTCTTGCCGAGAGCTTCGTTCTGCCGCATGATCGCATCTCGAGTCTGCTGTAGCACGCCGTCTGGAAGGGTAGCCATCATGACATTTTGTCGCTCGCCAGCATCGATATAGGCGCATCGACCTTTTCTAGAAACAGAGACGATTGTATTGAGAGTATGCAGAAGTTTTGCACAATGCGTACCGAATATCTTCGAACGCCTGCATGAAAGCTGGTATTTGACTTCGTGAGGTGAGATTGGCGAACAGTCTTCCTAGAAAAGCACCATCTTCCATAGCAATGGAGTACGAATGCAGCGCAAGGGTAGGAAATGGATGGGCTGCTTCTCCAATAGCAAGAATCGTCCCACTGGATCAGAATGCCATAAATAAGTCCCAGATATTCATGCACCCGAAACTGGTTTCATACCTCTTTGATACCCACGATTCCAGCTGCACGTAATTCTTTATTTGAACACACGTCGAGGTATCCACAAGCGCTGCCAGTTTCCGAATCTTTGAGTTGCATGGTCCGACAACTTCCTTTACCTTGTGCACGGCCGGTCGTGTCCATGAACCATCCTCAGCGTGGTCCTTCGTATAAACCCAAAGGGCAAGGTCTTCATTATGGCCCTGTAATGTAGAACTATTGGTGTCAAATCAAAACAGATGGCTTGATCTGACGTACCACAACAAGAGTTTGCGCACTTCGTTGATGTCCCATGAGAAATGTGACCATATGTTTCTGAACAAGGAGCAGCGGTTCAGTCTGTCTGTTTTCGCATCTGATTGGGAACGCTCACCTTGGTATCATCAAACAAGGTGGTCAGTTCCGGGTCTTGTATGACCGTCGACTTGGGCAAGATCGCGCTGTAGACGCCGAATCCAGTCGGTTCGTCTTTCGCGTCCTCTTGATCGTTCTCAGCCAGTAAATGTTTTCGTACAACACCGTACACCCCATCTGCACCTACGATCACGTCAGAGCCTGTCACAGCTTCCCCGGACGCGAGTACAATAAGATGGGCCGTAGGGTCTAGGGATACGACTTCTGCGCCAAATCTAACAGCTGCACCACGGGCAATGGCGGTATCGTAAAGTATTCGGAGCATGTCCTTGTGGTGTAATTGGAGAAAGTCGGCGCCCGCGTCGCGGATCAGCTCTTCCCCCCAACGATGGGTCCCAATGTAGTCGTCGTCAGACTCCGATTGATCTAAAGACGAAACCTTAGCACCCCCACCATCAGCGACGCGTGCAAATGATCGACTCACATTTGTAGATCATGAACCCATTCCCTTTGGTGCTAACAGCGCGAACGCGTTCTTCCAGTCCCCAGTGATATAGTATCCTCGAGCCATTGGGTGGCAACCTGCGCAGAGTAACGTGTATCAGTATCACATCTCTCACGCTTCTGTAAGCGCCCAACCAGCACACACCTAGCACCTCCATCCAGAAATTCCGATGATCCTCCTAGGTTGGAGTCTTTTTCCAAAACCAGGACACGATGTCCGGCAGACGCCAATGCGATAGCGCTAGCAAGGCCTGAAAGCTACTGTGTGAAGACTGACACGAGTTTGGCCGGAAATCCTTGCGACGAACCGGCTATCGATGCACCCAAGATGGTCTGTTAAATAAAATCTCGTCAGCTTTGCAATCATTGAGCTCAATGAACGGACAAATTGGAGGGAGAAGGAGGCTCTTTTGCTTGCAGCCATGGCGTGTCAAAGGTAAGAAAGAAAAATGAGAACAATCTACAATGCGCACAGTGACCCTTTGAGTCAGGCTCGTCAAAGTCACTGGATGGGGGTGCTAATCAGCATACATGCCCAGAACAAAGATGGGATCAAAAGTGGTTGGACTTCCAGTAGGGTAGCAGAGACACTAACTGCACTCGGGTTCATTCTTCTAACTTACATGAATTCACTCATTGTCTCCGTGTCTGCAACAATCACGATGTCACAAGAAACAAGGCTCATGGTAAGTACATGATGCCTGATGCACCATGGCGCAAGGGGACGGCGTAACTTACGGACAGACAGACGGCCGCCCAGGATCTTCTTTATCGTCCTTAGTAGGTTCGGTAGGATCTTGATTTCCCGCGATAATCGTGTGTTGCAGGTTCGCAGAGCCGTGTTCGCAGCTGACTTGGCAAAACCATTACCGTCACAATAGTACGATCTCAATTGAGGTATATTGTAGTCTTTGAGCGGTGGTTGTGCACCAACTGCCTATCCGTTTACGTGAAGGCTTTGATGTCCCCCATGTGTGTTCGCGACGTAAGGTTGAAGACCGACAGCGGCGAGGGACGACCTGAATACAGAGGTATCCAGATGCGCTGCGACAAACATCCTCTATGTAGCCGTCAAGTCCCGACCATGAATACCGGTCATAATCTGTCCTGAGAGGCCTCCTTCCTCTAGTGCAAGACTTTTCTTGGGAACCCCTTCGCCGCTTCAACGCATCGAGTGAACTCATCCCATGCTTGCTTTCCAGGATAGTCGAGCGCGTTCATGTTTCTGGGACGAACAGCATGACAAGCGTTGCCCAGCAAGTGGCGAACTGTCTGTCGTTGATCTAGTGCGATGAAACCATGAAAGTTGAGGATGGTCGTGTGCATCGTTAGGTATCGGGCACGGTTGGAGGGACAACGGTCGGAGTGGAGGATAAAGTGGCGAGCATGATTCTCGAAGGGGCGTGAAGATGGATCGCAGCAACCGTTCATTTCCACTTGCACGTACACCCACATCCTGAAGGGCAGGTCGTGACGCTGACTTTCCTCCTACAGAATAAATGGATAACATGCAAACAGCGAATGCAGCTCTGCGATAGGCCTGTCCGATTGATCGTAAGTGGACATAGTCTACGGCATTCCATAAGGTAACCACGAACCTTTGACAGGCAATCGACATATCGAACAATTCGGCATTCCAGACGAATGACTGCAAGACAAGCACGACCCAGCGTCGGCAGGCAGCACCGCGTGACATGCAGCACATAGTCTCGAGACGCCTATGTACACAATGAGCTCAAGTACACATATGGTTATACTCAAAAACTCACCGATCTCATGCTGATCAGCTTCTGCTATAGCATGCGGATGTACGACCTTGAGCAGCTCCAACCGCTTGTGGTACAACTCCCACCGAAAGAGGACTTCAGCGTACTCATTGACATATCGCATATACATATGTACCTCGCCTCTATGAAAGGGCAAAGGCGATCTAAGAACATCTTCAACATCACATCAATATGATAGGAGTGGTGGTTGACTGACGGTTCTTCTCCGTTCGCCGCTTCCTGGAAGACGATCTGCTTCCTCGGGCCCGCGCCATGATGAGAGGTAGCGGTGAGAGTCGACACCATTGACTTGGCAGGTGAGAACGACACAGTACTCGCTCTTCTCTTCTCCTCATTCCACGACAGCGAGTCGTTCCCCATACCCTTCTTTTGTGTCGGGTGGGGCGAAATCGGCTCGACTGGCTCTCGTTTCGGGATGGGTATAGCAGACGACCTCCGGGTCAGCGGTGGGGTTTTCTCCGTAGAAGGAGTCATCAGTCCGTCCTTCAGGCTATCCTGCACCCCAGTGAGCTTGTCTGCCATGAACT
Organism: Strobilurus orientalis; assembly: GCA_019915145.1. Taxonomy (NCBI): domain Eukaryota; kingdom Fungi; phylum Basidiomycota; class Agaricomycetes; order Agaricales; family Physalacriaceae; genus Strobilurus; species Strobilurus orientalis. The sequence goes on along the minus strand of JAHLML010000018.1, from coordinate 172,406 downwards.
GACGCATCGTGTTCGTCGTGAACAGGCTCGACCACGACCCGGCGCGTGAAGGAGCAGAGGAAGTGGATGCGGACGGAAGGCTTGGTGAGGCCAGAGCGCTTGGCAATCGGGGCCACATAGGCGATTTTGGGCTATCTCGGCCGGACCTGAGGCGCTGAGCGTTTCTGTTCCTGCTGAAATAGTCATTTTGGTATTCGACGCCTTCTAAGTAGCCAGACCGGAATGGAATTGCTGCTCCTCGAGTAGTCTTCAAACTGAGGGGCTTTGGTCCGTGAAAAGGCGGTATGATCTGTAGCGCAACCATGGAGACCATAGCTAACATCTGAACGTCTTTCTGATCTGCGAGGGTTTGGATACTGAAGTTGTTTAGGACTCGGAAGTGAGGTTGAAGCATTATGAAGCTCACATCTGTTTGACCAATTTCCAGGACTTTGGGCTTTTTCCGTCCATTCCATAAGCATGGCTTCGTTGCATGCTCAACAAAGCTCCAAGAGTAATAAAAACTCTCGCATGGTCGTATCTCCCATGACTCTTCGCGACATTCGCATTCCTTGCACACAGCTCTCCCACACCGCCTTCGTCAGCCTCATCAGCGACTGCCGCAGCATCAAACAGATACCCCCTCGCAACCTTCTTATCACCCCCAGCAACCGTAGTGGTATTGATCACCAGCACCGTCGTCTTCTGCTGTATGACATATCGCTCAGGCGTAGCGCGGAAGCCTTCGCGGAATTGGGGCTGCGAGAACGTCAGAACGTTGGTCATGAAGCGCGTTATCTGCTCGTCCGTGCGCCGCTGGCTGGTTCCAGGTTGATGGTCGACAGCCGCGGCCTCCAAGCGCCGGATGGCTTCAGTCGCCAAGGCAGGAGATTGGTATAGGTTGTCCTTCTCTACCTCTTCGGGCGTGTTGGTGCGTACAGTCGGTGACTCCACAAATCGAGGGAGGTTCTTCATAGACCTGGGCGGACTGTTGAAGAAGCAGACAAGTTCGCCTAACACCGATAGTTCAGTCAGTTGATTGGTGAATGATAAAAATGCACATGCCATTTGGACCAAACGTCCCCTGCGTCGTTCTAGGTTCAGCCAAGTTCTTATTATTCCTCAACAACGCCAAGGTCTGCTCGCTCTCCTTCTTCTTTCCATCGTCGTCTTCCTCGTCTTCGTCACTCGACTCTGAATCCAGATGATTCGGCTTCTCGTCCACGTTCTCGTTTTTGAACAATAGAAATCGAAGACACGGTTCTAAGCACGGCCGATAAGTCTCCCTAATGGTCTTCAACTTGCGTATAATGCGCGCCCGGTCGTTGATGGAGATCAACGGATTCGCGTCCATGCTAACGGTGGGTGTGGAGTCGGGCCCACTGTTTGGGTAGTCCTTGGGAAAAGTGAACGTGAAACGCATAAACACGAACTTGTTGACGGTGGGGGATTGGCCCCAAGGTCCATGTAGCCCAATGGTACAGAATCGCTTCTTCGCCGCTGTGAGCTCATGCTATCGGGAAAGCGTCAATAGGTGTCCTCCTCACGACAGAAGGAATAGCATACCCGCTCGAGTTTAACTTTGTTCGGCGCCAAAGTAGAGACGACACGAGTTATCCTGCAAATCTTTCAGACTCAGAAAAGAATGTCACCGAGGTAACAACGTACTCGTCCTGTAAGTTCTCTTTGGGTTCCTCAATCCCAAAGTTCAAACCAGGTCGCCCTCGACTCAAACTTCTCTGCTTTTCCTCTTCGTTCCCCCTCGACCGGGAGCTCATTCTACTAGCATCCGCACTATTCCCTTCACTGCCCGGGTTGCTAGAACTACCCCTTCTCCGGTCCTCGATCTTAACACTTGTAAGCCAGGTCAAGTTGTCGACTTCGCGCATAGTCGAGCCTCGGGTCATCTTCGTCGTCGATTGGTTTTTCAAAATGGATTGAGGCTGGTTGGTGGGCGGCTGGGGCTGCCGGGGAGGAGCACCAGCGCGTACCTCAGCTAGAATAGAGCGATGCCCGACGGGGGCTGAAAGAAGGACAGAATTCTTGGGGGAATGGGGAGGTTTTCGGAAGGATATGACACGTTTTGGGTCGAACGCCCTAGGTTTCACCGGTGTCGAACCGATTTGCTGGGAAGACGTGAGCTATATCGAAGTCCAATGAGGTGGTGCATTACCTGCACAACATCAGGATCAATACCCCAGAATCGCAGTGTGCGATCCTTGGACCATGTAATGAGTTGGAAGTCGTTTCCGTCTGAAAATTGAATTGAATAACCCAGCAGTGAAGATAGGGATATACGCCATACCTGGACCACCTCTTCTCCAAACGAATTCCTTGACTACATCAGTGTGACCTTCGAACTCATGGACTGGACCACTGGGGTCGTCAGTGGCGTACATCTCCAGCATAGTCTCCCCTCGCTGAGCTAGACTCATCACACCGCGTCCGAAAGGCATGTTCCGAGCTCTCCAAACAGGATAGTTGGTGTTGATAACGGCCTTCGGCTCTGGTACGTGGATGTCCCACACTTTGATGGTTTTGTCCAGTGAGCAGGTGACGATTTCCTGCATATCGTGGTGCGACCAGTCGATACCGTAGATCTTGGACGCATGTGCGTTGATCTTAGAAATGGGAAGGGAGCCTTTACGCCGATCCCAGATAAGGACTTCGTTGGCATGTGAAGAAGCAAGAATATTGGGGTCCTGGCGATTCCACTTGACTTGAGTTCCAGGGGCTACATAATGAAGATTGAGACGGGTGCTTTTCAAACGTTTAGTGAAACAAGCACACCATTGAACGCGCACAGTCCAAAAGTCGGTTTCCTGGTCTCGCGGAGGTCCCAAGTCCATATCCACGAGTCGATACCGGTGCTAGACACGATGTTGGGCTCTTTTGTGTGCCAATTGATATCAGTAATAGCGCGGTAGTGCGAGGAGAGTATGTGCTCGATGTTGGAGTTTCCGGTAGCCATGAGATTCCATATGAGTCTAAAGATGGATCAAACAAGATTCGGGGACGTCGATGACTGGGCACCTACAGTTTCTCGCATGACGTCGACACGACGTATTCGGCCTTGGAAGTATGTGGGTTCCATTGCACATCAGCGACATCCCAGGTGCCGCCTTGAGGTAGAAACCTGGGGACTTTTGTGTTGTCCTGAAGGTCGATGATGAAGAGTCCTCGACGTCTATATCATCGTCAATCGACGCTGGAAGATGATGGGAAGTAGGACATACGCGGCCAGCACAATGTCGCGCGAGTACGGGCTGATGCTCATCTTTACTGGACGTTAGTTCACTTCTCGAAATCGCGTGGATATCACGCACATTGCCGACAGCACCGCCGACCATCTGCTTCATATCGAAGACGAGATTCTTGCGCATGCCGCTCGGATCCTCCGCCTCGGGCGGCTCATTGCCATGGTTGCTGGGGAGCGACGAGAGCGGTGGTCGTCTCACGTCGCTCGTGAATTTGATTTTCCCTGGGAGGTCCACTGTCGAAAGGCGTCTTCGGGAGAGGATGCTGGATTCATCGGACGCTAGGCCTAATGGTGACAAGGGCATTGCTTGCTCATTTCGAGGTCGAGGAAAAGAGTGGGCGGCAGTATTGAAAGGACCGCTTGGGTAGTGTATGAGCTAATGGCAGCCGACGCGCGGGGATGGAAGTCGGGGAGTGAGTTTCGAATCGGAAGAGTTTGAAATTCGATACCTCTGCACGTGGTCGGTTTCACGTGGCATATGTGGCGTCCAATTCTATCTTCAAACAGAAGTACATCGTGTATGGGGCCTGTAGCAGTAGGAGCTACAGTGAGGTCAAAGTCCCTCCAGTTTAAATAAACTGGACATTGTCATTGATGTGGAGATGACTGTCATTGGTAGAAGACAAGTCTCGGATGCTGGACGCGAGTGGCTGAAAGGACGCGACGCGGCGTGATAGACTCGTGAAACTTAATTTCATTGACAGAAAGACGCGAAGAGTTGAAGCAATGCTCAAATTGGAAGCAGGCGACGAGCTACAACGAGGGCGAGACCGATGTATTGGCAGTGATGGGAATGATAGGCAAGTTGCTCAAGGTACTCAAGAGACATTCAGAGAGGCAGATAGTAGCTCTAATAGCGCAATTAGATACTGGGAGGAGAAAGACTGAACGCAAATATAATGTGTTTCTTCGGAGGCTTCAGAATCGGAGCCGTATCATTCCGCTGGCACTTGTGTACAGTTAGGTCTGTTAGGTAGGAATAGATAATATAGTACAGAGAAAGACTTGGTAGCGCATGAAGATGAATAGAAAAAGCGAGGCGTAATATAGCACAAAGGTAGAGGACAAGTACATATCATGAGACTGATTATCAGACAGCAAGAACAACAGGGATAGGTAGGGAGAGATCGCGGCTTCGAAGCTGTAGGAGTAAATTCTTATTAGTGCATTGCTGATGTCGTGCCCTTACATATGCATACCTGATCTGACAGCTCAACGTTCAAGGCCTTGGCGTCGCGTAGGCATACCGTGGACCTGGTATAGAGCTTCATTGCACCGCGTGCATACACAAAAGCACCAGTGAAACACAGATTCTGGCGATGCAGCGTCTCAAGATCGCAAATCCGGTCTTGGATCCTGGAAGGACGCGTCAGAAAAGCAAGTCGTTGACTCTAGAGTGAGAACAAACTCTTCGAGACGTTCGAGTCCGTGAACGCAGAAGCGAAGCGTTGCCGTGTCTGCGCGACCTGAGTCAAATCTGATGTCGAGGGTGTGTCGTGTCTGCAACAGCACTTTGCGGGCATTGGAAAGGATGCGACCGGGCCAAACAGCGGGAATGACGAGCAGATTAAGACAGAGGCTGGTGTATACAAGAAAGGAGAAGGGGGAGAGTGGTTTGGATAGAGCAAAACCAAAGGTGCAGGCTAGGAGTTGCCCTTCAGCAGAGTCGGCCATGTCAGTAGGATAGAGAAGCGATGTTGGATGCTCCTTATTATATATGCCTTCGTCTCATTGATACAGCTGCCGGAGTTCGAAACCTCTCTATACTAAGTACGCGTAACGGATGAGCGCCTGACGAGAGACGTCGACCTAGACGAGAGACGTCGACCTGGACGAGAGACGTCAACCTGGACGTGAGAGATCAATTTGACGTGAGAGATCAAGTTTATCGATACATTCGTCGGCGTTTTATACCGGGCGCTTGCGAGAGACATCAACCTGGACGAGAGACAACAACCTGGACGAGAGACAACAACCTGGACGAGAGAGATCAATTTGACGTGAGAAATCAAGTTATCGATACATTCGTCGGCGTTTTATACCGGGCGCTTGCGAGAGACATCAACCTGGACGAGAGACAACAACCTGGACGAGAGAGATCAATTTGACGTGAGAGATCAAATTTATCGATACATTCGTCGGCGTTTATACCGGGCGCTTGCGAGAGACATCAACCTGGACGAGAGACATCAACCTGAACGAGAGACATCAACCTGGACGAGAGACATCAACCTGGACGAGAGACATCAACCTGGACGAGAGACATCAACCTGGACGAGAGACATCAACCTGACGTGAGATATCAAGTTGGTTGATACATTCGTCGGCGTTTTATACCGGGCGCTTAGCTATCGACATCGCATTTGCCTGTATCACCCCAACTACCGCAACCCAAAGCAATGGCGATGACTAGTCAGATACCACAAAGAGATTACTGGCACGAAAGGCCCAGTGGATACGCGGGGCTAAGGCCCCCGGTATGGACAACGGTTGACGACCTTAGTCAACGATGAAGGCCAAAGTCGGGCCCCAGTTTCCTCAATCCAAACCAATCCTATCCAAGCCCTGCGCCACGCTTTTTTGCCGTCGACTCTTGTATCCTTGCGTTAAACATAGGACTCGATCAGCATTCAACGAGGTGTGTGCCCTTCTCGTAATCTATCGTCTTTTGAGCGCGTCGCATCATCCGCGCTCTTGATGAATTGGTAATCGGTCCATGAAGGTACACTGGATGGGACTTACTACGTGCAACCTCGTAGGGGAATAGTAGCGTCGATAGACACTGCGCGGAAGAGCAGTGATAAACAAAAAAGGATCCACTCGCGCAATAATGGCAGCAATGGCGGAACATAGGTGAAGAAGAGTATCAACGGGCGCGGTCGTGTCACTGGTAAAAGAGCCGTCAGCAAGGCGGTGTCACCCATGATGGAGGCGAGTATGTAGGAGAGGCAAGGTCGCAGGTGGGCGTTGAGAAGGAAAGGTCATTTCTTGGGTAATTCTGAGATACTTCAGGTAACTTCAGTCTGATGGTGGGCTGCGAGAACCTGAGTACAGGGATTGTCGATGGACAAACAATGAAGGCGTGATCTCAAATGTCCCTGGGCTCCGAGATTTTCGTAGCCCCAAAAAAGATCAAAATTATAACCAGGTCATAGTGACAGCAACCGATGGTCAAGGTGAAGGTCAATGGTGGTATAAAGCAAGGAGTGAGGATAAACCTGCCGATCAATATTCGCATAGGTCATTGCCCAATTAGGACCTCAACCCCTCACCACCACCACCGGTGGGCTCACCTCTATCATGCCCAAAGCCGGCAAACAGTCTAGACCGCGCCAATTCGCCCTTCCCTTCACACCCGTTCGCAGACTATTCCAAAGGCGCAAGTCCGAGCCTCTTCACGACTACGGCGGCAAGCTCGATCCCCTCGTCGCCACTCCGCATGTCCACTGCCAACCGCCAGGCGGCGTAGCCCTGCAGAACGAGGACATCGCCGAAGACGCCATCGTCATCACAGCGCTCGACACCATCCCGTTCTGCTGCCACGAGGATCTCCTCTCCATGACCCACGCTCAGCTCATCTCTGTCGCCGCCGTGCTCAACGCTAAACTGCCCGCCGTGCTGGCCATCGACCTCACACAGGATCATACATTCATCCGTAACTCTGTCGAAGTCATAGTCGGCCTTCGTCGCAGCTTCCTTCCACCTATGCGGCAACGACCCTCTGTTACGCACGATTCTATCCCCGATAGCCCTCCCGCCGGTAGTCCACGCTCGACGCGTCTTAGCACTCGTGGAACACCCAAGCTAACGAGTCTGGAGGAAGCAGACGAGGAAGACATTCTTCCAAAGAGAAGGTTGCCCTCGAGACGCGCTTCCATGGCTTCCTCGCCTACCCCTCGCCAGCGCCCTCGGACCGTCACTCAACCACGCCATAAATCCGACAATTTCACCACACGTCAGGTCGAGGCTGTCGAGCGCCCGTTACCCTCCACTCCGCTTGCGATGGAGAACAGGAGAAAGGATGTCTACGGTGTACTACCCAGTACGAGCAGCAACATTTTCGGTCACTGACCGTTTGCGACGGGACTTTTGTATCATTACAGCTACCATTGATGTAGAGTTACTAGTATCTTATCTTTATCCCTACTAGGTTGAACTGGCTCTGGAATTATAACAAGATGGATGTCGATTTACATGTGCGATATAAGACTAGAGGGTGTTGCTCTCTACTCCTCGGCCTTTATAGCCAGAAGCTTCTGTGGAAAACTCGTTAGCACTATGCAAGAAAGAACCATATCTGCTCACCTTGAAATTGACCTCAACAACAACGTTGAAACGATAATCAGCTTCGCCCTGGTCCTCCAAGTCATAGTTGTCATGGCCAAATAAGAAAGCACGGTTCCCGACTTGGCTGCAGAAGCGCAAAGTGAGCCCGAGCTCTGCCACCTTGTTGGCCATGTTGAAGGAGTAAATGCTTTCATCAGCAACACAAAATCTCCAGAACTCCGGTATAACTTGCAGTGCCATTTCGTCCTGTTCGTTCGGGTTGTCCTGCGGCCGCCACGCAGTGATAAGCAGATCATCGGAGTCCTCAAATCGAATCCGCTGCATGCCGTACCAATCGACCTTTCCGGGAAAGGTGCCAACGAAAGTTGGAATCGGCGAGAAAGTCTGATTTTTGATATGAAATATGAAGAAATTCTTCTGCTCGATGTGACAATCCTTCAGACGAGATGGTGAGCTGAACGAAATCGATGTGACTGAAAAGATGCTCACCGCATCCCGTTGCCCACCCGGCCCCATCAGGATCTTGGTATCATTACAGATAGGGACAAGACGGCGTCCGTAGCCAGCAACGCCTCGAATTGACGCCACACCTTCTATTGCACGGGGGTACGGTTGGTCCCTGACTTTCCAGGTCCATCTAGAGTCATCAGGGGAAAATTGTGCAATGCAGAAGCTAGTGACTGTGTCGACCCCGGTGCGGTCCATCAGGAAACAGGTCCTGGCTACGTAGACCTATGTAGAGCCCGGCATGGTACCAGTAGAAATCGAATGGTATGAACGCTACCGCGAGATACTGATGCTCTGTCCACATGGACGGCATGACTGCCATCAGGCCCTGAGAGCATGGTAGCTACAGTATGATCGGTACGTCAGTATCATCAGTATCATCCGTACCACCACCGACAACGATGGATTTTTGCTCAAGTCCTCCCTCCTCTTGCCTTCACACCGACCATATCCCGACTCCGGAGCGAGATTTCGTTCGTTACAATTGCGTTATATCTCACCGCGGTACGGATTTCATTCCAACATTCAATATCTTCTAACACTTCGACCGTTGAAGTGCGGTATCAACAACTGGCAAACAGGGATTCCGGGGAGGAATCAGTTCACCAAAAACCCATACGAGGAACTGGGAGGATTTCTGCACAAACAAGCTGTACAAGCCCGAGATTACAGTCAACTTCCGCAAGGCCTTATTCAACGAAGCTCGGTATGCTTTATCTCTACTCTCCCGTTTGCAATGATTCGCTGACTCGATCGTTGTAGCCTCAAAACTGGTGTCGTCCTCTCGGTTGCGACAACGGCCGCTTCAGTTGACGTGTTTGGGGATGCTGATTTTGTTGCCGCTTATATGTAAATATCTCTCCCGTAGAAAGTATCAGAATATTGCTATATCTCAACGGTGTGATATTTGGTCTGCAGTCCTATATGTAAGCGAGGGGATCACCAGGCGGGTACACTCACTGTGTCGGTGGCGGTATGCCCGATTAGGTTATGAGACGGGACCAACGTCGGCTTCGGAATGATGTTTATACGACGGTACCACAATAGGTTCATACCTCAGTAGAGTCTGTAGTAGCTCATTACTAGAGATACTGTATCTTGGGATAACTATGTAGAACTACATAATCGGGGGGAAGGTACTAGAGGTACCGAAGATACTGGAGCTATGTAGCTCTACATACCGGACCTGCATTTTCCAGATGTCGTCCCCATCAAAGATGAAAAGTTGATGCTTGATGACAAGCATTGACGCGTTCTCCCTTGCCTGCACGCCTCCTCCAAGCACATTAACATAGTCCCATGTGTGGCATCTCAAGTTGATGGCGAGCAACTTAGCGGATAGTTCGCCCGTGATTGTGTCGTGTCCGCCAAACAGGAGGAGAAATAGAGCATATTAGCTGGAGGCTGAAACTACTTTCAGCGAAATTCTGGCCGAATCTGATTGGTGGAAACTGTTGCTGGAGCCAATCATCGTCGTCCGAATTTTGGCGGAAAGTACTTCTAGCCGGCAGCTAATACACTCTAATGTCTCTCCAGCCGTTTGAAACGTTGCCAAGGCAGGATTCCTCAACTTGGGAAGCGTGTTTGATGGTGGTTTGAATATGTTGACGTTTCGCGCTGGCTCGCTTAGCCTACGAGCTACGAACCTCTAGAAACAGAATCATTGAGGGAAGCAAGATACAGAAGCCTGATAGACCAGGAAGCCAAAGCAGATGCTTACCTCCCATGTCTTCGAGGCGGCGTCAAATATATGCAGTTGATTGGTGGTTACACGGCGATGGCGCACCCCGGTGGTACTCTGCAGTTCGCCTCCATATAGTAGCAGGACATCAGACTCGTCATGTCGACTGGTCGTAAACCAATCTGTAAAGAGTGGAAGATTATCCTGGCCCCGTGGCAATGTAGTCACTGTAAGTCCGGGGACCGAAGGAGGTGCCAGATTACCGTTGATATCCTAATGGCGGATCAGCGGATATGTTTAAAGCATGCCTCAGCTCGTATACACACGCACTCGATGCTGAGACTCTTCCCGCTCTGCTTGGCCAGGGTACGTCTTTCGTTTCATCGGTAAGGTTCGAGGTCGCGGTCGTTTCGTCAACACTGATGATGAGAGGCAGATCTGAACGAGGGACGTGGGAAATACCGACTTTGGTCGGCATTGCGGATCAGATGTTCATCTCGCGATCGGTGGGAGACGGACTACACTCTGCAAACACTCTGACTTAGTCGCTCATCAATCCCACACAGGCCGCTCATTTGCCATGCTCAGGCTGATATCGATGACATTACCAGGCCTAGAATCGAATTCGACGCGTACCAGGGTACACTACTATCACTACATTTGCTTGGGCCCACAAGCGTAGGAATATTAGGCGAGAGCGCTCAGTTCTCAAGCGTGTTGGGAATTCATTGATATTGGTAAGCTTCCATGCCGGTATCTGAAGTCTGATAGACGCCCGCACTTGAAGTCTATAGACGCCCGCACTTGGTCTCCATTTCTTGAACCTTCACTAACACCAACATGGCACACTTGAGAAAAATCGGAAACGGCCTTGTCAATCCCATCGGCTTTGGCGCGATGGGCATGAGCATGTCGTACGGTGCTGCTCCATCCGACGAAGAGCGACAGAAGGTCAGACTCACTCATTGAACGAACAAGGACCATGCTGTAACTGCCTTAGCTCCTGGATGCTGCCTACGAAGAAGGAAGCACTCATTGGGATACTTCCAACAGCTACGCAGACTCGGAGGAGGTGATAGGTCAATGGTAGGAGAACATCCCTTCAAGTCATTGATGACACCATCTTGACATTCTATCAGGTTCAAACGCACTGGTAAGCGCGACGAGATCTTCCTTGCCACCAAGTTTGGCGTTCACTACGACGCGGATGGTTTGCGCACTCGCGGTGACCCGGAGTATGTGAAGGAACAGCTCGCCAAGTCGCTCCAGAGGCTGGGTGTCGACCATATAGATCTGTACTACTGTCACCGGTGAGCTACTCCAGGTATCAACCTTTCTGGCCCGACTGACGCTGTTCCAAAAGCATCGATCCTGCCGTCCCTATTGAGCACACTGTCGGTGCCATGGCCGAGCTCGTGAAGTACGTGGACCTGTCGCCCTGCTCTCTCGTCTCTAACAGACTTCAGAGAGGGAAAGGTCAAGTACCTCGGCTTATGCGAGTGCTCCGTCAATGACATCCGTCGCGCGCACACCGTCCACCCCATTACTGCATACGAGATTGAGTACTCCCCGTTCGTGCTTGATATTGAGCACAACGGGATGCTGGAGACGTGCCGAGAGCTTGGAATCATGACTGTGGCGTACTCGCCCTTAGCACGAGGACTCGTCACAGGCAGGTTCAAGTCTCCTGAGGACTTTGAGGCCGACGACTACCGAAGGATGATACCCAAGTAAGTTCAGAGAAATTATGCATGTTTCTGAGGGGCCCGTTCATAACCGACGATAGGTACTCGAAGGAGAACTTCCCCAAGATTCTTGGGGTCGTCAAGAAGATCCAGGCCATTGGCGCAGCTCACAATGCCACGGCTGGCCAAGTTACGCTTGCATGGATTATCGCGCAGGGCCCTGACTTCCTGGCCATTCCCGGCACCAAGTCCGCCAAGTATGTCAAGGAAAATACCGCTGCGTCCATGGTGCAGCTCTCCGAGGATGAGGTGGATGCTGTTCGTAAGATCGCCGAGGAGAGCGATATTCCTGGCGATAGGTACGATCCACTCGGTATGGCGTGGTCAGCGTTCCAAAGCCCTCCTCTGGAGTGATTGAAATCAACTACCTATACTGTCTTAGAACTGTGAATGTATAACTGTACGTCGTTTCCAAGCACCAGTTCTGCGTGTCATCGCGTGTTTACCGTAACTTACAATCGTGTTCAAGTTGTTTTGTTATTGAGATATTCCTGCGCATGCCTGGAGGTCAGTACCACTGAAGGGCGCAACTGTTAAACTCTTCCCAGCAATAACGTGGATCTAACCGTGCTTGTGACCATCGAATTCATGAGCATCAAAGAGAGAGCTAGATGACAACCACATCTCAAATGAAATTCATGGTCTTGACATCCTACTCAGGTTGTCCGGAAGCCTCGATACGTATACTTGAACACTGGACAATCATCCTCTCATAAGTTATGTGGTGATTGTTTATCTTTGGCTCGAGTACCACGTCCTTACCAGACCCCGTGTGGCGTAGACCATCGACTGAATGAGATCTGTGGGTAAGAGAGCATTCTTCAGTTCACTATTCAGTTCACTATGAGGGCTAAGTTTCTGCCGGTATCCAGTCAGCGACGAACAAACGACGTTTTATTCAGTGTTGTCGGCATCTGCTTTGGTTCCAGCCGAGCCTCAGCTCGACGAGAGTTATTCCGCCAGATTCCGAGTCTTCCCGACCTGATTCCGCTGCCTGCCATTGGCGGCAACCCCGCGTTCGAAGCCTTTCCGGGGCAGAAATAATTCGAAAACGACCAGCCCAAACTGAGGAGATGTGATTGGCCGAGTACCTTGCACGTGATAAGGTCTCTGCAGGCTCCGGCTTTCTCCCCCTCGACTTCCCGCTTGGCCCATACCAACACCTCCTCGTCCACGATGCAGTCCATTGCTCGTCGTCTCCCTCGTCGTCTTCCCGCCGCTGCGCGTAGCGTTACCACCGCGCCTGGCGCCGCCCAGGCCCCACCGCTCAACAAGCCGGTCGTGAAGAAGGAGTTCAAGATATACCGGTGGAACCCTGAGGAGCCGGCCAAGAAGCCAACGCTGCAGAGTTACACCATCGATCTCAACCAGACGGGGCCCATGATACTCGACGCGCTCATCAAAATCAAGAACGAGATTGATCCCACGCTTACCTTCAGGCGGAGCTGTCGCGAGGGCATCTGCGGCTCGTGTGCGATGAACATCGACGGTCAGAATACTCTGGCATGCCTGTGCCGTATCGACCGCAACGCCGCCAAAGACACCAAGATTTACCCATTACCCCACAGTGCGTCCCGCTTCGCGCTCCATGGCCCTGTGCTCACCCTTCCTTCCAGTGTACATCGTCAAGGACCTTGTTCCCGACCTCACCTACTTCTACAAGCAGTACAAATCCATTCAGCCCTATCTGCAGAACGACAACCCGCCAGAGCAGGGTATGTCCTTCGACGTTACCGACTGCTTTCGCTCCTGACGTAGTCGTGTAGGCGAGTTCCTCCAAACCCAAGATGACCGCAAGAAGCTCGATGGCCTCTATGAGTGCATTCTTTGCGCGTGTTGCTCAACCTCCTGCCCATCGTACTGGTGGAATCAAGATGAATATCTTGGACCGGCAACTTTGATGCAGGCCTACCGATGGATTGCGGACTCTAGGGTATGTTTTCTCCTTCGCTATACATCCGTTCTCGCCTGACTTTTTGGGTAGGACTCGTACGGCGCAGAGCGAAAGGAGAAGCTGCAGAACGAGATGAGCATGTACCGGTGCCATACTATCTTCAATTGCTCGCGGACGTGCCCCAAGGGCTTGAACCCCGCCGCGGCCATTGCCAAGATCAAGTTGGAGCTCGCTACAGAGTAGAGAGCGTATGGATTGAGGAGGGTTTGGACGCGTACGCATATTTTATTGATTGTTGTCTCATAGTCATTTCCACACGCACAAGCATGAATGTATACATTGGAGCTATACTTCACTGTGGGGTAATCACCCAGCAAGTTCTATACGGCCGCGACGCAGTGTTGAAGCACCTGTTAACGGCAGCGATTCTCGGACAAAGACTAGTGGGACCGTTGGATGGGGAATACTGGTGGGATGTCGGTAGCTGTATCACTGCGCTGCACTATACGCCTTATATAACATTGATAGGCGTGGTGGGAAAGATGGTGTCATGTGAAAAACTGTTCCTCTGCAGCTGCGGTATCTTGACTCACTCGGACTCGAACCTTGCAGGACACAGTTATTCCGTCACCGACTCCAATAGCAACACATGTTGGGTGGACACTGGACGCGAGAATGACAGAGATCGAGGACTGCGTGGCTGCGCCGTCATCTCTTGGCCTCCCAATGGCCGATAAGCAGTTAAGCAGGCTCATAGTATATGCTGTGCGTCCTCATAAAAGCGCGTGGCATCCGTCCGACTGCACCCCAAAATGTCTCTCTTCGCCTCCTTGTACCGTCTAGTCTCACTTCTTATGTGCACACCACTTCTGGGTCAGTGCCCACGCTGTCGAAACATACCAGGTGATCCTGGATTTCCGACGGTGCAGGCTTGGGACGCATTGAACGCGTCGATTGATGGACGACTCGCGACTGTCGTTCCTTCGGGTCAGTTCTGCAAGGACCGCGGAGGTTGCACCGACGATGAGTGGACGAGTGCGCTCTTTCGCGCTAGTATACCTGGCGCGATGGACCAGGTATGTTGCTGCCTTTGCTGACGATCGAAGTCCTATATCTAATCCTTACCGTTCATAGGTGAACTGGGAGCAGGTACATATCCTGCGTAATTCGAGGGCTAGGGCCAATTCTGACCATGTTGCTGTAGAATTATGATTCTTCTCAGCCCCAGATTTGCATTAGAAATACAACTGGAAGATGCGAGCAAGGCAACGTTCCCCTATATGCCGTGTTGGCTACGGGTGTCGGTGATGTTCAGGTTGAGAACTACTTTCATCTGCGATGCTCCACTGACTTCCGTCTTCTTCAGGCTGGACTTGCCTTTGCTCAAGCATACAACCTTCGCCTGGTCATCAAAGCCTCTGGTCACGACTTCCTCGGTCGCTCCACGGCGCCGAGCTCCCTCCTGATATCGACTCACCTCCTACAGGACATAATCTTCCACGAGAACTTCCAGCAAGACAAAGGGTCCGCCGTGACAGTCGGCAGCGGTGTCCCCCTCAACACTCTTTATCAGGCGGCCAAGGCGGAAAACAAGTTCCTTGTCGGCGGGGTAGCTGGTACTGTCGTCGCAGCTGGTGGTTACATCCAAGGTGGTGGGCATTCGGCGCTCTCGCCTCTCTTGGGCCTCGCTGCGGATAACGTCCTTCGTGCGTGTTAAGGTGCATGATTCAAAGAGTTCGAGCTGATGTTTGGGTAGAGTTCACTGTCGTGACCGCAGACGGAAATTTGATAATTGCGGATGACAGTCAGCATAGTGATTGTAAGTGTCATATCGTGGCATTCCTTCCTCGATGGTTGTGATACCTTCATTTATAGTATTCTGGGCACTCCGCGGTGGTGGTGCGGGCTCATGGGGCGTACTCCTCTCAGCAACATTCAAAACCTTCCCCACCTTCAACGCGACTGAATCCCTCATCACAGTCAACTTCACCGGAACGAGTGAATACTTCGGAACCATCGGGGCCCTCCACGCGCAACATATTTTCGACTGGGATGACATTCATGCCGGACAGTACTTTTACGCGAATAGGTACACTCCGACGGTGATGACTTTGTCCTTGGAGAGCTACTTTCCCAGGACTAGTGCGGACGACGCTCGAGCTGCCATGCGGCCTCTCATGAGCGACCTCGAGGCCAATGGAGGTTTGGTCCTGCGGGAGACCTATACCGAGATGAATGTGAACGATGCTGTGACCGCTGCTGATAACACCGTTGGTCTCAACGTCTTTCTGGGCTCTCGGTTCATTCCCGAGTCAGTATACAGAGACTCGCCGGATGATATTGGTACCATGTACGAGAAACTATTCGCGGCGACCAGTGGCCCTGTCGGGTACGTGCTCGGTCTTTCCTATTTCCTGCAGGTTAGCCTAATAATATTCTTCTTAGTATACTTGGAAACCTCGTCGCTGGAGGTAAGTCACTTGAGGCGAGCTTCGAGTGTTCATTGACCGATTACGACAGGCAAGGTCTCTGAGAATGCCCATATCGATTCAGCGATTCATCCCAAATGGCGATCTGCTAAAGTCCATGTACGATTCACAACTGTTCATACTCGTTATCTAACAACGCTCCTCATGATAACTGTAGCTGATCGTTGCCAATCTATGGACGGACGCCTTCCCCCCATCAGACGTTCCCCTCGTGAAAAGAGCTTTCCAGACTGTACAGCTACCCATCATAGAGGAGCTCGTTGGACCGGATGCCGGTTCGTACTCGAATGAAGCCGACTCCATCGAGCCATATTTCCAAACAACCTTCTATGGACCGAACTACGACAGGCTTCTCAGTATCAAGCGCAAGTACGATCCTCATGGGTTGTTCATTGTTGCCGGCGGTGTTGGAAGTGAGGAGTGGGACGCGGACGGACTTTGTCCAGTGTAGAAGAAAGCGCTCAGAGTACTCGCGCTCGAGCTCTGTGCCTTCCTCTACGCGACGAAGAAACAATGTTCATCTCTAGTACGGTGAATGATCTTCATTGAGATTCCCTTATCGCGCTCTCTCGCCATTCTTGTCTTCGTCTTGCCCGTTCGAAGCCTCGTTCCCGACCTGACTTACACATATTTACGAACAGCACAATTCGTTCAGCTCACCTCTAGCGCGACGACCCTTCAGAATCATAAACCCTCCAGGAAAAATGCCTCGACGCACGTGTCGGGGCGCTATAGCGGCAACGATTCGGATATCCTCCGAACGTTGGTCCACAGTATGGGCTAATTGAAAATCTTTAGTCTGATCCCGTGTCCCACGACATTCAATAGGATGAAAGGTGTGTTGCAGAGTGGTTAGTTTGCCCTGCTTCTCTCACTGCGGTTTGTAACGCTTACAGTCTGAAGGATAGCTACGCCAGTCACTATGACTGACATCAATAGCAAGTGCCAGTGGACACGAGTCTGACAAGAATCGAGGTCATTCAGTCTGGCTGCGCCCTCATCTATTCGTTTCCCGATGTTGGATGCGCAGTGGACAAAGATCTTCCATGTAGTGTAAGGATCTGCTGCGCGTCGTCTTAAAAGCGCGCAAAAATCCTCATCCGTTTCACTGTACACCAGCATGTCTCTGATGGCCTCCTTGTACCGTCTTGTCTCGGTCCTGCTGTGCGTGTCCCCTCTGGTTCAGTGTCAACGCTGTCGAAACATACCAGGCGATCCTGGCTTTCCATCGGCACAGGCATGGAACGCTTTGAACGCCTCAATTGAGGGACGACTCGCGACTGTTGTTCCTTCAGGTCAGTTCTGCAAGGACCGTGGAGGCTGTACCGATACCGAATGGACAAGTGCTTTGTTTCGTGCCGCTATACCTGGCGCGATGGACCAGGTATGTTGCTCCCTTTGCTGGCAGCCCTTGCTCACGTTGTGTAGGTCAACTGGGAGCAGGTACATATCTTGTCCGAGTCCAGGCTCCGGCCAATTATAACGATAGTCACTATAGAATTACAACTCTACACCGCCCCAGATTTGCATCCGAAATACGACTGGAACTTGCGAGCAGGGAGACGTTCCGCTGTATGCTGTGTTGGCCATAAGCGCCAGTGATGTTCAGGTAGAGACCTACTTTCATCTGTGTTGCCCGACAGTGCGCCTCATTGATTCCAGGCTGGAATTGCCTTCGCTAAAGCATACGATCTCCGCCTCGTCATCAAAGCCTCTGGACATGACCTGCTCGGTCGCTCCACGGCACCGAACTCTCTCCTTGTATCGACTCACCTCCTTCAGAACATAACCTTCCACGACGACTTCCAACACGACAAGGGCTCCGCTGTGACCGTCGGTAGCGGCCTCCCTTTGAATACTCTTTACCAGGCGGCAAAGGTGCAAGACAAGTTCCTGGTGGGCGGTGTGGCTGGGACTGTCGTCGCCGCGGGTGGTTACATTCAAGGTGGTGGGCACTCGGCGCTTTCGCCACTTCTAGGACTGGCTTCAGATAATGTTCTCCGTATGTCTCCTGTTGGCGTGACAGGATGGGTTTGGGCTTATGCTTTGCGCAGAATTCACTATCGTCACTGCAGATGGAAAATTGATAACTGCTGGCGACAATCAGCATAGCGAATGTGAGTGGTATTCACTGCTCAATCATTGTAAGTCGTGACACAATTGTTTACAGTGTTTTGGGCCCTGCGCGGAGGGGGTGCCGGCTCATGGGGCGTACTCATCTCAGCAACATTCAAGACATTCCCCACCTTCAACATAACTCATTCCACCGTCGTAGTCAGCGTCACCGGCACGAACTCCACATACGGAAACATCGGCGCCCTCCACGCTCAACACATCTTTGACTGGGACGAATTCCATGCCGGCCAGTACTTCTGGGCAGTCAAGAACAGCTCGACGCAATTGCTGTTCTTCTTGGACACTTACTTCCCCCGCACCACTGCGGCCGACGCTCAAGCTGCGATGAAACCCCTCCTTAGCGATCTCGAAGCCAACGGGGGTGTGGTCATACAGGAGACGTATACTGACATAAATGTCAACGACGCTGTGACGGCTGCTGACGATAGCGTCGGGGCCAATGTCTTTATGGGCTCTCGGTTGATTCCTGAGTCGGTATACAGAGAGTCTCCGGGTGCCATTGGTACTATGTACGAGAAACTGTTCGCGGCCGGATCTTTAGAGTATGAGATTGTCCTGGTCTTTCTTGCACAGCAGACTAACGACGTTCCTCACAGTGTACTTGGCCATCTCGTCGCTGGAGGTAGGTGATCTGATCATCATGGCCTCGACGTCTACTGACATAGTAGTGCAGGAAAAGTCTCAAAGAATGCCAATATCGATTCAGCAGTCAATCCCAAGTGGCGATCTGCTAAGACCCATGTATGCTTCTCATGCTCCTGCTCACCGGTTTGTCTGAAGTCAGTCCGTAGCTCATTATCGTCAATCCCTGGCCGGACACCCTCCCGCCATCGGATGTTTCCTTCGTGAAAGAAGCCTTCCAGACGCTCCAGCTACCCATTATCGAAGAACTCGTTGGGCCAGATGCCGGCGCGTACTCGAATGAAGCCGACTCCATCGAACCGAACTTCCAGACCACCTTCTATGGACCGAACTACGACAGACTTCTTAGCATCAAGCGCAAGTACGACCCTGATGGTCTGTTCATTGTTGCTGGTGGTGTCGGGAGTGAGGAATGGGACACGGATGGCTTTTGTCGAGTGTGATGAGATTCAAACGCAACTCCGAACGGCTGGTTTTCATGTGTCTTGGTCATGTTCACGATATTTACTTACATTATGTACTATTTTTGCTGTACATTCGTGTCATCTCAGATTTATGGTGACTGTTGTGTTCTGCCAATGTCATCCACCAGTGATTCGGGGCAATGAGTCGCGCAAGGTCATATCCATATATGGGAATGGTCCGTGCGCTGCCTTCCCTCCCTATAAATCATCGTTCCCATCACTTTTGATCCCCATCTCTTGTGCACGGGTTAGCACTATCGCCAGTGAAGTCACGACTGAGGCATAGTCTTTTGCTGATTGCAAATTATACATCCGAACTCGTCTATTGGCTTCGGCCTCTAGCAATTTTTGGAATCCCCTTCTCTTCGTTGAACCAGTGAAGATGCGACGCGCGTCCGAGGTTCTTCGAGGATTGTAGTTTACTGAATAATGAAATACCCTTTACCATCATTGAACTTGCGAGCTCGTTTGATTCTCTTGCACCCTGTAAGGCTCTCTGATCTCAGACGCTTGGGCATTCATTACAGTACGCCACAATCTAAGCAATTTGATAGCCATTTCTATACATGCATTGATCTGCTTGCCGCCCTCGGAGCTCTCATTCAAGTGCACCCACGACGTTCACGCACGTCAATTGGGAGCCGTTCTCCCGCAAGGAAGTCAGATTCTCTCTTGAAGGAGAGCTGTCAATTTGCATGGCCAAGTCCGGGTGCGGTCCTAAATTCGACGCCACGAGTTCACAAGGCGTTCGCCCATTGGCTCGATCATGATCGAAGACAACGGTCCGAGTCTCCGAACATCCTTGGTGGCAAACATGCGGTTTTGCAAGTTGCTCACAAGTGCTTTCATCCCTTAGTCTTTTGTCATCGTTTCTAACACTTTTCTGGCGCGGTTCTCCTCTTTGCTATTGGTGTCAAGAAATCCAGGGAACTGAGCAGCATCAATCATCTGAAACGTCAGGCCTCACCTGCTCACGCCTCGAGTGAATATCGACATCAACTGATGAGCCAGGCCTAGTCAGGTCTCATTCATTCATGACGGTGTCGCATCCCATTAGAAGAAAATGAATCTTCTCGAGTTCTGAGGATTAGGTCACATTTTAAGCCGTTCCTTGCTTCGCTACCTCTCCAACGCGTATCGGTTTCACCTTCGAGCGCGCCTCAGCGTATGAGAGTCGACAGTTTACCCCTGGATGCCGTTGATTTGCTGTGCATGAGCGCTCCCGCAGCGCCCGTTGAAACAGTGGCTGAGTACTGAGTGCAATGAGTGGCTGTGCGGGCGGGAGCAAGGTGACGTAGCGAACGTTGCTCGCCTTCAAACTTGCCTCTTGACGACCACTTTCATCTTCATCTTCACCTCGTCCACCATTTCTACACTTTCTTTCAAGCCCATTTTACTTGGAATGTCCAAATTCACACAAGACAGCGATCTTGAGCTTCTTTTCAACCCGGAACTCATCACTTCCGAGGTCAGGAGGGAGTTGCACAAGGATTTGCATGTGCGCAACATCTTTCTCGTGTTTTTGTTCCGCTGCTGACCGCGAGGCTCGCGTAGATTCGCCCTCTCGCATCCTCGGACTACCACCGCGGCCATCTCGCCGTCCTCTCTGTCTTGACCGTCGTAACGGATCCCGGCGAGGCTGCGTGGGTAGACCAGTTCCGCGCCATGCGCGACGCACCACGGACATATTACCCCATCGTCATTGTCGACAAGGCGAGTGACTGCATCGTCGCAGTCGGCTGCGTCTTCATCGAGCGCAAATTCCTGCGCGGGCTCGGAAGCGTCGGCCATATTGAGGATATCGCGGTGGACAAGTCCCAGCAGGGAAAGAAACTGGGACTGAGAATCATCCAAGCTCTGACTGGCATAAGCGAAGCCAGTGGATGTTACAAGACGATCTTGAACTGCAGTGATTCCAACATACGTGAGTCCACCTCGGCCAAGATGCGGATGCGGGCGCCTTTTGCTAATTGTCTCTCAGCGTTCTACGAAAAGTGCGGTTATGCGAAGAAGGAGAATGAGATGGTGCGTCAAATTGCCGTGTGCCCGTTCTGTTCTGATGCTTTCTTTTCAATTGCAGGCGAAATACGCTCCGGAACCCCAGCCTTCGACACCACGTCTCTAATCTCCATCTGTAAGTATTATCACGTTAGATCAACATCCACGGGCGCCCAATCTTTTGCTTTACATGGTTCAACACACGGACTCAAATGTATACCTTTACTTTATCCACATGATTATATTCTACATCCCCAATGGGTCATTCCTGCGCGCGAAATTAGGTCCATACCCAGGCCCATACATGATGCTACTTCGTCGCGCTCTGATCGTGTTATGGGCATTGCTGAGTCCTGACGGCCAGTCGCGAGGACCAAGAAATTCTTGCCATGAGCCAGTGGAGTTATGGGCGTAGATGGATGAAAGCCTTTGGTTCTTGGTAAATGTGCATGCGCTATAATTGCGAAGCGTCCATAGCCTAGCCTTGCGATGATGATCTCACCGAAATGAGCAGTTAGGAAAGATTGAATCCGGTCCTCTCAGGCTATTCATTGAAGTGGCTAGGTGAACCGAGTGACAATGAAGGATGTGCACAGTATCATTCAATATGAGCAATCGCTACTTTATATTGCCTGTATGAATGAGCTGCTTGCACTAGACCCGAGCCAGTCTAATATTCACACATCGTTGTGTCCATATGCGCCTCGCTCGAGTGTCTAGCACCGGGCCGGATCCCCGACGCGAGTCACACAACTTTCTCGGAACTACCATGTCAAGCTAATACTTTATCACTACCATGTCGGATTGCTCCTCCCCTCCGAGCTCGTTGGGCTCCATAACGCCTCCCCCTCAAACGCCGCCCAATTTGCACCAAAACAGCATCGACCCGGCGTCGCCATGGCTGATCCAAAAATTCGGTGGCACCAGCGTCGGCAAGTTTGCTGTCCAAATCGCCAGGGACATCGTTGCGTGCGTGCAGTGCGCTTCCAGGTTACTCTGTTAATGATTTTGTGCAGCAACTATATCGATTCAAACAAGGTCGCGGTGGTATGCTCTGCGCGATCGGGATCTACAAAAGCGCTGGGGACGACCAACTTGCTTTTGAAAGGTGCTGAGGAGGCTCTTTCGGCAACGAAACGTCACAATGGCTCTGGATCTATGTCTGGGACTGCCACGCCCAATCTTGGAACGTCTGAACGCGTCTTGAAGGATCTGTCCATGACCATGTCTCTTCCATCTACGCCTTCTGTCAATGGGTCACCCTTGCCGCTACCTGCATTTCACCATACGGTTGACCTTATACGGCAGGAGCACTTCAATGCTGCCAGGGACAATATCAGGGATCCTGAAATCAGGAAGGAGTTGGAAGAAGAGATTGAAGAGGATTGTGTGTGGTTGACGAGCTTCTTCTCCGCTTCGCAGGTGAGGGTCTTGCTATTATCTTGATAGAGTCAAACTTAGTCTGTTCTGTAGGTCATAAAGGAGATATCGCCTCGCTCTAGAGATACTATCATTGGTTTGGGAGAACGACTCGCGTGCAAGTACATGACAGCAGTGCTACGCGATCACGACATCGATGCAGAGTACGTTTCGCTCGAGGATATCGTCCCACCCATGGAGGACGATTCTTACACTGGTACATTGGACCAAGCGTTCTACGACCGACTATGTGTCGCTCTTGGCGAGCGCATCAAACTCTGCGGAAACCGCGTCCCCGTCGTCACTGGCTTCTTCGGGCCCATTCCTGGCTCCCTCCTCGCCCAGATTGGCCGCGGGTACACGGACCTCCTCTCCGCCCTCCTCGCCGTGGGTCTTTCCGCCGCCGAGCTGCAGATCTGGAAAGAAGTCGATGGCATATTCACGGCCGATCCGCGCAAGGTGCCTACCGCGCGAGTCATACCGCTCATCTCGCCGGACGAGGCGGCGGAGTTGACTTATTACGGGAGCGAGGTTGTGCACCCGTTTACGATGGAGCAGGTTGTGAGGCGGGGCATACCAATTCGGATCAAGAATGTAGAGAGGCCTGGGGGGTTGGGAACTGTTATCTATCCGGAAGGGGAGCAGGAGAGCGTTGAAGGAGGTGTGCCAGAGCCTGCGAGCGATCTGAAGGCGCTGTTGGAATATGAGGCGAGGAAGGGACCTCTGGATCATATGAAGCACGCTACGGCGGTGACGATCAAGGAGGGCATCGTCGTACTCAACATCAACTCGAATCGGAAGAGTGTCTCGCATGGGTTCCTCGCCGGCATCTTCAGCACGCTCGACCGGTTCGGCGTCGTCGTCGACCTCATCAGCACGAGCGAGGTGCACGTCAGTCTCGCCACCCAGATTGACGCCAAGTCGAAGCAGCTTGAGCGTTTGGTGCGAGAGTTGCGCAAGTCGGGGACGGTGACGGTTCATACGGATATGGCCATCTTGTCGTTGGTGGGCAAGGATATGCGGAGTATGGTTGGCATCGCGGGCAGGATGTTCACCACGCTGGCGAAGGGCAACGTGAACATCGAGATGATCAGCCAGGGCGCAAGTGAGATCAACATTTCATGTGTTATCGACGGAAAGGATGCGATCAAGGCTTTGAACTTGATACATCAAAGTTGTCTACAGCCTGCGCCGCAGCGAAGTGAGTGCTACCTCTGTTTCTTTGCCTTGACTGATCCACTTTCTAGTCGGTCCGTGGTTGTTTTGATAGTGAGTAGAAACCCAGTAATATATTATATATCATAATATCGTTTCTCGACTTTCTAACTCATCCGTTGAGCGCCCGTCACTCTACTGGCTTATAGAAGACTCTGTTGGCGCCCGCCTTGCAAGCGGTTTCTTGCGGCTGTTGAGGCGCATCCTCTGATATAGATTCCGCCCTCTGCCCATCGATCCCAAGGAATAGGCAAGTGTGTCTCTCCTCCCTACAACGCGTTTTAGAATCCTGCGAGCCCTGATCTATCCCGATTGAAGTCGCTGCGCGATACTCCCACCAGCGCGATACCGACGCCGGTTCAAGTAATGTAATTGACCGACCTCGAGATGGCGCAGCGGCTGTGTCGGCAATGTGTCGGGCTGTGTGAGTGTCTGTCAGGGCTCTGTCAGGTTGCCGGCGGACTCTCTCGATGGGAAGAGCCTGATGAGTTTCCACCAGGTTTCCACAGACTGCCAGTGACGGCCTCCCCTCCATGGTTTCCCGCATAGATGTGGTCCGGCACTATACCCTCGCGGCGGACCTCTTCATCATATGACACTTGTATACGACAACAATATGTGTAACCACCTCCGCCATATAGGCTAGAGCGTTTCCAATTCTCATCCCACCAGCAGGTACCCCACTATCCAAAGATTTGCAACATGTTGCAAGCTGGTTGCAAGTTACCGCGACATCGACTCACGTAATGATATTGACAGACCTCAAGATTGCGCGCTGGTCACTTATTAGTAGTCTCGACACCAGCCTCTACGAGGATGAAGACAGTCGTTCACCCATGTAGAGTCTGGAGTTTATGTACCGTAACCGTCATAGGCGCACTTCGGAGTTCCAATACCATGATTGCCATTTCACAGCCGTCGGACCGTGCACATCCGAGATCCAGATCCAACCACTTTGGGATACGGGACCCTTCACCGTTCGACGACGACTACATACAGTACGCGCTCAGTACTGGGTAAGTATGCACGCTAGTTGGTTAAAATAATTGCTTGCTACACTACCACTCTTTCACCAATAGCACGGTCATTACCTCTACTAATCTCCAATCACTTCTGCTATGATTCCTTCCCCTGGCTACGCCCTTGGCTAGCGCTGGCTCGCAAAGTTGTTATATAATATGTGTTGGCTGCCCACTACCCGTGTCGCTTAGAAAGCTCACTCTCAAGAATTTCCGAAGATGTGAGATGTTTGCTGAGGATGGCCACAGGCAAGGGAAAAACACTCAGAACTCATCGCTACGCAAATGCGGACGCCGAGATCTCGGCAAACCTGACAGCCGTTCAGGCAATCACTCAATTGAAAGTCCGAAGTGCGCCTATGACACTCGCGGTACATAAGTAGCTCCTAGACTAACTTATTAGCGGCAAAAAGTCCAAAAAAATTCAACACAGCCGGCTGCGGACCGTGCTGTTGCACCCTTTGTACTAGTGTTGGTCTGCAGTCTCCGACGGTCAACCGATTCGACGGTTTGTTTAAAATGACCTCGTCAAAATCCCTCTCAGCTATACCCCATGTCTCTTAACGCTTACTTTTCTCGCCTCGTCCCCGTTTTGTTGTTGTGCACGCCACTCTTGGCACAATGCCAGGTGATCAGAATAGCGATCGTGAGTGTCGCGCTGTTGCACTGTTTGCTACTAGATCATTGTGACACCTTCATGTACAGTGTTTTGGGCGCTTCGCGGAGGGGGTGCAGGCTCCTGGGGCGTACTCATCTCAGCAACATTCCAGACCTTCGCCACCTTCAACGTAACGGAATCCATAATTTTTCTCAGCTTCAATGGCACGAACTCCACATACGGAACCATCGCCGGGCTCCATGCTCAACACATCTTTGACTGGGACGAATTCCACGCTGGGCAGTATTTTTACGCCATCAAGAACGGCACGACACAATTGATTCTGGCCTTGGAGACCTTCTTCCCAAACACTAGTACGGCCGACGCTCAAGCTGCTATGCAGCCCCTCCAGAGCGATCTCAAGGCTAATTGGGGTGTGGTGGTCCAGGAGACGTATACCGAGAGCAATATTAACGACGCTGTAACCGCTGTTGACGACAACGCCATCATACTAACGATGTTCCTCACAGGATCCTTGGACATCTCGTCGCTGGAGGTAGGTAACTTGATAATGGCCTCAACGTCTACTGACACACCGGTACAGGAAAAGTTGCAGAGAATGCCAATATCGATTCAGCGGTGAATCCCAAATGGCGAACTGCTAAAGTCCATGTATGATCCACATCCTGCTGCTCACCGGTTCTGTCTCAAGCCAATTCTTAGCTCATTGTTGTTAATGGTCCGTGGACGGATACCGTCCCACCATTGGAAGTTGCTATCGTGAAGGAACGCTTCCAGACTGCTCAGCTACCCGCCATCGAAGAGCTTATTGGCTCGGATGCCGGTTCGTACTCGAATGAAGCGGACTCCCTCGAGTCCAACTTCCAAACCACCTTCTACGGACCGAACTATGACAGACTTCTTGATATCAAGCACAAGTACGACCCTGACGGTCTGTTCATTGTCGCTGGTGGTGTCGGAAGCGAGGAATGGGACGTGGACGGATTTTGTCAAGTGGACGATGGCCAAGAGTAACACTGTACTTGAATCAGTCACTCTTTACGAACTCTTTTGCTATGTACAGGAATTGTAATCCCTACGATACGTTTATTATCCGCAAGTGCACTGTGGATCTGGGGTAGAATCATTCAGACGAAAATCAGAAACGCAAACACTTGCATCGGTGTTATGATGTTGTCTTGAACTAGAAATCATGGTATGTTAGACTTCATGTACATGTTTTGGTCAAAGGGATCCAATCTAAACGATATCCTCGTCCTCCACCGGCCAAAACCCTTTCTCCAACTTCACCGTCATGCGAAACACATCCTCCGCCCTTTCCCATGCTGCAGATCCAGGCTGAATACCCCGATTGTCAAGGACACTGGCTAGTCTGTCAACAAACTCGACGAACTCAGGACAGCTCCAGTTGTCCGAGAGGACAAGCAACGCTTGGTGCGTCGGGATCGAATCATCGCTACACTTGGTGATGACCTCGCGGACGCCTGACCATGCGTCAAGATAGATCTTTCGGAGTTATCAATGAGAAGAACGAATGCACTGGCAAAACGCGCACCTTTTCCATGGCCCAAAGAAAGACAAGACCGTCCTCCAGGCTACCTCCTTGGGCAATGCGCGCCATTTCCGACGTGTAGTCTCGCGTCCCCTTGCGCTCCGGCCACCCCTCAATCTTCAGATCCCATCGCGCCGCGGTCTCTTGGAAGAAGTTGACTTCTCGAGTGACATTGGTCAGAGAGTACACCAGCACGTCTAGGATCTGCTGGTTACGTCGCTCTTCGGGCGAATCGATGGGATGGGAGGCATCGTATGGTATGAGCGAGATGAGGGAGCCAATGAAGCGGGGATAAGCGTGAGCGGCGTAGAGTCTGTCCTGCGACAAGTAGAGCCCAAGGCAGGCATGGGAGAGTGTACCTCGCCCTGCCGCTTGCAAAAAGGGATGCTCCGTAGCTTCCCGGTAAGCCACTGGGTCTTTTGAGGACAGCAAATGTTCAGTGAGTGAGGTCATGGTGGAAGGGTGAAGACGGAAGAACCCGGTGGCGGTGCCTCTGAGTCAGCAGCTTTTCGAACGAATCTCGCCCTCGAGTCACTTCGCCACCGTCCGACCCCCCGCCAAAAACCCGTCAAGGTGAGCCGCTTTCTGCCCTGCTGCTGTGCGCCGCCTTTCTGTGCCCCGGGGCTGTCCAACGAGGCCGATTTCGCTGCATGGAGAGAGAGATTTAGCTGGATGGATCGGGAGCACTTTGGATGAGGCAAATCGAGATCGGACGGATGCTGACTTTTTTTGTTCTTGCTTGCTTTGCTATCACAGATGGTGCGTTCCCTGCTCTCCACTGATTCCAGCGCGCTGACAGGCGTATTTGCGAGCACAGAAGGTCGAGATTGACTCCTTCTCCGGCTACCGTATCTACCCCTCCAAGGGCAAGCTTTTCGTCCGTGGCGACAGCAAAGTGCGCCAACATATATTCCCCCACGCCAATCACATATTCATCCGTATTCTCCGCAGGTCTTCCGCTTCGCCTCGTCAAAAAATGCATCGCTCTTCTTGCAGCGCAAGAACCCCCGCAAAATCGCCTGGACACAAGTGTACCGCCGCATGCACAAGAAGGGTATCACGGAGGAGGTCGCCAAGAAGCGCTCGCGCCGAACAGTGAAGCACCAGCGTGGCATCGTCGGTGCTGATCTCGCTGCCATTGCCGCCAAGCGCAACCAGACCGCTGCCGTCCGCGCGCAGGCACGGACCGCCGCCATCTCAAAGGCAAAGGCCGAGAAGAAGGACAAGGAGGCCAAGAAGCCCAAGGTACGCAAACCCCGTCAGCAGTCGTGGTGCACTCATCTAACTCACGATAGGCTGCACGGACTGGCGCTGCATCTGGGCCCAAGGTCTCCAAGCAGCAGATGAAGGGCGGAAAGGGTGGACGGTAAATCTGGGATTGACGGCTTAGTTCATCACCATGTCGCTGTATGGTCCTTTCTATCTATCACTTTCCCTTCACACATGCAATGTATGCTATCATGTTATGGACGCGATGCAGTCGAACATCAAACTCTAAGGATGCCCATCAAGAACCAACGGCGACGGAGTCTTCAAGCGCCAGTAAGAATGGTATGACTCAGGCGCAGCTTTTCCGTCTCCTCGGGTTGACATAGCTTGTGTAGACGTATGGGCTCGCGGTCTTATGAGGTTACCCTGCGCATCCCTTGGGCGCCAGCGCTATTCCAACAAGACACCATTGATGACAGTTTTTGGATGGGCGCTCAAGAAAACCCCATTCGACACGCTCGCATCACCGAGTTCATCGGCATATGTTTCCCACTCACCCTTGGATTCTCAGTTCCTTTCTTTGTCTTGTGCAGCTACACGCGGACATATAGAGCGCCCTTCGTACTTAAAATACCCATCCACACTGTGTCACACCAGTTCAGGACTCTTTCACGCGCCCTACTTATAGTCCACTCGTCATCCCAGCACATCTCGACAGCTGTTCGCACCATGCCGTCGTTCGTAACGCGCCAAGGAGTGGACCACACCACATTCTCACCACCACCCGTCGATGGCTCCTTGTCCATCCCCGAGATCTATGAGTATAACGGTCGACACAGTCCTGACCACCCAGCATTCGTCTACTTTGTGAAACCTGATATACAGACGATAACCTGGTCTCAGCTCTCGACTGCTGTCAACAGAGCAGCTTCCGCAATCCGCCACCATGTCGAGAAGGGCGGTCCCCACGATGAACGATCCACTGTCATAGGCATTCTAGCTTCTCAAGGTGAGCACCATGCTCATTGCTCACTCATCCGACGGCCTCGTCAATTTCAATTTCTAGACATCTTCACCTACTCAACGACAATGATGGGGATCATCAGCGCGGGCTACCAAGCGTTCCCTATGTCGCCAAGCCAATCCGCGGCGAGCCTAGCGCGCCTACTCCTCCAAACGCGTACAAAGTACCTCCTTGTCGGAAATGAAGTGGCGACCGTGGACTTGGCTGCGTCCGCATGCTCATCGCCCTCGCTCGGTAGACTTGTAGGGGACTACGTGAAATGCATACCGTCATTAACCTTCGATGATCTTTTCTTTGGCGCCGTGGTAGAGGATCCCCCTGTGCGCACCCCGACACCCCCGCGACAGAATGACATCGCGCTGATCTTGCACTCTGCAGGTGGGTTGTGATGGTGGAATTCGATTGGCAGGGGACTGACGGGCCCTGCACCTGTACCTGCAGATACGTCTGCGAAAATCACCAGGATATCGCATGCGGTGTTATTGCAATGGGGATTGCATCCATGTACGTGTGGCTTTCCTTTTGAGCTCGGTTTCCGCGGCGCTGATGGATGCAGATTTTGGAGACACAGATATGAGCCGGCATACGATGTCGGTCCACTCCGTCTCGTTAACTCGTCAGTCTTTCTTGATTTCTCTGTTCTAGAATTTGTGTGTAAGTTACCCCTTTGTTCCCAAGATGGTCTGGGTATTGCTATAATCGCGTGGATGGTAAGGATCCCCGCGCATTCTTTCAATACAAACACGATCTGATTATGATGTTATCACGAAAGGTGTGTACGGGTCTAACGTTGGGCGCGTTCGCACCGAATACAATCACTGGCACGCCCACCCCGGACGCAGAGGATATATTCTGCGATTCGCTGAAGACGGGTTGCTCGGTCATGTTCTGCGTTCCATCTCATCTCGAGGTGAGCGATATCATTCATCAATTGAATGCTATCTCAACTGTTGATGCAGGAATGGGCGCGACGTCCGTTTCGTGTTCAAGCGCTAAAGGGTTTTGACGCCGTGGTGGGTTGAGCTGATACGATGATTCATGGAGTTTGACTTGACAGATAGTCTTGCAGGTCTACACGGGCTCGACTTTGCGCAGGCAGTCAGCCGAGAGGCTCTGGAACCACGGTGTTCGGTTGGTTTCGTGCTACGGAGCGTGAGTGGGATAATTTGCGTGTTTCCCTAGTTTCGGGCTGACAGCCTCCAGTACAGCAATGGGCTATGTCACCTCTTTCCTACCTGGTGAGCGCCTACGCATTGCTGTCGAATCATGTTGCTGCTTACTGACGAGTAAATTGCAGTGACTGATGATCACGGACAAGATCTTTGGAACTACTTCAAAGTGAGGTGCCTATCTGATCCTCCGTGTCATTCTCACACCAAGCGATGAAGTTCTCCCCAAACTGTAGACCGAAGATGATACCCCGGGACGGAAATGTATACCATCTATTATTTACAGTGAGAATCATCATCATCATCATCCCTCTGGTGCCTCACTCATGATTTCTTGATAGGACTGCTCGACTCATACCCTCAATGAAATCAACGTAGAATCAAACGAAACGCGATATTATGACACGCACGACCTCGTAGTGCAGCATCCTACCAATCCGGAACTGTGGAGAGTATGTGGGCGCACAGATAACTGGATCATGCATTCGAATTTCCATAAGGTAAGGACAGTCGTATTCCTTTCGCTTCCGGGACTCACTTCGATTGGGCAGACGAATCCAGTTCCGATAGGTCAGTTTCGTCTGGTTGTATGAGGACACTGAGCTTACTTTCATGTCAAGAGGATATTATATCACGCCACCATATGATCAAGTCTTGCCTTGTGTTTGGCTATGGGAGGCGGCTTCTGGGTGTGCTCGTGGAGCCCTCTCAGCAAGCCATCCTCGACGTCTGTGATCCTAATTGTCTAGCCATCTTCGTGGAAACCATATGGTTCGTTTGATCTTATCCTACAGTCAAGCCTGTTCACCTTCGCCTAATTACTTCACAGGCCTGTCGTCGAAGAGGCGAACCGCGCCTCCCCGGATCTGTCCAGGATCTTGAAAGAAATGATTCTGGTCACCCATCCTTCGAAGCCTTTCCGACTTACATCGAAGATGACACCGGACCGCATGAACATACTGAGAGATTATGAGCAGGAAATCGACGACCTGTATCGCTCCGTTGACCCTCTAAGTCCGGTTGAGACACTTCCAAATGGACTCCCTACAGCAGATTTGGCCGACTGCGTATATCTGGTACGGGTTAGCGTAGAGAGGTACTTGCAGGAGCAGCTGGAGAATGACGATGATCTCTTTCAAGCGGGGTGCGATAGGTCAGTTTCGATATCCATACGCCACACTTCATGATGTTAAACCTCACAACCCTCCAGTATACAGGCCACGTCCATCCGAAATGCGATCTGCAGCGTTCTCCATCATAAACTCAAGTTGCCGACGCGAAACATTCCATACAACATCGTTTACACCAACCCCACTATCAACAAGCTGGGGCAGTATATCGCTCATATCGTGTGCTATGGACAGGCGGCGGTCGCGTTGTGCCCTACCTCAAGTCGGATAGGCGAGATGGAGGCGATGGTCAGGAAGTATAGCTCCGAATCTGCGTACCCCATCCATACACCACCATCAACGCCGAGAGAGGCGCGTAAAGGCGAAGTCGTGCTCCTGACAGGAACAACTGGTGCTCTGGGCTCGCATCTTCTGGACCTGCTGGTGAAAGACCCCACGGTAGACCATGTGTATGCGTTAAATCGCCCGGACTCGAAAGGGTACCGGTCGGTGTATATCAGACAGGCGACGGGGTTCAAGGACCGGGATCTGGACTATTCTGTCCTGAATTCGGAAAAGCTGCAGCTGCTGGAGGGAAGTCTGCATCAGGAGCACTTGGGGCTGGACGAGGAGGTCTATGAGGAGTTGCGAAGTGAGGTGACCTGTGTGATTCACAATAGTAAGTCAGTCCGAGTCGCTCATGCATTGGTCTTGCATTGGTCTTTGCTAAAGCGTGCTTGCTCAGGCTGGACGAAGAACTGGGGTACAACCCTCGCCTCCCTGGAGCCTCTGGTTGCGGGGACGCGCCGTCTGATTGATTTTGCACTTTCGTCAAGTCAACCAACACCGCCGCGGTTCGTCTTCGTGAGCACCCTGACGTATATGAGTGCGTACAACTACCATCAATATCAACCCATACTCACTCTATTGCAGATTGGCAGTCTGGACGCGTGATACCAGAAGCGCCCAATTTGCGCGCTGCCACAGCCTTGGGCACGGGTTACACGGAGAGCAAGTGGATAGCGGAAAACCTCCTCGTCAAGGCTGCGGAGGAGACGAGCCTGCCAGTGTCCATCATTCGCGTTGGGCAACTGTCTGGCGGGCCCAACGGATCGTGGAATCCCAAGGAGTGGTTACCATCGCTGATTAGGTCCGCGCAAGTGGTACAGTGTTTGCCGAATCCACACGGTGTAAGCTTATCCATCTTGTTATCAGGCGCGTCTGTACTGACACCTTCGTCGCTTTTTAGGTCCTATCTTGGATGCCAGTAGACTTGGCAGCCGCAGCCATCCTGGAAATGCGCCACAGCAACAGCGTGTTCATGAACCTCGCGCATCCGCACCCAGTCTCCGCAACAGTCATCTTCAGGGCGTTTTCGGAGGCGTTGCAAGTGCCGTTGGTTGACTACACGGAGTGGCTGGTAGCGTTGGAGGCATCCATACGAGCGGGATCGCTGACTTCGCTGTCACTGTTGGACTTTTACCGGAGTGCTTACCGGCCGCCTGGACATGTTGAGACGGAGGCTTTTGGGATGGTGTTGGCTGAAACTGCCCGGGCATTGGAGGCCTCGCCATCGTTGAAGCATTGCACAACCCAGCTTGGGTCCGGGGATGTGGATACCTGGGTGCGATATTGGCGTAGAATAGGACTGTTAGCACAGCGTTAATCTGAATTTGGACACTCGTGGGCCTGGCCGATATACCAAAGGATCACTTTGTGATCATGCAAAAAGCGTTCTGATATTTAGCGCCAGAGAACGTTAAACAGGTACACAAAGCCTTGAATTGTCCTCAGCTTGACAATGTTAGTCCAACCGTGCATAGCACTGTGGCGTAATATACAATGACAAGCTCAGCAGCGCCTTGATGACTGCAGCCTGCGGAGGCCTGCGGCACCCGGCTTGACGAAGCCGGTTGGTCACAGTAATGAGGTCACGCTGTATGCCCGGTCCCACGTGAGAACGACGACAGCGCCTTCGCCTTGTACACTAACGCCCATCCACGTCTTGCTCAAAATCGTTTGAAACGGTGAGCAGCCCTCTGCCGCCGTGCACTGCTGCCTTGGCGCTACTCAGACCTGCGTGCTGACCATAGATTTCGCGCCCTAGACTCCCACTTGAATAATAATGTTCGTCGTCACCCCAGCAAGGCCATGTTCCGCACCATTGACGCCCGCCCCGCAGGTCTGAACCTTACGACCCTTATTTGCCCCGCAATGGCTCGTCCTCGAACCCAACAGGCCCCAGTCAAGGGGGCGCCAACCCGAAGACTGCTGCTATACAAGCACAAATTGACGACACCGTTGGGATTATGAGGGAGAACATAACCAAAGTGGCAGAGCGAGGAGAGCGGTTGGATTCGCTGCAGGACAAGACTGGTGCGTCGCTTCTGCCGGCCAGGAATGGGCGCTGACAATCCGCGCGCACGGATAGACAACTTGGCTGTGTCCGCCCAGGGATTCCGACGGGGCGCTAACCGAGTCCGAAAGGTGTGTTTGACCAGTAGTTTGCTGTGCCAAAGCCATACTAATACTCTTTCAGAACATGTGGTATGTCTAAATGTCTTTCTGTCTTGCTCAAGCGTATTCACGTCATACCCGTTGCCTAGGTGGAAGGACATGAAGGTGCGTCTCCATCTCGACGTTCAATTCCCACACACTCACCATCCCGCCTTGCTTAGATGCGAATCATTATCGGCGTCGCAATCGCAGTCATCATTGTCATCATCGTCGTCTCCATTGTAAAGGCGACACAGAAATGAGTGGCTCGTTCTGTATTTTCTCTCCGTCGTGGATGTATCTATGCTCCTACTCTTATTTTCTTCCTCCGTCGGCGGAGCAAATGATCTGAGGATTTAATACATGTACAGGGCGGGTGGTACTGGTGCTTCGGACTTTCCTAGTTTCTCTTTTACCTGCTATGTATCTCATTTTGGCCCCCGGATAATCCCCTTCTTATCTTGCCGAGTCCCATGTCAAGTCTATGTTAGGACTTGGAATGCTCCAGCCTTTCGGCCAACGTCAGGTGAATCAGTCTTGTGTCGCCTTCTGCATCATCATGAAGCCCTCCTTGGTCAGAGCACTGTTAACGTCGCAGTATCAAAGGTAACATTGACACAACTAGTCAAGTTACTCGTCATTTCGACACCATTCTTTGGCTAGTGTCATGGCCGCGATATCGATACACATTGCAGTTGTCAGAAAGTATGTTCATTCAATGTTCAATGTCGCGTACGGAGACCGAAACTGTACCAATTTTCACTTGGGAAGAGCCCTTCGGCAAGTGAACACATATCGTTCATATCCTGCCACGCTCCAAGAACTCCCTCGGAAGATCGACGTGGCGCGCGCGTATAAACTCTGCCAAGCTCTTTGCCAGAGCGTCCATTCTGCTTGTCGATGACACTCCATTTCCGAGGTAGCCATGAACGACCTGAATTGATGTTAAGGCTTTCCGCGCGCAGCTGTCAAGACGCCTCAGGCTTACAAAATGCACGGCCCAGATGCCCGGAAACTCGACACGCTCAATCTTGTTCCCAACGTACTCCTTGGACAGAAGCTCCACCATCTTCTGATGGGTGAGAAGAGAGCGGAGCCACGGGTACTCGTCTTCGTGGCGGACGTAGAAGCCTACGTTCGCGTCTGAACTTGGCAATCAATCAATCTTGAAGTGAAGGCATTGGAGGCCAAACGACATACTGCCACCTTTATCCTATGGCTGAGTTAGCATGAAACAAGGTCGAGGAGATGAATTCTAAACTGACACCAGAGCGCGCATGGACGATCCACCCTAACGGCCCTCGAACAGTTTCGCCTACATTCAGCGCAATCGCACTGCCAGTGGTGCAATCATAGTTGGATTGTTGTATCGCTTTGACTGTTTCGAGCTCGCTTGGGCCCATGACATCAACCGAGGTGTCTGCATCAACGAACTGATATTGATTCTTGAGATGCTTCGCACTCATCAATGCTGGCCAGCTGCCAGTCGAAACCCATCAGTCCGACGTACTACTCGATACAGAAGTTGAACTCACTATTCGATGAAAGGCTTCGGGACAGCTATACGGCGGTCAAGCTGCCAGTGCATAGTAAATCTCAAGCTCCTGAGGTGAAGTTCGAGGGTGAGATAACGCACATTGAAATGCATCCCGGGAAAGTGGCCCAAGCCTTCAAAGAACGCTAGGTGAATCAAACTCTGAAATGAAGAAAAAGCCTCCAGCTTGGGCGCTTGGACGAAAATGCGGAGCATGGCGGTCCCAAAGGCTTGTGAAGTGGGATCGGCCTCTGGACTATCAAAAGTATTGTGTTAGAAGTTGTAAATTGGTTAGATATGCGCCACATACATGCCGTATTGCGTACAATCCAATACGCTGAAATCATTGATCCTCTCGCCCAGGAAGCTCCTCATGTGCAACTCGACGTTTGCAAATTTCTCTGTTCAGTATCACAATGCGTACTAGCTCGATTGTCGTCGATGAATCACGTACCCTTGATGTCCAACCCCGTGGCACACACCCAATGCTCTGCCTGGTACCCACCAACGGCACATATGGCTACTTTAGCGGTGTCTGGTGGAGGAGCTCCCTTGACGCCAAATACCCGTACACGATCTTTGCCCACTTCTTTGACTTGTACATCGTCCAGGATGCCTTGGACGTCGGGGTTGAGGTATACCTAAGCCATGCACCCTTAGCCCTTGACCACTTTCACAAGGAGGTACGCACATTGCCTTGGAGCTCATAAAGCATCTGCGAACGCACAGTATCAATCGTCACCATCCCATTGAAACCGCCCTCTTCCGGTCGAGTGATGATGAAGGTTCCATCTGCGTATACCTCCGCGATGGGGAATGCCAAATCGATAGCGCTGTCCCCGAGGGCTTTGAAGCCGCTGAAGTTGCCTCCTGTGGCGTAGGGGCCGCATTCCTAGTTAGTTCTCCAATTGAGTGTATCTTGGAGTCGGAGCCTAGAAGATACTTACGATGCAATGTCCCGCAAGGAGCGCGCCTGCAAGACGGTCGTACTCCGTCCACGCCCACCCGTGCCACCACTTGCTGGCGGCGATTACGGGGGACGCGTCTGTCACGCGTCCGGTCTGCATCATCAGTTAGACTTGTACTTAGTAGGAATGGGCCTGAAATCGTGACGAACGATGATAACATCCGCCCCATCCCTTAACGCCGCCACTATCGCACGGGCACCACAGTACGCGTTGGCGCTTATGGGCGTGAGTCCCCAGGAGGATAGTGGGCGTTGGTCTTCCAGGTGGGGGAACGCTTCATCTAGGGAGGAGAGGGCGGGGAGGAGGTCGTCTCCGAAGACAGCTGCGACCTATGGGGCAAAGGGTACTAAGGATGAGGAGAAGTGTGAGATGAAACCGATTGCAAACCTTAACATCTTGATATCCCCGGGCTTTCAAAACCTCATCGCAAGCTTTCGCGAGACCTCGCGGGTTCAGCGCTCCCGCATTCGTAATAACCTGTGTTGAAGTTCATCCAAATTCAATAATCATTTGAGATGCCGTGACCCAGCTCACTTTCATACGCCTCTGGTTCTGGTTCTGGAAGATGACATCCACGGCGTCGGTGAACTGATTCAAGAACTGTTTCTCGTATCCCGGGTGCGGGTCCAAGGCGAGTCGCGCGAGGTTGATCTCTGCGAGGTAGTCCCCGAAGAGGACGTCGACGTCGCCGTGCTGCGCTTGGCGGGTGAGTGCGTCGCTACTGGTGGTCAGTACTATGGTGTGAGTGGGAAGAAGATATGCATACTATCGATCTTCGGCGTATCCACTGAAAGCACCAATCTAGTAGAAAGAGGTAAACAAAGAGTGTAGTACGCGGGAGTCACGTACGCGGACTGGGGAACGAGGTTGACTTGGAGTAGA
This sequence comes from Strobilurus orientalis, assembly GCA_019915145.1. Lineage (NCBI taxonomy): Eukaryota > Fungi > Basidiomycota > Agaricomycetes > Agaricales > Physalacriaceae > Strobilurus > Strobilurus orientalis. The sequence goes on along the minus strand of JAHLML010000018.1, from coordinate 135,110 downwards.
CATGGGAGAGTGGGTAGACGGAGAGAGTATACATAGCCGCATCACTCACTAGGCTAGCGTGGGACTGGGGGTGGTCACCTGGACGAGGCTATATGAGGCTTTGACGTGTTGAAGAGCTAAGAAGCGAGCTACGACGCGATTTACCTGGCAGAGTCTTTGTAGGATTTTGACCATGCTGTGAATTGAGCTGGGCGGACACGCCCGAGATCTAGACAGCCCACTCTGCACAAGCCGTTGAGGGCGCGAACACTATTTGTGTCATACAAGCTTGTTGTATTATCTGTAAGAGTGAAAAGACTTATACTATACGTCGCGGGAGGTAGAGCTGCCCACAAGATGACGACAGATCATAGCAGTGTCCAGTATCCTACCCGTGGTAATCATACCAGTATTAGCAGAGCAACAGAGAACAACAGCAGGAGCAGAGTCGCGTAGTGGAGACGTGACTGAAGCCCCGAGGTTAATGAAGAGTGCGATAGAGTGGCGCGTAGATGTGAAATCTGACAGATCGAGACGATGATGGCGGTGGTGTTCACACGCCACGCGGTTTCCTTTTTGAAACAATCAGAACTTTGTCCGAAACGTCCAACCAGGAGGCGGCCTGTACATTGCGCATCTCGTGTTCAAGGCTGCTACGCCATCGCCCCTCCTTTCGATTTTGTTATCTTCTTGTTTAATGCCGTCATGTCCACCCACAAACACACGGGCTCTGTCTCCCAGAACTACAAGGCGCAGCTTGTAAACGCATACAACGAGCTCGGCAAGGAGCTCTCGTCGCACAAGGTCCGGGTCATTGGCAACTACACGCTGGGCAAGGTCATAGGCGAAGGTGAGCCGCCATCCCGCCCCCAGCCCCGCATGTCTCACCTCCGCAGGCGCATATGGCAAGGTGCGCATGGGCACCCACCGCCTCACATCAACGCGTGTCGCCCTCAAGCAGATCCCCAAGGCCATATCCGCCGCCCTCACCCGCGAGATCCACCACCACCGCCAGCTGCACCACCCAAATGTCACCCAGATGTATGAGGTCATCGCCACCGAGTCGTCTGTCTGGATCGTTACTGAGCTCTGCTCTGGCGGCGAGCTCTTCGACTACCTCGTTGAAAAGGGCCGAATGTCCGAGGAGGAGACCAAACTCATGTTTGGCCAGCTCTGCCTTGCCGTCGCCTACCTACACGGCAAGGGAATCGTCCACCGCGACCTTAAGCTCGAGAACGTCCTCCTCGACGAGCGCTGTCGGGTCAAACTCGGTGACTTTGGCTTCACCCGCGAGTTCGAGCGTGGCACACTCATGGAGACTTTTTGCGGGACCACGGGTTATGCATCACCGGAGATGCTGCAAGGAAAGAAGTACCAGGGACCAGGTCTGTGCCTCTCTGTCTACTATCTCTCAACATTTGTTCATCGCAGTCCTCAGAGGTGGATGTCTGGTCGCTGGGCATCATATTATACTGCCTGCTTACAGGAACACTCCCATTTGATGACGATGACGAGAGCGTGATGAGGGACAAAATAATACACGGGGAATTTGAAGACCCAGAATGGCTTTCCCTTGGTGAGCCTACTGCTGTTGTAATGCTCTACCACTCACTCTTCTCAGAGGCGCGAGATCTCATACAGAACATATTGGTCAAGGATACCACCAAGCGATTGACAATACCACAAATATTGGAACACGCTTGGTTTACCTCAGTACCTACGTACCAGGAAGAGTCGGCCGTATACCTCTCCCCCAACGACATTCCTCCACCTCGCACTCCCTCTCCACCTCCACGGCGCACTCCATCGCCTCCTACATTACCAGACTCTAATCGTACCTCGGAAGCTTCATCACACTCCGACGCGTTCATTTCCGCTTACGACTCCTCCCCTCCAACAACGCCCGATCAATCGCTCAGCGATCCCTTCGAGGACTCTGACAACAAACCAGCCCTACACCCCAACCTCAGTCAAACAACAATATGTAAACCGACAGACATTGAGCCCACCAACCCTAAACTCTCCTCCCACCCCGCTACCGTCCTCGAAGAAGACGTAGAAGACACTCTCGAGGTTCCTCCTCCACCACGACGTACGAATTCCAGCTCATCTGGATCCAAAGCGCCTCCCGCATTTCCTACTCGAACGCCGGCTCGCACCAAGCGGCGCTCAATGTCATCTACTCTCTCTGATCCAGACGGCACTGATACCGAGAAGGCTTCAATGCCCGAGCCCTCGAGCCAGCGATTAGATTTCCCCTCTCTACTCTCCACCCCGGCACCCATCATCTTTTCCACTCCCCTGGAGCGGGAGATTCTCAACAACCTCAGTAGCCTCGGCTTTGATCTTGGCCAGATCGTTTACTCTGTCCTCAACGATGCTTGCGACGCGTCTGGCGCGCTCTGGTGGATACTCAAGCGGAAGGCGGAGCGTAGGCTTGTCGAAGAAGTTGAGCCTGCCACTTCGCCATCGTTTGCTGCAGCCGTCGACAAAGAGCTGGACAAGATACAGCGCTCGAGATCTCATGTCAACACGGGAACCCAGACTGATTCAACTACTCCTCCCCATCTTACCCTCAGCCGAAGTGCACCGCACTTTGCGCTTGTGCCCCCAACTCCCATCGCCACTGTCCGTCCGAATACGCCTCCGCGGTCGCAGACTTCACCTACGTCGCGGACACTCACACCGTCATCCTCTCTGATTGCCGATTCTTCGCGATCTCATCCCAATACTCCGTCTGGAAGTCTCAAGGGCGATGGATCCAAGGCGCGCAAGAACCGTTCAGGGAGCGTTAGCATTATGCAGCGCGCGACTACGGCTCTGGAGGCGGCTGGGTTGGTGCGCAAGAAGTCATCGGAGGCTGTCAAGGAGGACAGAGAACGGGATAGGGATAGGGAGAAGTCTAAAGAAGTGGATCGGAAGAGTCAACATGGGGATGAACCACGCACGTCGCATGGGAGCACTGCGTCCTCTGTGGGCAAGCTGACCAAATCACCGCCGCTGAAAGCAACCAAGGCACCGACTACACCACCACCGACAGAGCTGAATCAACATATTGGCTCGCCTTGGGTGTTAGCGGAATCGAGAGACTCGTCTCCGGTCCGTGGACCTGCTGGATCGTCGTCGACACCCATGAATTCTCCCGAGGATCTGATCACCTCTATTTCTGCACCGGATCTGACACCAGTGAAAGGCGGACCTGGGACGCATAGGCATCGCGCTAATATCCTTACAGCATTCCGGTTGTGGTTCAACGACGACCGGAAGGGGAAGCGGAAGGAGGCGCGCAATGGCCCGGGGATGTCTTCTGGGGTTGGGCGGGGCAGGCCTGTTATGCAGTCGCCGGGGTATGGGAGCGGGACGGTGAAGAGGAGGACGAGTGAGGGGCATGGGAGCAAGTTTACGATGAGGGGTGGGCGGACGCGTCATCGAGCGAGTGTGTCGTCGAGGCGGTCTAGCAGCGTCAACTCGCGGCGGTCGTCGATTAATTCGGTGCAGATGGTGGTCCTGGATTCGCCCCCGATGATGCCTGCGCGGAGGTCGTTTGGTGCACATACGCCGAGCTCGGAGAGGGGCGATTATTCGTCAAGGCCGTCATCGGTACAAAGCTTCTCGATGCAGAGGCACAGGAAGTCGCCATCTGCGAGTTCAGCGGGGTCGGCGCGGTTCAGGACGGCGTCACCTTCGAAGTATCATCGCAGGGGAGGCTCGGGGTCGTCCACGCGTGTGGTGAGGCAGATGCAGGCGCGGCCGATGCACGGCCGCTCGAATTCGACCACGTCCTCGTTGCAGTCTCCGCCTTCGTCAAGACCTACATCGTATCACGAATTTTCCGATAATGAGGGGTACAGGACGGGCTCGCCCTTCCGCCCGCATTCCAGGCGGTCAATGGATGATGCGACGCCGAGGAAGGGCGGGAACTCGACTTTTTTGGCGTCGAAGAGGCAGACGCTATATGGAAGCAGCACGAGTTTGGGGAGGTCGAGCTGGAAAAAGTCGTGGGGGTTGGAGCCGCCGGGGTGGCAGACGCGGACGGCCAAGTTGCCTGTGGAGGTTCTGTCGATCTCGCCTCCGGTGGAGGGGTCGTCGATTCGGGATGTCTTCTCTGGGCGACAGTCGCTCAGTGGTGGAGGTGATGAGAGTGATTGGGTGGATGAGGATGACGACGACGTGCCGTATGCGGGTGGGCTTGGACAGGTGGCGATGTCGCACTCAGTCGCTTCGTCGTCTGTTACGATGCAGAACCACATTGAGTCTAGTGTGACGCTGTCGCCGCCACCTCGGGGACATCGGTCGAATAAGCGGACGACGAAGGCTAGTCAGGGAGGGCAGGGTGGTGGTGGAGGGTCTGCGAGGCAGAAGGGACATTCCAATTCGGGGAGGGCGTCACCTGTGGCGGTTGACCCGGCACCGGAGAGTAGAGGTGGCGGTAGGCGGCAGCTCCCTGTTGGGCGCGCCGGACCAGCCTTCAAGCAACCCATTCAGGAGGAGGACGAGGAAGAGGAGGAAGAATGATGAATGGATGGATTATTTACTTTTACTATCACTTGGGTACATTGGTCCTACTTACACTTATACCACCCCACCAACCCTCACTTTGTTTGCTTTAGATTACTGTCCTGTGCGTTTGACTTTTTTCCCTGTTTATACTCCAGTTGTTCAACTTGTTGTTCTTATAGCTTTCCGTGGACTTGAAGTTCAAGTTTGCACATTCCATTTGATACTTCGCGTGTTGCACGCGCATATATGTGTATGAGACTCTGGATTTATCAACGACACTAGTTAGTGACAAAGGTCGTCCAACATAGTTTTCTGGACCTCAGGCAAGCATGCGGTTTGTTGACGCAGGTGGATGATGGTAGACTGAGAAAGGCACGCGACTCTGACGTAAAACGCTGCTTGTGCTAAATTTGTAACTTGCTTTCGCACCCTCATGTTCACAGGATGAAAGCAGTCAGAGGTGCGCCTTATACTCTGGCCGTGTAATTGTTACTCAGAGAAACGTTGCAGGCGTTCTTCTCACCTGGTATGTCGACTTGCACCACTCGATCGACTCTGGCTAGTACTGAGGCACAAACAGCGATGCGGCCGTCAAACAAATCCTCCTCAGCATGAACGAGAGGGCCGCGACGGCCGGCGGCGGTGATCGCACTTTCATTATTGAAGATTTGGACGACAATCATCTGCTTATCAAGGCGGAATCAGAGTACCAGGTCCGGAGGGAGTTGGAAACTGAGGTATCACTCGTCGGGACTTTGAAATGTGGCCCAACTGAATTCTTCTCTAGTTGGAGAAGAACACATACAGCTTGGAGTAGGCCTGCTACCTGTTGCATTTTGCTGTGGACTTCTCCCATCTGTCTTACTCGTTTGGCGTAACGGAAACGTATGCACATTGTGGTGTACATCCTCGTACATTTACAGATACAACATGCTAGGACATCAACTGGCGTATATACGTTCTCGTTAAGAATCGTTGGCGTTGGGACTCAGTGGCTCATCCGCCAGTAGCCAGGCAATGCGTGCGCGGCAACAACCCACACCTAGACGACGACAGGTTCTCAGTACGCCAGAACTTGGAATGAAAGGAACGAATGCTCACATTGTAATAAAAGTACGAGTCACGGTCTTGGTCCACCGTCGTATACACAATGAACCTCCCCCCTACGTAGATGCTCAACATAAGGAAAGCGCAGGAGGTGTAGATGTCGAGGCCCCAGATGAGACAAAGAGCGATGGACCAAGCGAGGACACCAAACGGCATGCCCATCCTAGCCATCTTGGGGAATCGTAGGGGAAGGGTCTCTCGTTTGATGAGCGCATCTCCAATAACATCCCGAAAGTCTTGGGCGTATATCTATTGCTTCGATGAGCTATGAACGCCGGAATGTATGGGGGCGCGTACGGTAGTTGCGAAGATACAACCACTGAGGAATATACCGAGTATTCCTGCAGTGTCTAGTGACCTCCTGTCGTTGGCTGGATGTCAAAGTTAGGTAAAAGTTCATCCCTTTGACAATCTTACGCACTTGCGACTAACGTGGTTCCTGCCTCAAACGCAGCAAAGCCTACACCATTCAATGCATAGCGCGAAAATATGCTCCACGCGCCGTGAAGCTCGTTGTACATCGTGGTGAAGGCGCAAAGGGTCATGCTCGCGTACATGACCTCTTTACTATATGCCAGTGACAGCGCCCAGCAGGTAGGCATCAAAGCCCACCTGAGTATTAACGCGTTCCGTAAAGATATACGTCCGGCAGGCAGAGGACGATCTGGCGGTTTCATGTCAAGGGACGATAACTGGCCGACAGCACTTCGTGTACTCACCGGGCTTATTTATCCGGTCCTCCTCGAGATCCAACGTCTGATTCGACACCGTGAAATGGAGGAGATGGACCCAAAGCCAGAAAAAAAGGTGTGGGATGTTGCTGATCGAGGTAAGAGGCGCAGATACCATCCCAAAGATGGACTGGAAGATCGTCAATGTTCAGCGACGAGGATGACCACCATCCACAATCGGACGCACTATCGGGATCATCGTTGTCATGTTGTCCGACCTTGTGAAGAGGTACAAGGTCTTCGCGTGATAGAGGAGATCCATGGACAGTTGCGAAGGAAGGGGAAAGAGAATCGAGGACAGGGAAATTGGATTGCAAGGCTTGAGAGGCACATTCGAGTTTTAAAGGCATACTCCTTTCGAACGCCGGGTTACACGAGCAGTCGGGTACTCATCAAAAGTAGGTCCATGATGGGTCTAGGAATTTGATTGTCATTGGTATCCTTCTTTAGTTGGTCTAATTCGCACAGTTTTGTGGCCCTTCCAACGCGGACAAAGGATTATGCATCTTAGTTCGTGCGTGCTGATTAGACTCTGAGGAGTTATGTAGGGTGAGTCCGGATATGCCACCATATCTAGATTTGTGTGGCCGGACAGTCCCAAGCAGCTTGCGGCTCATCGGAGTGCGCACGGAGACGACCCCATGTGATAAACCAATTTTCTGCATCGTCTTCAGCGTCGTATCTAGGAAACCAAATTCAGTATCAGAATCGCGGGCAACCAAGCAATTAGGATTATATTGTCTTACCCAAAGCTAGAGGGGGGGATCAGATTAGCAAGACTTGGCGGATAACACAAGGGCCATTGACGTGATACGTACACAGTCTGCAGCTCCGTCCCTATGTCTGACTTCTGCAAATCGTCCCCATCCATCACGTTCCTGCCGCATGCCTCGTTCTGCCGCATTATCGCATCTCGGGTCGCCTGCAATTCGCCGTCAGGAAGTGTGGTCATCGCAAGATTCATCCTTTCGCCAGCCTCGATATGTGCACATCGACTTTTTCTAACAACAGGGAAGTTAGACAACAAGTGGACGAGAGTGGGGACAATATGTACCGGATGTCTTCAAACGCATGGAGGAAAGGACCAATCTGTGTCCGCGTGTTCAGGTTGGCGAACAGTCTCCCTAAGAAGGCCCCATCTTCCAAAGCGACCGCGTATCCATGAAGCGCAATGGTCGGGAGTGGATGTGCCGCCTCTCCAATGGCGAGTATGGCCCCACTTGGGATAGCGACTGATTAGTACCGTACGTGATGATGTATTATTGAGGTTGACTTCTCACCTTTCTGATACCCATGATTCTAACTGGACATAATCTTTCATTCGGACACAGGTTGAGATGTCCGCGAGCGCCGCTAGCTGACGGATTGTAGGATTGCGGAGACCGACGATGTCTTTGAGTTGATGCGTGGCGGGTTGTCCCCATGTGCCATCCTCGGCGTGTTCCTTGGTATAAACCCAAAGGGCAAGGTCCTCGTTTTGTCCCTGTGCGCAAAAATATTGACATTGAGAACGAACGCCTGGGTTGGACGTACCACGATCAGACTTTGGGCACCTCCTTCGGATGCCAGAAGTAAGGTAACCATGTGCTTCTGCACAGGAAGAACCATGTAACGTCAAGCACTGTAGCCTCGAGGACGGGAATTGCTTACTGTGGTATCTTTGTAGAACACGGCGAATTCTGGGTTTTGCATGACCGTTGATTTTGGCAAAATCGCGCCGTAGACAGCAAGTCCGTTTGGTTCATCGCTTTCCTCTTGCTCGTTCTCGGCTAAAAGATGCTTCCGCACGAAACCGTACACACCGTCAGCCCCGACTATGACATCGGACCCTGTCACGATATCCCCAGACGCAAGACCGATATCATGAGTATCTGTATTCACAGATATGACTTCACTGCCAAAAGTGACGATTGCCCCTCGAGTTATGGCAGTATCGTAGAGTATTTGGAGAAGTTCCTTGTGGCGAAGTTGAACGAAATCGGCGCCCGCGTCCTGAATCATTTCTTCTTCCCAACGATGAGTCCCGACATATGCGGTGGAGTCTGACTGGTCTGGAGAGAAAGATTTAGACATTCATCATCGGGCGACGCTCTTAATTTACGCGTACCTTTGAAGACCATGAAGCCATGCCCTCTGTTGCTGACAGCGCGAACGCGCTCTTCCAGTCCCCAATGATACAATATTCTCGATCCATTGGGTGGCAATCTGATAATTTGTTAGTGACACAGTTCAGACACACACACACCTCTGAAGCCTCCTCGACACACCTAATACCTCCATCCGGAGCTCGCGACAAGCCTCCCAGCTGGAGCTCTTTTTCCAGAACAAGAACACGATGCCCGGCGGCGGCCAACGCAATGGCGCTCGAGAGACCTGAAAATTCCGTGTAAGGACTAGCACCCTCTTAGTCGAAAAGACCCTTGAGACAAACCGGCTATGGATGCGCCCAAAATGGTCTAGAGAAAGAACATTAGCCATGGACCCATGAGGGAACTCGGCGAACTGACGAATTGGATAGAAAGGGAGGCCTTTTTGCTCTTGACCATGGTGTAAGAAGAACAGAGTCGCAACACCCACTGCGACCCTTTTAACGTCAACATGCAAGTCAGGCTAGGCAACAACTAGGCAAATCGACTGACATTGGCGCGGACGGACGCATAAACGATCCATTGAATTAGGTGGGTCACACCTCCATTTCCGGAATGACTGCGCCAAGCATGAATGTCAGAGAGGTCAAGGGATACAACACGACTAGAAGCTTCTTAGCTTGAGACTGTTGGGATCAATCCAGGACCAGTCACTGATCGGAGTGCGCGAACACAATTCCCACGAGCGACGATCGCCGATCACAAGGAATTGTCCCAGCTTGGTCCCAGCAGCGACGGCGAACCTCAAATCTCTCTATCGACTTTCTCAGTCGTATCGTTATCACTGATGATTATCAAGATCCTGCCTTCGAGATTTTTTCACAGGTTCTAGAGGTTTATCAAGACCCCCCATACCCGGAGGATGTGGCTGCGGCACGGAACGAGAACTCAATGGGCTCCAGTAATCAATCGTCACGGGAGCTTTTCCGTCTCATGACCACACCCCATGTCGAGTAAGTACTGAAGAACATTGTGGAGTAGTAGAACACGACTCGATATATATGCCCCGTGGTAATCTTTCGTTATTATATGAAGTGTTTTCCATCCGTTTACGTGGGATCAACAGCTCTGTTTCCACTGTCATCTAGGCGAGCTCGAACGTTTACCGCGTCCAGATGGTGTTTGATGTGGCCGTTCTTGAACCCCCGGGATTCAAGTTCAAACATGTCCGATTCCGTCGCGTCGAGCAGAGCAACGAGGCCATCTATGGTGGTTGGGGTCAAGCATTGCATGAGTACTCCGGTACTTCTGTGGACCTCCTCTCTCTCTTTCATTTGCAGAAAGTGGTAACGTTAAAATAACCGGCGCGAAAGCCAGGGCGCGTGATGGGTCGGGGCGGCCCGCTGGCTGCATCAGGTCGTCCTCGTCTACAGTGCATATGACCTGTACCATGTAATTCTATAAAGCTCCCATTCTTCTCTGTGCCTCCGAGTCTCACCATGGTCAACTTCACCATCCTCGCCGGCGGCTACGACCTCTTCATCGCGGGCTATCTCTTCAATGCGCACGCGTCCACGCTGTCGTTGGTCGACAAGTACCCCACAGGCGCCAACTGTTCTTGGATTTCTCTGCATCCCACGAATCACAGTGTCTTGTAGTGAGTGTGCATCTCAGTCTGCCGTGGCCATGTATGCTGATGGCCTTTCGCTTACTAGTGCCGTGAACCAAAACACTGACGGCGCGTTGCAGTCGTTCAGTGTTACGCCGGAGGGCGCTCTTTCTGCCGCAGTCGCGACCGTGTCCAGTGGCGGACAAAGACCTCCCCATGCGGAGCCTCTGAGCACCGGTCAAGTGGCTGTTGTGAACTACAGCTCAGGAAGTGCGCGTGTCATCCCTACCGACTCGAGCCCGCTCGACCTGGACGTGTCAAATAGTGTAGTCATCACCTTCCCTACACCGGAGGGAACTGTGTCGCACCCGCATATGGCGTACCAGTATGGCGACGAGGTCTTCGTGCCCGACTTGGTTAGTACTCGCACTTGGGATGGAACTATATTCCATTGACGTTCAACCTCACCAGGGCTTGGATACCATCTGGCGTTTAGTCGAAGATAAATCACCCGGTAACTGGAAAATAGCTGGATCCATTGATCAGCCTCAAGGAAGCGGACCCCGTCACATCACCGTTCACGGTCAGTTCAAGTTTGTTCTTTCGCCCCTACCTCAAGTTGCTCAAACTCTTCATAGATAATCTATTGTATACCCTACATGAGCTCTCATCTACCTTGACGGTACAAGCCATCCCCGTCCTCGGTTCAACAAACACCTCATCCCTAATTGCCAACGTCTCCATTATCCCCTCAGACCCACCCGCGGGAGCAGCGTACGCCGGTGGCGAAATCTTCATCCCCCCACCCTCTCTCAAGTTTCCCAAGCCGTACATCTACGTCTCCAACCGCAACACGGGCACCACAATGCCGCGCGGAGACTCTATCGCGGTATTCGAGTTCCACAAGAGCAAGCTCAGGCTTGTGAAGCAGGTGTACACGGGTGTGAACCAGATTCGCGGGATGTTCTTTGGTGGGCCGCATTCGGAGTATTTGGTGCTGGGTGGTGTGGTTGGGGAGGGCGGTGTTGCGGTGTTCAAGCGCACGGAGGGAGGGACGGATTTGGTAGAGGTGGCGAGAAATACGGAGGTACTAACTAGGACTTCCTTCGTGTGGGTGTAGTTACTGTACATGAATGCAGCACCATGTCATTAACCGATGAAGTGACACTAAGCTATCGGTTGTAACTTCACAAACCTGACTTATTAGTCCAGAGATGACTGCATATTGACATTGTGCGGATTTATACCTTGCTGTGAAGTATTCTGCGCGAACGATGCAGGAAGGAAGAAAACTACTCGGCCTACTTCAGCACGGTGGTTTCCGTGAGAGAAAATTCTAGTGACCGGAACTCGGGCCGGTAACATTTAGGTCACGCAGGCAATCGAAATTTTGGCACCGTCATTCTTGTCCGCATTTCTTATGGTGCGTCCTACACGACCTGCGCGGAAATGGCGTTGACCCCTCGTCCAGGCTGCCCAGGCTACTTTCAAGAGCATCAAGGCCGTTGTGCCCCTCCTTGACCGCGTCCTCGTCCAGCGCTTCAAGCCGGAGACGGTGAGCACCCCAACATTGGCCACGTTTTTCCCCGCTGACCGACCACTTGCAGAAAACCGCCACTGGTCTCTTCTTGCCCACCAGCGCGACTGCGTCGCCGCTGCCCGAGGCCACCGTCATTGCCACCGGCCCCGGCGCACCTAACCGCCAAGGCGCCGTTGTCCCGACTTCCGTCAAGGCGGGCGACCGCGTCCTTCTCCCCGGCTGGGGCGGCAACGCGATCAAGGTCGGAGAAGAGGTGTGTCGCGCTTTCTTATGTGCTAGACGCAGCGCACTGACCACGACCAGGAATATTACCTCTTCAAGGACTCGGAAATTCTCGCCAAGATCCAGGAGTAGGCTTTGTTGACGGTTTTCCAGCACGGACAAAAGTATTTCGTTGGGCTAGCATACATTCGAATGTTAATGACAGGCATTTTCCCCACTCAACAACGCACGTCCACAGTGTCTTACTCAGCGTCAAACCCGTACCAACATTTCACCGAGGTTAGAGAATGCCTGTCCGAGACTCCGAGTTTAGGCTGTCGTCGGCGTTCCACACTGCCTGCACGCTTTGCCTTACTATGGCGCTCACGCCAGTCGTGGGTCTGGCACTCCGAATCGCAGTACGACGCCAGACTCTTCTCTTGGGCAGGTTTAGCGAAATATACTTTCTTCCATCCCTCCTTCCCTGGAGCTCTCCGTCTGCATATCACACCAGGATTGAACTTGATGATGCGCCTCTCTTCCTTTCCACCCAGCATCTTCGCTCTTCCAACGCCCAAATCCGTCAACGCCCAGTGCTCAGAGCCTTCTTCAGACTTTGGTTCCGCCACCGTCCCGCGCTCGTTGCCGTCGAATGCTTCAGAGTCAACGTCGGCCTTCGAATCTGCAAGAAGTTGGTCCCGGAGGTCGAAAGTTTTGCGGGGTTTGGTTCATGACCTCTTCTCCTCGTTTGCCCTGGTTGTCTGACGAACACATCGAGCGCGATATTTTGGTTTGTGACTCTGGCCAGCCTTGTACAAATGCTCAAAGTTTGTGGCGCGGTTTTCCGTGGCAAGGGCTGTCGATAGGCCCCCCGGCAATGCGCTTTGATGTCCGATGTGAAGGTAGGCCCTTTTTGGCTGTCCGAAATTTCCCCAATTTTTGCATTTTTGGCTGTTTACATCGGAGTTCAGCGGCTCCAGGGAGCATTTTCATCAAAATTTTCGGCTCGCGGCGCGGGAGGCTGCCAAATATGGCAATGTCGGGATCCCGACGGCTTGGCGGGGGTGAAATTTAGCAGATATCAGACAAATTTGGCTCCCCCACACCGTACTTTGGCGGCCCCAGAAGCTGATATTTGGCACTTTCCATCGGACAACTTTCCCAAAATCTCCCAGATTTGGCTCTTTGTGATCGAAGATGGAACCGCATTGCCGGGGGGCCTCTGTCGATGACGAAGAACAATGAAGAAGTTGAAGAAGTACTGTAACAGCTCGGGTCTTCCTTCCAATTCCTGCCTAGGGCTTTCTACGGGAATATCCGCCTCGACCTCCCGACCATGCTGCCATATGGGACGAAGAACCCCTTGTCTCTCTATGGTAGCATTGGTAGGTAGAAGGTACTGTAGAAGTGTGTATCTCGCACGAACCTGAGGCACTGATGGATTATCAGGGGATCACGAATTCTTCAAGAAACAATAGGTCGAAACAAGAACAACAACAGACAAGGCGAGCTGAAGGCGCCCATTCTTACCCCGGTTACCCGGATGGATCGTCTTCCATTTGACGGCGCCCAGAATCTGTCATTGTCCCCAATCCGATCTCTCCATTGTTCGTCTTTTTTTCCTTTGTTCTCTGTCATTATAAAAGCCCATGGCCATTATGGTGAGACCCAACCTGGTATCGACATTTCCATCTCCAAGATCATCATGCACTTCACTCTCAGCAGTCTGCTTGTCCTCGCTGTCTCCGTTGTGGCCTCGTCGGTAGTCCAACGCGATACCTATCTTCGCGGTGTGTACCCTGGTAGGTCCATCCCGCATCTTCGCGTTCGCTGTACTAACGTCTTGACAACAGACTGTGCAACACCTTGCCTTGCCAGCGCAGACTTTGGTACCTGCCAGGCGACGGATAACGCGTGTCTCTGCGAGAGCTACGCATTCGTGAACAGCACCACGACATGCTTCAAGGCGTCCTGTGATGACAGTGATTATGCCGAAGCTGTGTCCATCTCGACGCAGTTGTGCAATGCCGTCGTACGTCCTCTATCCAGGATGGGAACCCAAATACCTATGCTGACCACTTGATGATAGGGTGTAACTGCTGCACCATCTGCGCCTGCTTCGACCTCATCAGGAAGTGCGACGTCGAGTGCTAGTGAGAGTGTTGGTGCCAGTGCCGCTTCCTCTTCAACGTACGCTCTTTTGCTTGACTTTATAAACCCTGGAGTCCTGAAATGTCTTGCAGTACGGACGCGTCCGATAGTGGCAACATGGTGTCAGTCAACTCGATTGCTATCCTTTCGACCCTTCTCGTCGCAGTCGTCACCAACCTCTAGTAGTGTTTACCTCACGCTGCTCTTATTCCGAGTATCTTATTCGACTACTTATACTGTTATATACCTTTCGCTTACTACAACAGTAAATTGTTTTATAGAAACATAATGCAACTATGGCGTTCATCAATGCAATTTGTTCTCTCATAGCGCTAGCACTAAACTTTGCGCTCCAATTTGAATGGCAGCCTCTAACAACGAGATCACCCCATGGTCCGCAAGCTGGCTTTTATCATACGCGATCTTTACGCTCGATGAGTGTTGAGCGTTCAACGTTCAGAGTAGACCTCTAGTATGAACTTATGTCATATGTATGGGACATAATGCGCTTTGAACGGATGAGAATTTCCCTTCCGTGGCGCGTCTGGCGCCCGTGAGCTCATCGCGTTGAAACCAAGCTTCACAACGCGACGGATCGGTGGACTACAGGTAGGTATAAGAACCTCGTGAAAGCTCATGTACATCACTCAGTGACAACCTTTCCTCCTCACACCGACTCAACTTCAAACAATGTCAACAGTGCGCCTTTTTCCAGTTGGCTTGCGATCGTCGCGTTTAAGGATGGGCGGGAGATTAGAGATTTAGACTTCTGTCAGGATTTACAAATGAGTATCCATCGATATAGTGTGTGTCGCGGTCACTGAGGCACCGTTGAACGTTGTGGAATACTGATACATCCATTTTGTGTCTGCTGTGACTGCAACAATATCTGTATATTTCTGCTTCAATAGGATGACAGCAAAGAACCTCTGTTGACGTTCCAGTCAGTCGCGAGGTTCGTCGTCGTCGCGCCCTCCACTCCGGGAAGGAAGGCTATACCATTGTGGAGGCCGCAGAGGAGCCTGCGCCCAGATCAAGGCGCTTGACGAGCGGAGAGAGATTGTGCACCCTCAAGCTCACTCATTATAACTGTCATGGTATATACAGGTACCTTCAGATTACGCAGCGAGTCTCAGAGAATCTACGGCAATTGCGTTCACACAAAATCCAGGTAACAATATAAGACATGACCATGAACCATAAAACACAAGAAAGTACAGCCAAAGCTACCTCGAACAGCGTATCCAGTGATCACTCCACAATTGCAGGCAAGTTCTCCTCCCCATCCAGCTTCAACAAACAGGGCAACCCCAACTGTTTCCTCGCCACGGCGCGATTCTTGAAGATATCCCAACTATCGGGCACGGGCATGGGGCTCCTCGACTTCCTGGGACTAGACTCTCGCAGACTGAGAACCTTGGCTTCGATAGCGCGGGCGACCTTGACACTTGTTTCGAAGTTGATGTTCTCTATCGCTTCCTCAAGAATCCTAGAGCTCCGTCGAAGGGATTGGTCAGACGATGAGCGGGAGATTGAGATTGTCGAGCTTTTCCTGATGATACACAGAGGAGGCGTTGCGGGAGGAGTGGGTAGCATGTCGATTGAGGGCGAAGGTGGCGTAGAGGGCCTGAGACCAGATGTAGGCGATCCAGGTTCAAAGAATTGCTGTTGTGCCAGGTCTTGATATGGAACGATCGTGTCGCGGTAAAGTGGCGGAGCCGGATCAGGGCGGTGTGGCGAAGTCGAGGGTGTAGAGCGTCGGCTCCGCGTTGGCGAAGAAGTCGGCGAAGGATAGCAACTCGACGAAGAGTCAGAATCGACGGTGAGATCGGCAACTTGCCACCAAGAAAGAGAGGCACGGGACGGAAGAGGGTCCGAGACGCTGATTTGGGCGCGTTTGGGCGAATGAGACTTGGCGGGTGCAGAGGGGAACGTGAACTTGGCGAGTTTCTTGCTTGCCTGTTGCCAAATTAGAGGGTCAAAGGGCGAGTGGTTCCACGCTCACTATTTCAGATATTCGCTTGCGGTCCTTAGAGTTGATGTCATAGTCAATGGGCTTGAGTTCCAGCAACGGCTCCTCCACTGTCATAGGCGATCCGAACAACGACGATGTTTCCAGACCTGGAGTTGGCGTTTCCTGAGCCTGACCTAATCTCAGTTTCGCACAGACAGTCCAAGTAATCGCTCACAAGCAAATTGATCTTTGATGCTGCAGCAAAGTCCGAAGCGGCAATATTCATAGCCAGAGTGACAGGCTCTTTCTTCGTGGCACGCTGTATAGGCAGCGTAAAAAAGCGCGTTTTCAAAGGCAAATAAGGCGCACCTCAACATCTATAGCCTGTATCCGCGCTACGCGCAGTGTTCGGTGTATATAACAGCCAATGAGGCAGGCGGTGGCGAGCAGCGGGATCATGCAGCTAATAATGACCTTGATAAGAGTACCGTGCATAGTAATGAGCGTAGAAGTGGGCATTTCAACGAGCGTTTAGGGCATGAGGCGATAGGAAGATGGCAAGAGAAGAATAAACAGTGAGTCTGAACAGTGACACCCCAAATTTCGCAATTAAACTCGCCCACGTGATGTTGATTACACAATCGGGCGTGGGTTGGGCCGACCAGGCAACCAGGCAGGGTCTCTTTCCCACATCCACCACGACCGCGCGATGTCCGCCCTTACCGCGCTGCTCAACTCGCTGCACTCGCATCTTCAGACGCAGACACATCTCCTCCCGCCTCTCCATGCACAGCTCGGCCTCCCAGAAAGCGCCCTGGAAGATGAACTGGCAACCATCCAACAAAACCTCATGAACAGCGTCGAGGCCCAGATAGAACTGCGCCGAAAGGAGGTTGACATGTGGATGGAAAAGTGTGAAAAGGTCGAGGAGGATTGCATACGATACCAGAAATCACTAGGCGGACACATCAAGAGCACGGGCAATAGCGTTGGCGAGCTGCGCAAGGAAAAGAACCTGCCGCGGCGATTTGAGATGGCCTCGGAGCACCAGGAGAAGCTTAGACAGGTGCGGCGTTCTCTGTTTTGCTACATTGCCACGCTAACTAGGCAACAGCTATATCATACAAAGCTGGAGCAGCTGACGACACTTTCGAATCGGTTGCACGCCCTTGCACGGACCCTCAGCCACGACTACTTTAGCGCTGACATCCTGGATGACGATCTGGATACCTCGGCGCATCGTGATGTCACGCCAGAGCGCTTCCTGCGCATGGAGAAGGAGCTTGTCCGCGGCAAAGCCGAAGTTGTAAGCAATAATTCGATGCTATCCTACTATCGTTACTGATTGCGACGTAGTCCAAACGACTCCATCAACTCTCCACCACGCTCGTACAAATCGACTGGCTGTACACTGAACTTGGCATAACGCCACCCTCACTCGACGACCTCCCCTCAATGCTTACTCCCTCATCTCTCTTCTCATCACGCGCTCCCTCTGCTCTGGGCCTAAGCCGGCTAGACCCCTTCTACATGTCAACACCTACCCCATCATCGCGCAACCAATCCCTCGTCATCAACCAAGAAGAGGCCTCAGAATCGGATTACCAACGAATTCTGGCCACGTTTGTCGCTCGAGTAGAGGAAGCGGATGACGAAGGCTTTTCTGAGCGGAACGGCGTTCCTGTCGGTCTGGAAAATGTCGATCCCACGCCGGCTTTGCTCAAATGGGCGGCCAAGCTACAATCTTCGTTGGAGGACACCAAGCGCAGGCGCGAAACACACATCCAGTCCATGTATGACGAGTTGGAAGGTCTTTGGCGGAGATTGGGAGTTGCTGAAGAAGATATGGACGCGTTTGTTGATGCCCATCGCGGTAGCACGGAGGAGACTGTGAAAGAGTACGAGAGCGAGCTGGAGAGGATGCTGGAACTCAAGCGTGAGCGAATGGGCGCATTCATCTCGAGTGCTCGGAATGAGATCGTCAAGCTGTGGGACGAGCTAATGATTGGCGATGAGGAACGGGCGGATTTTGCACCTTTCGCAGATGGTAAGTCTTATTTGAATATTTTTTCATTGAAAGTTGTTGTTGAATTGTCTCTAGACGAGCATACAGAGGAGCTCTTAACGATACACGAAGACGAAATTCGGCGCTTGAAAGAAGAGAAGCGGATGAAGGCACCTCTTCTCGCTGCAATCAAGAAATACTTTGAGATATGCGAAGAGGAGAAGGAATTGGCTGCCGCCGCGTCTGATCAGTCTCGTCTATTTGGACGCGGTGCCCGAGATCCTGGACGACTTCTTAGAGAAGAGAAGATGAGGAAACGCGTTACAAAGGAGAAGCCTCGAGTAAGTCAATTCATATTTCCTATCGCCAAGGCGATGAACTAATCCAACCAACCATCAAGCTGGAACAAGACCTTTTAGCGATGCTGCCAGACTGGGAACAGGAAGCTGGCCGACCGTTCCTCGTTTACGGCGAGTCGATGCTCCTCGCATTGATGGCCACTGTCAGCGCTGCAGACCAAGAGAACAAACGGAAACCACCTCGGGCGGGGTCTGTTCCTCCACGGTCGACGACACCCAATAGCCACTCCTACGCTCCAACCAAAAGCGGTGTCGTCACCCCCGCTGTGCGACCAGCTGGCTCGAGTGTGCACTCCGCGCCGAACAAGCGTATGAAGATGAGCGATTCCACCTCGGATAGGGAGAAGGAACGGGCCCCGTTGAGCATGTCGCGCAGCCATAATGGGCGTGCGGTGTCGCCTTCGAAGATTCCGGGGCATGGGAGGTCCGTGAGCCACAGCAGCGCGACAGGCTCGGCGTTGCCCCGCCCGATAGCGATGCCCGTACCGAAGCCTGGGACGCAGCACCATGCGCTTGGGCACGGGCGGCTGCCGAGTAGTGGTGTGCTGCGCGGGTATGGGAGTCGAAGCGTGAGTTCCAGCGCTGTTTTTGGTGGTGGGGCGTCGGTGGCGAAGAAGGCAACCAGGGCGAGGAAGGAGAGCTTCAAGCCCCGGTCGAGTATGGATGCGGCGGAGGCGAATCTGAACCTTGCTGCGTCGATGAATATGGGTGCCTCGGCGAGGTGGGCTGGGATTGCGGGGAGTGTGAGGGAGGAGGATGAGTATTGAGTTTATGAGAATAGGTCACGGTGACTTATATTATGAGTGATACGCTTCGCATCTTGACATCTCTATACTTATATCTCTGATTGTAACTTCTCTCTTTATGCTTACGGTGTTTGTATATTAGAATCCATGGACTGGTTGCGAGCGCAGCGAGCAATCGATTTTCCGTGAGGCAGAGGCCTTAACTGTCGGACAAACAAGTACAAACTGTGGGGAGCATTCTGCGCCGCTGCCGTATTTACCTAGCAGCTCGTTCAATATTGGCCGTACGGCCCCCATTTTTTGTCCATGGTATCTATTATGACAATCTACGCGTGCTACAGCCATTCAAGAGCTAAAAGCGGTCAAGATGCCAGCCTGCTACCTCTCGATCATCATTCGCGCGCATAGCGCGCGTCTCCCAAGGGCGGCGCAGCCGCCTGTCGGTTCCGCGCCTGTAAGGCGCCGGCGTAGCCGTCTTCATGCCACATTAATTAAGAGCCCGCCGCTTGCGGCGTCGCTTGCGCTCGCTCACCGTGGGACAGCCCACGTCTTTTATAGTCGATTGATTCGAATAAGAACCAGCGGTCATAATGCTAGACTCGAACCACTCCCAGTAACGCCAACTCGATGACAGTCGATCGAGTACCTGGCTACTAGGTACTCGATTGACTGTCATCGAGTTGGCGTTACTGGGAGTGGTTCGAGTCTATCATAATGCAGGATGACGTACATAGACATCTTTTTTGCTGTGATGGAAGTGGAATAACAAGGTCAATGTTCTTAGTCAAACTAGCTCAAGTATGAGGGAGTAGACTTCCTTGGTCAAGCCCAGTGAGAAGTCCGTACATTGACATCCATTCGGATCGGTCCTTTTAGGCCCCCGGAAGCTCCCCTCGATGTCTGTCCGATTTAGTCAGATTTGAGGGCCTCGAAAACGCGTTTTTGCTGTCCAAATTACTCAGATTTGAGACCCAGAAGCCAAAATCATTGTCCTACTTTGTCAGATTTGAGGAGCCGGACGTTCGTCGAAGGCTGGTTGGGGGAAGATCTGCAGCCACTTTGGTCCCAGTTGCACCGGAAAATACCAAAGACGCATTGCGCCTTTTTAAACCGAGCTTACGCTACGCGAACAGGCACTTTTGACCGGGTTTTGACCCAACGTGGCGTAAAATTGAAGGTAAATGTCACGTTTTGGCCACATTTTGTCACTGTCACTGTCCATTTTGTCAGATTTCACGGCTCAAGTTGTCAGATTTGAGGCCGATTTTGGGGGTATTTTGCGGACAGACATCAAGGGGAGCTTCCGGGGGCCTGTCCTTTTTCTGCGAATGGATGTCGATGCACCAATTTGCCGGTCGAATGGATATATATCCACTCATATCAATCGACTGACATTCAAGACAAATCCAATGTTTTTCAATAGAAAAATTTCATTCATCCATGCTTCACACCTTCCCCACGCATGCTAACTTTCACACAAACACATGACACCAAAAATCGCTCAACAAAAACAAAAGACACGGAAAAGACCAGCTCAGATTTTGAATTTTGGATCACTGGGCCAGAGGACAATGAAAAATGGTCGAATCATGGTCAAAGTACAGTCCAAACACACGAACAGAAAGTGAGGTGATGTAAATGAATTGATCTGATTGTATCTGCGTGCATTGGATGTCTACGGATGACTCCGAACGGAGTCCAATGCATGGACTTCTCACTGGGGGTCAAGCCCTGCCTCGGACTCAAAGAGTCAAAAGCTGGACCATCGGGAGCATGCCACAAATAGTAATCCCGAAAACGTGGTACGCTACCCTGTTTGGGCTTCTCCGCCAACGACCATCATCAACTCTCACGAAAAACTATGAGCTCCCCGTGTCTTTCGCCCACACTGTCTAGATGTTGATGATATCCGTTGAAGCCAAAAACTCAGCATGGACATGCTCCTCTCACTCCTCGCCCTGCTCAAATAACAACTCGCTTTTTGGCATAGTACTGGCCACCGGGAGATACTGCGAATGCAAACACCTTCGAACATGGTGGTGCCTTTTCGATAAGATCATACGACTGATGGTTCCATGTGTTGCTGTACGTTGTGTCCCGCTAGGCATTCATCGCAGTTTATGTACTGACACTCAATAGACGCGTCGAGACTCGAGACGACAAGTTTAGAAGAAGGCAAGAAGAAGAGGTCCGGGAAGTTGAAACTCCCGTTACGGGTCTTCCATGACTTGGGCTCCCTCTGAAGGCGCCCCGGGTTTGTTCATAGGCGAAATTATAACATTCCTCCAGGATCCTATCCGAGTCGGATCTCCAAGCTTGGTCTGTACCTTGGGACGTGCTCCCGCATTGTGGCTTTCTGCTGCACTAGAAGCCTTAATGGCTCCGTTCAAGAGTTAGTACAGACAGCGAGATCCAGGCGAAATCTGAATCCCTCTCCCACCGACTTCCCACTCACTCTCGATTGACCTTCTCCGAGGTCCGGCCACGCGTACACGACTGTCTTCCTGACGTCGCAATATCTGCCACTTCCGGGTGGAGACCTGCCTACTAGTATCGCATGTTTCTCCGGATGTTTGAATTTGAGGGACACCCACCACACAATGCTGCGAAAGGAATAACGATTACATTGATGGTGGCGATGGATGCCAATATGCCTTCCCCTTCTGTTCCATGCTCCGTAAGTGTCTGAACTCCTCTTTGCGTGTTCCAGGATATCATCTGAGTAGACACTTTTAGATAGTCTCACGTCTGCAAGACCCGAGGAGAAGGTAGACTGCGTCTTAGCCGTTGGCTAGATGGACACTCGGCGGAAGGCTCTTTCGTCACGGGGCGGTCATTCTGAGGTCCCTTGATGGCTGGACCCTCTCGAGGACATTGCCATCAGTATCTCCATCGCGTCCACCCTTCTATCGACGTGCATTTATAGCGTCACTCACGGATGATGCTCCTCAAAGTCCCTCCCATTACTCCCCCCCACCTCGATGCCGTCCATTATATCGAGAATCAAGAGCGCTTGTGGTCACAAGCCTCGTATGTTCTTCTTGTATCTTTGTAAAGCTGTCCCATAGAGCTTCTTTCTCCAGAGCAGAAAGGCGAGGTGCATCTTCCACAGGAACTTCTCGATCTTATTATAGACGAACTACACGACGATGTGCGCTCCCTCCGAAATTGTGCCCTCACTGGATCTCCGCTTCTATATCGCGCTCGCGCCCATCTTTTTCACGACGTCGTCCTCACTCCCATATCCACGCAACGGTTCCTAAAAGCGACGCCCTCTGCGTTTCCACATGTCCAGAAGCTCCGCTTAATTGGCTTGGGAAACCGTGGATCCGACCAATGGTCCTCCCAAGTGCCCAATCTCAGCGTAGTGTCGGAGCTTGACCGCGTCCGCGAGCTCTCCCTTGTCAACGTCGATCTCCCTCTCCTATACCCCCTCCGCTGGTCCACCAACATCGATACCCTCTTCCTCAACATCCTACGCGTCGAAACCCGCAGCGTCTTCTTCCGCCTCATGCGTAAATTCCCCAATTTGCGTCACTTCCGGCTATACCAGTTCCACTGCTCGGACTCGGATGGCACTTCCGACATGGATGTCGATGAATGTGACGGGACTCTCAAAATCCGACTGAAGACGCTAGAGGTGTGCTTTACGTACTCGCGTTCCGATGTCGTAGACATCTTGATGGACCCGACTGGGCCGTTCTGCTTGGACGAATTGGAGGTGCTGAGTGTCAAGCCCAAGGCCAGTGATGCCGATGCTCTGAGGCGGATAGATGACGTGTTGAACATCACTGGAGAGACATTGACGACGTTAGAGCTAGGTGCATTTAGGATGCACGGGCTTTCTGGTGCGTTCATGACTGTTCGCTGTCCCCAGGGTTATTCTCTAATCAAATGACAGACGACCTGCCCACCCTAAACCTAACCCGCCTTCGAACCCTCCGCGTCTCCATCTCGGATAGGGTCATCCACCAGTCGTTGCTGACTTGGTGGACATCCATGTTCTTGAGACATGAGCCTTGGGCTCTGGAAGACCTCACCATTACCGTTGCGGTGCACTTCTACGACTGGGATTGTCTTTCTGGGAGCTCCTCCTCGTCGCATTTCTTTTGTGGGCGAGTACGATGGGATGCTCTCGCCCGGGCCTTGAAACGGGCGGAGATGTCCCATCTGAGAAGGGTGACGGTCCTGTTGGAATTACGGGAAGGTCCGGAGAAGTTCCTAGACGAGGTGAAGGATGTAGTGGAGGCCTCGTTTGGGATACTGAGAAAGAATGTGGATGTACGGGTACAACTGTGTGATTAGAAATATCTCTAAGACCCACTTTTTGCATCGTTATGTTATGGTGTATATATACTTCACATGGTGTACGGATACATGTAGCGTGCTGTGATCATCGTGTCGTTGGACTCTCGAGTAATTCTCCTGCCAGGCTGAAGGCCGGTTGTCAGAAGGCCTCGAGGTGACGAGGTCGTGTAGCGCATGTAAGTTCAAGCAACCCTTTGCATGTATAATTTAGTAGTGTGATATTGTGAGAATATCGTATCTCGAGTCAGAGTTGGATAACGAAATGGTATATAATTCTCGAATCTTTTCCGTGAATGGCAATCAAAAAATCAAACTCTCACCCCGTCCTTCTCCTCTCTGGCGACGCTTTGTGCATGCCCGGCTTCGAGGTCGCCAGGTGGTATAGAATCCAGGCCGCAAGGTCCGGATGCAAAACTCATGCCAACTTCGGTATGCTGAGAATGTAACGATGAACAGCGAGAGGCATTATTCAAGTTGATATCCACTGGCAATCGCGCAATGTCTGATTCTATCCAAGACGCGTCCGATCGCGCCTTTCCAGATGCGACGCGCGATATGATCATAGCCGGTGCGATACCCTAAAGTTGACGCGATGAGCTCGAGTCCAGTGCCGGATTCCAATGCCATGCAATGACACGAGAGACGTACCGTGACGGCAGGTAGGAATGCTGACGGATACAAGTCGCTATTGACCCAGTTCCAATTGTATTCTGCGTAGGCCCAGACTGCCAGATATACCACGTACGTGACCGAATAGAGTAAAGACGATTCGACGAGGATTTCAATGATTACGCGGAACGGTTTGCGTACTTTCGGGCTTGTAACGCGTATAATTCGATAGACGATTAGCCCGGTGGATAGAAGGTTGGTTACTACCGTCAAGGCCAGATAGATGACGCGCCAGTTGACCTCCTGCAGGGAGCCTGACCCATTTTCCCAATCTGCATAGTTTGCCATCATGAAGATGATGAATGCGACTAGGAACAGCTCATGAGGGACTTCAGAAACGCAATGAAGGCGCTCAGGACACACCTGTTTCTGCGAGGAGAAACAAGACAGGAAGGCCAACTATCCATGAATGTGCATAGATGACCCAACAGCGCCAGATCTTGAAGCCCGGCATTAGCTGCCTGCACATAAGAGCATGATCGGGGCCCACCATGATACACTCCGCTATGAGGACATTGATTTGAAGCGCAGCCTTCACGTACACGTACCAGTCGACTCCAGCCGGGTCATTGGATTGATCTGCATTGTACGCGTCGTCCTGTGTGGCGCCATGGGCGATGTAGGTGCTGTCAAGATAGTACCAAATCACGGCCGTCCGGATGGTTGTAACGATCCACATGAAACTCAGGATGGCAATATGCCTGGTGCGTCGCTGCCTGATGTATACACACTTGGAGAAACCTGCAATGAGCTTGGTGAAAAGACAATCGTTCATGCCAGTGGCATACCGCAACGTACAGATATTGTGAAGCGTCCAGAGGTAGACGGACGTGTAAAATGCCCAGCAAACAATCTCCAGGATGTTCGCGTGGAGGTTGTCCCGGAGGTATTGGACGACGTCCGCTTCTGTCCAGGGTGCAGACATGATACTGAGTCAATGGGACACGCTGACAATTGGCAGAATATGTCCCTCCCTCACTCTGCACTTATAGCCTCTCGAAGGTTGTGGCAATGCTGATTGTGATCGTCTGCAATTATAATGTCAAGACTTTGGAAAAGCTGCCGGAGGTGCATGGAACCCGAATGGTCAGGACTTTGTAACAGGGAATCGGATGCTCGAGCGCTCAACAGACGCGTTTAGCAAGACCTGAGCAGGATATATGATAGATAAGGTAATCCACAACATCAAGCATCAACATCAACGGGATAGCCAAATCTAAGCCAAATATAGTAGATCACATTCGGAAAGTGGCGTAAGGCCATGGCCGTCGACGAATGGCATCCTGCGGTTTCGCTGAATTACTATGACTGTCTTTTGTGTTACCGCGAGGCGAGTCGAGTCAAGTTGAAAAACTCTACAGAGCCACTGCAGCCCAAATTACACAGGTGACAGATTTACACCTGATCCTCGCCGACTTGCTCCCATACTCAGACTCAGAGGGCTATGTACATAGCCCTCGTTTATTTCGGAACACTAAGACTCCGGTGTAAAATTATGTAGCAGGTTTGAGCACCACCGGGTGTTTGTCGGATGTCCTGTTTTTAGTGATGGGACCTGTCCCGTCGAGTGATAGTCCTGGAGGATGACTGTACTATATTAATTCGATACAGGGCTACTCAGCGAGAAAAGCGCTCGAAAGTATGGATTCAATATACAACGTATTCACAACTCTCACCACCATCTTCTTAGTCGTATAATAAGTTGGGCCATCTTGCGCCTCTGATGTGCAGAGTAAATTGTTGGTATAGCTACGCGGAAACGGAAGAGACGTATAACGGCAACTGCATAGGCTCGCCATCTACAATCGGCGTCAACGTTGGACACAGCCTCTTCTCAATCACCACACCAGTTGCCCCGAACTCGAATGACTTGATCAAACTGGCTGTGAGTATCTTCAATTCCATCAGCGCTAAGAAGTGCATCAACATCATGATCAGTATTCAAGTCGCCGATCGAGTAGATGTAAGCCATCACATACCGAGTCTCCATCCAATACAACCTCTCGGGCCGTCACAGAAGGTCGACAAACTACCGGCGGGGCCTCTGGGAAGCCCAGATGAAGGTAGACCGCCGGCTACTAGCCAACGAGAGGGCTTGAATTCGAGGCTGTCTGAGCCCCAGATAGCAGGACTGATGTTGAGGACTGTGAATGGTATAATAAAGCGCTGTAACATTCAATCAGTCGTAAGAAGTGCGACCTGGAGAATTATACGGTACCTCGCCAGCCTTAATAGGCAGACTAGTAACGACCTGCCCGTTGAGCATTCGGATGGGGATCTGCAAAGGTAAGATGTCGTCCCGTGTTGATATTCTTGAGGTGTCCGTGCTTGGATAAAGGCGGAGGCTAGATACCATCCGTGTATCAATAAGAGCAGGTTACAGTAGCACAATGAGAAGTGCATACCCTTCGCGAACGACGGCATCGAGGTACGGCAGCTTGTCGAGTGCAGCATAATCACTGATGTCCATGTCTGCTATCTCGGCCCGTAGCTTGTCCTGACAGTCTGCGTGCTGGGCGAGTTCAAGAATTGTGAGTCCCAGCACGCCAGACGTCGTCTCGTGTCCCGCAAACCTAGGACTGGAATCAGCGATCGTGTTAATCCGTTGGAGGCGCCGCGTACAGAAAGGTGACGATCTGAAGACCACTCAGCAACCATCACGCAGCCATGTTGAGAAGCACGTACATTCTCAAGCAGCTGGTCTGTTGTCAGAATCCAGTCCTTCGATAGGAGCGAAAAAATGTCCTTCCCATCCTGGTTGATCTTGTCCTGCTGAATCAGTTTACGACCAATATTGAGGATAGTCTGCTTCATCACGCTGTTCTTTGACAAGAAGGGTATTCGTGCGATCCACGGCACAGTACCTAAGACAGTCTGCGCGACGAAACCGCGAAAGGACAAGAGTGTCTGGACATCGTTATGCCAGGCGGACATGATAGCAATGGACTCTGGGCTGTCGTAGGCGAATTGTTGACCGAATCCAATGCGAAAGATCGTCTCTAGTCTGATAGAGGAGGATGAGCGGCAGTTCGGGAAAAGGATAGTGGATGGACTTACGTGCAAGGCGAAATGTAACGAGCCATGTTGACTGACTTGCCCTGTCCTTGGCTTTCGATGTCTGTAGTGAGTCTCTGGACGAGCTGTCAGCGAGCGTCAGTCGTAGTCGAGGAAGGTACAGGTAGGAGCATTACGCACAGCTTCAGCGCATTTCATCACGTCGGCCGACATGGAATCGACGACAGCCGGACTATACTTGATGAGGACACGATAACACAAGAGAGATATGTACTCACGTGAATGCGTGTGCAACAGACTTTCGCAGACGTTTATGTTCGTCTCCTTCAACGTACGCGAGGCCTCGCCCGACAATTTTTGCGACCAGTGGCTTGAGAGACTGTGGTTTGACTGTGGGCAGGTGAGCACTAAACATGCAGTATAGCCGAGAGCAACAACTGACCGTAATCATAGGCGTTCTGGAAAATGTGTTGGGCGGCGAGTGTATCAGTCACGACGATCTGGACGCAAACTTGAGTCGAATCACAGCCTCGATTGTCAACAGTTCACGTACAGTATCGCGCTCAAACAGCGCCGATTTGATACGATAGACGAGTGCGATGCTGAGAGACCATCTCAGATAGTAGATCGCAACTTCTGCTTTGAAGATGCTGTATTCGTGTCCCCACCAAAAGCTTGCTTCTGCGAGGGGCTGGCAGTATATGTCAGCCAAAGGAAGTAGATTGGCGGGAGAGCACTTAGACAGCAATGGGAAGAGCATCCAAGTAATCACGCGAATGACGCCGGATGAGAGTGATTGAAGCAAGCAGAACGAGGGCAAGTGCAGTGGCGATTTGTAGGGAGTTCATTACCTGGTATGGCCAGTGAAGGCAGGAAGCAAAGCAATGAGGGCCATATCGGTTGAGCTGTCACCGGTCTTCATTGCCAGTCCGAGAAGGGTACTTAGTCAGTTTATAAAGCGGGTTAGAGCAAGTTGAAAGTTCGGTAAGAGCCTGCTCGTGCGTTACGTAACTTGTGGGTGCTTGTTTTCGCCTCCGCCACTTTGCACGTGGCTCTGCTTGACTCGGACATCCATCGCCCAACGGCCCACACGAGATGGCTTTGTCTGCCGACGAGCTCAAAGACGAAGGAAACGCGCATTTTAGACTGGGATCATTTGAAAGGTGCGTGGAATCGTC
This sequence comes from Strobilurus orientalis, assembly GCA_019915145.1. NCBI lineage: Eukaryota > Fungi > Basidiomycota > Agaricomycetes > Agaricales > Physalacriaceae > Strobilurus > Strobilurus orientalis. The sequence goes on along the minus strand of JAHLML010000018.1, from coordinate 106,971 downwards.
TTCCCCTCTTTGGCTCCGCTTATTGGGGCCGCCTTTCAGAGCAGCCGACTTGTATTCGAAAGTAAGCCTTCAGACCAAGCTTTATCGCCTCACTGAACCAATCTGCTCTTTCTAGGCTGAGAACGCTGATATCAATAACCCATTTCTCCCTTCAAATCTGAGTGCAGCGCTCTTTGAACAAGGAAGATACACGGAGACACTCCAGGCGATCCAGAGATCACATGCCAAAATACACGACGAGGAAACGAGGAGAAAGCTCCTGCCCAAGCTGTCGCCGCGTTTCGCCAAATCCCTAACTTACAGTCTTTGGAACGGAAGCCTCAATCTCTCCGATGTTCAACAGTACCGCGAATGCTTGGACGCGCTATCTCAGGATGTCTCGGCGAGCCTCGACTGCAAGCGACATTGGGCCGACTGGTGGCGCGTCGAGAAAAACAACCAACGCGTCCAGCCGCACGAAGTTGATTCTGCCTGTCTACGGCTATCGTCTCTCCCCATAAGAAAGAAGGCCGGGTAAGCCGCCTTCTATGCATCTCGTCCAAACACATGTCTGATATTTTCCAGCTCACCGAACCTCGAATATCACTTCGTTAGTTGCATGCTTTTCTTTTCATGCGAGACAAATTGATATCACCCAGAACAGTCATGACGGCCCAATGTCAATTCTGCATAACTGGGGCGTGGACGAAGACAAGCCTAATTCACTCGACTTGAACAGCATGTCTGACGCTGAGCGATCTTCGCTGGCTTTTTTCTTTGGCGGTGTGGCCGATGGGCGCCACGTTCTTGCGTCTATCATCGGCGTATCGAAAGCGCGTCAGGCGCTCAACCGGGCTAAGCAGCGATCGGTCTCGGTTCATATCACCATAAACGACATTCAACCCTTCGCGCTCGCGCGAAATCTCTGTTTATTCACGCTCCTCGACGAACTATCTAGCTCGAAGAATGACCCCAGGAAAGTGGCGGAGTTAAAGATGGCACTGCTGTGTATGTGGCTGGGCGTCATAATGCCAGACTATGCGCATCGATGGTGCGTTTATTCAAAGCTATCCTAGCAGATGACAATCGCCGATACTTCGATAGTTTGAAAAGAGCAATAGGAACTGTTCTTTCAGGCCTGCGGTCGTCGCCGCCTCGGGTGTTGGAATGGATCTACGTGTCGGCTACATCAATACCTGGGATATTCTCAGCACTCGAATATTGGGACACCCAAATTGCCCACCAGACAACGAAGAAGCTGCTGGACCATCTCGTCGCCTGCTCCGGATATCAAGGAGTCGACGACATTCTCGATAGCCCGAATGTCTTACCGGAAGTCAAGACCCGTATCATAAACGAACGCCGCCTACAATCCGAGCAGCTCAAGGAATACGCGTTTACACACATGCCGGAGCAGCATGTCGTCAAAGCTTCGGTCACTCACCGTCTCATGCCCAATCCATGTCCTGCCACTCGGAGCAGCGGGATAAGGGTGTGGATGCAGACAGCACGCCAGAGGGTCCTGGACCAGATGGTGATCATGAACGAAGAGATGGAGGGGAAGGCATTCGAGGGGGAACCTGAGCTCCTTTCCGAGAAGAGGTTCACGAGGCTGGTGTTTGGGTTCATACCACCAAGGATGCTCTGTTCGCCCGACGGCATCATGATGACAACCTTGTTGCACACGTACGAAAGTATACTTGGGGAGCGAAAGAAAGAGGGTCCGCGAATCAGAGTAGGTTTTCTCCGAATTTCGAAAGAGTCCACCTTTTTGACCATCTGTTATTCAGGATCATGTCGCCGAAACATGGATGCCCAACCCAACGATCATGGTGCCTTCATTTGAATACCCTTTCTTGTCATTCACTCATTGACCGATTACAGCACCCCACCGACAAGCAAAGATCCTCCGGGTTCTCTGAGTCGATTGATATCGGAAACTCGTTCTCGAGCGTTAGTAACTTCCACCGCTTCAACAAGGAAATGAAGCTGTACCCTCCGCGTGTCAATCTGTCCGACGCACCGTCATACTCAATCCTCGGAACATTCTTCGATGCAGTGAATGACGCGTTGGTCAATATGAAAGGGAAGATCAAAGTCGAGGTTGTAGAAGGTGATTACAACACCGAGCTTGACAAGACTCGACGGAAGAACGACGGGAGACCGTCTGAGTTTCCGACGAGATATAACAGGATTTGGTTGAGTAACTGTCCGTAAGCGCTGATAGTTTCGTTATCCGGCTCTCTGATCTCTCAGACTACTTATAGAGACTATACGGGTGGTCCTTTGACAGTTGCGGCGCTCGTTATGCCCAGTCTTTCCAGTTCCCCTTCGTCATTTGTCGGATACAATTGCCTAGCAAATACCAGCCTATTCAAGAACGACGAACACTTCTTCCAGAAGTAGGGTTCCGCATTTCTCATAGTGCTTTGCTGATGATCGGCTTCTAGCTACACCTATCTCAGTCGTACCGACTTGAAGCGCTTCTTGGGTATGCGTGTGCCCCCCACAAAACTCTGGTCTATCATCGAACACGCACAGGATCCGCTTCCACTTCCGTTGGACCAACTGCCGCCTCGAAAGGAACTCGAAACCTTGTTGACACGCGTACTGTTAGGCATCCTCGTACCCCCCAAGATTGGACCTGGCTCAATACGCGTTCGATACCCAAACACGGTGGCCTTTTTCGTGCGTTTCGTGGTCCATGTCCACACCATCGGATATCCAATCCACTGGATAGTCGAGTATCTCCGAACGGTGCTCAACGATGAGCTGACCTCCGTTGTCACCCCCTACGTTGGCGTTGGCCCCATTCCGCTGGATTGCTCTGGCAATGGTCCTGAGCGTAGGCTAAATCTCCATCCATGGCGTCTTGAGCTGGAGATGATTTTTGCACTGTCTCACCCCGCGTTACCTTTCCCCGTTCCCTTCCCTGATGACTTCGCGCAATCGCATGAAGATATTGGACTATTCGAGGCTCCGCTGCCTGCATACCAAACCGGTCTCGGCCTTGATCCTGTTTTTGCATTGCTCTTCTTCAAGCAAAGCTCTGGAGCCACGATGTACCGAGCCCAAGATGTGGTGTCAAGGATCCTGGAGGGACGACTCGGGGTGAGAAAGGAGGATGTGTACCTCTTGACCACGCTAGATGCGCTGGATGGAAAGTCGGGTGTTGTGAGGTGGAAGATGGCGAGGCAGCGGGTGCGGAAGATGAAGACTGAGATATGGGCATTCATGGCTTATCGGTTTGATATGGACGAAGCTAGTGAGCGGTCTTTCTCGCTTGGTCTGCTAGATGCTTACTGTCTTGATAGGTCCCTCGTGCATATCCTCGAGTCGTTGGTCGGAGATAGCTATGTAACCTATACTGTATCATACATATTTGACAATCACAGGTGTATTGTCCAGGTCAACACTACGGTCAGCCCGTTGGTTCCAGGGAACGAAACGAAGGCCTAGCTCACTGTTGGCGCCATTCACCATCGATGAACGCTGGTCACGTTTGTCTAATCCGCGGCTTGGGCTTGTGGCTGCGGCATGTTACTGACGATATAGTGGCGAAATGATAGTGCTCTCGACGGTATGCCAACAGCGTCGAACTGCTAAGTAATCATCTGCACTTTGTTCGTGCGTTTTCTCAAACGTTACGGGCAAGTCGGCGCTGGACAACTGAACGTGTACTCGCCACCGAAACTCCGGAATGTGAGAACTTCTTGAATGAATTGAACTGACCTATATTGAAGTCCAAGTCTTAGAAAGATGAGCTTCCTCGGGCCACAATTGACAAATACGTATGACAATGTGTCATTTCGCCTGACGCCTGGCTTACATATATCGCTTTGGCTTGGAAAGCGACTTGTAACGACATCCTTCAATTAAGTGTCAACTAAACAAACTAACGAGCAATATAAAGGGACCATACTGGCATGATTCCCCAATCCACTGGTCGCTTCCAGGTCCACCGTATCGCCCACAATGTCCACCCAGATTCCCAACAACGGAAAACGCAATATCGTCGTTGTCGGAGGCGGCTACGGCGCGGTTGCTGCACGCCACATTTCCGCTAAGCTTGACGCGTCCTCTTTCAATCTCATCCTGATTGACCCACGTCCATTCCGCATCTTCATGATTGCTGGAGCCCGTATGGTCGTCTCGGACAGCGATGCCTTGGCTACCGTCACCAAAGCTTTCGCACCCTTGGACAAGATTTTCCACAACGGTAATGGTACCTTCGTTCAGGGGACTGTCACTGCTGTAGAAAAGACCGAAAAGGTTGGCGGCACGGTCACATTGTCTAATGGCGACAGAATCCCTTTCTACACTCTTGTCGTCGCTTCTGGCTCGAAATGGAGCGGACCGTTGGACTTCCCACACAGCCCAGAGAGCATTTCCGACTGGCTGGAGGCTCGGCGCGCCGAGTTCAAGGACGCGGAGAGCATTGTCATCGCAGGTGCAGGCGCAGTGGGTCTGGAACTTGCTGGCGAAATTAAGGACTTGTGGCCGGTAATCCCTATCCGTCTCTGTCTCTGTGGCTCCGCGTGATCTGACACCCTCCACAGAACAAACCTGTCACCATCGTTCACCCCTCTGCCAAGCCTTTGAACGACGCCTATCCTGACAAGTTCCGCATTCGTACAGAGAAGAGTTTCGTTGCTCGCGGAGTCAAGTTCGTATACAAGGACTACATCGATGACTTATCTGCCAAACCCATAAAGACGAGGAATGGCAAGACTTTAGAGGGAGACCTCGTCGTGAGTATCCGCTTTCCCGTTCGTGAGAACAGTGCATTGACATATTCACGTCTAGGTTGCCGCATGGGGCACTCGTCCTAACACGGAGCTCCTGTCCTCCCTCCAAGGCACAGTCCTTTCGAAGGATGGCTTCGTCAAAGTCCGTCCATCGCTTCAATTGCCGGAGTACCCAGATATCTTTGCAGTCGGCGACATCGTAGACATCAAAGAACAAAAGCAGGCAGCTAAGGCGGACGCACATGCAGCTATTGTTGCTGCAAATGTCCTGAGCTATGTGACAACTGGAAAGACCGTTAAGAGTTACAAGGGCAGTAAGGAAATGATCGTTCTTACGAATGGAAAGGTATGTGGTGGTTCTACCCATTGTGTACCCAGAAGCTGGGCTGACGGAGATCACAGGAGGACGGTGTCACCTATCTTGGCCTGTTGTGGGGCTTGGTGTTCGGCGGCTGGTTTGCACGAATGGCCAAGTCGCGCGAACTTCTCGTTCCGATGTTCCGCTCGGCAATGGGGGCGTGAATGTGATATGTGTTTACCATTTATCTAGGGTTTTTGTCATTATTTATCGCCTGAAATTGATACCCAGAGGTTTGCCTGGAGTACGGAATCGCAAGTCAGCTCCCAGTCCTCGAACGTCAATCATCTTATTCAAAAGCTACAGACAGTAGAGTAGGATCATCATACAGACGGTCAAGCCTCTAATGGCTATTCTACTGGCTATCTAGCAAGCACCTGCGTTGGGGTCAAGCGTGAGTTGGAAGTTCCCGTCGGCGCGGATGCCACCGTGGCCATTGCAGCCGTTGTTTGTGGCGGTCATATCGTCAATGCACTCTTGCTTTCCGATTTGAGCGCCTCCGCCCCCAGTGTTTTTGACTGCCATGCTATCAAAAAACATCAGTACTGACACAATACAGACGAGAACGATGCGTTCAACGTACTTGCACCGGAAACCTGTCGCATCGAAGCAAGTCGAGATAGTCTGACCATCGCCAAACTACACAAAGTAAGTCCTTGCTCGTTTTCGCGTTGAAGACAGACTTACGCTGACGCCGTCGATGGCGGAACAAATGCCATCAATGGCTCCAGAGCAGTCTCCGGATTGCCTGGGGACGCGATAGTGGCAGGCGTGAATATCCTGAAGATGCTAGAGCAGTGCAAGACGTGACTGACCCGCCGCTGAAGCACCCCACTGCGCCAGCAGAGGGGGCAAAGGCCGCAAGGCAGATTGTGATAATGGCTACCTGTTAGTAGAAAGGTATGTCAGTTGAAGGTCAGAAAGAGAGAGGCAATTTCGCTGACGAAGGTTGGGTTCATTGCGAATTTGTGGGATTGTCTTTGGAGATGTGAAGTACAGAGAGAGTTGACGGCTGCACTTATACTTCTGCGTCGTGCTGTACAGTACAGTTTAGGACACACACGTTTAGGCTAGAGGTCATACTCCATCGCCACATCCTAACCTCGTTTCATCTGCGTCGCGACGAATATATATCTTGCTCCATATCGTCCTCGCGAGACAACGGGCACTGTAGGTTAGCATCTCTTGAATGGATTCATCGAGTGGGGATGGTTTGTAAGTAAGTTCCGACCTGAATTTTGGAGTATGAAACTTGATGGATTTCGTCCGCTGCTACTGGTGAAGTAGCTAATGACTCACAGTACACAATAGTATTAAGATCTGCCGCATAAATCGGGGAATGAAATATTGAGTTCTGGGTGCGGTGGATACGCTGCGTGGAAAGTTGATTGTGGCGAGGGAAAGATGGCCGACTCGTCTCTAAGTCGTCTGTTCGAGTCCTAGCCGTTCTCGCGGGTACTTACTATCATGGTAGGGCCTTTTGATATATCCTGAACAGCGGGCCTGCGACAGAGAGAGGTGGCGTACGCTCACAGTAACATGTACAAACGACTGTGAAGCGCGACCTGTGGGAACACCTGTAGCTGTCAGTTAAAAAACGTGATGTACTCCATACCCATCTACGTTTCATAGATAAATTGAATGGGAAGAACGAAATGAAGCACGAACGAAGTAGTATAATCCGATAGTTTCTTCGTTCAATCATCTGTGGGGCCTCGTTGTTCATTAATGTGTTGCTATCAAGTATTCCAGCAGATCTGTGATGCCTGTTCCCGACGCCCGAAAATAACGCCACAGCTTCTGGACGCTAGTCGCGCATGCCCAGTATGAGTGTATTTCTACTACATGATATCATCCTATAGCAACCCGGATCAATACGCCAGTTATATTTACTTCTAACTTATATTTACATCTCAAACTCACAATCTGCCCCTCATCCCAAAAAAGCCTTCAATACACCATAGAACTCCTCCGTCGCATCAATCATCGGCAAGTGCCCAGCGGCACCAATCTGCTCGAAGGCCACGTTCCCCTTCGTCCACTTTTCCTTCAATGCCTTCAACCCCTTCGCTATATTCCCACCCCCATCTAACTCTCCCGCAACGAGCAGCGTCCTAACCTTGCACTCCTCCAGCCCGCCCCCATACAGATCATATTCCATCAAAGCGTTAGCACCGATAGCGAACCCATCCACAGAGGTGGATTCAACCATGGCATCGACAGCCTCCCGCCTAGGCGCGGTCAGGCCACTTCCCTCAGGGAACCACCGTGGTACGGTTATATCCGCAAGTCCCTTCATGCCTTTCTCTTTGGCGACAACGATCCGTCCCTCCCACGCCTCCTTGTTCCCCGCAGGCGTCTTCGGCGACGTATCGCAAGCCACGACGTTGTCCGTGAGGTTGGGGAACTGCGTCCCGAAGGAGAGGGCGGTGGCGCCGCCTTGGCTTACACCAATCACAGCGTGTACCTTGGGGATGGACAGAGACTTGAGGACGAGCGCGATGTCTTGTGCGAGGAGGGGGATGGTGCAGGGCGGGGTGGCGGGGGAGTGGGACTTGCCGTGTCCGCGCTGGTCATGCAAAAGGATGTTATAGGTTCGGGGCGGCGCGAGAAGATATGGGAGGAGGAAGGACCACATGTTCCTGTTTGTAAGGAGGGAGTTGCAGAATACAAGCCAGGGTGCGCTTGGAGAGACGATATAGGTTTGGGCATAGATGAAGTGCTCAGGCGAGTCGGGTAGGGGGATTTTGTACTGTAGTTTATCAATGAGTTTGATGGTACATAAAGAGACAGCAACGACATACCTCGGTGATATCAACAGGCCAAGGAACAGTCTCATCGCTCATCCCAGCGACATCGAGTGATACCAAGAAGCGAGAGACCATGTTGTATATCGCGACGACCGAAGAAGCCTCAACCAAGAGATCGTCGTCATTTTGCAGATGGGCTTTCAAAGCTTCGGTAGTCGCCTGCGAGACCTTAACCGCCGTAGTGCTTTCATGCGCAAACGCAAGCGCGCTCTGTTGGAGCGCACTGAGGACTCCTCCAGTCTCTGTCGGCAAAGTAGATGTATCGCGAACAAGGAGCAGCTGTGCCGTCGTCAACCCTGCGTCCCGGCCAACGTGCTCGTGATGGATCCACTCAAACGCGGCGTGGTTGTGTGCTGCTACGCGGAGGATCTGTTTCGTTCATTAGCCCTACTTTGGGTGTGAACATTGAATTTAGACGACGCACCATGAGTTCCCGAACATCAGCCGGAAGATTTCCCTTGGTCCTGATAGCACCAAGGAGTGAGTTCCAACCTTGCGCTACCGGTGGGACGTGCAGGAGGGTGCCGTCGAGCGGGGTGAGCCCACGCGCGCCGCGCCGCTCGCGGATGGCGTCGGCGATCTGAGACGATCCAGGGGAGGGATACCGGCCGGGGACAATTCGCGATGTAGGCATTGCCGTCGTGTTACTGTACGTGAGTGAAATGGAAGAAGAAAAGATAGAGCAAGTTTGTAGTGGTCACTGGTCATGGTCATGTTAGTTCGGATCTAAGTTGTTCCGTTACGTTTACCACGTTGTTGAAGAAAGCGCCGTGCTGCAGCGTGCTGCATTCTCTGTGTATCGTTTTCATTGTCCTAATACGTGTCGTGTCAATGTCGGTTTCGTTGTAGATTGATGAAATGCAGTAACCATCGGGGCATGACTTGATACTTCATACAGTATCTCAAGGAATTTGAATACATTATATACACTTTCAGAACACCTCCCTTTCATTGCTTTAATCGAGTAGCAATTGAATCATACAGGATCATGGACGGGATGTAGAGTACTGGCCGCTAATCAGAACCCACCACCGACATTTATGCAATCCGCGGACTATTAGTTGTAAGTCAGGGATTTCATCAGCTCTATCTCGAGGCATCAAGTCGAGTAAGCACTGAGTAAGGCCGAATGTAGTCATGACAGTGGCAGTGGCGCGTCATGATTGTTCTCTGAGAGTTTGAGAGAGAAATGTTATGTGAGTCTCCTCACATAGATCAGAGGTGACTGTGGGCAAGGATCGATACGAGAGAGTTTCGAGGAGGAAGCGCAGTACTTGCCATTGAGAGCCAGAGAATGCAAGAGAGGTTTGGAGTCACCGCCGATTCTACGCTAGACCAAGCCCAAAGATATCGATGGCTACTAGCTTGCGGTCTATAACCCGAGTTGATAGATCCTCTTCAACTCAAACCTTCCCAGTTGAATAATGTGGGGTCTGCGATTGGTGCGCCACACTAACGGAAAAATCAATGACGTCTACCCGGTGATTGCCGTCGGGTCCAAGTCGGGTCACCCTCGACTTTCGCGTGGGAAATAGAGGAGAAACTCCTCCCCATCGTTACCCCATCTGCGGGGTAAGATGAATCCGCCCTCTGCGCCCGAAAAGACGAACAAAAAGGTGTCGCGAGGCATGTCTCCCGGCGGCGGCCTTGCTTATTGCGTCCTGACCATCATCACCCACAGCGTGCAACACTTGTCGCTTAAAACGTAAAAAGGTCAGATCCGCCCTCCTTGTTCTGGCCGATGCCGACATCTTTCATTTAGTGCGACGGCCTAGACCCATGCCTGTTCTGCACCGAAACCAAGGTCGAGTGCTCTTACTCGCGAGAGCCCCGCCGACGCGGCCCACCATCGGGCTACCTGCGCTACACAGAGACGAGGGTCACGCTCCTCGAGACACTCCTGGGACTGTGTCTCACCAAATCCGAGGAGAACACTCTGGACAATCTTACCCTCACATGCATCCAAACTCTCCGCACAGAGTCCACCACTTGTACCCAGGATGTGTGGGACAGCTACAAGGGCGTATGGACCGCAACCGAGGCGTCTAGAATTCTTGACGATCTCACCAACAATTTCGCGCCTTTTCCTCAACGAAACGAACAGGATTCTTTCGCGAAACCTCTGCTTCCTCCGTCGATGAAACCCAAGTCAAATGGTGCCGGCAGCACTGGCAGTGGCCCGTCTCCGACAGTCATGCGTTCAACTCCTTCACCCGCAGATTCATCTTCTGTCCCCAAGGAGTGGGCTACCGCACCACCCCCCACCGTATCATTTGCTGTTCCTGCCTCTCCCTCCTATTCCATGCGCGAATCTTTTGAGCGTACTCAAACTCCTGTTCCAGTTCCACTCGCGGGACATCCAGAGCCCCACGGTTTCCGTGTCTCTCGCGACGACCTTGGTTTCTCATTCCCGCCGGCCAGCCATGCCTCTTCATCGACGAATGATGTCTACCACAACCTCTCACCTGCCAGCCCAAACTACTTTTATGACAACTCGGTTCGCAGCCCGGACGGCGATGTCGAAATGACCGTGGGTGAGGACCGCGGCGGTTTGGAGTACACAGGAAGCTACTGGCGAGCAGCGGATTTCAATGCCACGTCCCCATCCACGAAGATCGATATGCTGCCTGTGGTAGATCAGTCTGAGTTACCCCCGCCACACGTCCTCACCGGGCTCCTCGACGTCTACTATCAACACTTACATCCGTTATACCCACTCCTTCCCCCGCGGTGCATCCTAGAGCCGAACATCACAGGCCCGAACGTTTCAGAGTACACGACATGTCTAGTGCTGTCTCTGTGCAGTTACAGTGGCCGCCTGTCGCCCTCTCGGGACTCCGCACTCGATCTCAGCATGTTCGGCGGCGATCCTGGCAAAATCGCCGCCGATCTGTGGTACGAGCAGGCTCGGACCGCTCTAGGATCTGCCCTTCGTCGAGGGACGCGGATCGAGACGATACAGGCCCTCTTGCTTCTGGCGCTCCGCGACCATGGGCGGGGGAACGAAGGCCAAGCGTGGATATTGGTTGGCGTTGCCATTCGGATGGGGCAGGAGCTGGATCTGCACGTCGCGTCATCGCCGAAATCGCATCTGAGCCAGGAGGAAATCCAAATGCGGCAGAACGTCTGGGGTGTGTGTTTGATACTCGACTTGGTCCTCTCCTTGCAGCTCGGAAAACCTCCCGGTGTGGCAGATTGCTTACGCTCGCCGCCGCCCTCACTATCACACAGCCAATCGCTCTTTGCACACACTTATACGCTATGTCATATCGTGTCGCGGATAAACCTGCATCTGTATTTCGGCTTTACGCCATCGACGCAAATAACGACAGCTTTGGCGATGTTGAAACAAGAACTGGAAGCCTGGCAGCAGACGCTGCCGATGCAGTTCCGAATATCTCTGGGCCACCAACCGGAGCAGAAGGTGCTTGAAGTAAACATGTTTTACCACATCGCGGTCATCTTGCTATACCGACCGTTGTACGTCCGTTTGCTTACCATGTACCAGTCTGATACCCAACTAACCCCTTCATCCTGTAGTTACAAGGAGAAAAACACCATCGGGACATTTCTCGACGCGGCTTCGACGTTCAACATGCTGTTAGAAAAGTACCGTAACGCTAACGCGTCATCGTCGTCTCTCTCCGTGTGCAGCCCGAGCATGATATACCTTATCTTCACCGCGGCGATTGCGCACCTCTCGGGGTTCAAGTACAAGCAGCGCACCGCCACCGAGCACTCGACGACGTTAGCGCTGCAGACCCAATTGCATCTTCTCAACTGCCTGGAGGCGCTTCAAAGCATCGGGGGGACGTGGGAGCTTGCACGGCGATGCTGGAGGACGCTCGACAGGTTGATGGAGGTTGAGGGGCTGAAGCCGGTTGTTCCAGCGGAGACGAAGCGTAAACGCGACGGTGATGATAACCCACCTGCGAGGCCGAAGGAGATCACCGTGGATGGAGGTGGAGGTGCAGATGGAAATGCGATGTTGTTCCCGGAGTCTGTGTTTCCTATGGATATGCATCTCAGCCCGCTCTTGCTGCCCGCGGACTACTTTGACCCGAATATGGGGAGTGGGTGGATGCCTGATTTGGGGACGGTGTGGGACGGGGAGTGGGACGAGAAGCTTTGGGGGAAGATTGGAGGATCGTGATAAGACGGTGGTCGAGTAATATGAATATGTTGTATCAGTAGAGGATTTCTTGCTTATTGGTAGTTCATAAGTACTTCGGCGCGTATTATTTAATGCGTATGTATATTAGCATTCGGGCTGTCGCAACGTCGCATCTCCCCGATGTATTCCAATCGTTATCACCTCTGTCAGTATGTCCTGTCAAATGTCCATGTCCTACATCGCTACACAATACCTGTGGTGATTCGTGGTGAACAAGGAGTTCCTATGCCCGAGGTGTTTGACCTGCCAGGCCTTCATCGGTATATCCCGCTAGACAAGCCTTATCGCTGTCAGCGTCTTATATGTCAGATTCACGTCGTAGAGTCGGGGAGGCGTTTTCCCTACATACGCGTCCTGATCGCTGATTAGCCTAGCATGTACCAATTATGTTGCATATACCCCGTCAAACGCGTTTGTTCGCCTTGTATCCTTGAAGATCCGACTTTCTGTTACGAAATTCTCCTGTTTCAATATTGGCAACATGGATGGCGGTCAACAGATATGCCAAAATCTTTTGTTGTCAGTTGAGTGGCGTCTTGAAAACGGATGCTAATTAGGGATCGGACCGGGTCGGGCCGATCCAAGATCGACATCTTCATTTGTGAGCTTGCTGCAGCCCTGTATCCGGACTACTTTCTTAACATCGAAGACTCAAATGCGGCTCGCTGAACCGGCCCTCTTAACGGTATGAGGACATCGCCGCCACTGACTGTTGGACACAGATTTTGGATCCCGTAAGATAAGCTCCGGTTGGTACAGCCCGCTCGTTACGCCCTCATTGACTCGAATCAAAAGTTTCTTCTAGCCGGGCATAGCACGTACATATAACGCAAGCTCACTCAATAGAGTTTCGGTGCTTGGGTGCCTCGAGAGGTCAGTTTTCGACTTATTTTATGTGATTTGTCGCCAAGTGGAATATACATAATCCTCGATCACTTTGGAACAAGCGCCTTCCGTTGGCCTCAAAAGCCCACCGCTCGCGACTCATGGCCTTTCCTGCCAAGGAACAATGCCTCAACCTCAGTTCGCTATTGCTAGTTTGTCTCTAGGCTCATGCCTCCACCACTCGCTCCCCACCAAAGTCGAGGTTGCTGCCAGCCTCGGCTATGACGGTATGGAGATCTTCATACCCGACTTTGAAGCCTTCGTCGACGAGGTCCGCAGTGGCGCCCACCGCCAACTGTTCTCCGCCGCATTCTCTCTCGCATCGCTATCTACTCCCGATCTTGAATGCGAGTGCGCCAAGGCAATTACGGCCAAGGCAGACGCACTGGGGCTCGCCCTCCCTCTCTTCCAGCCAGTCCGCAATTTCGAAAACTTTAGAACGCAGGAGGAGCTCCACGCCGCGCTGGACGGCGTCGAACGGTGGCTGAAGCTGATGGAGCATTTCCACTGTGATCTCATGCTAGTCTGCTCCAACTACGTACCCGGCAAGCCTTTATCGGACGAGTACACTTTCGAGATGTACGCGGATGCCCAGGTGTACGCGTTCACGCGCCTCGGAGACCTTGCAGCCAGATATAACGTCCGGATTGGCTATGAGCCATTGGCCTGGGGCACTGTCATCAACACCTGGGAGCAGGTCTGGGATGTCGTGCGCCGGGTAGACCACCCAAACGTCGGCATCATCTTGGATTCCTTCAACAGTCTGTGAGTCTGATCCGTGTATCATGTCTCGTATCACACTCATCATGCATCAGTGGCAACCAATACGCAGATCCTGGGACACCATCATCCATCCGCACTGAGCAGACACTCACCAAGATGGTAGAGAACCTGGAGAAGCTATCGCGAACCATCCCCGGCGATAAGATATTTATGTATCAGCTCGCGGACGCCGTCAAGCCTGCAGAGCCGATATCTGACGGTCCCGATGCCCCGCGCAGGATGACCTGGTCTCGCGCCTCCCGCGTCTTCCCCTGCGAACCTACCGATGAAATCCCCCTCCAATCCCACTCCCTTTCCGACGACCCCAACCCACCGAGTGGATATCTTGGCTTCTTGCCCGTCATGCAAATGACGAAGCTCGTTCAAGCAACAGGGTACACCGGCTGGTGGAGTTTGGAGGTCTTCAACAAGAGTCTATTGGAGGAGGACGAGGGATGCACTTGGCGTCATGGGCGAAGGGGCATTGATGGGCTGAGTGCTTTATGGCAGGTGGTTTCTGGCGAATGCTCGAGTGTTGGGACGAGTCCCATTCTTATCAGCACGCCAGAGTTAGTAGAAGGGGAGCTCAGCGAAAGCGATGAGAGTTTAGGGAGCTTTGATGCCGTACCTGATATTCCTGTGCCGACAAATAGGAAACCGATTATCAGGGAGCCTGTAGAAGAGTGGCAGAGAAGGACAGACGTTTAGGTTGGACTCAGCCGCGTGCCAGGACATCGTTAACGTTTTTAGCTTATTCATGTTGCTGATGCCTTGATGATCGATGAGGTATTACTGGTGTAACTTACTCCTTCTTATGTTGTATAATTATTGCACTCTTGGAAGACAATGACGAAGAGGATACTTAGTGGCTTGTACGATATATTACATGATTGTCCGGACGATATAGAATCCATGTTTGCGCATTTCTGCATCATTTAGCCTCGCAAACTCTTTTGTGCTGACCCCAATCGAATATCTGGCAGTGCTCTCAGTGAATCGTCAAGTTAAGTGAAAGGAATTGACCGACCTGATGCTCCTTACTGCAGTACGAGGCTACTTTGCACTTGCCACACTTGGTCAACTGGCTGTCCTCGTTACATCCCCACATATTACAGAGGACCGTGGGCATGTCAGGAAGCTTTCGTACCATGGGACTCTTCGCGTGCAACGTCCTGCATCTACTCATGTCGAAGATTCCGCATTCTGTGTCATCACATCCGGCGCTGCCGCATCCGGCGGGGAAAGTGTCGAGGAGATGGAGTGGCAGACGTTTCTCGGCCCAAGTAAAGATAACTCGAGCTTTTCCTGGAGACGCAGTCAGTTTGGCGCGCGCCTAAGGTCCGATTGGATGGCATACCTTTTTCCTTGCAACCTTGTGGCATGATCACAATGAATGGAGGAACATATCCGACCTCCGGATCCGAGAGAAGTGAGCGGATACATATATCGCTTTGGGGAAAACATGGTCGGTGGTGACCCTTGAAGCCAAGGCTGGCTGCCAGCTCACGCTCACAAACTTTGTAAACCTGTGTGAGTTCATTTCGGCCCTGAAGAGATGTGGCGCACCGTTAGGCTTCCAATTCGGATGACTACGCTCGACCCAGTAGTCGACGACAGCGTCGGTGACTTCATTCTCCCAGTTCGTGATAATGACAGGAATATCGCCGCCATTGATGTCGTAGAAACAGCGGAGGACAAGGAGTTCGGGTATCTGGAGAGGTATACATATCGCGCGTCGAAAAGGAGTCAATCAGCAAGACACACCATAGACGCAGGAATGTGCATAAGGAAACCGTCCATCTTGCCCTCGCTCTCGGTGTAATCCCATTTTGTATCAGACATGTAGATCTGCAGATTGAAATTGGCCGTGTCCATAGGAAGGAGCCTGCCTGTGTCGACGGTCTTGAAGAAGAGGTTGGATGCCGAGTAGGGCGTCCCCTTTTTCCAGTAGATGTACTGTTCGCCTTCCGCGTCTGGCTGGGCCTGCTCCCGATACCACTTTTTCCAAGGAGAGCCGCCCTTCGATTTCCATTGTTCTTCGCCCTTGTCGAGCAGGAAGTCGCGAATAGACGCTGTCTGTTCCATGTCAACCTCCTCCATAGGCATCCAGGGAGCACAGTCGGCCATTTCAACTGGGTGGTAGAACATATGCTGCGGCATGACGGTGTAGACGAAGAGAAAGAGGAAGTCAGGGTACTTGGGGGTAAAGAACGAAGGACGCGGATTTCAATTAACGCGACCGGTCACTGTCTCGTGACAGGTGACTAGAATTTCAAATCAAATGTGGCGGCAGCTGACGACCTGGTTTTGATACTTACGTGCATGAAGGTGATCTGTAACGCTTATGGCCTGCGACATGAAGCACCAGACAGTACATCAAGTTATCGGTGTGCGAATTTGGTACAGATACAGATTGATAAATAACACAGCCAGTGTGGTCCTCGATGGAATGGTACATACAGTACAGTAAATGGGAGGTATTATACTGTTTCAGTACCCATGGACGACTCAAAGCCTGTTCGAATTGTCCCACTACTTTGCAAGTGGCGATCTGCGCTGGCAGCTGCGTGCCAGGATAGTTCTTTTGCACTGTTTGATAATGGAAGGGATTTGATGAAAGAGGGTGTAGATATAACCTCTGTAGCTGCCGCCTTTTGTAGATTCAAGAGCATGCGCGTTGTCAGAACGCCAATTGCGGCGTGGAAAGGACTGCCAAACAGGCCAATCATTTCGATGAAGTCACAGAGGATATAAAGCACACGTACCCGTAGCTGAACCACGGAATGCGCGTAACGCCCTATAGTGACACCTTCGGTATACGATTGAACATGAAACAGAGCAAACTCACGACGACCATCAGATTGTTGAACACTAACAGCACAGTGATTCTTGAGAGACGTCAAGACAGCGATTTCAGGTACTGAGAAATGTAACTTACCCCAAGAAGTAGAAGATGTTGTCGCGAATGATCAACGAATAGAGAGAGATCTTTTTCCCCGTTCGTAGACGTCCAGCCGTCGACATAGTGGTCTTGTACAATGCACATGCGAATAAGACTCCCTCATACGCGGTAGCTGAACGTGGTGAGCCTGAGGCATCTGCTTTTGAGGGATGACCAAATTACACACCAGGTACCCATTGAACCCATTCAATTCCAGAGTGAATAGACGGACAGCCGGGGAGCGGTAGGCGTATCGCATCTGCGATAACGGCGCGACGGCGTTCAGCGTTGTACGCAAGTATGTAGAAGAAGCCGGCTATCGACCCGATGAACAGAATTGCGTTGAAGATCGCTATCTAAACACGTAGTAAGTATCACTTGGATCTTTTTTGCAGCGAAGGTTGATGGCACCTACTCGTCTTGACAACTTGTATAGTGCGTATATCCGTAGCTGGAGAACGATCTCTACTGACCACAGGCTGATTGCGCCTACCACGCGGATTATAGAGTCCATGGCAACGCAGCTGGCGGTTGGCTGATCATCAGTTCACGCTTTGTCACGAAGCAGGTATCGTCGACGTACAGGTCATCGTTAGTGATTCCCGGAATGGAGAAGACATGGATTTGCGTGACATCGAAAATCAACAGCGCGATACTGTAGTACCGGATCTACGACGGTGTGGATCAGATGCTGTATGAATAGCATTGTGGTTATATGGAGTACGCACCCAGAGGAAGATTGCCTTGGAGAACGTCCACTTCTGGGGCTGGGGAATCAGTTGAGAATGATCGTAGTAGACATGTAGTGATGAGACTAACCCAAATGTATCGAACCTGAGCCATGGCGTAGTTTTCAGCAACAACGTCGTATCAAGCCCAGTCGACGAACCTCGTCCTCAATAGTGACAACTGGTGTGGGTAAGCATGAGTATATCAGTATATAGGTACCCGATGCACGACGGTGTTACACTTACAATAATCATGAACAATCCACGTCAAGCCGACAACTAGGCAGGATACATTAAGTAGGAGAATTGCGAGATGAGTATAATTGCATACTCACGGACTGCGTGGAGCGGTATCAAACTGCCCCGATAGAGGGCCACGAACTGGTCGTTGTTGTCTTGTGCGTGGGACATGGGCGAAAAAAGTCGGGTTTAGAGTGCATCCTGTTTTTTCAGATGCAGAGCCATATTTATAACTTGATAACAGCGTGGTGAGAGTTACCGGAACGGCTTCCGACGATTAGTGTCAGGCGGTAGAGACAGTCTTCAGTAACTGTGGCGTGGGCTACTCGTGGGCTCCACGGAGGAGTCATCAGAGATATGTTCGACAACACTTGTTAGAACATACGATCATCCTTTGATTGACAGACTCATAACCACTGGCTCAGCTCGAAGCACTATACAAACATCAGCTTTGACTTCGTCGACTTAGCACTGTACTACTATCCGAATCGAGTTGCCTGTGTCATTAAGACATGTACTCGAGTAGTAGGAGGCTGGCGCCAGTCATCATCTCATCGCTGAGTACTGTCTGAAGGTAGTCGACATTTGAATGTCATTTCTTTCGAGGCGAGAGCCGGTTCAGCGAACGTGGGATCAGGTTATGAGCATGTTTGATCAATCGATGATGAGCTGGTGTTGGACGCGAGTTCGACGCGGCTGTGAATTTGACTGGAAAGCTGAGAAGACCGATCCTTCTTGCACAATCCTCCTCGGTCGACCTTTTGTACATGTGATCAAACTTATGGGTCATTGACTCAGAGTGTGATGGAACAAACAAATGCCTGCTAAGCAGTTCGTGTTGGACGCGAGTAAACCAATGGTAGAGCAGAGGTGTTCGAGACGACTTCATACAATCTTCATGCCCCCATCCACAACCCATTCCGTTCCAGTCACGAAGCTCGAATACTCGCTCGTCAAAAACAGAATCACGTCGGCTATTTCCTCCGGTGCAGCCATGCGCTATCAGAAGATGAAGATCGGAGGCCACAAAATGAACTATGTCGTACGTACCTGCTGTGGGACCTGCTGATTAATGGCTGCCTCGAAGCTACTAGGATCCACCTTGATTAACGGCGTGTGGACATAACCAGGACACATCGAGTTGACCCGAATACCATCAGTCGCATGCATCACAGCTGCATAGAAATTCTTCAAATTGATAACATGAGAAGTAGGACCCACTTACCTGCATTCCGGGTCATCCCCAAAACCGCATGCTTGCTCGTCACGTAGCTCGTATAGCCCGTGAACGATATCAGCCCAGTGACGGAACTGACATTTGTGATGGCGCCTCTAATGGGAGGACGGCCTTGGAGGCGCGCAATGGGGTCTTGACGGCGCATGACACGGAGTTGTTCACGCATACAGAGAAATGTTCCGCGCTGGTTCACGTCGTTGACACGGTCAAAGACTTCCGTAGAGAGATCAGCTACTGCGACGTAGTCTTCGATAATCTAGATAGGTATAATCATGTGCGCATGAAAGAGAGAACAAAGAGACCAACCCCAGCGGCGTTCACAGCATAGTCCAGTCGGCCAAAGTGTCGTGTAGTATCTTTGAGAGATTCAACAACTTGATCCTCCTTGGTGACGTTGAGAGGCGATGCCAGGACTTTAAAGGCTGGGTTGATGGCTGCTTTAGTAAGGGCGGATGCGGTTTCTTGAAGGCCCTTGAGGTCGATGTCGCAAATGTGAACTCCTGCAGCACCGGCGCGAGCAAAAGCCAAGGCGGTTGCACGTCCCATCCCACTAGCTGCGAGATGATCAGCGAGGTGACAACAGAGCAGAGCGCACAGTACAGACCAGCGCCGCTTACGAAAGCAATGCCTGCAACGTTGAACATGGTGCGATAACTGTCCGATTTAAGATAGGCTTCTGGGCTTTTAAGTCGTCGGTACAAAAAGATTGCCAGGAGGAGAAATCATTCATTATTGATTGCTCTGACAAGATTGATCAGTCGACAAAAGCGCCTGGACGCGCCGAGGGTAGTCACCAGCTACTTATCATACAGTCGGATATCAGCATGTGTTTCGTACATGCCCTTTTTCGCTTCGGTGACTTTGACGCAGCAGAACGCGCCGTCCGCTTCGCTCCAGTAGAATATGCGCTTAATTCCAACCCAGGCACACCAATCGACGCTAGAAACGGTCAGTTATTGGCAGTGGCGCTCATTTTTATGTGACCTACCACCGCCAGCATGGTTTCGCGCATCCCAATCCCAGCTTTGTCGTCCTCACCACGTAGAGATCTGCACCATTCCGCCGCGACTCACGTCCATAAGCAGTTTTATTGTTGTTGTCGTTCGCTCCGTTGAATACAGCACGGTTTAACCTGCTGCCTGAATGGAGGAGCCCTGCCACCAGTCATCTTGAAGATTGCGTGCATCTCTGCGTGCATGGACACGGGCTTGCCGTACGCAGCCCCAACGCAGAGCTCGTCGTAGTGAGTCCGCTGGTGATTGTGACCAGATGAGACTATCTTGCCGCCTTTGACGATGATGGATCCGAGGGTGAATGCCATGGGAGACTGGCGGTTATGTGAACGCAGTAAATAGATGAAGCAGAGGATAGTATACCTTTGAAGCAGCCTGGATACACTGTGAGAGGTAATACTGAGACTTGCTGTGCATAGCGAGGTCGTTGAGGATGGCGAGGCGGTTGTCGTCGTGGTACAGAGGAGAGATGCGCTGATCGGACGGCTCCGCCGCCGGAACCAACTCGATCACTCAAACGAATATACTTACTGCCTTGAATCCTTGACGATGAAATGGAGAGCAAGGCATCATTCAGAAAGGACCACACTTGCTATGCAACAATAACAGTATTGCTATCAGCGCAGAAGCTAGTATAGCTATAACCGTGCAACTTGCTCATTAGAATATTTTAAGTTGAAGCTGATGCTTAACATGCTGCATGCATGAGCGCGTTACACCGGTACCGAAGAGAAACAACGCAAAGCCGACAGCGCGCCATCAAGCATATGACCGAGAAAGAAAAATTTGCCACGAAGGCAAATGTGATTGAAAAATTATGTGGGTGTCAATCTGGATCATCGGACAGAAGCCCTCACCAATATCATACACCTCAAGGGACGGTCCACACCCAACCGCATAGTTCCCCGAAGCACAGCGGATCACTCTCGAAGCCGAATTGAGCTTCCCTCCTACGAGCCGGGGGCACCATGCCATCCACCCGCATCTGCTCCTACCACCAGCCTCCACAGCCGAAACAGCCGTGGAAGCCAGTGACAGCCGCTGCGACCAATACCCATCGCCCAACAACACCCTGCCCATCAAAGAGCAGCGACGCACAACGAAATCGGCCCCGATCCCGTCAACACCCTCACAAGAAACGACCGAAACACCTCGTACTTCTCGCCGAGGCGCACAGGTAAAGCCACTCGACGATCCCGAGCCACCGCCACCCATCCCCGTCGTCTTCCTGTTCGTAGAAATTGGCCGCAGTAACCGAGGCCCAAAGAGCCAGTACTATCGCCTCGTCAACCCAAAGAAGCACGTCCTCCCGATACAGCACTCTAATCACAAAACAATCAAGCCACACCCTCCGGCCCCTCGTCAAACCTGCGGACTGTTTCCCGACCCGCGAGAACGTATCTCTATTGAAGCATCCCGCAGGAGCGACAATTGCCGGGGAGAACAACAGGTTTTAACAGAGAGAACCGAAAAGACGAAGCAAGACCATCCTACGCATCGAATACAGACCGACAGGTCGCGTCTCCGGGGGAGTCATGAGCGAAAGCATCGCCCATTGGGATCCTTGGAACCAAAAACGAGCCAATCCACGGAAGACCGATTGTAGAGATAGTGACGAGGACTCGAAAGTCGCGTTCTTCGCGGCAAATGACCTGAATAACGAAGTAGAAGGGTCAACGACCGAACCAAGGAGGAAAAGTCAACTGGTACTGGGACCGTGGCGGGAAGACTTCTGCGCCGCGGATGTCACGTCCGGGTACAATCGACAACGGCCGATTACAGATGAATGACGCGACGATAGACTCGCACCTTGCCGACCTGTGATGGACGGACAAGAATAACAGAGGGCGAACACACTGCACCCAAAGTGCGATCAAGATGCTACCTTGAAAGGTAAGACGCGCCCAAGAAGCGCCCACGTCGATGCGCTGCACCAAAGCGCCCACCACGGAAGTCGCCACCTCATGTTTCCCCAACCAAACAACACTTTCCTGATACGTCCTCATATACACCGCCCCGACAAGACCCATCCTATGGACGCGCGAGACAAAATCACTGTGGGCCATGCAGATTTCGATGCGCACGCCGGCGCTTCAGAGCCGCCCTTGTGCCGCTGCGAATCCGAAGGAATAGCAGCAAAACACCGGAACGACTCCCTGGCGTTCGGAAACCCGCGTCAAAGACCACCAGGTTTTGGACTTGCCGTTCTCGTGAACGACAGACCAGCGGAGAGGGCCCGAAGGCCGGAGATGCCGATAATCTGTGCGAAGACTTGTGCTCCCATGATGGGTAGCGTGAAGCGAGCGTGTCGCTGGCGATGATGGAAGATGGCGAGTGAGAGGGTTGATGTCGAGAGTGAAACGGTGAATGGGGACCAATGAAAAGTCCTGTGTGTGACCGGTAGGTGTTCATGATGCTGAAGGCATTGCTGTGCGGAACCGACTCGATCCTTTCGTGAGTGGCCATTATGTCCCGCGACGCGTCTCTGGTACCTCGCCCAAATGCCCTTCCCCGCGAAGAAGAGGCCCTACGTTTCCGGCGTCACCTTCCCTTTCCATCGAGAAGCCTGAAAGACGCTACGCTCCAAAAAGGACGAGACAAGCTCGTCTGTGCGTGGAGCAGTCCAACAAACAACTCGGTAGAACGGGGTCCCGAGGCAACACATGCAGGTTCTGTACGGAGGCGGTAGGAGAGGCAGAGGGGCAGATGAGGCACGTTCCGAAGACGCGATGAAAGACCAATACGAAAGGACGTCACTGTGGTTGAAAAGGCAAGCCGACCGCGAACACCACGACAACAATCCAGCCACTCCTTCCTCGACGCCTGGCTGTCACTCTTATTGCCGACACGACACGCTGGGAGGCTCCGCAAGCAGGAGTAAGAATATACGGCACCCCATAGATACGTAGGGTTAGATCACATTCCCGAGGTTGGACACAGGAATGCTCTGGCTTTGGCAAAGTTGTCTGCGCAAGGAATAGGTGAAATCGAAGGCGGAGAGGGGCCCGAAGCAGTCCCAAGCCGGAAAGGCGCGCCTGGCGGGCATGAGAGTGAGCGTCTGGGGTTCGTGGTGGTGTAAGAGAAAGAGACAAACACGAGCACGACGTTGCCTAAACAGCCACGTGCATACCACGTGACTGGCAGTAGCCGAGATTATGTAAGTGTCAGTAACAATAATCCGCCCAGGAATCTCATCCTTATCCTTCCTCCGAGTCCTTGACCATCAACCACCATGTCCACCGCCACGCTTGCATATGTCTTGCGGCCGTGCGCTGATGCCCTTACTTTCCTGACGACGACAAAGGTGCATTCCTCCCTGTTCCCCTACCCATGGGCGCCTACTCTGCATGCGGCCCGGATATCCATGGCCTACCAGTCCAATATGAGGCGAACCAGCAGCTCTCTATCCTGGGGAACGTACATTGCGGGATATCTCGTCATGGTGAGCTATCTTCTTACCAACTGGCTTTTCCCATCCTGACTATGCTTACTTAGTGCTGGGGAGGCATGGTCATTTCCCACACATTGCTAAGCATGCCGCCCCCGGTTCTCTACTCGTTCCACCCTTACATCAACTACATCTCCACCCATCTGGTCCTTACCGCCGTCTTCACTCTCTTCCCCGATCTCTTGACCAGTCCATTGCTCGAGACGGCTCTAGTCCCCATCGATGCGCTCCTACGCGCCAACGCGGTCACAAGCACCGTGTCTATACTTCACGACCCCTCAAACAGCGACGTCAATCCTAAACTCCTACTATCACCTCTGTTCCACGCTATCCTCGGTGCCGTGGCTTCCGCTGGTGGTGGAGTTACCGCTGCTACCTTGAAGACATGGACCCCGGAATGGAGTCTGGGTACGCCTGTGTTTTTACGCAGCGGAGCAGGTCTCATCGGCTCGCTCGATGTCTGGGGTGGCTCTCTCGTGGCTGTCATTTTTAGCACCATGACATTGCACCCCGCCTTTGAGGATATGTATCTGAAGCCTTCATTTGCGCTCAGCTCGTTGGGAGCAAAGGCCGTTACGGGTTATGTCTTCACTGTCCTATTTGGGTACAGACTATGGAAGGTCCGGGCAGCGGCGGCCGCGGTGAAGCAAACCAAGGCGCAATGAGCAAATAATTTATCGATATCTACAATTCAAGCCCGTTTACATCCCGCACTCTCATGGATAGCTCACATTCTCGCCCTGCTCTTCTGCTGTCGTCCATGTTTTCGCCATGTATTCATAGAAACTGACATTATGAAAGATCGCTGATGATCCTTTGGAGGTACGAGCGTTTTCCATTGAGCAAAGTATCTACTGATTTCTATAATTCAAGCCCATTCTGATGTCGCTTTCATGGATATGGATGGCTCAGGTCCTCGTCTTGTTCTCCTGACGTTGTTGGTGTGTCTGCTATGTGTCCTCGCCGAGGGTTCCACATCGAGAACGGATCCTAAATTCGGACGAAGAAGACTAACGATAGGCCGAAGTAAGGATATAACCCCGACTTTGACACAGAAACGAATGCGTCCTTCATGCAAGAGCAAAGACGGAATAGAGCCTTTCTCGAGTTGCCGGAAAAGGGATCAGATGGAGATCGGAAGAAAGGTCTCTCGGTGCTTGATCCAGTCAAAAAAAATGAACCTTGCTTGCTTGGCAGACATTCGGGATCAGTTCGGGATCAAGTTGTACCTTCTTCAGATGGCCGAGGCTCTAAATTACCTGACATTGAGAATGATTGCGGTCTGCTTCTTCTGGGGTTCGTCTCTGGTGTGTTTCAAGGTACGAGCTCCTCCCGATTGTCGAATTTCCTCAAGGAGCTCAAGGTTTGCAGCGCTATGGCCAACTGATGAGACCCACGCAAGTACATGTTCGCTGTCAAAGCTTTCAGTATGGAGAACTAAGTCATGAGAACGCATCTAGACGCGTCGGATCAAGCGATCCCTCGAACAGCGTCAAACAACATTCAGACCCATGAACTGACCGATGTCCCCCGAAAAATCTAGGCACTAATTGTCGATGACCGCCGATGTCCTTCCCTTGTCTACTTTTTCTGGGGTGCGATTCGGTGATCCGTACTGACGTTTTTCCAAGCGCTGCAGCTCAAGCTTATGGTCGGCTGATGAGACCCACGCGCGTACGTCAATACCGTATGTCACAAAAACGCGTATGGACGCGTCGGCGAGTGAAATGTAAGCAGACGTCTACGTCGCATCAACCATGGAGAGGCCCGACCCTTTGAGCAGCCTTCAAATCGATGAGTCCTGACTTCTCACTCCAATTTGCCGAGATGCGTACCATGCATCACCAGTTGACATAGGCAGCTTCGCGTTCGAGGTTCAAGGACGCTCGACGTATAAAAGGATCGTGTTCTTACCATCTGGAGCCAACAACCCACTCCAGTGTGTTCATTACCCTTCTTACATCCTACTACAATGCGCTTCACTCTTGCAACCGTACTTGCTGCCACCGTCGGCACAGCTCTCGCTGCACCCGCCGCCACCTGCACCTATGCGTACAATGGCATAAATGGCACCGGCCGCGGTGCTGGAGTGCTCTACTCTTGCAATTCGGTCTCTTTCGTATGTCCCGTCTATGTTGGCCGACAGCCGCTGATCCTATTGTCATTGCAGGTAGTGACCTCGTACGTCTGCACCGGCGCCAACCCTACCAGTTCCGGACCTTACTGCTGCTCTGGTACTTTGGTTCCCGGTGGTCCGTCGGTTGTGAGTATTCAAACGCGCTTGCATGTCATTGTAACTGGAGCTGATGGTCGTTCTTCTGTAGGGCGGTAATGCTGTTGGAGGATGTCTTCTGCCTTAAACTCAGAACACGGGCGCAGGCGAACGAGAAATACAATTACCACAACTCAGAAATGAAAATTACGTCCTTGTTCTTGATCTCTGACTTTGAGCGAACGTGCATAGTATCTGCCACCCAAGTGTTCCTAAACGTTCGTTTAGGCTATCTGGATCGTATTGCGCGCGAGCTCATCGGCGACGTCTATAGTACTGACACAATTCCGGGACTGAGCAGGTGCGCAAAGGCATTATCGTATTACCAGCTGACAACTTGCCAAATAGTTCTACTCAAACCGCAAGCCCACCAATCTGGAACGTCGCTTTTTACTGAATGCTCGTCGACACAAGATCCGACGGCGTAGCTCTCATATCGGCGTCGCAGCGGCTGAATCGATCTCGTGGTATTCTCATCCAGTCAGTTCATGTCCTCAAGCGCACGTTCAGTGCCTCCTTCGCCTTTTAGAGAAATGAAGAAGCTTGTTTTGTTGACCGCATGCCCACCAATCCAGCCGACTGACATTTTAGCTCTGATTGACCTCACGCCTGGTGAATAGTCTGCCGACTCTCACCGCGCTCGTCGCATGTACGCCTCGGTCTTCGAGACGGTTGACCGGACGTCCAGCGCACTATATAATGAGCCGGGGTTTCTTGGGAATTTGAATCTTTGACGCACAAGTCTAGTGTCAACAATGCGCTTCACACTACCAATCCTCACAGTGCTCTTCGCCACTACTAGCATGGCCCTCGCTGCGCCCTCCACCACTGCTACGTGCAGCTATGCCTACAATGGGATGAATGGTACTGGACGCGGTGCTGGGCAGCTCTGGTCCTGTGTTTCAGCCGTATGGGTATGTACTCAATGTCGAGCCGCGAACGAATTATTGAAAGAGATAACAAAAACAGGTAATCAGCTCGTACGTCTGCAAAGGCGCGCAGCCGTTCGGCGGGAGATACTGCTGCTCTGGAACGTTGGTTCCCGGTGGTCCGTCGGTTGTGAGTGGCATTGTTTATTTCGAACTTCTAACTTCACTGACTCGATCCGTTCTAGGGTGGCAATGCTGTTGGAGGCTGTCTTTTGCCGCTATAGAATGCGGACTTTGTTGATGACTCGGGAGTCGGAGGAACCAGCCGCGCCACTGACGACTGTCGAAAACTCGTATCTATCTACTATAGTAAAAGAGGGCGCGAAGCTTAGCTAATAAGTTTACTTAAGCAAAAAGTCGGCCTTTTCCGCGTGACGGTTGCCACTAATGCCGGTTGCCGGGGCGTCGGTTCAAGTCAGAGTTAGGGCATTTGCTGTTGTGGCGCAAACACGGGTCGGCCACGGGCTGCTGTCAAAAGTTGCTTCAGTGCAGGGAGTATGCAATGGCAGATTCAATTATACGGCCTCAGGACAGCAGTATTACAAAAGAAAATAATAAATAATTATTGTTCATGGTGATGAATCAATATTTCCTTTCAAGGCGCGTAGCGCCTACGGGGTTTGGGGCTGGCCCCAACAAGCTGGAGACCCAAGTCGTAGTCATGGAAAGGAAGGCGAGGAACGAGCCTTCCTACCGTGACGAAGACGCGGGTTGTAAGCTTGTATTCAATGAACTCAAGGTTTCTAAATTACGTACGTATTATTCGGCGAGACTTGTGTATACATTCGACTGAATTTAGAGAACTATTCAAACCGAGGAGGGTTTTTCAGATTTACAGTACAATACAATGTACTCACTGTCAGTGACTCAGAAATTCAAAGACCTTCCTGTGGCTGCTGATTGGACGTGACCTGGGCGCGACGTCGACGCAAGATGGTCCAGTCATAAACATGGTCGTACTGGTAACCTTCGCGAACAGAGAGATCGCGGAAGAGATTGTGAATATACGAGTAGTCTGGCTCCTCATCGAAGCGGAGAGCGCGAGCGTAGTCGAGGAATATATGGAACTCGTCGGGGTGGTCGTAGCAAAGGAGGCGGCTCGGAATAGTCTCTTTTTTCTCCAATATGGCATCATTTTTCTGCTTCCTGGTAGCAGCTTTTAAATCTTGCCACGGCAGCCTGCCACGAATGAAATAGATGAGAACATAGGCAAGTGACTCAAGGTCATCTCGGCGTGATTGTTCGACTCCAAGATGTGAGTTAATGGACGCGTAGTAAGCAGTGCCCCTCAAACCTCTGTTGGTGCGATAGGGGATGTGCACACCGGTTGTTGAAGATCTGAACTTCTTGGCAAGACCAAAGTCAATGATATGGACCCGGTTGCGCCGTTCTTCTGTTCCACGACCCATCGCAAAATTGGCTGGTTTGATGTCACGGTGAAGAAAGTTCTTCAAATGGACGTATTCGACACGAGAAACCTGAACATAGGCGAATCAGCAACGCAGTCAAGGTTGAAAGGAAGGCCGCCAACATACAAGTTGTTCTGCGAGGAGCAGGACAGTCTTGAGCTTGAACTTGCAGTGGAAAAAATCAAATAGGTCATGGAGGGAGGGGCCAAGGAGGTCAAGGGCCATGGCGTTGTAATCGCCGTCAACGCCGAACCACCGGACCAAAGGGACGCCAACACCACCGGCGAGTCTCTTGTAAACCCTGGACTCATATTCGAGCTGCTGGTGCTTTGCCTCCTTCGAACTTGATGGCGACTTCCTCTCCTGAGCAGAGGTCGGTTCCCTTGAATATAGCGCCTACGGAAAGCGAGAGTAAGGGCTGGACGGAATCATATTCCCCACCACTGAGACACACCGAAAGACCCCAAGCCAATCTGTTTCCCCACTCTATACTTCCCACCCACTTGCTGGTCCGCGTCCGCCATACGATGAGTATTATATAAGCTGGAAGGCAAAACGATCAACGGTGGCGATGGTAAGTTCCAGAGATGCTGTGAAAAAAGCTTAAAGTTATGCATCCCAAACTTTTCCACGGTGACCTTGAGATGATCTGTTCAGAGCGATTCACGTACTTGGCTAGTGAGGGTCTCTCGTCTTTTCACACCGGAGACTCGGATAGCCACCAGGCAGGACATCTGTACTGCCTGTACGACCAGCTTTCGTGGGCGGCGATAATCAACCTGAAAGCAGGGAAATCGTCGAACTTCAACTTGGAAGTCAACGTGAGTCACGACGCACAGTCGGTGCCGGGAGCCCAGTTCCTCCGATCCCTTGCCCTGACCTTGATGATGTCAAAACATTGGACTGACGTCTATTGCAGCTATGAGGAGGCTCAGGCCGACCATCCATTTCCTGATACTGAACCAGGACTCTACGACTCAGCTGCTGGTCAGTCCTTCCACGGAAAACGATGCGAACTGTCTCATTCGTTGCATAGGTACCTGGCGAAAGCCCGTGTCCCCACGCGAGGTAGAGGTATACAAGGCGATTACCCCTCACCCACGAATCCTAGCCTTTCTCGGGATCGTACAAGACGAGGACTACGGGGACTACCTCGATCTCCAGTTTCATTCAAATGGCGACTTGTGGACGTATCTTGCTGAGAAGGAGCCGCCTCTTGCCACGCGCATTTGCTGGGCAGTCGAGATTGCGGAAGGACTGGCTTACCTTCACGAAAAGACCATCGTCTGGGCAGATGCCCATCTCCGGAACATTCTAGTCACTGAAGATCTTCACGTCGTTCTAGCCGACTTTGCTTTCTCTGTCGTGGCACCGGCTCGATTATATCCATTCACCACCTGCCCTCCCCCAATCTTCCGTGCTCCCGATGGCTATTATGGCTCAGCATCCACATATGTTGACATATTCGGATTTGGTGTCATCTTGTACGCACTGTTGATTAAGCGATTCCCTTGGACCGCCAATCTCACGCCCCAGTGGGACGAACAAGTCAGAGCATTGGATAAGCACAGCACGAATAAATTTGACACCATCGATGACCCGGGATTGAGGAAGTGCTTCGGGCCGGTTTTGGAGAAGTGCTGTCTTGTGAAGTATATCATGGGGGCGGAGCTTCTTGAAGATATGAAGGAGGCGCATGAGATGTGGCTAGCACTCCAGAAATGAATGGCATGTACTCTCATCTCTACATTCATGTGTTTTGCTGAAATCATCATTGTCTCTACTCGTACATAGACGCTCTAAATTGTGGCAATGGCAGTTTCACAACTTGTCGGTTCTCACTAGTACTACTCCTATTTCCTTCTTGTACTTATATCTTATCAGCTCGAAGATGTCGAGATAACCTACGCGACGAAGACGGTCGACATGATCCTCATCCCAAGTCTCCGTCTTTACAATTATTGGTTCACTTGTCACTCTGTCTTCTTGAATAACGGCAATCGAACGTGCAAGGGGGAAATTGGACGATGTTTGCCATCCGGATCGTATCGTGCACGCGCTCATCAACAACCAGACAAGTCCGGGTATTAACAAGTGGACGAGGTACAGTATCATCGTATCTGCCATCTGACAACTTGCCAGAGAGTGTGTTCAAACCGCAAGCCCATCAATATGGAACGGTGCGTGATTACTGAATACTCATCCACACCTATCCACACCAGATCCGATGGCGTAGCTCCATAGAGTCCATACAACGAATGCTCCGGCGTCGAAGCGGCTGACTCGAAATAACTCAAGCAACATCGATACCGGTCTCATGGAATTCTCATCCAGTCAAATCGACGACAAGCGCACGTTCAGTGCCTCATTCGCCCCTCAAAGAAATGAAGGAGTCTGTGTTGTTGACCGAATGCCCACCAATCCAGCCAACTGACATTTCAGCCCAGTGGATAACACTACGCCTGGTGACCAACCGGCTGACTTCCACCGCCGTGCTGTTCGCTACTAGGCTCTTAAACCATCCTCTATGGCGATGAAGAATTGCCGTTCATCTCTACTATAGTAGCTAGTCGCATGTATATATATATATGCCTCGGTCCCAGAGAAGGTTCAATGGTCGTTCGTCCAGCACACTATATAATGAGCCGGGGTTCTCTGAGATCTGTACTTGACAACCAAGTCTAGTGTCAACAATGCGCTTCACACTGACAACCCTCACAATGCTTGTCGCCACTGTCAGCACGGCCCCTATAGCTACTGCGCCCTCCGCCACCGCTAATTGCGACTATGCCTACAACGGTTTCACCAGTAACAAACGCGGTCCTGGAACTCTCTACTCTTGCGCGTCCGGAACCTCCTGGGTATGTCGTCAGACGTTGCCAGGTATGTAGTACTGGTCGCTAATCCTGCTGCATTTGAAGGTGGTATTCTCGTACATCTGCAAAGGCGCCAGCCTTTCCAGCCTTGCCGCCGGATCCTACTGCTGCTCTGGTGATGTGTATAATGTTCCCTCGCTTGTAAGTGGCTTTGTGTATTGAACTAATACTTGTTGCGACTGACATTCACTCCCTCAAAGGGTGGGAATGCTGTCAAAGGCTGTTTTTCGTCACCGCCGTAGAATCCGTCCTTAGCATACGTATCCCGCGTACGGACTCTTTGTTGAGGTTTCTCGATGTCTACGCCCTCCACTAGAAAGTGTTTATGAAATAACTTCATGCTGATAGCATCGTGTGTCTGGGTACAAGACTCAAGCGAAAATAATTACGACAAAGTATCATCTCATTTGCCGATGACTGAGAGGCATCCCAGGGCTCAGGCGCGGCTTGAATACTGTTCAGCGCCGGGACTACCTTTGGATAGGTTGATAAGGGCTCATCACGTCGAAGACGAGGGCGAGCATTCCCTGTTGTAAGCAAATCGAAATCGGATATCATAGAAATATAACAAAGCGTTAAGACGCCTTCGCAGTCAACTCCACGGCATTCTTGAACGCGCTCAGCAACGCCGTCAATTGTATCTTTTCGCTCCCACCCGTGGACAGCCTATGCCTATATCCAATATTCAGTCAGCACATTAACGAACATGTAGAGGAACACGGACTCTGTCGTAGCGAGGTGATCCAAAAGGTATATCCTTGCATTCGGCTTGAGGTCCAGACTCTCGATGAAATCGTACGTCCCAGTGATGAGATCCTGTAATGCCAAGCCCCGTTCGGTTTTCATGGCGGTGATTACTGCGAGACGTTGAGCGGTTGAATGCATGTGGGTGGCGGTACTCACAATTATAAGACGTTGTAAACTCGTCGGATAACATCGAGTTGACAGTGGTCTCGATGTCCGCAGGGTGTGGGCTGCCGGTGCAGTTGTATATCTCTGCTTCGCCGATGAGGTCGTAGGCCGCATAACACGCTTGGAGGACGTTCAGCGCTCTGCGCATGTCTCCTTTGGACAACTTCAACAGAGCTTTCTTCCCATCATCCGTAATGTTCACACTACAGGACAGTTAGATGACGTATTGAACGTCTGCGGGACACACCTTTCGCCCTCGACAACAGTCACCAGCCGCTTCTCCACCTCCACGATGGGCAGCGGCGAGAAGCGGAAGCGGGTACACCGACTTTGGATGGCGGGCGTGATCTTGTTGACGTAGTTGCATATAATGCAGAACCTAACGTTCTTGGTGTACTGCTCAATGACGCGACGGAGAGCCGCCTGGGCGGCCTGGGTCATCATGTCGGCCTCGTCAAGAATAATGAGTTTGAACCCCTTGGAGAAGAGCGTGCGCGTCTCGGCGAATTGCTTTATTTGCTCGCGTACAACATCGATACCACGCTCGTCGGACGCGTTGAGCTGTGAAAGGATTGAGTCGAGGTATAGACGCGTCGGCAAGACGCACCTCAAGGATCTGTTTGCGGTATTCGTTGCCGTATATGCGCCGTGCGATGGCGAGAATCATGGATGTCTTGCCCGTACCAGGAGGGCCGTAGAACAAGAGATGGGGTAGACGGTTCTTCTCGATGAACTTTTCGACTGTTGGGCGCGTTGAGCAGCAATAGAGGCAGCAGATGATATGGCGCACTTGTTGTGGTGATGTCCTTGTGCGACACGACGTCGTCGAGCGTGACTGGCCGGTACTTTTCCACCCTGTCGCAGCTGGTTATCCCGAGTATGTGGACAATGAAGCTGATGATGCGCACCAGGGCAGGTTGTCGTCGTAGGTGGTGGTCGGGGCGGCGGCCTTGCCTTTGCCCTTGGCCGAGGCGGGAATCGGGTCAACGTCCATCATATCGTCGGCCATGGTGGTGGAGGTGGTCAAAGAGGAAATTGAAATTGACGCGTCTCGGCAAGCTGCTGTGCCGAGGTAACTTGAAAGTGCTCCCAATGAGGCAGATAGTTCCCACGATACCGGACACTGAAAAACTCTGCCTGCGCTGGCTTTTCCTTATCAAAACTCGTCTGCTGTTTGGATAGATGCAAATCTTCGTCAAGACGTGCGTGCCTCCTCCCCGCCTCTCTGCTCGCTGTTGCTGACAGCCTCGACAGCCTCACGGGCAAAACCATCACCCTTGAGGTGGAGTCTTCGGACACCATCGACAATGTCAAGGCCAAAATCCAGGACAAGGAGGGCATTCCCCCCGACCAGCAGCGCCTGATCTTCGCCGGCAAGCAGCTCGAGGATGGCCGCACCCTCAGCGACTACAACATCCAGAAGGAGTCCACCCTCCATCTCGTGCTCCGCCTCCGTGGTGGTGCCAAGAAGCGCAAGAAGAAGACCTACAACGTACGCCTACGCCCATTGATCTTACTTACCTTGCTAACACTTTCTATGTAGACCCCCAAGAAGATCAAGCACAAGCGCAAGAAAGTCAAGATGGCGATCTTGAAGTACTACAAGGTCGACTCTGACGGCAAGATCAAGCGTCTCCGTCGCGAGTGCCCTTCCGCCGAGTGCGGTGCCGGTATCTTCGTATGTCCTCCGCCATCCCTTGTCATCTTGCATCTAATACCCTCGCAGATGGCCTTCCACCAGGACCGCCAGTACTGCGGCAAGTGCGGCTTGACCTACACTTTCCAGCCCGGCAGCAAGCCCCCCGCCGTCTAAGCGTGCTTTGTACCAACCATCCATGTTGTATCGATATGCTTTGAATGACACATGCTTACGGTGAAATATCATCTCGTCCTGCTGCGAGAGGACGCCCTCATAAGAATTAAACACTGTTCTGGGAGTGTGGATTTGCGTCTACATCGTGTCGCTCTCATCGCTACTGCGTTGGCTAGCGATGATACCATCACCTCGACAGCGAAAGACTGGCCTATTGACGGGTGGTTTGTCGGGCAAGCCATCGCTCACAAAGAACTTGTTTTTATTGACAAGCTGCCGCCATCGATAGTTAGGAGCGCGCGCATCCTTGTCAGGCAAGCGAAGGTATGAAAGGCTCGTAGCGTGAATCAAAACTGAAGAGGCTTGCGACGGCGACCACACCTCCCAACTTATGTTTTTCGACAGAACCAACGTGGAGTGGGGTTGAAGCTAGCTTAGCCGCTTCCAAGAGCGGGAAGAAGGTTGTGGGGCTCGTTGGTGTGGAACAGACGCTGGCAGTCACCA
The DNA here is from genome assembly GCA_019915145.1 of Strobilurus orientalis. Classification (NCBI taxonomy): domain Eukaryota; kingdom Fungi; phylum Basidiomycota; class Agaricomycetes; order Agaricales; family Physalacriaceae; genus Strobilurus; species Strobilurus orientalis. The sequence continues at coordinate 72,933 of JAHLML010000018.1, read as the reverse complement.
CAGATAGTAGGAGCGAAGCAGTGGGACCTTGTGTGGCGCCTGTGAACTCATCTAGTTAGTAATTTCAGTGCGCGACGGATTAGAGGAGTATAGGTAGGTATAAAAGGCTCGTGAAGCTCGCGCCTTTAATCCTCATACCAAATCAACTCAACTCTAGATAATGTTTGTCAACGAGATAACGTCTTACGACCAGTTCTAAAACATTGCTCGTGTCCTTATATCCCTGTCGCATCATCACTAATCTCCTGACCTACCCTCTCCAGCTGAAATTAGATAAAGCCATCGTAATCGACTTCTGGGCAAGCTGGTGCGGACCGTGTAGAGCCATGTCACCCATCTTCGAAAAGTTCGCCACCGTTCCCCAGCTTGCGGAGAGGACAGGATTTTGGAAAGTAGACGTGGATGAGCAGCCGGATATCGCCGCAGAGGTGGGGGTGAGGGCATTGCCGACGTTCATCGCGTTCAAGGATGGGCAGAAGGTCGGAGATGTAGTTGGCGCGAAGCCTCCGAATTTACAGGTGAGGCCGGTGAAGTTCCGTCCATGGTACGTGATAAAATTATTGATGCGCCGCCAAAAAGGCCTTGTTGGAGAGCATTTTGTAATGATACACCGATTTCCTGTCTGCTTTGATCGCGCTGCTCTGTATAACACCAACATTGGTATATTCTGGCAATGATTTTGCTTCAGTGAGATGACAGCTAAGAGCAGTGGAACCCTCTGTTGACGATCCCGTCAGGCGACTTCGTAAGGTTCGTCCTCGCCGCGCCCTCAACTCCGGGAAGGAAGGCAGCATACCGGTGTGGGGCGAAGAAACATGGGTGCCCCACGGTGCGAAGGCTAAGTGTAAGGTCAGCACTGCGCCCGAGCTTCATAAAGACACTATACATGCGTACCAGGTCATGCAGTAGTCAACTGTCAGCCTGGCCCTATGATCTTTCCGCCCCCGGTCGCAAGCGGATGTCTCGTCAGCACCCCCTCGAAAATGCGCTTCTTCTCCCTGCCATAGTCCAACATATACATAGTCTGTTGTATGAACCTCCACGGGAACTCCACTTTCCTGGCCAGTTTGACGTAGTCCACCACAGTGAGCGAGGGTGCGTCTGATGGATCTGGAACGACGCCGTCCCAGAGACCTTTGAGTGCGGCAAGACGGGTTTCCAGGCGCAGGTAGGGTATTCGATACGTGCCAGGGAGCGTCCCCCACATGTCGCGAGCGATCTTGCGTTGCTCGGCTGAAGGAGTGATGGGCTTGTCGTGTTCGAGCGGAACGGCGAAGGCGCGTAAATCTGGCACTGTATTGAGAGCAGCTATTAGACGCGCGAACAAAGCTTAGTGCGCACAAGGTATACTTCCCGTTTTTGATACCAAGTCCGTATAGCACAATTCTCTGGCGGCGAAGCAGCTGATCAGAAAATGCATGTCGGCCAATTACTGTCAAAGGGCAAGGTTTAGCCGCGTATAGAAATTGGGGAAAAGTAGGTACCAAACATCGTCCTTTCATGGAGCAGGATCGTTTTATACGTGGCATCGAACGGTCCTACGCTGTGCGCCCACGGAAGATAATCCTCTGGTGTCTCCTTTAGCCGTTTGTCGATGAGACGTCGTGCTCCATACACTGATCGAAATGGTGCAGCATGGAGGTTGTTCATGGAACTGACGGTAGTAGTGGGGACATGGTGAGCCGCTCTGACCTTTCGAAATCGTGGTAGGGGCATGCTAAGCCAGTATGCGTGAGAATGCGGTCCCTTGGTGAACATAATTAGCCGGCGGCAATTACTGTATGGTCGACTTTACACCATGGCCATCATGATCGCTCAACGGTGTTTTATGCGACTACAGAGAGCCTACAGAGCCACCACTTTGGCTTGGTCTTCCAATATCTTGGCCTTGAATCGCAAGAGTCTGTTATCTTGCGAAAACTGTGGCTGAGATCGAATCCTGCATAACAGACTGTCGCTGCTACTCGAACGATACTGTTTCTTACCTCAGACGCCCGACCGTTTCTGCCTGTAATCCCATTTCCCCAGCACCATCGATGTTCCCAACTCGTTGAGATGACGCCTCTTGCTTCCTGGACGGATTGCGCACACTGGCCGCACTTCCTGAAGCCAAGCTCTAGGCCCAGGAACCAGAGCACCGCTGTTGGGATGGCTGTGCGAAACGATGTGTGGTCGGGATTCGGAGCTCACAACGTCCAGTGCTGGTCCGCCGATTTTCTTCGCAAAGTGCTAATAGAAAGACGAACAGAAGAGCTGTTTCGAGAAACTAATGATGTGATGTACAGATCTAGGAGTACATTAAGGATGCCCGATGAGATTATAATTTAGTCCGTTCATGTCGTGTGTAAACCCTCGCCGCGCTATGCATCTCTTCGTTGCTGATCTGTTGCTGATTACTAGTGGTTCATTGCCACCGACGACGTGAGCTGGGAGACTTGGCTGCGAGATGGCAGGAAGCTTGGGCGGACTCTGCGCGTCGGGATCAGTATGACGGAGGAGGGGCGCCAGAAGAGAGTGGGCGCACTTGGGGTTGTTGTAGAGGACGAAGGTCAAGAGGCTGGTCTGAATGCCGGCCCAAGTCAAGAGGGTCTAGGAAGCTCGAGTCAATCGGTGTACGAGAAGAGCCTGGGAAAGGCGAAGCGTACTCCGCGGCGGGCCATCCAGGTGTAGTACATGATGTTTGAGTGTGGGTGGGTGTGGTTTGTTGAGTGTTTGGGATGGAACCTCAAGTCAAGGTTGGGGAGTAGTAGTTGTTCGGTGATCTGATAGAGCTATGAGGGCCTCATACGGTCTTTATACCTGTCCTGGTTATCACAAACATTGAAAATGCAGAGGTCCGGAACCGACTCGACTTTGTGGACGAACATAAAAGTGCTGGTCTCGAATGGTCGGGCCTGGGCCGGACCCCTGAGTATGAACGGTTAGACGCGGCATCGGAGCGGACGCTAACGGATGCGGGAAAGGTGAATTGTCTCGAGCGCAGGGTAAGCTGGCGGGAGGGGTCGAGAACTGTGGGCGCTGGTGATGCGTCCGAGTCATGGATAAAGGTCCCGCGATCATCGATTATTGAGTTCCGCTGAATGGTCTTGAATGGTCCATTCTGGCCCGTTTGATTTTCATCAAGGTGTCAAAAAGCCATCGTTCTAGACGTGGAGGGTCTCTGAAGCTATGTGAGTAGGAGTGATGGAATCTGACGCCACAGTTTGATAATGGAGAATGTCCCGTCGTTCCTCCTGGCTTTGCACAGGTCATAAACTACTGAGTATTCTTGTTAGTCCCTACTTACTCTAAACATTGAATGATTGAGTGCTTGAGTATTTCCCATACTGATAATGCGAGGTGCTTACTGTGACTGCTACTGGGATAGCCGTCCACGGTTTACAACCCGCGTAGCTCAGTGGTAGAGCATTGTACTTATGAGGATATCTTGCCGCTGTATGCAGTGGTCGCCAGTTCGATCCTGGCCGTGGGTATAGGTTTTACTTCGTTCTAAGAATTGCTGTGGCGGTTGAAGTTCCCCCGCCGGGCGGCGGGCGCCCGCCTTGGGCCGCAGACTTTTAAGTTTTAACCCTTGGAAGTTGGCGCAATGCGTCTTGACTTTTGGTTTCAACTTTCCAGCAATCATCATGATGGATGTAACAATAAGATCTATGAGGAACCTCTGTACGCATACATCTTTCCACAATACATACCTGGTTTAGGTTTGATCAACGTTTGGATATTAGATACCTTGCATTCGCGTTGTATCGTGTCATCCACGACTGTTTTACGAAAGATGCTACTCCCCAGCTCAGTGTAATGCAGAGATATGACGATGACATACTGGAGAAAATTTTCGGGTAATTGGACGCAGACGTTTGCACACTCCGCTCGGCAACCCTCACCTGTGAACTTGTTCTCAGATGGCCTACGTGGCGCTGTATTGTCGAACTACTTCCGCAAAATAATTCGGTGCAATGACCACAGACCTGAGTCTCAAAGAGGTCAGTTTTTCAATAATATTGAATGTCATGATGAAGTTCGAGCAGAAGGGAGGCCTGAGGCTTTGCAAGCTGATTACAAGCCGTTGATAGACGTCGGTCAGAACAAGTGATGACCGGAGAGTTGAGATCCCGAAGATTAGTGATTGATACTCGAGTATAAATACCAGTAGACACGGTGGTCATGTTGATAAAGGCCGGAGATCTATAGACGAAAGGTGCATCGACAAATCCGTTCATTATGAGGCATAGTCATGAATCAGTATAGATCCGGCTAGTGAGGAGACCCGAGGAGTCAAGGGAAAAATTAAAGGATTGATTAATTCTGACCGCTAATGTAGGGCGGAGAGCCAGAGAGAGAGCTATTCATGAATCATTCGGAGGGCAGAGGCGGTGGTGGTGACGGGAGAAGGACAAATTGGGAAATGCCTTTTATAGAGTGATCGGCTGATGACTGCTGCTTCAACTTGTTCATCACATACCTTCACAGTCGCCTCCTTCCTCGATGTCGACAGCGTTGGACGCTACCTACTCATAACGCACCCACCAGCGAGCAGCATCATACAGCTGCCTACCAACAATCTTGCTAATGCCCACCACGCCCACTGTGAAGCCGACGACGACTAGGGCAATCTCCGCACTGCGACGGGACGACGACGAAGATGTGCGCCCATACGTCATAGTGGCGGAGATCGGCCAGGGCAGCTTTGCGACGGTCTACAAGGGCTACCATGAGGTGTGTGCATACATCCTTTCCTTTGATACGGGCTCATGGTCGGTGCAGGAAACTCACGTCCAGGTCGCCATCAAGACCGTCCGGCGCGACAATCTGTCCGCCAAACTATTCGAGAATCTGCAGAGCGAAATTCAGATTCTCAAAGCGCTGTCGCACCGTCACATAACCAAGTTGACCGACATAGTCGTGCGTGCTGAATCTTGACTGCCTATCAGTCATGCTAATGAGCTCTCCAGAGATCCGATCATCACATCTATCTCATCATGGAATACTGTTCTGGCGGCGACCTCACCAACTACATCAAGAAACGCGGTCGAGTCGAGACACTTGAATATACACCCTCAGCCGGAGCCGCGCCCCAGTACTACTCTCACCCGCGCACTGGCGGCCTCGCGGAAATCGTCGTCCGCAGCTTCTTGCGCCAGCTCGCGCGCGCACTCAAGTTTCTGCGCCACAGAGGATACATCCACAGAGACATCAAGCCACAGGTGCGCGACTCATCATCCTCTAGATACATGACGTGATTCCTGACCATTGCCACTCAGAATTTGCTGCTTAAACCTGCACCACCGGAAGAGCTTGCGAAAGGCCATCCTCTAGGCGTCCCCATCCTCAAAGTCGCCGACTTTGGCTTCGCACGTTCGCTCCCCAGTGCCATGATGGCGGAGACATTGTGTGGGTCACCATTATACATGGCCCCGGAAATCCTTGGATATCACAAGTATGATGCCAAGGCGGATCTTTGGTCTGTTGGCGCAGTGCTCTACGAAATGGCAGTCGGGAAGCCTCCGTTTCGTGCCCAGAACCATATCGAACTCTTAAAGAAGATTGAGAACTCAAAGGGTATCAAGTTTCCGGATGAGGAACCCCAATCCACAGCGGCCAAGAGTGGTGGAGGTGGAAGTTCTGATTTGCCCGTTGCAGGGGATATCAAGAAACTCATCCGCGCGCTGTTGAAGCAGAAACCTGTGGAACGCGCCAGCTTCGACGAGTTCTTCAATAGCCAAGCATTGGCGAAATCTAAATTTCCAAGACCAAGGGAGCCGTCGCCTGAGTTGCCTGAAGAAGAAGACGAACGACCGTGGCCGGGCAGGCCTGCCACTCCTCCGCATCATAGAATAATCCCACCAGAAGTTCTGGATCCCACTGCGATGATTCCTCCCAGTAAATTCAATTTCAGGAGGCCATCGTCATTGGGAGAGCCGTCAACCCCGTCGGGCGAGACACCTCAAACACCTGTCGGGTATGCATCAGCCACCATGATTGATACTGTACAAAGCTGACCTTTGTGCAGTCCTACACCGACTCGAACACATGCCCCTCCACCTCCCATAGCAAGACGCATTACCAATCCCTCGAAACCCCCCACACCCATATCCACAGATACAGATTCAATAATACCCGGAGAGAAAGAAGAGGATACAATTCTTCGACATGAATACGTCCTGGTAGGAAACACGCAAGCCGTCGAATTCAACCGGGCTGTTGACGAACTCACCGCGCGCCGAAAGCCTTTGGACGATCGACGAATACCACCTTCACCCTCTACCGAATACCCCACCACCTTCCCTCCGCCTCCGAATCCTATAGCACCACCGCTATCACATTCTCCAGGAAGTCTTGCGTCCCGCGCTGCTACGAACGCTTTGCATCGAGCTTTGAATCTCGCGTCTAGAAAGCTCTTTGGGCACCGGCCCACATCGTCGAGAGACTATAGCGCCCCTTCATCGCCACGCCGGCCGCAGATCATTGCTCTGGACGGGGACGAACAGAGGGATCCGCTAGAAGATCAGCTACTCGCCGATCTCGAAGAGCTTGCACAGAAGACGGACGTGCTTACGCACTGGGCAGACGAGATGTACGAGTACGTCAAGGCCGTGCCCCAGAGTAGGTTTCTCTCACATCTTTCTTGCGTGTTTTCGCTTATCGTAATGACGCTATAGAACCTCTGCCGGACCCGAAGAACTTTCAGGCTATTGAGGGAGAGGGAGAGAAGAAGGCGAAGCGACGAAGGGAGGGTGAAGTGGAGGCGGAATATAATGCGGTCACATGCGTGGCCGTATATATGCTCTTGATGAATTTCTCGCAGAAGGGGATCAACAAGCTGCGCGTCTATCAGGAGGGTATGAAGGAGACAAATCCGGAGGGGGAGTTTATCGTGAGTGAGGGATTTGACGATGGTGGGTGCAGCTCCCTTCTCTCTGGGTGCTTTTGCTTAATTGACCTGTGTGGTTTTAGCACTGTCATGGTTCAAGGACCACTTCATTAAGTGCAATGAGCGTGCGATGCTAGTAAAGACGTGGTTACCGGCCAAGTACGAAGGCGCAAGGGCGTTCCTGGATCAACTGGTTTACGACCGTGCGCTGGTTTTGGTACATACTCATTCTCTTACCTTTGCACGTCTCGAACCTAACTTGAACAGAGCCGAACCGCCGCACGTAAAGAGCTCCTTGACCAGGCAACTAGTGCGGACGAATGCGAGAAGTTGTATGAGGAGTCGTTGTGGTGTTTGTATGCATTAGAGGACGACCTGCTTCAGACGGAGAATCCATATATGGAGGAGGATCGGGAGACGATTGCCACCTGTACGTACAGGTCTATTCCTCTCATCCCGTTTGTACTCATGCTTTGGCTTCGACAGGGATCAAACGAACGAAGCTGCGCCTGGTGCGCTGTCGGGCGCGTATGAACATGACTGAGCGGGAGCGGCTCAACGACGTCAAGGCAGATGTGAACCTCGTCGACGTCGCACGGATCCCTGCACCCTGGGAGGTGTCCCCCAATCCCAATCCGAGTACCTGACCTTATGATTTTTCCCCACACATCTCTGCCTTGGAATCTATGTAATAATTTGTCTGCTGTATCTCTATTATCATCACTCGGGACAGTTTCATCGACTATCTAGCATCAACATCTCTGTACTCATACTTACGGTATCCAGAATCAGAATCATTTATCTGTGGTAGCATAGGTCGTGAAGGGGACTAAGGACCCAGGCTTTACAAGCACTAACTGGCCTTTGCGGTCGGCAGGAGACAGGCTACAAATTAGCTATAGTAGAAAAGCTTCTACTACGGTCCGTTTACGCATTGACAGGCCTGGGGCCACAGTGTGGCACACACCGGTTGCTCGTCACGTGGAGGACGAAGTCGGGATTAAGAAACGCTGCAGCTGCGTCATTTATATTTCTGCAGGCTGGCGTCGCTGGACGTTGCTGTTTGAACGAAACTTCGAGTAAAAGGTTGACTGGATGCCACTAGCGTTGTACATACCTTATCGGAGAAGACACGTTAAACAGACGGTCCTACCCATTCGCGACTAGATTCGAAGACGCGATGTATAACTTTGCTGTCTGACTCGCGGCATACTTCGAAGATTGCTTGACATCAACGCCATTTCATTTCATCCTTGCCACCACATCATGCAGTTTGGTAGAGATGTATCGTAGTTTAGACCTGGCTCGTGTATATTGTATCGTTCAGTAGACACAGGGTGGCATATTATTGTACAACAATCATAGACAGTCGTTCCTGAACAAATCTTCTCAGCACGCCGCACCATCAAGATTCTACCACGAAATACTCACCAGGAGAGTTTCCAACTTCCAAGGTCCTTTGCCTTGATTCCTGGGAAGCGTCGAGCCGGGTGCTATTGCGATGGAGCAATCATACACCCTCAGCCGTATCCCGCGGTCCGAACATACTTGCGGCAGCGACTCAAGCCTCAACGGTCGTTCACGAGTATCAAAAATAACGAGATCGTTGAAGTTGGGTAGCCTATCGAGAAAATTGATAGCGTCAGCAACGGGGAAGGAAGCGGAAGCGGGATGTCCTATTGCGAGGGTTCGTAAAGATGCTGGGAGGTCGTGCGTGAAGATGTCGTGGGGGAGCATGTCGCTGCTGCACGCCAGTTCTTGCAGGGATGTCCATGATTCCGGAATATTGGGGAGGAGGGGAGTTGTCGGGGGGTACGAGTTCGTGTAGAGATGGAGGACGCGGATATGGGGCGAGAGGGAGTTCCGTAGCGCGTCGATGATTTGTGGTTGGAAGACGTGGACGTCAAATACGAGTAAGTGGAGAGACTCTAGAGTTTCCTGCGTGGCATTGAGGAGGTCCACGAGCAGTGGGGTGAAGACGACCAATTTGATGGTCAGGTGACGGAGACGTGAAGGTAATGAGGTTAGGTGCTGATGACTGGATGGTGTGGCACTCATCGACAGCCGGAACTCGAGGTAGGTTAAATTGGGAGTTCGCATGAGGAGCTGATTGAGTAGACGGGTCACGTCGGGATCCTGACTCTCCACGTTCAGTTCCTCTACGTGTTCAAGGAAAGGCGCTTCGAGCAGAGTTTCTGCAAAGTCACTGAGCCGAATGGACGAGGGAATGACGAAGGGGAGTACAGAAAGCGAAGATACGCCATGTGTTGGAAGGAGGGGTATCCAGGCGTAGAGATCGCGTTCGTATTTCGCGTTGTCGTCAAATACCACATCGAGGGTCCTCACGAGGCAGCGAACGCGCTCACTCTCGCGCAGGGTACGTGCCAAATAGGTGGGTGGGTGGAGTGACAGCGAAGGAATGATCCTGAAAGAGAAGTCGACGTGACGATACAACACTCGATAGGCTGCTCGAGTCCAGCGTTCACATGTTAGAGCAGCGGAGCGCAATGTGCGTACATCACGGTCGAGGTAGGTAAATAAGTATTCGAGGACATCGTCGTTGCAGGTCTGGGCGAGACTAGCAGATCCCAGGAGCTTGTGCGCGTCGTTCGAGAAGAGATCACGAAAGGATTCGAACCCTATGATACACAAAGTCAATGGATATAGGAGGACTGATACGCTGATGCAGGGCATGAGCTTACAGGAGGTGGTGATGGAACCAAGCGATATTCCCATCATTCTAGACGCATCGCTGTGTACTAGCCCCCGTCGGAGAGGTACGGTCTCTGTACGTTCTGGAAGTTGGGGACAGTGTCATCACCTTGGGCCAGTGAACGTCATGTCGGAGTGTAAAGTACATTGTTGTGCCGTTGATGCCGTCAAATACTCAGAAATTCAATCCGTGCCTTTACGGTATGCCTTAGAAAGTTGACATTGACAAGGTCGCACGGTTTGCTTTCAACTTGAAGCGCCACATTATCAACTCCAGTGGCTGCCTGTCCTCATCTCAGGCAAATCACACGCGAGATCACTTGCTGGTAACCTCCGAGTGGGCTGTCAGGCTTAAGCTCCAGATCTCGATTCTCAATTTCTCGATAGAGTTAGCTCCAGAGATACTGTGTAGGTCTCTAATCTGCGCGTCACCGCATATAATAGATAACTTGAGAATGGCACATGGGAACCAGTCGTCAGCACCTCCGACCGGAGTCCTCACATTGGAGAACCCTCTGTTTTGCCACTGCTATGTGAGTACTCTTGCTATCAGAGGAACTGATCATTCACATAAGGGCATCTTCTGAGCCTGTAGGTAATTTCCTTAGTTAAGGTCAATCAGCGTAGCATCGTGGTTTAGTAACAAACTGAACGGGCGGCGTCTGCCTTGCCTTCTGGCATATTGAAGAAGGATAAGATCGAAGCTAAGAACTGATGAAACGAATGTATTGTTTAGCCTAAGGTTTACAGCTTTGTCGTACCGCCACAGTTACTTATTTCAATTATTAACCAATTATTATTCTGCACCAAGTCCGAGGTGGCCGACCGACCGATCACCCTGATATCTACTATGAAGTCACGATTCGGATGGCCGCTAGCATCCTGCGTTCATGTCGGCAGCCGACGAGCAAGCTGTACTCAACGATGAGCCTGTCGTTGAAGAAAAGACGCCACACACGCCGGCCGACACCCTCGACGACCATCAGGGCAACTTGCACGACACCCACGAAGAGAAACTCTCGTTCTCCGCTGTCGCGCCCGTCGATGTCCACATCCGAGGCCTGAATGTCCGCGTCGTGGAGCGGACGTGGCTGAAGCGGAAGAGGACGCCCGACGTCGAGGAGCAGTCGCACAAGAAAATTTTGGCCGACATCGACGCCGACTTTCCGCGGGCGACGTTGACGGGCATCATTGGCAGCAGTGGAAGCGGAAAGGTACATTGCACGCACTTCAATGTACATTCTTCTTATTCGTCTGCTAGACGACTCTTCTCAATGTACTTGCACATCGGATGCGAAGCAGCAACTTGCATATAACTGGGCAGCTCTCTCCCCCCATCTCCTCTATCACGCACGCCTATGTCACCCAAACCGATGTGCTCCTTCCCACCCTCACTGTACGCGAGACTCTCAAGTGTGCCGCTGATTTGCGCCTTCCCGCCTCTGTCTCTGCCGTCCAACGGTCTCAGCTTGTCGAGGAGATCATCCTTGAGCTCGGCCTGAAGGAGTGCGCCGATACTCAGGTCGGTGACGGCCACAGGCTCCGCGGATGCTCAGGCGGAGAGCGGCGACGCGTCAGTCTGGGCGTCCAAATGCTAGGGAATCCTTCGGTGCTTTTCCTAGACGAACCGACGACCGGACTGGATGCGACGTCGGCATACCAGCTTGTCAAGACTCTGCAAAGCATCGCGCATAAAGGTCGTACCGTCATCATGACCTTGCACCAGCCACGCAGCGAGGTATTCTTCATGCTGGACAGGATCGCGTTGTTGGCCAAGGGCGGTATGTTGTACACTGGAGATAGAGGCGGCGCGGTTCCTTGGTTCGAGAATTGCAGTGGCACGCAGCTACAGGCTCATATCAACCCCGCGGAATACCTCATCGGTATGGGCCCCGGGGTCTTGACCCTCAAATGGCGCGAAGCTGCAGAGGAGAAATTTCCCCTCGTCACCGAGCCTAAGTCTCTCGACTCGCAGCCCTTCGATTCTCCGGATATCGAAGATAGCAGGGCACCGCTACAGCGGACAGTCTACACCCTCGTCTCGAGAACTTTCAGGACCTCACTTCGGGATCCAATGGGTCTGACGACGTCCTGGATAGAAGCAGCCCTCATGGGTCTGGTTGTCGGGCTCGTTTTCCTTCAACTTCCCGAAACTCAATCTGGCATACGCTCTAGGGAAGCTGCACTGTACATAGCTGTTGGATTGCAAGGCTATCTCATGGTCATGTTTGAAGTCTATCGCCTCACAGTCATCGAGTTACCGGTCTTTGACCGCGAACACTCCGAGGGTGTTGTGGCTATCGTCCCATGGATGCTGTCTTACCGACTTTCACATATGTTCCTCGAGGACATGATCGTGCCATTCATCTTTTCCGTCATAACCTATTGGATGATGGGCTTGGCAAAGGATGTTACACGCTTCGCTGTATACTTTGCTGTCGTGCTGATGAGCCACATGACGAGCGTAACCTTTGCCGGTCTCGCAGCATCTATCTCGCGCGACTTTGGGGCGGCGACCTTGATTGCCAACCTTGCATACACAGTGCACACCTTCTCTTGCGGCTTCTTCATACAAGCGGAAAAGATTCCGATTTGGCTTAGATGGATGAAGTGGACTTCTCAAGTGGTATGTAATTCATTGATGCCTCTGGCGCTGATTGCCACCCTAACATATGATTTAGTTCTATGGATTTACCGCGCTGGCGTATAACGAATTACACGGCCGGTTTTATGCATGCCCCGACACCCCATCCTCTCCATCCAATCCGGCTTGCATTGCTTACACTGGCGACTTCATCCTTACATCACTGGCTATTCCCATGGTGAAAGGCTCGTGGCGGGTGGTTCCGATCCTTGCCATGGTCGGACTCGTGTTGGTCTATCTATTTGGCGCCGGCCTTCTCTTGCATTTCAAGAAGGTCGACATTACCATGTTGGGGCAAAAGAAGCGAAAGGAGGTTGGCGGAGGAGAAGCCCCTAGTGACGTGAAGGACGGAAAACACGCTCAGGAGGCAGAGCGGATGAGAAGCAGCGGCAGAGGCGTGGATGTGGACTTGGTTCGGTATACGCTGCGCATCAAGACGCGGAGCATTGGGCTGGGGCTAGGGAAGGGCAAGACGGAATCCACCGAGAGCAAGACGATCCTCGATGGAATCACGACGACGTTCGAGGCTGGAAAGGTTAACGTTATACTCGGTCCGTCGGGGAGCGGGAAGTCGTCTTTGCTGAACCTCATGGCACAGCGATTACAATCGAGCTGGAAAACGACCTATCAATCCGAGGGCACTCTATCCCTAACTCTTCCTCTGTCCCGCACTACCCTTCCGGCCAGTGCACTCCAGAGTGTGTGCTCATACGTGACACAGGACGACGCTGCGCTGCTTCCCTACCTCACAGTCCGCGAGACCTTATATTTTGCTGCTGTGCTTCGACTTCCTTCTAGTTTGGCAGAGAGGGAAAAGCATGCGAAGGCGGAGGAAGTGATGATGAGGATGGGCTTGAGTGACTGTGCGGATACTCTGGTTGGCGGGGAGGGAGTGGGCGGTCTGAAGGGCAAGGGCATTTCCGGCGGAGAGAGAAGGCGGGTGAGTATCGCCGTACAGGTCTTGACTGAGCCTGGGGTTCTGATGTGAGTGCCTGCTCAGATCAATTGTACATCATAGCTGATGAAGTTTGACGATACAGACTTGACGAACCGACCTCGGGACTAGATGCGGCTACTGCTTCTTCAATCATGTCCGTACTGGAATCGCTAGCGCATATCGAAGGCCGGACCATCATCACCACCCTGCATCAGTCGTCGTCTTCACTCTTCACCTCATTTGATAATGTGCTCCTGCTCAGCAAAGGCGGTGGGAGCGGGCTTGAGGGCGGGAAAGTCATCTACACTGGCCGAGCAGAGGGCATGCTTCCATGGCTTGAGGACGCTGGGCGGCCCTGTCCACGACAGATGAACCCCGCTGACTTTGCGCTTGATGTCGTCTCGGTGGACCTTCGGGAGGGCAGGAGGGAAGAGGAAAGCAGGGTGAGGGTGGGTGCTCTAGCAAAGAGGTGGCAGGAGCGGAAGGTCGGGGACCCTACGGACAAGGTTACAAGTCGGTCTGATCACGATGAGGAGTGGAAAAGCTATGAGAAGCGGATGTCGTCGATGGCCACGTCGCTGCCCATATTGTTGAGACGCGGATGGCTAGCGTTTAAACGGCAGCAGACCTTGCCGGAGGCGCGGATTGGAAATGTCATGGGTCTCGGGGTACGTCTTCTCCTCGTTTCATGAGTTATAATGAATTCATTTTTGAGGACAGATTGTGTCTGCTATATTCTTCTCTCCGTTGGGTCACGACTACGTGAGTGTTCAAGACCGTATTGGCTGCATACAAGAGATTCTGCCTCGTGCGTATTCTTATCTTTATCCGTCCCATCCTGATCTGGGCTTCAGTCTATTTCGTGGGCATGCTGCAAAATATCGCAGTCTATCCAATGGAGCGAGACATCTTCTATCGCGAATATTCGGATGGAGCCTACTCCATCGAGTCCTTCTTCGTATCTTACCTCCTCCTCGAACTCCCATGCGAGATTATGGCCTCTCTCTTGTTCTCGCTCCTCACCGCCATAGCCACCGACCTTACCCGCACCGTTCCCTTCTTCTTCATCGTCACCTTGAACTCGCTCTGTATCGTGAACGCCGGCGAGAGTGTGGGCATCATATTCAACACGCTCCTTCGGGACAATACCGGGCTCGCGTTGAATGTGACGAACGTGCTGCTAAGCGTGTCGACGTTTATGGCGGGGCTCATGAGCGTGGATCAGCCTGCGTTCTTCAAAGGCTTGAACAAGCTGTCACCTTTGGGGTATGCGGTGGCGAACTTGGTGCCGTATAGCTTTCGGTCGCAGACCTTCACGTGCACGGACGCGCAGAGAATGTCTGACGGGACTTGTGTGATTGGAACGGGACAGGATGTTCTGGAGATTTACAAGCTGGATAAGGTGGATCCGGGGCTCAATCTTGGTGCCATTGTGATCACTGCTGTCGTGTATAGATTGCTGGCGTATGTTGTGCTGAAGGTACGCAAAACGGAATGGAGGAAAGGACGGGAGTAGACGCGAAGATGGTTGACTATGGACCATTCTTATTCTTACGATACCCACTTTACTGATCCAGGAAATTTATGGCTGCGTACTTTATATTCTTATTGCTACCTTAAGTAATTGGCACTTCGTTAACGTTACTTGTAGAGACCCGATATCTGTGACTCGAGAACTCAACGACCTTTCCTCAGGAATTACAAGCATCAAACAGCTGTGGGCCAGTCCCAACCATATCATCAATGTCTATATGGTAAAATCCGTCAACGTACCACTCTCAAAGAAGGCATTTCTCTCAAAACACTCACAAGTAATCAGATCGTCAAGCACCACCATGTCAAGCACTCCAAGCGGTGTCGACGTGACCATCGGCTGGCCACCCCAAAGAATGCGCACATAGTACGCCGCGTCCTTACTGTACAACTCGAAAACAATTTCAGATCCCCTGTAACCGGTAAGCACCCGTCTTGATTCGCAGGGAAGAGCCCGAGGGATGGAGACTTACATTCCCGGCCACACCATATGGTCGACTTGCAAGAATCCAAGCAGAGGCGAAATGGAGCCATCATGCGCGATATTGTGCATGTATTTGACCGTGTTGGTGCCGCTCACGACACTCTCAAAATGTGCCTTGAGTTCGAAGAGCCAAGCGCCATAGAGCATTGTACTGTATGAGGTTGAATTGGCAGAGTCGCGGAATATGTAGGAGTATTCCCAGTTGCCGAGACGGTAGACATTGTTGGCCTGCGAAGCAAAATGGTCTAAGCTTGAAGGTTATGATAATGTAGGGTAGGATCGTACCTCTTCCTGAGTGACACACAAGCTGGTGTCGTTCACGCTGCATGGTAGGTCAAACCCATGGCATTGCTTTGCGCTTAGGTTGTCGTAGTAGCTTGAACATCCTTCAGACACAAGAACTCAGTCCGGGCAGTAGGGAAAGAACCCACTGATCAAACCAAGTATGCCACCCAGCCGTATCATTGGCTGCAATCCCACTTACTGCATCGAGTTTCGTGTAAAGCTCTTTCGCTGCCGCTAGATGCCCTTCCCACACCCCTCCATCACCCGCACCCTTATCCCCAACACCGGGCTTGACGAGGCTGGCACATGGTGACAAATTGGGCTCAAGCGAGTCGATACCGCTCGGTTGTATCAGGACCTCCGCGTTCTGGGTGGCGGGGAACAAGCCCTTGACGAGCCCTCCGGCAACTTGGGAGGTGATGACGTTGTTCGTGACACGGAAGAGGGCGGGGGAGGAGGCCAGATTGGTTGTGAGGTTGAGGCGGTCTGCGTATACGGCTCGAAGATCCTACATAATAGTCCATATGTGAGTTTAGAAGTGAATGGAGAGGATATGAGGTCGGGCGTACGGTTCCGTGAATGTAAGAGTCTAAGAGGCCTCCAGTGGTTATCTGGGGGAACTGACACCTGGACAACCATCAACGTGTGTTCATTGGAAGGGTTTGACATCGAACGCACGTCGAGTCGACAAAACCAGGACCGACAGATTTTGTCCATGGGTTTTCAGTCGAGGTGAACGCTTGCCACTTTCGAACGACGATCAGTCGCCTCAATATTTTGAGGGGATTGACCTGATGATACCTGAATCTCAGAAACTGGAGGGCCAGTAGTACTGAATCAATGTTATTACCAGCTCAAAGCATGACATAGCTTACATACCTCTTGGCATAATGTACAGGACCCTCGTCCTCGCAACTCCAAAGCACGTCCTCCTTGAAGAAAGTGTTCGACGCGTACGGAGTCCGCTTATGATGCCTCTGGATGACCTCAACATATTCAAGCGTATACTCATCCGACGGTGTCCTATTAATGCATACATTGTCAGCCCATACAATTATTATCACCTTGACTTACAAGTATTCCTTCATCCGTACATGGGGCATGTTACACCAGTTGTACGCGCCATATTCCGACTCGGGGACTGTTGATGAATTGACTATGCCTGGAGCGTCAGTCGTGCCGTTCATGACGTAGGAGATGTTCGTGGTCGTAGAGGGGGCATAGCGAATAGGATTGAAGGCATGTGCGGTGGCAAGGAATAGGAGGACGGGAAGCATGGTGGACCGTGAGGTCCAGAACCAAAGATGCGTTATATAAAGGACTGTTCGCTCGCAAACACGTGCGACGCGGAACGTGTGAGATTTGGTTTTTGGATCACTGAAGGCTCAGAGACTTTAGATGAGAAAGATTAAGCGCTATCCAACCCTGCTAAATTGGCCCACACCAAGACCTACCAAGACCGTCTCAATTTGTAGAACGTTCATGGGCCTCAGCGAATGACAATGCGGTCGCCAAATTCTCTAGCGAGACTTACAGACCTCGAGCAATCGTAATCCCATGTATCAATAAATATCGAGTCGTTACCATCCAATCCAAGAAATATAAACATTACCGCTCAGACATTTGAGCCAGGTAGTCAGACAGCTGGAAAGAAGTGTTAGCACCGTATAAAGACACAGCACGCGAAGACATACCTTCAACGCGCCCGTTCGGATGTTGTCAGATAGATTCTGTACATCGGGGTTGGCCATCAAGCGCGACATCGCGTCTCTCGCAGCGGTCTCTAGTGCTGCCAGTCCGTCGTCATCTCTCACAGGAGGAGCCTCCTCATCCTCCCGACCAAAGTACGCATTCGAAGAGATGGACGTCGCGCCCTGGAAAGACTGCAGCCGCGTCTGTGCCTCACTGACCGCATTGGGATCATACGCGTTTCGTCCAAAGTACATGTCCGAAGAGATGGCCTTCTGGCTCCCGAATTTGTCGCGCGCTGTCGTCGGAGAATCATCAGGACCCTTGGCCGCTGGAGAAGGAGCAACAGCCATGGCGGCAGCGCCCGATCCTGGGATGGCTCCAAAGCCAAGACGCGGAAAGGCAGCGGCGCGTTGGGCTTCACCCGCTGGGTTGGCCCTCGTTGTGGTGGTGGTAGTCGCCGGTGCCTTGTACGCGGCCTTGGAACCAATCTCCAACGCCGCCTTGGCCGCTGCAGCCTCCTTGCGCGCCTTCTCCTCTTCTTCCTCTCTTTGCCTGTCGTATCCAAGCTGCTTGATCCGCTCAGCCTCCTCAAGTGCCTTTTTCTCAGCAGCGGCAAAGTCGACCGGTTTCGTCTTGGCTGCTCCCAGACCAAGTTTGGACTTTTTCGGCGCAGACGAGGAGGAGGAGACAGAGGACGCGGAACCCAGACGAGAAGTAGCGCCAAGTTTGGTGGCGCGCTGTGCGGAGGAAGAGGTGATGGTACGGGGAGCGGCAGGCTTCTCAACGGGCGGTGCAGCTGGTGATGGGGTCCGACCGATTATGGGTGGTGTCGAGATGCGGGGAGTGCCAGGATTGGAAGGCTTGGGCGTGGACGGCTTGGACCACGACTCAAAAAAGTCGTCCTCTGTCTCTGCCTTGGGTGCTGCTGGCGCTTCCACGCCATCGACGACGATGCCCTGCGGAAATCTGGGTGAAAATTAGCGGAGATGTAAGCACAGTGCAACTAGATACGCACTTGGCGGCATCCTCCTTGACCCGTCGTGCCAGCTCCTCTTTGTACAGCTCGGCGACGCGACTGGAGTACTTTTTGCGGGTGTCGGCGTCGTTAAGCAGCGACGAGCCGCCGTGTTTGTTGAAGAACTCGGTGGCAGACATGTTCCCGGCGACCTTCATGTTTCTGAGTTGAACCAGCTGCCATGTATCGAGATTTGTTGATCTGTGCCGTGTCAGTCAGGCGCGGCTGTACCGAGCAGAGCACGCACCGGACAAAGGAGATATGCACACCCATATTCCGGTGGTGACTGGAGCAATCCAGGCAGATATACACGCCGAATGTTACGCTCGACCATGTAGGATTCCGCGCATTGCAGTCGAAACAGGCCTACACCAATGATTGTTGGATTAAGGAGCAATATCGTGTTGATCCGGCTCACCTTGTTGGCCTTTTGCGCCTTGAGCACCTTGAACACCTGCTCTGTTTCCTGCTTCGTGGGCTCGGCCATTATAAGGAGAAGATGGTTGTCGATGGGAGAGTGTAAATTCCCAAAAAGGTAACTCACGACGTGGATGCCTTGCACCGGGCGATGCCGAAACTCCTCTGCCATGGCCCATGTTACTGTACAATCATTATCGACTGAATAACAGTCTGCCTCAGTGGGACTGCGTAACTATCGCAGTGATCTTTCGACTCTACCCCTCCGCTGAGGCTGTATGCTATCTTTGACCCAACCAACTTCTAGACCTTTTGCAGCAAACCAGAAGGACAGGCAGTGCACACGACTTTGTCGTGTGCTTCGCCGCTAAGTGACTGTTCTCGAGTAAAACTGAATTTGAAGGTGTCGATTACTCCTGATGCTCCACGCTGTCTGCATCTGCAAAATTCGTTCTAGAAATTCTGCGCCACATAGCTGTATCGGCTGGCACGACTCTCTCAATGGAACACGGGTTTGCCGCGCCATTTTCACGACGTTTTGCTGTACAATACATCAGAAAACCCACGAGGCAAATCTACGATACAGGTGCACCAAGCACTTTTTACTCTTTTCGTGCTGATGTTCTTCACACTCCTTCACAGCTCTCAAATATTGACTCCCACGTCACGGCTCGAAGCACCTAGCGAATATAAACGCGTTTGCTGTTACCATGTAAGCTATGCCTCTCTCGTCCATCGTCTTCTGATGGTTCCATGTTGATACGTGCTGTACCAGGGGAATGGTGGACCCACCAAGTTACCCGGTAGCAACAGATAGATTGTATAATTGTGTACTGCACATCATCCGAACTTTAAGCATACTGCAGATCTACCCCGCAATGCTCGCCGTCCATGTCACCGGCTCATGCGACGGTTGCTCCGTAGCGCTATCCTCCTCTGAGGGATCTGCGCTAGCCTCGTACTCGCTCCCTTGTGGACACATTTTCTGTCGCAGGTAAGCCTCAGGTGTCATCCTGCTATTGTACTATTGTACGTGCACTGAAGCTCAACTCCAAAGCTGCGTCCAATCCCTCCCGTACTCCCGATGTCCTAGGTGCTTCGATACGTTCTCCGAACACGACGTGTTCAGATTGCAGCTCGGATACGGAGCACGGGCCTTGGACTACAAGAATTTAGGCGATGAGCAGGAGAGGCTCGTCCACGAATACCTGGAATGCATCGCTTCGGGCAGTGAGGCAAAGTGGGAGAGGTTCGGACAAGCGCTGACGGACTTTCGGCTGGCTGGAAGGGTTGGTCTTTTTACTGTTTGTGTTCGTTATACATTGACTGACTGGTGTACTCAGGAATCAAGCTATATCGATCGCCTCATGCAGATTCGTCAACGCTCCGACAGCCGGGACAATTGCGTCTTGACCGTACACAGCGCAGGTTCGGTTCGGAGGTAAGCGTCAACTGAGCCTTGTTTCTTTAACTACAGTATCACTCAATCGATGACAGCATGCCCGAGCCCGACGCCAGAAGTCGAACATCTGCTGGTAGTAGACATACTGATCGTAGCAGAGGCTCTAGAGTGTCGAATGGCTCGAATATGTCTACCCATCGCAACGTGCCGTTCATACCTTCTGGAAGTTCAACAAAGGCTCCTAGTGAGGGGGGACGAAGCTCCAGGTCCCACAACAGTGGGCAAAGCTCAGTACGAGGGTGAGTGCAATTTTTTTCCATCTCGATTCTCGCTGCTGTGTTGACGTGAGCAATAGAGGCTCTGACGGAGGAAGATCTCATGATAAGGGGCAGGTCTCAGTTAGAGGGTAAGAAAATTCTCTTTTTATCCGCCAGTGTTTCAATGAGCATTAGAACTCCTAGTGAGGGAGGACGAAGCTCCAGGTCCCACAACAGTGGGCCCGGGAAAAGCTCAGTACGTGGGTGAGTGCAATTTTTTCCATCTCGCTGCTGTGTTAACGTGAGCAATAGAGGCTCTGACGGAGGAAGGTCTCATAATTGTGGGCAGGTCTCAGCTAGAGGGTATAAAAATTCTCTTTTTGTCCGCCAGTGTTTTAATGAGCATTAGAACTCCAACTTCAAGCATTCGGGCTGCTTATAACCCCCCTGCACCGTCGTCTAACCGAGGGTAAGCTCCAATATCTCGACATTCTTACAAGCTCGAACCCTGCCAGCTGTATTTGCGACCGCAGTAGTAGCAAGGGCACAACGTCTGGTATTGGTAGTCAAAACAACGACGAAGTCCAACACTTGTAAGCCTTTTTTGACATGATGAATCCTTCACGGTCTCATGTGTTTGAAGCACTCCCACAGCTCCCCGCTCTGTCGCGTCGGAGCAGAAGAGTCCCCAGTCAGCTCGAGGGTGAGTTGAACTCCGGCGATTGATTAGTTTGGAGTGGTACTAAAGTTCCCAGCTCTGATCACGGTAGCTCTCGAAGCTCAGCTGCTCATAGCGGGTGTGTGTTATGACTTCGCTCGTTCAGAGCTCATCCTGAACTTCAATCTCAGAACATCGAAACGCGCTTCCAGTAGCGGAGGCTCTGCGAACAAGGCTCCTAGCAGGCACGCCGCCGAAGACATGCGGCCTACTTTCAGTCCCAGTCGAAGGTTAGTCTTTCTAGCAGAAGGGTCTTTGAAAATAACATGAATTCATCTAGCTCTCGGAGTGATCGCGACCGCGAGTCTCTCAGTGGCAGGCTCAATGCGACTCATATAACAGACCTCATTCCATTCGAGAGGAGGTGAGCCTCCATCAGTGACCAGACACGTGTAGTATACTCACCTAAGGACTGTAGAGCACCAGAACAGGAACATCCCTGGGGGTGAGTGATGC
Source organism: Strobilurus orientalis (assembly GCA_019915145.1). Taxonomy (NCBI): domain Eukaryota; kingdom Fungi; phylum Basidiomycota; class Agaricomycetes; order Agaricales; family Physalacriaceae; genus Strobilurus; species Strobilurus orientalis. Next base: position 51,510 of record JAHLML010000018.1, on the reverse strand, counting down.
TTTACAGTTCCGATTACAAATGAGCCGACTGGCGAGACGACAGTACTGGCGCATACGCCGCCGACCCATTCCGCGGGTGAGTTGTCACTGCCTTACATCCGGGTGGGAGCCCGATCGTGATTGACTGTAGGCTTCCAACTCCCGAACACGCAGACGAGTGGGTCGACTAGTACGTTGATTTTGACAATGTGCAGTATTTCGAACGCTGACCTCCACTACTATGTAGTGAGAAAGGCTCTCAGTACCCCGTAAGCGACCGTGACTGGGACTCCGACTCCGGTGTAGACTCAGACGATTCCCGGGAGTCATTGTGAGTAGATTCCACCCTGTTCTCGCAAAACAGGCTGCTTATCTTGCAGCAGTAACACCAGGCTGATTGAACCCTTTTCTCGTGGTGGACGAATGCAGCCCATCTCGGAGTATATTCGTACTGAGCTCATTCACGAATCTGCTCAACATGGAAGGTGTGTGCATGCGACGCTTCCTCTCGAGGCACTGTGTAGACGCTAACGGCCACGAAAGGACGAGTAGCATTCAAACTGTGATCAGACGCGGAGACCGGGCAGATCGTAGACAATCATGGGGATATGACTATTAGGAAACCCCAGTTCCTTGCGAGTACTCTGTATAAGAGAAGAAGTCAAAGAAGTCTGTATTATTGTATCTGATATCAATGCCATTGCGGTCCAACGTTTGACGCCTAACCACAAAAGCCGCAGTGTCTGAACCCATGGCGAAGAGCTAAGACTCCCGCCTTGCCAATAAGGACGCACGGGCGCTTTCGTTGCCTTCTGTGCGGAGGTTGCAAATGAGTAAGATAATAAGTAAGTATGAAAATCCAATCAGCATACTACAGTATGTATAGTGACGAGTACATACACTAGTACAAACAATTCTCCCTATGACATCTTCTACTTATCGGCCGCAAGACTCAAATGCTCACTGCCGACAATCAGCATGATGCTCACTTCAAAAAGAACGCACTTACCACGAGATCTTCTCAAAGTCAAATATCACTTCTTTCACGCCAGGACACCGTTGACCCAACAGTTCCACGAACTGTTCACCCCAAGTTTGTTGCTCCGTAGCCGGCCACACACTGACACTTTTCACCTTCGGGAATAGCGCAATCGCGTCAACGATACGCTCCATGCGTTCACTTGTCATGTTCCATCCAATAGGTAGACCCATATCCACGCGCCGTATCCCGACCAGATCCCCCTCTGCCCGAGGCGACAGTGACAGCCAGTCATCCGTCTCGCTGAGATGGCACAGCGGAAGATGGACAGCCCGTGCGGTCCTACGCTCCGCGAGGCAGGCAAGTATGGATTGCAAGACTGTAGGCGATGGTCGTCCTTCGATGCGGACGTCCCGCAGCGATGAAAGCACGTCCGGAACGGCGAGCCAAGAAGAAAAGAACTCGGCCGGCGCAGTAACTTCCTGCACATTTGGTAGTGACCCCGGCTTGATAGAGTCGTCGGTGTCCTTTTCTGGATCGTGTGGCGCGATGCGGAATACAATGATATCAGTCAAAGACGGGTGGCGTGAAAGGAACGCGTTCAGTTGCGAGTGCGACACCGAGCGGCTGCGCACAACGAGGTCCTGCAGCGTTGAAAGCGTCAGCTCGCAGAGGTGCGGACCGATATCTACATCCTCGATGACCAGCCTCCGGAGCCGACAAGCGTTTAAAGACCGAATCGTCCAGTCCTTAATCGGCGGCAGGAAGAGGTATGGGCAGTAGGAGAAGGTAACAAGTGTGGGCGCCGTGAGCAGAGGGCCATCGAAGGGCTCTGGTGGATTCGACTCGTCGTCATCGTCGATAGGTATGCCTTGCCCAAAATCGAGCATGAGCTCGTTGCCCATGTGTACGGCGTCTGCTTGCACCTGAGTAAGACTGCGTAGAAGACCATACAACGCCATCCTGTTGTTGACCAGTTCCTCCCTCGAAAGTTCTTCTCTCTTCTTCCACCACTGGAACCCAAGACCAGCAGGTCCGGGCCCATACGGTAGCTCGATTGACACGCTATGAAGCGTAGGTCGAGTATCGAAGTATTTGCTGATCTGTTTTGCCTCGGAAGGAAAAGACCACGAAAATCGCGTGTTCAAGACATTGATCCTGGGCTTGTCAAAAAGCGCTAGACGAACGGCTTGCAGGGACTGGAAGGACCAAGGATTGAAGCTGGGTGAAGGTTTGAAAGTCCCGACGTAGAAGGTGGTGGGGTCGTTCAGAAAGGAATCAGGGGCTGTTTCGACGCGAATTGGGCGGAAGAAGTGGTGACTGAAGGCGACCTTGTTGAAGCGCCTGCAAAGACTACCGACAGAGATGATATCTCTTTCGCCAATGTCGGAGAATATGAGAAGAAGGATTTCGTTGGGGAGGTCAAGGAATTTCGGTTGCTGTTTGTTCGACTGCAGTGCGGTGTTGTGGCTTAATTTGTTCCGTTGGTAGGCGGCTGCCTGCGAGGATTAAATCATCAAAGAGTACTACAGAGCGCAGTAAGCGTACCATGTCCACTGGTTCGCAATTGCGCACCACGTCTTCCGACGCGAAAGGAATCGACATAGCCAGAGGAAGACTGCAGCAAGACGAACAGATGGTTGTTGTTGTTGTTGTTACGGTGACACTGACAAGACAAAAGAGTCAGTTGATTCTTGAATTTGTGTGCACGTGGTTATCTTATCAGGTTACCTTGCCCCGCTCTGCGTCATCTTTTGGTTCGAGCGACTACAAATTTACAGCGACGAACATGCACACTGAATAAATTAAATGGGAAGAAGTGTCTAACAAGATTATAAAGGCAGTATTCGAACGTGCATACTCTTTAGCTGCTGTCAAGTCAGGACCTCGATACTTCCTGCCTTTCCTCCGGCACAACATTTGAGACATACGTTTCCAGCGCCAGATCAGAATTATTACCTCGCGCAGCCCTCGAGCCCTTGGTCCTGAAGTGCATTATCGTAGAGTCCATCTCAACGCTAGGCTCTTTGGGCCGTGTTCGTCCAGCCACAACGCTCGCGATTACCAACGTCGGTATCATGCCCTGTATATTGGGTGAGCTGACTTGCCGATGTAAGCATCCTACAGTTTGAACACCCACGGTGATGGAAATGGTCAATGCCTGCGGGTAAAGATACCTCGCATCGCCGTCCGTCGCTGCCGAGAAATACAATGACCGAATCTCCATCGCGGTCCATATCAAGAATGTCGTTGTGTATACAATCGCCGACTCGACGAAGATTTTCATCAGTCCTCGGTATGTCCGAGAGGATTTGGCCCATCCATTGGCTCTGATTATCCTGAAGATGATGGCAATTGTACAGAAGACGTTGGTGCAAGCAGTGGTACAGGTGAAGACAAGCTCCCAAGCGGATAGGAAAGAGTTGTCAAGCGCGGCAATTCCCCTCGAGAGACGCACTATGCGTACAAGGCTAGCCGCTAGCGATGTGTCAGAATACGAAGTTTCATCGGAATAGGACCGCCTCACCACTTCCCGTGGCGAGTAATAAGCAAGGAATTCCTATCAAAAACCAATTTCGACCCGAAAGGATCCAACAGCGCCATATCTGGGAGGACAATTGGAATGTGGTATCGATTACATGTTGAACTTGAACTTACGAGTATACCATCGGCAAGAATAACGCCAATAGTGCCAGTCGCTATGTCGACAATGTCGAGCCGCAGGATATATTCCGAATCCACAAGTGCAGTAAGTTGGGTGACATGATTGTCACCGTGGCTCACAAAGACGTAGTCTATCGTTGCCCATAGCGAACCTATGTGAATCGTCGCCACCACCCACATCAATGTGATCAGAACAGCAAGAAGCTTGTCCATCGAATTTTTGCGGCGCGTTACTGACATGCTGTCAAGGAATTGACACAGAAATGTAAAGCTTGGACGAACCAACCAGATAGAGCGTCAGAAAATAAATAGGCGTATATATGCCATGCGCGAAGATTGCCAAGATATCGCTATGGAGAGGAATTCCCAGTTCGTAGCGAATGAGCTGGGTGTCTGGAGGGACCTCCTCGAATGTCAGCTCGCTAGAGGGCGCCATAGTCGATGTCCAGCACAGGCTTGGCATCCGTCATTTGCTTTTAAAGGAACCTGCTTTTTACTCGGGAGAGGGCGTGGGCTTGGAGCCATACCCCATTAGTCGAGAGATCTCTGATTGATATCACAGAGATTGTCAGACTCGGGGAATCAGTCAATTGTGATCTGTTCGTGAATGTCAGCGGAATCTTGAGTCGCACTGCAATGTGCATGTTCGCTGGCAATCTTCGTCGGCATGGTAGCTCAGTGGGGACGAAAGTCCTACGACAATCTGAGCGTAAGGCCGGAGGCTTCGAGCTTCAACTAGTCAGCAGATCATTGGAGGCGGTGCAGACATGTGGCGCAGTGTTTAGTGAACAGTATCGACTCCCTGTTTCATTTGATTGAGACAGTCACATCTCAGTACTTATCAGTGATTTCTCCACAATATCGACCTAAGCAGACGCACGCACAGCTTCTGCGCTCCTCCAAAGACCAATCTTGACAACAATTAGTCAATACTTGTCTGGTCATAGATCCGTGGGCGACGGTATCAGTGGGAGCGTCGGGTTGACTCGTCCAAGTTCAAGTTGGGACCTGTTGAGACTTGCACGCGTCAATTGATTATCTCTGGTTATCTTATCGCCTCGCTGCTGCCGACAGCTGCCGACTCATCCGCCCTACCGGCGCCTCTCTGAGGCTCTCTCCCTATCTCTCCTCTATACCACGACGACGACCTCGCTATAAACCACAAATCTCAATGTCATGTTGTTCAGTGTATTCAGTCTGCATGTACACTGTGCTCTGCTTCACCCATTTCCTGCGTCTGACATAACTTCTAGTCTCCCATGTTATTCCTCGAATCCATCATCGTCAAAGGCTCAAAGATAGCTCAGTCCGGCTAAAATCACTAACGGATGTGCTATGACCAACGGCCTGCGCTGCGCATGGAAAGCTTGTCTCTACGCACATATAAATGCACACCATCTTCAAGAGAAATAGCTCGCTCTATTTACGGCAGGGCTCCTCCATTCAGGCAGCAGGTTCAACTGCGCTGTCTTCAATTACAAGTACGACGATAACGGACGCGAGTTGTGGCGGAATGAGGCGGATCTATACTTGGTTAGGACAACGAAGCTGGGATTGGCCATGGGATGCGCTGGCGGTGGACCAGGGTGGTAAGTTGCAGACTGGACGAGCGCTACTGCCATTGGCTGACCCTTTCCAAGGTTGAATGGTGCGCCTGGGTCGATCCCAAGCGAGTTATCACTGGAACGAATCAGACGGCGCATTCTACTGCATCTAGGTCGCCGTAGCGAAGAAGGGCGTACCAAGCACATGCCGATATCCGACAATGTGATCAGTAGCTGGTGACTATTCTTGGCGTGTCTAGGTACTGCTGCGACTGATAGATTTGACAGACCAATCATTTCTTTCTCAGGCGAAGACTTAAAAGGCCGGAAGCCTATCCTGAGAGTCATCGCACCATGTTTAATGTTGCAGGAACTGCATTCATAACCGGAGCTGGTTTGTACTGCGCTTCTCTCTGCTGCTAACTCGCTAACAATCCCGCAGCTAGTGGAATCGGACGTGCAACTGCCTTGGCATTTGCTCGCGCTGGTGCTGCAGGAGTCCACATCTGCGATATCAATCCCAAAGGCCTCAAAGCGACCGAATCCGCCCTCACTGACGCGGCCACCAACCCCGCTTTTAAAGTCCTCGCATCCCCTCTCAACGTCACCAAGGAGGAACAGATCGTCAAAACTCTCAAGGATACGACACAGCACTTTGGGAGACTCGACTATGCTGTGAACGCTGCCGGGGTCCGTCTCTCTCCTTCCTCTCTCACACAAACATAATTATACCTGTCTAGATTGCCGAAGGCCCCATCGCGGCAGCTGATCTCTCCACGGAAGCGTTTGACCGTGTCAACAATGTGAACCAGCGCGGGACGTTCATCTGTATGCGTGAACAGCTCCATATCATGCGTGCTCAAGACCCCATCGGGCGCGTCCTCGGCCGCCCCGCCGTTCGAGGCGCGATTACGAATGTCAGCTCTATTCTTGGGTTGATGGCGCTCCCGGGATATACAAGCTACGTGACGAGCAAACACGCGGTTGTGGGAATGACGAGGAATGCTGGTTAGTTTAGTTCCCTTCTGTCCATGTTGCGCTGATAAACCCGCTCTCCGTAGCTGCGACCCATGCCGCCGATGGTATCCGGGTCAACGCGATGTGCCCCGGCTTTGTGAAAACGCCGTTGCTCAACGTGGATCTAGCTGCTGCAGAGGCAATCGTCCAGAACGTTCCACAAAAGGTGAGATTGAATGCTCCCAACATACATATACTGCAAACGCCTTACTCATACTCCTATAGCGCATGGCAGCACCAGAGGAAATTGCGGACGTGATTCTGTTTTTGACGAGTGAGTATGCGAGCTTCGTAACTGGAACGGAATGGGTGGTGGATGGCGGTATGAAGGTTATCTGAAAAAGGTCGATATCGGTACATCGGTTCCCACTTCTTGCTTGTTACATCAGACTCATTAGAAGGCGTGTAACAGACGCGAAACAAAGACTTCTCTGGGAGGATTTCAGTTCAGTTTTAGGGGAAAGTCAACGACAGCTGTGGTATGGTCTCAGCATTGCTTATCCCTAGCGCGTGTACAGTAGCAGAAGGGCGTACCTCGCACATGCTGATAATCGAGAATGTGATCAGTAGCTGGTGACTATCCTTGGCGCGTAAGTGGCTGCCGACTGGTTGTTTTGACAGACGCAGTCATTCTTGCTGAGGACGGATTGATCGTTCGGAATTATCCTCCGGCGAAGACTTATAAGAAGCCTAGCATCTCGAGAGTCAACCCACCATCATCATGTTCGACGTCGCAGGAACTGCATTCATAACCGGAGCTGGTCTGTACTGCGCTTTGCTCTGCTGCCAACTGGCTAACAATGCCGCAGCTAGTGGGATCGGACGTGCAACTGCTGTGGCATTCGCTCGCGCCGGTGCTGCAGGTGTCCACATTTGCGATATCAATCTCAAGGGACTTGAAGAGACCGCCTCCGCCCTACCTGAAGCAGCCACCAACCCCGCCTTCAAAGTATTTTTATCCCAACTCAACGTCACCAATGAGGAGCAGATTGTCAAATCTCTCAAGGATACGATACAACACTTTGGGAGACTCGACTATGCTGTGAACGTCGCCGGGGTCAGTTTCTTTCTTTCCTCCGAGTCTTTCACACAAGCATAATTACACCTGTCTAGATTGTCGAAGCCCCCGTCGCGACAGCTGATCTATCTACGGAAGCGTTCAACCGTGTCAACGATGTGAACCAGCTCGGGACGTTCATCTGTATGCGCGAACAGCTCCGTGTCATGCGCGCTCAAGACCCCATCGCGTACCTCGAAGGCCGTCCTGCCGTCAGAGGCGCGATTACGAATGTCAGCTCGATTGCTGGGCTCATGGCGGTTCCAGGAATGACAAGCTACGCGACGAGCAAGCACGCGGTTGTGGGAATGTCGAGGAGTGCAGGTTAGTGTTGTTTTGTTGATGTTACCCAGCTGACACGCTCGCGGTAGCTGCGACCCATGCAGGCGATGGTATCCGGGTCAACACGATCTGTCCTGGTTTTGTGACCACACCGTTGACACAAGCGCATCCTGCTACTGTAGAGGCAATAGTGTCGAACGTCCCTCAAAAGGTGATAGTAGCGCCCCAACAAACGTTCAGCGTAGATGTCTTATTCATACCACTCTCATAGCGCGCGGCGGAACCAGAGGAAGTCGCGGACGTGATTCTGTTTCTGACGAGTGAGTATGCGAGCTTTGTGACCGGAGCCGAATGGGTCGTGGATGGGGGCCGGAAGGCTGTTTGAGGAAAGGTCGAAATCGGTACAGCGGTTTCGATCTCTTCCTTGCTACATCAGACTCACTGTAGAGGGGGAGTAACAGAACGAAGAAGTCCTCTGAGAGGACGTCATTCATCAACAACTTGTAATGGAGCGCCAACGACAACTACTTATGGTATGATCCCAGCATCGCTTATCGCTAGCGCGTGAACTGACCTCGTGATGCCAAAAAAGCACTCCAGCAAGTGGCAACAGATCCCAGCTGCAGGGCTGGTATGTGGCTAGTCGCGCCATCGTTACGTGCCCCAGATATTGAATTTAGTGTAACACGAGGAAAGTCATACATCCGATTGTTTCCAATGGTCAAGAGCAGTGCAAAGTCTGGCGTGGCAAAAGGAGAAACCCTGTGCGCGGGGCTCGGGGATGAGTGGATCACCTCAAGTAGGTTGGATGAGTCTCGAGTCTCGAGGACTCTCGATCGGTCCAGGAGGCAGGGGAGGAAAGGGGTTCGACCGGACGTGGAGAAGAAAGGGTATAACAGCGCGGGGAATTTACATCCGGGGACAGCCTGTAAAATCCAGACCCTGTGGCCACCAGCAGATGGGAACATGCTCCCACTGTTATCTCACAAGACCCCAAGGCCATTCAACGAATCTTCACAAGCGTCATGTAAGCGTGGTCATCGAGTCAAACGACGCGTAGAGCAAAAACTTACGAGTTCTCAGTTGGCGATCTCTGGAAGGCAACAGAGAAATGAGGGTCTGTCAGGGGCGGGTGCGATGATGCGGAAGGCACTTAATCCGCGTGACCCAAAGCGGGGCCTCGGATTGGTCCGATGCCGCCGTCCTGGGTTGTTCCACTACGCCGAGGATATATATACCCCGCGATACTGAGCATGGGGCATACGACTCCCCTCCTCCCCCCACGACGGCCACGACGACGAGCTTGACGACAGCATGCTGCCTTCCATTCTATTTGCAACATTTGTAGCGCTCGCGGCGGCACACTCACAGCCCACGACACCGGAGGAGATTGAGACACAGCGCGCGCTGCAAGCGGCTGCATACCATTGCGCGCCGGCAGTCGCGGCGTACACGGCGCAACGCAAGCGCGCCTGGGCACAGAAAGCGCTTGGTGGCAGCCACACTGGACCGAAGCTGGGCATACAAGCGGGACTCGAAGGATATGAAGACCTCTTCAAAGATCGTGAGTGTCCATCCCGACAGCGAGCTCGATGTGCTCACCATGCCACAGCTGAATCAAGCGAGAAGTCGTCGTCTCTGATGGAGTGCACGCCCGCTGCTGCCGACGCCGAGATGGACAATAGCACCTGCGTGCTCACACCCGTCGTAACTGAGGGCCCCTACTACCACACTGCAGGACACCCTCTACGCACCAACATTGCCGAGCTGCAGGTGTGTAATCTTCCCCTATTTCGTACTGCCTGACTTACCGTCGGTCAGCCTGGGCTTTTGTTACTGCTCGACATCGGTGTGATTGATGTCAACACATGCAAGCCTATGGAGAACGTTCTCGTCGACATCTGGCAGGCAAACGCGACCGGACACTACGCCGGCCACCCGACAGCCGCCCCACACCTCGTCGACGAAAAGCCCCAAGTCGGCGGCAAGCGCAGCGGACTTCTCAGTGCGTACCCACGCACCAAACACGAGGAAACCTTCCTCCGCGGCGCATGGCCCACAAACTCGAACGGCGTCGTGCAATTCACCTCCATCTTCCCCGGGTACTACACAGGCCGTGCTACACATATCCACACCAAGGTCTTTACCGAGTGGGACCCGCTACCCAATGGCACCTTCACCTCTGGGCAATTGGTTCATGTCGGGCAGTTCTTCTTTGACGATGAGGTCAACAGTGTCATCGACAAGGTGCGCCCTACTCCATTCCATATAGTCTTTCCTGACGTTTGCTCCAGATGCACCCGTATACGACTAACCATCTGAAGGACCGCACACGCAACTGGCGTGATTCTCTCAACATCTTCGAGGACAGCCATGGGCCCGAGGGACAGTACAACCCCGTCTTCAGGTGCGTTCGGTTCCCCTTCTACCTTCTGTTTCTCTTACCAACTTCCGCACAGGCTAGAATTCCTCGGCGGTGTCATCTCACAGGGTGTAGCTGGATTCATCACGATGGGCGTCAACGGGTCTACCAGCCTCGACAACTTCTGGAAGGGCTAAGAGGTTGTAACGATACTGATGTACTTATTATTATTGACGACAACGGAGACTTGACACGTTATAGTTCAACAAGACAAGAGCCTCTTCTCGGGGAATGAAGGTTGCGCTTTGAACGCGATTGCACGACTGGAGGGGAATCGCATCGGCTTTAGACTTTGCGCTATGCAAACAGGGAGTCCGAGCAACGTTACACCTGGGGTGTGGCGTCTTGAGTTGAAGGTTGTTATGCTGAAGTTTAGTAGCTTTTGGGATCCTCGTACTCGCTAGTAACGACGTATTGAGGGTCCGATATCCAGTATAGTGCGCTCAAGCTCTCGACGTTAACAGTGGATATGCAAGGGTGAATGAACGACTGTCTTGTGAGTATGCGCGCCTGTTTCACAGAGCAGGGAGGACCCAAGTCACAAATTTGAGACTTTGAGGCCCGGGGGTTGGTAACATACTGTAGGTAGACCGGGAGAGGGGATAGGGGGGGCAGGAGTTTTGAGTTTTTCTTGACTTTTCTAAGAAAACATCGTTGTGAGTTGTAACTCAACTAGTAACTACCAACGAGTAACGAGTCTTCAGAGTGGCTGAATTGAACTTAGCAAATGAAGTCCTTAGTTCTAAGATAATAGTGACTTCATTTGGCATTCAAGTTCTTGAAGACTGAGAGTCTGGAGTCTGGAATCTGAGAGTTCAGATAGTAGTTTAACTGTCATTGTAGTCAACTGTTACTAGTCAACTTTCAAGTGACTCTGAGACTCAAGAGTCAAGACTCAAGAGTGAAGAGTCAAGAGTCAAGACTAGGGTGGCGAAGTAAACCATAGGTATTGATACCGGTCCGGTTTGCGACGGTTTCTTACCGGTAAGTTACTGGTAAGTTACCTCGGCCGGTGGAGGGTAGGTAACTTACCTCCACGTGATCATTTCACGTGACGGGCGCGCGCGGCGCGGCGGGAAGTGGCGGGATACACTACGGACAGGGAATTTTATTTCAAGTGTAAAACTACCTGTAAAACATCCTGAAAAAGGTATTATTTCACGTAAAAGATTTCGGTGCCCAAAGTATGGCTTTTTCGGCCGGCAAAGGGCTTGACAAAGGTGACCTTTCACGACGGTGAAAAACAATCTTTTTCATAGCCAACCGCTCATCGCCCGATGAGCGCCCGCTGACCTTTGGCTGTGAGAAAGACGATGTTTTACCAAAGAAAAAGAACAACTTTTTCACAGTCATTTCCAACCGAAAAAGCGGCATTTCGGCAATGGTAAACTCTTATGCAAGAATTTGTCTTTTTCATAATGTTTCGCAAGTAATTTTACCTAAGAAATAATATTACCTGTCCGTAGTGATATACGGCGGGGAGGGGCAGTAGAATCTCAGAGATCCAGATAAGACAGTTTTCTCATGTAATTACACAGCAGTAGCCCCGAATGACAGATTCAGGCCTCTTGGGGGTAGCAGAGCCAAACAATTGTGTCTTTGTGAACCTGTCGGAAAATGCGCCACAGCCATCACGTGAAACGATCATGTGACTATCGGACGGTAACTTACCGTATCGATACCTCGGGGGTCCGGAGGGGGCGGTAAGAAACTGGTAACATACCGAGGGGGGGGGTTTACTTCGCCACCCTAGTCAAGACTCAAGTCGTTCAAAAAATTGTCCATTGTTCAAATTGAAACCTCGAACTTCAAAAATCGGAGAAAGCCTTGCTACTGCATTAAGAGGGAATCGAACCCCCGGCGGGTCGACCTACAAGTCGAATGGCAACGACCCAGGTTACCACTACCCCATTAATGCATACTGTGGGCGGCAGACTGACTACCATAGTGCGCACAGACACCTTCTACGTTGTTATCCCAATTCTCCAGTATTGTGTACCACTGTCTCGAGCAGGGCCTAAAAATCATGAAGAAATTGGTTCCGATAGCATCACTCAATGTCCTCTACGCGATCTACTGGAATGGGCAATGTGAATACTCAGAGAAAAACCTCTGACCGCCTCGATTAGCCACGTGGCTGTCAAAGCAGAGTTGCCCCTCATTGTAGCACGCGTCTACAGCACCTTCAAGGCGATACGCTATCGTCTCCTGAGCAGCATGGTAAGGACGGATAGTCAATGCGTCTCGTCTAAGTATACGAAAGATGTGACGCGTGAGGTCGGCGCCGTCCACTGTTGCGAAGAGTTCCATCCCGAACTTTGGTAAGACACAAGCGCGCTGTCTAATATCATAACGCACGGTAGATAGCTCTGATTGATGTCCGACCAAACACCCACATGCCAGCCGCTTCAAGGCAAAGTTCAGACTGGCCATGCCTGATTCGCGTTCGCCTCACAATCTCCGACTGTGAAGATTCGTCTAATGATGCAGATTCACTTCGTGTTCACCTCGTTCGCGTGCTTCGACGTTTGTTAGACGCGAAAGCAGGTACCAACATGAAGAAGCTCACCATGCGCACGAAGGTAGAAAGGAATGGGGGAGTCACACGACGGGGAGGCTTTCGACAAATTGGGCTGGGTGACCCCCCCTCTGATGTTCGCTGGAAGTGGCGAATTCGTCTTTCTTTAGCGCCAAACGAACGCATCACTGTCCCAGGTATCACTTCGATTGCGAGTGTCAATGGGGACATTGCTCTCTGTTGCGCGATAAGTTAGTATAGATACGAATGGTTCTCCGGAGTTGGGGGACAAGCGCGCTACTGGAGCCGACGCCGTTAAAGGTGACCCCATCATTTACTTGGACATCCTCGACCTTGGAATCAAGGTCCACTGTCATAACACTAAGTGTGAGACCAACCGCCCATGGTATTGGTGTGCTAGCGCCACAAATTATGTGTGAGAGCATATACGACTGCACCTCCTGTGCATGGCCAATATCGCGAAAGACCAAGACGCCAACTTCCATCGTTTCCACCCTGGTTCAGGACGAAAGAATGGCTGTACAGGGAAAACCTCCGGTGACACCTACACGCATCTTCAACGAGGCATCTTTTGCAAAGGCATTCAAAGCACTGAATGCGGCAGCGATATAACGTTAGTACGGAGATAACGGAAAGGCCAGTAAATAAGCAAAACGCGATAGACACGCTGGCTTACCGAAGGATAAAGGGATGAACCAGTTCATGCGAAGATCCTACGGCAGACCTGAGAGAAAGGAAGCGAGCCACTGAGAAAGTGAAGGAGGGTACCGGTATATGCCGCTTTGAGGGTTCTTGGTGCACGCGGGTTCCGAGTCGAAAAGGAGTGGTATAAAGTAGCAGCTCCGGCAGGCCAATAGTAGTTTTGTGATACAACAAGGGTACGTAGCCGGCACCCTATTTCCCCGACATAAAGACGACATCACTTGGAGAATGCACGGATGACTTTTGCCGAGATGTGGAGGAAGAAAATGGAGGCGATGAAGGCGAGGGAGAGGACCAGCACAATGAAGGGGTCGCTGGTTGGGGTTAGGGGCGGAATGTTTGGAGGGAGATGACAGCTCACACTTTGAGGCCCGGAGAGTCGTCGGTGTACAACTTTAGCATTGTGTTCGACGAGCCGCCAGCGCCTGCCGCGCGACTCGAATTTGGCCGTGACACCGTGGTGTTTGTTGCTCGTCGCCTGTGTAGTCCGTTAAGTGTTATGTTCGGTGTGAAATGCTCTGCGTACGGACCGAATTTGAGCACCGGGAGGCCTGCTTACGCCGGACGGGGAGGTGGGTCTCGCGACCGCGGGCTTGCCATTGGGGGTGTCAGAGTCGGACTAGAATTTTGTTAGACAAGTAAGAGAGGTGATTAGCCAAAAGGTTACCATTGTAACAAAATAACAAGACTATGGTGAAGGACGAAAGGAAAGGATGATGGCAGGAGCGAAGCCAATGCGGGCAAGGCACCAATGCGGATTTTTGGGCACGTGGCCTGACACGTATGTTGCCTCCCTCCACGACCGCCAAACTCGAATACACGTATTTGTTTCCCATGCGCGCGGGAAATCCAAAAAACAATGCTTCCTACGCGCTGTGATTTACCTACGAAAAGCCCTATGTTTCCGATGACTGGTATGCACTCCTTTTGCACGCTTTATTACGACTTACATACGACAAACAGCTCCAAGTCTTCATAAAGTTATCTTGTAACCGACGGCCTTGGCGGGCTACGGAGCAGCGGCAGAAGAATATCGCCGGGACATTTTCTCTCTGATTCAATACAACGTCGACCAACGCAAGAGGACGAGTCGGATCGTCGAACATCTGGATTAGATGTCGAAAATCCTAGTGATGGCCAGGCCGCAACTAGCTTCTTCAGCCGAAAGCCCCATTGAGAAGGATTGACGGAGTACAGTCCGACTGACCCCGGTGCGCAACTCATCTCCGAGTGGGCGCGTGTTGGTTGGTCTGCGCGATTCAATCGTTGTGACATTGCGGCCAACACATGGCCCAGCTTGAGCACAGAAGATCGACTCGCCAGTATATCTCGCAGATTCCTGGCTGGCCATCCCTTCGATTTACATCGTCAGTCTACCTGTACCCATGGTTATCTTCCCTTCTGATTGTCGCGTAGAGGCAGGATCAGTTAGCACTAAGGATATCCTCCGACGGGGTAACACATGTCAATGGCGAGGTCCAGGCCTGCTCCTCCTCCGATTGGTTCGACATGTGAAGAGTGAGGCAAGCCAATTTCGCTTTGCCTCGAGAGCACACACCTTCTCGGATAAGGGCCCCTGGTCTCTCCTGATCTCCAGAGCAGCGTATAGGGCTTTGGCTTGGGTCGTGTGCAGGTGGAAAACAAACCGATGTATCCGATGCTAAACTGCCTGAATCCCATTGACACCTTTCTGGGGTGCAGAATCAGTTCGATCCGGTTCGACTCGTGACACATCCAGCCGTCCGTCGAGCAAGCGGCCTCATGGTTCTCCATATAACGGTCAAGCTTGATATCTGCGATGTCCCTTCCATTGGATACTTCCCTTTCCCCGTGTGTTCACCCTCCGCACGTGTCCAGGCTCGACTTCATTATCCTTTATCCTTGCCTTATTCCTTCAAAAGGCGACCTATATCTGCTCAGGTCCGAGCCTTGTCTCGGCCTCCCCACCCCCCACCATTCATGCCCTTCCTTCTTGGTTCCGGTTCCCAGTGCGATGTCTGTTTAGATGCCTTCGACTCTGAGGAGCGAGCGCCCTGTTCGATCGAGTGCGGGCACATCTTCTGTCAACAGTGCGTATTCATTACCGCTACCCGACGTGGCTAGTTGGGGGCACGGGCCGCGGGTACTGATTACCTTCTTTCATAGTTGCCTCAACTCATTGACGCGTTCCAAGTGTCCTTTGTGCCGACAACGCTTTGATCCTCGCTCTCTCGTGAAGCTGCACATCGATAGTGACGAGACACGTTCTCCGTCCCACGCTCCAGAGCCGGCTGTGGAAACTGGTGACGTTCTCGACGCGAGGAGATTTCAGGAGCGGATAGCAGCGGCGGCTAATGAGGGTACGACAGAGCAAGGTGTTCGTCAATTGATTGATGAGTGTAGGGCCTTTCTCAGCCAACAACCGCGTAACAATGTGCGTCTCTATATCTCTTCTTCCCTGTTCTTCTACTAATTTCGTGTTAGTTTTCTGATCTTCGCGTCAGTCTTCGGATGATCAAGTACGTGTACGACATCAAGACCGAGTTACTGGGATATCGTCAGGAAGTCAAGCGGGTTACCCACGACGCCAGAGAGGAGAAAGCGAGTCTCCAAGACATGATCAAGAACCTAGAGGAGGACATGAAGCGAGACAGAGAGAATTGGCAGGCGTTAGAGAGCAACTTGCGCGACTATTGCAGTAAGGCGCAAGGTGCATACTTTGGTGTTGCTGAGTGAGTCCACTTGTCTATCCTTGTCTTCGTCGCGCTAATGTCATTTAAGATTAGTGAGTCAAACAGTCTAGCTGCGCTAGACGACTCTTATCTTTCATTCCAGTATCTCAAGGCGGAGACCGAGCGCACCCAATTGCGTGATACACTTCGACAGTTGGGGTATACAAGCCCTCTAACTCACCCCGAGGATTCCATCCAGCCACTCGAGCAGGTCTCTCAGGCTGTTCCCGAAACTCCGCTACCCTTGAAGAGCGAGATGTTCTCACCCATACCCGACCTAGCTGACGCTGAGCTACCCGGAACGGTGTCACTATCCAGCATCTCATTACATCCCGAAGGCGAAGCTGGCCCCGAGACATCCATCGGCACTATCCCACCCCTCGCTCGTTGCGGCATGGTCGGATGTCCTTTCTCATGTCGCTGCCAGTCCATCGGTCTGTTCGACGATCCGACCCATCTTCTCTCTTCCGTCACCCATGTTGCATCGCACGCTACTGGCGGGTACTACAACACGCCCACTTCTGCCCAGACCCACCACGCAGACCTCTTCACTGAGGCACCTCCGCAACTGGGTCCTGGTGCACCCGTATCCGCCGGTCGTAGTGCTTTATCGCTTACGGCCCCTAGCTTGGATCAGCAGCGAGATCCGTACTCCCAGTACTCTTCCAGTTCTAGAGTTCCCACTCGGGCCGCAACTCCCGTCGAAGGTGAGGCGGACGCATTGTTCCGTCCTGCCTCGTCGGCCACGACTACACCCAGGATGATTCCAGTTCCACCGGGCCGCCAGGCGTCCTACCAAGCAGTGCATGGTCATGGCCACAGTCGTGTGCACGACCTATCCGCCGAGTCAAGTCGCTCATCCTCCTCCCTGCCGAATATCCCCGTATCTGGATCTCATTTCCCCGCGACGTTATCGGCAAAGCAGGTTGATGCAGACCCGTCTTCCAAGTCTCGGTCTGGGTCTCCCCATCGTTCATCGCGTGCTGCTCGCGCAGACCTTTCGGTTACATCGATCAAGGATTCAGACAATCGCCTCTCCACGGGTTCGCAGCCTCGCCACAATGCGACATCTAGTGCCAGCGATGCCGCGAAGGCATTGGAGAAGCAGCACAGGGAACGTGAACGTTCTCAACTCCGAGAGAAGACCGTCGATGGAGTAGCTCCTTCCGAGAGCAGTTCACGTGGGCGTAGGACGAAGGACAGAGAGAGTCCGAGATCCCTCGAGTCTGCAACTCTCGACAACTCTAGGGATCGGAGCACAAGCACTCGACGTGAGGAAGCGACCACGACTTCGAGTCGTCCACGCAATCGGCCCTCGCGGTCTGAGCCTGTTCCGACTTCGAACTCATCATCCTATGCGTCACCTGCAACCTCAGGACCAGGGAGAGTACCGTCCAGTATATACGCTCCGGCTGCGCCAGTCACTACTACCCCCTCATGGACGTATGCTCAAGCTCAGTCTCAGTCTCCGTCCCAACACGTGTATTCTTCGTCGTCGATAGGCAGTAGCAAGGGCAAGATGATGACCTCCTCGCTGAAGCCGGCTACTGCCACATATGCTTGACCGGCGCGTTGAATCTTCTTTATGGACCTCTCATTCTTTTATATATCACGCCTTGCCTTCGAAGATGTACTTTCTTTCCTCTATGTTTATTAGCTCTTTGAGATGGGCGTGTTCGTTCTGTATCTACGTGTTTGTTCTAGGTTTGTACATACTGATTTGTACTACGTTTACTCGTCTATGCTCTTACTGTAATATCTAGTAGTCACTTGTATCCCCCCTCGCAATCCTGGTGCTCATGTTCATATCCGCAAATCCATTTAGACGTTTCCTTGTGGGATTCTGATAAGTTGCTATCGGATTGTGACGATCATGCTCGATTGGAACAACAATAGCAGACGGCCGGATCTCAACTTCATTGCGAAGACGTGGCGTGGCGTAAGCACTGACGCAGACGCGTTGGTACATGGGCTTGGATTGAGTTGGAAGAAAGTGATCGCGAATGTGTCTGGCTCGGAAGAATAGACATACTATCACAACACCACGCTGGTGACATTCTCCACCCGGGAATACGGCCAAGGGGACCGTAGAGAGGTCGGTAATTTCCTCTCATCGATTGCTCTTCTGCCGATGTGAAATACGTGTTTATCTCGAGTTGATCTGGAGTTCGTCAGAGTTCGTCGTCGGTACGTTCTGATGCGGTTCTGTCAAATAGGCGTCTATCGACGGACGGAAAGACATGGAAATGAAGGGGATTAGGTTAGAGCATCAACCATCGGATAGACTTTCGCAGGACCCAAAGTCACCACCGGACTTGAAATTGTTTTCAAACATGCGTAGATAGCGCCACAAAACCGGTGCGTTCTTGAAAACGCGCCTGATCGCAAGAATCTTGCCTCCGGAAGTGTCAAACTATTAGCACTCAGATGACTTTTGCGGCGCGTCATGACCTGGATTAATGACTTGATTTAATATGGGCCAGTGTACCTTAAGCTTGTCTGTCACTTGAGCGGCGAGCCGATAAGATGAATCACGATCTGGAGCGCGATTATATGAAGCGCCTGCTAATTCAGCTATAAGAGTCCGCGAGCAAGTACTGTATAGATACTTGTCGGTGCTAGAGAATGGTGAAGGAATGGATACGCAAGAAACGAGAGACAATGGCCTGTCCCAGACGCCAATTTTGGACCTATAGGAGCATATGCGCCTCGATGTACGAATAGTGAGGTGTAGCAAGCACGATAAATCACCCAGGAACTTTGATACACTGGACGTTCGTTCTTTCATAGAATTTTCTTCACAACAATCTCATTACGCCATCTACTAGCCTGGTTCGTACAAGGATGGCGTTGTGCTGGAAGCTTACTACTCCTGACATCCCTATTTGCAGAGCGAACGAAATCGAGTGTTGTTAGTCATTGTAGATATCTAGCAGGGAAGAAGTGTCACTGTTAGATAGTATCGTTACCGACCGTATATGAGAAGGCAAGCTGTCATTATAGGGTTCGGTTACAGGACTAACTGTTAGTGTGGCCCGATTCGGCTCGAGGACAAAAAGGTCGCGTACCTACACAGAATCGCGTTCTCTATTCAGGAAAAGAACGGAATAAGTCTACAGATCTTTTGGGCCGCCTCTTCTCGTTCTCGTATTTACGGATTCAGATAAAAACGCACCGCGCCTGCTGAGTCGATATCAGCCATGCGCGTGTCAAGGCTCGAGGGCAAGATTCAGTCTTCTCTCTTCCTTGAGTCAAGGAGATGAGCTCACTGCGAGTCCCCATTTGATGCTGCTCACAGAGAAATGCCTCCTTTTGGTACATAGCAGAATCAGGAATCGTATCGCTTTTGTCGTCTTCTTCCAGTGTTCTTCAATCATAATGCATGATCGTCGCAGCTCCGCGCCGATCTGCCGAAGAAAGAGTTTGCCGTCGGAACCGTGCCGATATGTCCTTCGGAGTTTTTTCCTTGCAAGCTGCCATCACCATCTCGCCCAAAATGTTCGCGGAATACCTTCATCGGGTCCAATGCCGCTCTTCCATTCGAGATGTCTGTCCTCAGCAGTTGCCATCTACAACCATTCACGGCCGTGTCTTTTGTACGGCAACGGTGATAGCGGTGCTGATTCAGGCCGTCATATCACGTTTCAATTACAGCTGTCTCGGCCGTAATGCGAGGCACCACCACCTCTGTAAACACCACCTCCAATCATGCCTCTAGTCCTGTCTCCAGAAAGTGCCTGTGATATCTGTTATCTGCCTTATGCCGACGGAGCTCGCTTTCCGCACGTCGTTTCTTGCGGCCATGTCTTCTGCAAACCGTATGTGGTCCAGTCGCAGTCTTGGGCTCATCTAATGCCACCACAGATGTCTGTCAACACATTTCTACAACACTTCCGAGAAAGCGACGTGTCCAAGCTGTCGAAAATCATTCTCGCTACCCGACCCCAATCTCTCGCACGACGAACTAATCGGAAAGGTTGTCAAACGCCTCTACGTGGATTTCTCGGAATGGGAATCTTCTGAAAGGTCCCTTCTTGCTGATATGGCGCTTAGCCTGCGACTACCACCTTCGGATGGCAAAGTTTCCGAATTAGATGTTAGAGTCAAGGAGACACTAGAGTCACCAGACGCCCATGCAGCTCAGGTCAATTGGATTCTCTCCTAGAATTTCTAGGCTGATTTGTGTTCAGTCCGTTTTACGTGAGGTCTACGAAGCGCTCCAAGGGTACCGCTGTTTCCAGTTAACAACCGCGACAAACCGACGGCCAACTGACGAGATTGACAATCTCCTGCCGGGAATATTGGAGAAAGTGAACGTCTTGCAAGCCACGTTTGAGACCTCTAGACAAGAACGGTCAGCGTGATCGTACCAGTAAACACCATTGAAGATCTGACTTGGTATCTTACAGTGCCAAGGTTTGTCACTTACAAGATACACAGCTGACACCAAAGAAATGAACACCTCCTAGGCCAAAATGACGCCAACAGATGGAGTCTCGACGCCATCAGCAATAGACGTACTCAATACTCAGTAAGAATCCATGTTTCAGATGGCAGCGTGTATTTTTGATACATGTGTATAGACTTGCGAGCTCTCATCCACGGATGCTTGAGACGGATGTTCCGCTGGTGAACCTCCCTTCCTCTTCTCGAAACGACACTGTTGATATTGCCCGGCATCGCATCCACCCTCCGCCGGGACTTTCGGTTGGTCATCTTCTTTCAAGCCACTATCGTCCTGAAATATTGTTCAGGCACCTTCTCCGTATCAGACGGACCATGGCATCTTCTTCCAGGTCGTGCCACCAGCCACTCCTTCGCCTTCTGTGCCCCAGATAACTGTTGTTTCCGAGAGCAGTAACGCCAGGCGCTGGCCTCCTGTATCTCCCCTTGAAACCTTCGCGTTGCCAACCATACTAGGTTCCGAAACATCGACGCCACTCTCTTCTTCCCCTCGATCTCCTCCCACAAGTCTGAGGCTAGATCATTCCAGATACAATTCGCCAGAACCGATCTCACCACTATCTCCAAACTCCGGTCTTCTGTCCCCACCTAATACTGCTGCTCTTCACCGTCGAAGCAGCTCATCCTCCATGATCAGTGTCGCTTCCTGGCACTCGCGCGGGAGCGATGCGTCTTTCCGGGGGACTTTTTCTGCAGACTTCCAGTCTGCTGTCAATACTTTCGAACGCGACGCCCATGTTTTCGCCCTCGATGATGCAGGCGATGGAATACATGAGGGAGTGGTTGTGTCGGAATTGCTCTCGACTACTCTTATTACTGGCCGCCATTCTCGCAGAGCTTCAAGCGACGGGTCGGCGTCGAGTATTTCCAGCCGTTCCTGACTGATTCAATTCAGATACACCTGCTTCTTACTTACGAGACGGACGCTGCATATAGGCATTCTTATTATCATTATCGTTACCGTCGTCTCGAGGGAAAGTGCTCCGTGTGAAGATGTTCCAGGATGTCAAGGCAACTTTCGCTTTTGTTCCATTCTTGTAGGCAAGACCCGGGTGGACATGATTGCTCTTCATTCTTGGTTTCAACTTTCGCGCAATCGGTGGCGCATATATGCATAAACTCTGAGCCCGTCTCGGGCATTCTGCGTAGAACTCGTTGCGTAAAGTGTAGAGATCTAAAAGACATTGACATACATTGTCAAATCACGCTCCGTGCTGGAATAGCCGGAACGAGATGCATTGGACCCACAAGTTACGTATAGTGATTCATTCTGTCACGGTGCTTGTACTTAAAGGGTCCTCTACAGCTGTTTTCTGTACGCTTTGCTTCTTGTCTTTTACCTTGATCTACAACAGCTCCGTCCCGCTCCTCGACAACGTCGCGTGTTTCCACTAAGCCCCGCCAGCTTATCTTCACCGAATCCTTTAGATACTATGTCTTCTCTGAGGACAGCAGAATGCGCGATCTGCACGGAGAACTTCAGTGCAGAACGAGGACGGTACTTGCTACCGTGCCTGCATGCCTTCTGTTCGAGGTCAGTACATCCACGTTCGTCATACGAACGGCAGCTCAATCAATCGGGCGTCGTAATAGCTGTCTACACGAACATTTCTTGACAGGATCAAAGAAGTGCCCTACCTGCCGTGGCCATTTGAAGAGGATGGACCACAAGGACTATGCTCGCCTTCCCAAAGAAGAACAGAAGGCCCTGTTCGCCAAGGTGGCCCGTCCTCTATATGCCGAAGCTGAAGAAGCTGTGGACATCGTCGTAGATCTCGCGGACTGCTTGAGGAAAGGGACCCCCGACAAAACTATCAATGCTCGAGATGCGTGGGTGGAGAAATGGTTGCGAGATGAGAAACAGAAGGTGGCCAATGAGACTACGAACGCGATTCGCCCTGAAGTGGTGTGTACATTGTCTAGCCACTCAGCATTCGTCATTGCTCACGCTTTCATTACAGATGCGCCTTGTGAAGGAGATCCATTCAGGCTGGAAAGCTCAAAGGTCCACTGTCAGGAAGTTGACAGAGGCGAACTCGCAGCTCAACGTAGAAGCAGACAAACTACGTCTGGAGAATCAGACATTGAGGGAGCAGCTCGACCGAGCCACTCGCAATCAAACGTTAGTTCCAATGTCACCCAATACCATAGAGACACGCTGATTATTGTCAAACAGTGGTACACCTAAAGTAAGCGCGTTCCTTTTCGTCCAGAAGTGATACCGACGCGTTTGTCAGGCCAGCCAGCACGCGATTGTAGCTCGCGAAGCACCAGCGATCCAGGCAGGAGAAACCTCCGCCTCTAGGCCAGGACCTGAGACTCTCGGCGCCTTATTGACGCCAGCATCGGCCTTCAAAGAGGATGGGATATTTCCCGCCGCGCAGCCTTCGCATGCCGCACTAGCGGCGCATATCATGAGGACACCTACAGCCCAGGCGAACGAGGTCGACGGAGAAGGACCTCCTTCGGAGTTATACCCCCAGAACATATTTGCACCAGCAAGTGAGAATGGCATCGACAAGAGTTCCGAGTCCGGCTCGTATAGGACTGCGTTGTCTTGGAACACCAGCTCCAGTGGCAAGACTGTCTCGAGTGATGGTTCGTTCACCCGGACTTTCAATCCTGGTTTCATCAATGCCATGCGGGAGTTTGCCAATCCTCTTACCCCAATTCCATCAGGCGACATCGATGATACCATCCAGCCTGACTTTCCGGGCCAGACGGTGGACGTCCCGGGTCAGAGCTCCCTGGGCCTCCAATTCTGATTTTGGGACGATATTACGGACACTATGTAACGTTGACACTTGGACATGACCAGAATCCTCTACTTGTACATCAACAGCATTCAATATCACTTACATACTGTAGCGAACTACGAAGTTTACCTACACATTTTCTGGACAGACTACTACGTATCGAGTCAGTAAATACTTTCCTTTTCCTCCCACCACCTCGCTAGTGCCAGTCTCAACTTTATTGTTCCTCCCGGGCCCTTGCTCACATAACACCACTACTTCCAGCCTCATTCAAGTCTGAGTTGGACTCGTGATTATCCTGAGCCTTCGCCTTCGCCTTACCCTTTCCCTTTGCCTTCGACTTCGCCTTCGCCTTCGCCTTAGCGGCTGTGGCTAGCGCCTCGATGGCTATGGCTCGTCTTTGCATAGCCATGCATACACGACAACGCGTCCAGCCGGCAACAAAGTGGTGCTGAGCAATTATTCTGTCACAGCTTCTGCACCTCTGTATTGGTTCCGCCGCATTATAATCGAGGATTCCAAAAGGCAGTAAAGCGTGAGAGATGGCTTCGCGCCCGTTGAGGATCGGCTGGGAGGCCCTGTGGAGTGACATGTATCTTTCAGTCCATATAGGAAGTCCAGGATGGTATATCATGCCAGTAGACCTGAAGTGGATGTAGAGCAACGCGATGAGCTCCACATCTTGGGCGGCGTATGACAGATTTTTAGGTGATACAGGACGTGTGAGCCACATGGAATGATCAACTGTGCGAAGGGCATTAACGAAGGAGCGAAATGACAGCGAAGGTGAACTCACAATTAGGGTCTTTCGGCTTCTCAGACTTTTCGACAAGGCCGAAAGTCCTCGTCGCTTCGCCCAAGCCTATCACTTTCCGTACACCGCGATAGTGGTCTTTGTTGTTCTTTACATGTTCCGGATCCTTGATGTAACGCTTTATCTTGCCTAGGCGTTCGAAGTCTCTCTCGTAGCGCGTGCGGGACTGGATCTCCGCCAGTTGAAGGTCCACCGCATTCACGACGTCCACACCAAAGTCGTGGAAGAGGGACGAAAAGTCCATTCGGCCGTCGTAGAAGACCTTCTGAACGTAAGAGGACGTGAACAGCTCGAACAAGGGCTGCAGAACAAGTGGACGAAGGCAATAGACGTCGAAGAGATATATAGTCGACGAGAGCTCAGTAGTGCCGCGAGGCGGCGCAGCTGCTATCGTGAGTATAGACATCCGCCCTCCTTGTTCACCGAGGTCTTGGCCCTCGCTGTCAACAAGGAGAGTTGCAGCGGATGCTAGATCGATGAGGGCAGCTGCGACTGCCTCATCATTGTCGCAAAGCGTGAATGCGGCCATGATGGGAATTCGTGAGGCAGAAGAACGGCACACGCCAACCTTTATATGAAGCCATCGCGGCAGCTGACCTTTTCCCCATGGTGGTGGTTCACCCGTGGAAGCTGAAACTTAAAGTAGATGGCGGTGCCGCCGGTGCGCCAGAGTCCGATCACCGATCACCGATCATTCCCAATTTGTCAAGTCGGCCATTTCTGGTGTTGGCATCTTTCCATCACAAGTACTGCCTCATGGCCTTGGACCACTACTGTTGACGACAGCCGGTCAATGCCCCGAATCCTGCGGAATGCCACTGGTAGCGCACTCGTCGAGCACGTGCGACGTCTGCCTCAATGCGTACGTCTTTGACGAAGGGCGCATTGCCCAGGCGCCCCACGCCATCCCCTGTGGCCACATTTTCTGCAAAGAGTGCGTCTTATTGCCGCATATATGCGCATATATAGTCTTATTATCTGTCTTTGGTGTCTACTAGATGTCTGGACTCCATCATAGCGACGCGCAACGCTGCGTACCTAATGGCACACCCCAACTCGGGCGTTTGCCCGCTGTGCCGACGACCATTCCGCACCGGCGACTCCGTCAGAAAGCTTCATATGGATCCACCACCTTCGGAGGCGCCGGAGGCAGCTCAGTCGGATGAACAGGCCTTTATACAGCGGATACTGACTCTCAGCTGGCATTCCACCGAGACGAATAACGACCCGGACACGAGAGATGAACTCATCGTAGAGATTGAAGGATATCTCGAATCTAAAGGCGAAGACGAGGTGCGTGTTCCTGCTCCTGTTCGGCTCAGCCGGCGTGCTAAGGCATACTATCAGTCAGCGGAGTTACGCGGTGCATTAAATGCTCTCAAGGAGCATCGAAAGAACGTATCGAGGCGACGGCAAGCAGAGCGGAAGCTTAGAGACTTTGAGGCGCGCGCATTAAAGGCTGAGAACGGGAGTAACCTATTACAAGCGTAAGTCAATTTGTTTTCATGCCTTCTTCGCCCCAATTCATGCTGTGTACAGCCAACTTGAGGACTTGGAATCCCAGCTGGAATCTATGCGTCTCCAAATCAAGATTACCGAGGAAACGGCCGCCGCCGCCGCCACCAAGAAAGCTAGAAAGGGCAAAGAAAAGGAAGTGGTCGCCTTCAACCCTCTTCCAATGCCGCCAGAAGATCTTTCAGACCGATATGGTGACTTTGCTCGGCGCGCCTTGCAGGAGATCCCCATTTCTCAAGCAGAACTAAATACCCCACTCCCATACCCCCCTTCCTTACCTCCGATGCCAGATTTCCCTCAAGATACTCACCATGACTCCAAATCCGTTTCTTTCTTCCCATATACAGAGATGGATCGCATACAATCACAGGAGGCTGGCCCGTCCACGTCGAGAAACGTTATCGTTCCTGGTGCATCTGCGGACGCGGGGGTACCAGTGAAAAAGGAAAAGAAGAAGAAGAAGCATCGACATCGCGACACCGTTTCAGAGATGAGCCAGGTGCAGACGCGATCTAGCGAGGTATATCCAGGCGGATATGTCGCTGCTCCGTTCCCTGTGCAGGTGGAGGACACCCCGCGAGCTACGCCACGACAGCTAAGCAGATCCAATGCTCCACCACCACCACCACCCCAACCACCAGTAGCAGGACCGTCCCAACCGCCAGAACGTACAACATTACATCGGGACAACTTCCGGCCACCTAGCTCTGAAGGCAGCTTCGTCTCATGGGGGACAAATGTCCGCAATTCTACTTCGACTCTGGGCTCAGGCATGGCCTTGAGGTCGAGTTTCGCTGCTGCGCCGATTGACGAGGAGGAATTAGAGGTTCCTGTTGGGGATACGCGCGCATTTTTGCCGCCGGTTCGTCCTGCACCGCAACAGACTCAGTCAGCCCCAGCGCCATCCGTGTCATTCTCGATACCGACACCTGCGTCTGCACCTGCACCTGCACCTGCACCTGCGTCTGCACCTACGCCTGTACCACATACGCGACGAAGGCCGCGAACGCGATCCTCGTTACCTCCTATGGCCGTCGACGATAACCTCGAGATCCCAGTCGGGGACCCACGCGGCTTCCTGCCTGTTCGGCCCCCGGTCACCTCTCCCCCTGTACTGACGACCGCTCAACAAGGGAATGACCCCCACCACCGGGCAGTTCCCCCAGTCCCGCTTCCCCAATATCCCGTCCCTCACAGACGGCGGCATGCCCGAAGTGAATCCACCACTGGGATGATGATGGACCCGCACTTTAATCACGCAAATAGCGTGCTACGACCCGCTACGTCGTCTTCCTCCTCCTCATCATCAGGCCAGTTTTACGTTCCGCCCTCGCACGTCCTCCCACCAGTGCAGACGCAGAGTAATGCGCTGGGGTTGGACCTCAGTCGGCACGCACCGACGCCCAATCCGCACATCATCGCGCCTGCGCCCCAAATGGCCGACACGAGAGTATTCCTAAGGTCTTTTAGCTCTGGATAATTTGTATATACATACTTACACCTATTCTTCATTATATATCATTACGGATCACGAACTTGCTGTCTTTCACGATTTCCATATTGTTGTATTTATACGTATTTCTGTGTAGATCTTTTTTCTTCTGGCTGTCTATGGGATGGGGATACGCAATGTCCGAAGCGCCGGTGAAAGTCCAGTGACTTTATAAACCTTCCTGGGCCTGCGGCTTCATAGATGCATGCCAGACAGACAAAATACGCGGTGACGAACAAGTAAGTAATGTGAAGTACAGTGGTGTTAGGTGGTGCTCTCGTACTGCAACTTGTCTAGTATATCCAGACCCTCCTCGAGAGCCTGGCCAATGTCTTCTCGCTTGAAGATTTCCTTCAAGTTCTCATCCAAGTCAATCGTCGCGTTGGCCAGCTCAAATTTCCGACCGTCGAAGAAGTTGTTCAGCGGGAACGTGACGCTTTCGGTGTTGGGGCTTTTGTGCCATTCCAGGACAGCGCGCATCGTCCCGCAACATTTTGTCCAATCAGGGTGAAACGAGCAAAGTCCGTGTAGCCTCTTCAAATCAGGTCTCCTATCCTGCCCGCGTCTGCTGGACTCGGAATCGGAAAGTAGGAGTATCAAGGCTGACTGGAGGTGTCGAGTCTCCGAGGTCAGATATTGAGCATTCTGACCTAAGCGGCAGTAAAGAAAGCCTCTAATTGGCCTAACGACGCGGTAGAAGGTGGCCCAATAGCATGCAACCCATCCTTCTAGCAGCGCCTTCAGCCAGTTGTCATCCACAAAGATTTGGTATGCCTCTGAGGTGGTCTCGTCGGACACTGTCCCACGAGACTCAGGCCAGCGGATTCGGGGTATTAATGCGGTTTCCATGAGAAGGAACGCCCTCGATAAGATATGCGAACAATCCGCCTCGTGACGTCGGCGTTTATACCGAAAGCATCCCACCTCGGTGAACTTCTGACGGATGTCTAGCTCATGGACCACGTCCGCAGGGTTCTGTAACATGTAACGCAGAGGTAGTTGCCCCATCCCGCCTACCACAAGCGATGTCTCATAGGCCTCAAGAACGTCAGGTAAGAAGGCATGGCGAAGCTTCCTGTACCTATCATGACTGTGTTCCCCACGATGTGGCATGGTCATCTTAAGTATTCGGGTTCTGTCGAGGAAAGTTTGGAAGGAGTACTGGAGAGAGTGATCCGTGGTGGCGCCCTGTTCCGCTGGTAGCGACGCGTGTCGATTGAACAGGCCAAAAAGATCATTTAGAAGATCGAGCATCAACGTCTCAAGATCTGGATCCCCGTAGCTCGATGTCTCCTTGCGGTTCACCAAGCCGAAATGGTGAAGTGCGAAATCGCCAACGGATATCAGAAAACGATGCTCGGCGGGCATCAACCGTGATGGGTCGATATCGAACGGAGCCAAGAGTGGGCTAGCCAACATCACATCTGCGACACGAGGATTACTGACGATTGGTATCACCTGCCAGAATTTTGAAACTTTTGTGCTCGCCCTCTCGTATGTAGCAAAGCAACCGAGAAGCAGCCCTCGGAGGATCTGAACACATGATGGTATATCCATGTATCCAAAGACTAAATGTTGACGATTTTCGGCAAGCTCGAACATGCCTCTCCAGATAAGGGGGTGGAGCTCCAAGTTATGTGACCTCGTAAAGCAGTGAAGGATCATTGTTGTACAGATACAGTCATCTGACTGAAATGAAGCAAGACATACGACAGCACTGTAACGTAGATTCTCTTCATCTATCCTCCGATCAGTGTTGTCCTGCCAGTGGTCATTGTCCGGCCTTGGAAGGAAAAGGCGGGATCGGTACAATCGCTCTAGCAGCGGCTTTCGCAAATTTTCTTGGTGCTCTGTTGCAGCATCTAAAAGTTCCAGTCTCCGCTGACCGAGCCCACTGTTTTCTCCCAGCATCTTTTTAGCATACTGTTCCACGTCGGGCGAGAGCCCGCCGATGGCCTGGATTACAACACTCTGGACGCTGGGGTTCGACGATATCTCGAACAACCAGCGCAATGCATCCACAGACACCCTGTCATGTTCAAGGGAAACCACTGTGACCTCCGCTGCCGCGAGCGAGGGGAAGTCCATGGCAGGCGCAGTACAAGTAATAGTGCATGGAGTGGGCAATGTCTGAAGGCCTTGCCACAAGGAACTGAGGTGAGTTTTGAGATCACGATACACCCTGACTGAGAGTTGAAAGCCTTGATATAGGAAACTCGTCAAGGGCGTGCGATAAGGGCATTGGGGTGAAAAGATGGGCATGATATTGCTGACGAGATAGAGGATACAGACGATCGTTGTGAGAATTGCAATCGTCCACGCTAACGCGGAGTGGAGGGGGATGTAGAAGAGTATGAGGCCAGAGAAGAATAGTGTCAGCGAGACGTGCATGACAATGGGCAGCATCCCGATGATAGCGCGAACGCGCCAGCGCTCGAAACCCATGTAACGGAATTGGCGTATATGGCTGCGAAGCCCGGGGGTACCAGACGGTAGCGTCATGTAGTGGTGAAGCCATTGCTTGACGAGGACCGCAGCGAGAGCGACGATGAGACTTGCCGCGAGACTAACAACCCAGAGGCCGTTGACCCACACGTCGATCGCAGTGGGTTGAAAGTTTGCAGTCGGATTGGCAGAGGGCGACGTGATGTTCAGGATGGTGGCACCATCGGCCATGGCCAATTGAACCAACACAATGTCATAGAGAAGGAGAGCTGACATCTCTGTGAAGTCTGCTTGGAGATTCTGCGAGACTTGGACGAGGAAGGATGTTACGACGGCTGAGAAAAGCCCGGCCTGCGATAGCATGAGCACGCGATAGCATGAGCACAATTCGTAGGAACAGCTGCTACTCACAAAGACGAGCATCACGTCGAGACCATCGCGACTCTCCCCAACCATCATGCGGTCATATTCGGCTGCCTCTTGGACGTACACGCGCCAAACCCTAGCATTAGGCGCCGTCTCCTGGCAGTATTCATCCTCCGGAAGCCATTTCTCGTAGTCATCGTTGAAAATCGGGGGAGCAGATTGCTGAGGTGCCTGGTTCAGCCCGAAGAGATGCTTCGGGTGTTGATTGGCGGTACTCTGACCAGGAGGAATGGTAGGCGTCTCGGTATCTTGCGTGGGATGGGCATCCGGGGGCGTAGTCGGCTCTGTAGAGGCGGCTTTCGAGTTGGGACGTGAGCTGGCTTCCATCGATAGTCTGCCAGGTGAATCGACGTTAACCGGTGCAAGCTCCTGGGAGCTGGACATCGCTGGCTAAGTGCTGTCGTATGATAGGTGAGCCTGATTGTCTAATACGGAGGATTGGGAGAAACGCGATACGCACGATAACTGAGTTGACGTCCCAGATGCTGACAAGCGTAGCGAGATACCGAAGAATACTGATACAGCCACGAGCTCGATGCGAGATGAGGGAGAGAAGAGAGAACCGTTCCTGCGTCGACCCTTACATGGGACCGGTGTCCTTGTGGGTACGCGTTCTCACAGGTATAGCTATGGCGGCTTATACACAATGTCATGATTATGCGTCAATCAGCCTCGACACCGGCGAGGGAAGGGCGTATATCTGGCTTTGTCGGTTGAGGAACACAAGAGGAACGACATGATTGTCGGTGGTCATGCAGTCAGGCATCGGAGATGGCGTGTTCAGGGTACACCAAAACTCGACGTACTCTTTCAGAGTCTTCCTGTCTATCCAGATTGCCTGGACAAGCATATAGCCACTGGCAAACACGCCATGCCTCGCACCAGCAAGACTCCAAGCCCTAAATCATGACTCATTCGGACCCAACAGCTCCCAAACCTCCCTAACAATCCTCTCTGTCTCCTCCCTCTGCATCAGCAACGCCCTGATGAGCTTCCTCCCCGCGATCTTAGGCGGCGCCTCCCTCGCCACCTCCCCCTCCCTCTCCCGCTTGTCCCAATACTCCTTCGCCGTATCCCCATGCCTGCGTATGAATGCATTGCTAGGCAGCGGCGGTGGAATCTTCGTGTACGGCGTAACGTCGAGCGGTGTTCGGGGTGACAACAATCCCATAATTATGCGATAGGACGCTAGGGCGCTTCGTAGGCTACGGGGAAGCGTCAGATGACGGGAAAAGAAACAGAGAGGGAGATGGAAAGAAAGCGTACCGACGATGCAGACCCGGGGCCAAGGGTGCGTACAAACGCGCTACGGCCCAGAAGGCAGTGATGAAAGTCACGGCCTTCCCTAGGAGAGGGACGGAAGCGTATTCGACACCCAGGTGCTCCCATATGAGGCGATTGCAGCTGAACTTGATGAGCAAAGCGGCGATGGCCATCCCGACACCGATTCCACCTCCAGTAGCGCGCCACTGACCGAAGCCTTCCGGCTCTGTCTTCGTCGACAGCAATTTCAGATTGAGCTCGCCCATGATGCATGCAGGGATGTGCAGCACGAGAGTCGGGATGTATAGAGGGAGTAGAAGGATCGTGCTGAGCGATGGGAGGAGAAGATTGAATATGTAGAGTGAAGAAGACGTGGCCCGGGATGCTGCTCCGAATGATTGTAGGTGGTAATGAGTGAGACCCGTGTATCGGAGAAGGGACCAGTATTTGATCAGCGACTCCTTGGCACGTCCGAGAGGCTCAGCAGGATCTGGGTGGGATAGAATGTCGACGAAACTGACGTACACTAGGGTCAAATTTCGAAGTCGAACAGCTAACGACAAAACACTTACTGCTGTGAGACCGAAACCCAATCCTTCATGGGTATCTTGCGCTCGTCTTCGTAAACAATTGCACGCAAAGTCTCGGCGGCATATAAAGTTTCCCAGTCACTGGCATTTATCGTCATGGAGAACAATTGCTGTTCGATTCGTTTAGTAACCTTCTTAACGACGCCATACGCGATAGTGTCCGGATTTGTGTCGGGCGGTATGGTGAAGAGTTCGTTGGCGTATTCTGATAAGCGGATTGGGTCTCCATATCTGTGCGACGAGGTAAGCGCATGACAAGGCGCTGAATAGAAGGACATACTGCACGCGCACCTAGCATGACGGTGGGATTAGCGCGGGGCAATGAGAGCGAGTTCAAGGAGAGCTCACCGAGCTGTCAAATGTGGCTTTCTCTGTGAAGACTAGTGCAAGAGGTATAACGATTACGGAGCCCTTGACAGGTTTCCCTTCTTCTTGTTGTTTCCGCTGCCATCGCTCGTACTCTACGGCCGCCCAAGCGGTGCCACTCATAATCTGGACGATGGTGGGTTCGGTGTAGCAAGCGCCTTCGGGGAAAACACCGAGCGCCCCATTCAGCGCTAAGGCCAGGGATGACGACTTGAAGAGGGCGGCCTTGGACGTGCCGTCATCGCGGTTTGGATTGCGAAAAACGGGAATACCGCTGGCCGATTCGAAGAACCAACGACCGGCAGGATTGGCGAAAAAGGTGGATTTGGCCCAGAAGGATACGATGCGCTTGTGGGGTAAGGTGACGACTAGAGAGGCAAGTGAGAGGCAGGATACGGCACAAGGGAGGTAGCGTACCTGTGGCAGCCGCGTCGAGGACTTCGTTGGGATGGTTGGCGGCTCTGCTCGTCGTCGCTGTCAGTAGCTGGCGGGGAACATTGGCTAGAGTACGCACAGAATGAGGGGTCCGTCATCCGGTACGTTTTCCGCGCCCTCGACGTATACTTCCGCGTAGAATCCGGCCAACACCCAGACCGATAGGCGGTACAGAATGTGGTAGACGACTTTGATGTCCTTCATGGTGGTGGTCGGTGAGTAACGCCGCAGCGACGCTGGAGGCCGCTGTCATTTACACCAAGTTCGATATCAGAATTTCGATGGCTAATGAGGCCGAGGTGGCTGGCGCGTGGAGGTCGGTGTCCAGACTGGATGATGGCGGTCGTAAGTCAAGCCAGTGGCGTAGTGATCGACGGCTTCTTCCTTGCCTTCTCCCCATCAACTCTACTGTTTGTTTTTTGGCCGCATATTCTGCTTTGCTGCGCTCCTTTTGTGCGCCACACACACCGGATCTTTACCTCGGATCTTCTCGTCATCAAAATGTGCTGTCAACACCGGATATTGCAACGTGATGCTCATAAATCAGTGGCGAACAGGTGTCATGGGCACTGGACTACTGCATTTTCACCATATATGTCTAACAAACCACAGCTTTTCCCGGGCGAAACCTTGTACCGCGATACCTCAACAGTCCTTGCTGATGTACCGAGTTCTGTCCCTTTTCGATGCCACAGTGCAGTCGAGACGATACCGGGTATCACAGCACTTTGCTAGGTATATAACCTCGTCTCGATGGGTGTTAAGCCCCCAAACGGTCTACAATGCTCGTTGTCAGCAAGTCGAGCTCCTGTGATATCTGCTACGAGTCCTTCTCCACCTCGACGAGCTCTGAAAAGGCTGCGTACTCTATTCCGTGCGGGCATGTGTTCTGCAAATCGTACGAACTGCCTCCTTCAGCATACCGTTATGCTTCCACTCACTCTTTACAAGATGCCTCATCGCTAATCGAAAGTCGGAGACCATACACGCCGACGGAGGATCCTCCTTTGCCCGCCAGTGTCCTATGTGTCGAGCACGCTATGCTACCAGGGCTATTCGAAAGCTGCGAGCTCAATATACTGCTACTGGTAACAGCGATCGCAAGCATCACGACGACGAGATGGACCTCGTTTGTGCGTACATAGATTGTATGGACGCGCAAGAATCTGGTTGTGATGACTTGAACGGAACTTGGACACAAGTCACCACTGAGGTCCGTAGACGCAAAGCTTCTGGAAAGGTACGTCTACATTATCTCAGCATCTTCGTTCTCTCAAAGCCTCGTCGTCACTTAGAGCTGCCACTACTTCGATCGGGTATCTGAGTTCTACGACGCGTATAATCAGAAACGGATAGCGTCCAATTTCTGGGACGGCCCCAAGCAATATTTCTCTGAACCAATTCGTCGTGACTCTGAATCATGCCCTCCGTGGTAAGTCGTTGAATATCCGCGTTATAATTCACAGTGCCCTACTAACGCGTCAACGTTTTCAGGTTGTCCGATTCAGAATTCGCAAAGGGTTCTTTGGGCGTGTCGCGCTCGGAAGTCAAACTGTATCACAACCAATGTAATAATTACACGTACTAAATCGTGCCCTCCCTTCGTGTCTCAATAAAATGTGCCGAAAAACCCTTTCCCCAAATTGCAAATTGCAATTCGTCCCCGCTATCGATCGTCGCACAGCCACGTCCCTTTCATCTCTGACCATGATGTCTTCTTGCTTCTGCTCAGAACTTACGCTTGGGCGGATTCAGGCGCACTGGCACTTTATCTCTAGATCTAGCATCTAAGCGTTATCGGGGGCCATCATGATACAGCAGCAGGTCTTCTCACACGCTTATGCCTTGTGGCTTTTGCAACTCCTTGCTTTCCGCCAATGCTGTCCCTCGATCCCTCCAGCACCTGCGATATATGCTACGACGTCTACAACAGCTCCTCCGGTGCCCCGAATGCCCCGCATTCCATTCCTTGCGGGCATGTATTTTGTAAAGAGTGCGTTTTGGTAGTATGTCGAGCTGTACGTATAGATCTGATCCGTCCACCCCACCCTCAGCTGCTTGATGTCGGTTACGCCCCGTCTGTGTCCGCTGTGCAGACAACCGTTCGCGCTGCAGACGATACGCAAGCTGCATCTGGACGTCCCATCGGCATCGGATAAGGACCGGGAGATGGACCTCATCCAGGATTACCTCCGGACTATGGACGAGTCGGATGAGGACGGTCGGTTGAGGAGTATATGCGCAGAGATCAATGGTTTTTTGGAGGGCAAAGTATGTTGGCACTTCATCCTTTTACTTTACATATGCTCATAGGGTTGCGTCGTAGGAAGACAGCACGGTATCTCGCGTAGTGAACCTCAAGGAACGCTGCGACCACCTCCGGTCCCGCCACCACAAAGACAAACGCCGCATCCAAGCCCTCGAGCTCGCCAACAAACGACTCGAGAAGATGCCAGCGGGTGCGGACGTGTGCCCCGCGCACGAGTTACGCGCTTTGAAGAGGTGAAACGCCCCAAAATCATCATTCAGTTGACATGCGACTAACGCGTTTGTTTTACTCTCCAGAGAGGTGGAGATGGGCCGTGCGCGTGTCGCCAGCCTCGAGGAGCATATTGTTAAGCTGGAGAATGGTGCCCTGCCGCACCCCCGCTCGAACCCGCTCCCTGCCCCGCCGGAGATGGATCAAGTGCTCAATGATTTGGTCAAGACGTTGAGGGACGCGATGGACTTGCAGCTTCCGCGTGGGCGGCCCCTGCGACTGTGATGCGCCTCTGTTATTCCACCGTACTCGCCTTGGGTTGATTTCATTCCTTTATGTACATCATGATACGTTTCTGTACTTCGGAGTGTATGTACTTATGTAGATGAGATTCGTTGCGCATGAAATACTCAAGCCGTTGGTGCCTGACTACGTATACATAGTATAAGTACCGCACTCCTTGTCCACCGATGTGATTATATCCCGCGACGCGCCCATTCTATTTAGATGTGCTTTTCTCTCATGACGAGATTCTCCGAACAGAAGTATTCGTGATTCAGGTCTTCTCACACGCTCATGCCTTGTGACTTGAGGTTCTTGCTTTCCGTCAACATTGACGATGCTGTCCCTCGATCCTTCCAGCCCAGCTGCTTGATGTCGGGTACGCCTCTTCTATGTCCACTGTGCAGACAGCCATTCGTGCAGACAGCCATTCGTGCTGCAGACGATACGCCAGCTGCATCTGGACGTCCCATCGGCATCGGATAGAGACCAAGAGATGGACCTCATCCAGAATTACCTCCGGAAGATGGACGAGTCGGTTGAGGACCGTCAGTTTAGGAGTATATGTGCAAAAATAAATGAATGGTTGGTAGGCAAAGTACGTCTAGACTTCATCATTCAAGCTGTATATGCTCATAGGGTTGGATTGAAGGAAGACAGCACGGTGTCTCGCGTAGTCAACCTCAAGAAACGTCGCGACCGTCTACGGTCCCGCATCCAAAGAAAGTCCTTGAACTGGCCAACAAACGTCTCGAGAAGATGCTAGCGAGTGCAGACGTGTGCCCTGCCCACGAGTTACGCGCTTTGAAAGGGTGAAACGCGCAAAACCTTCATTCAATCAGCGACTAACGCGTTCACTCTACTCTTCAGAGAGGTGGACATGAGCCGGGCGCGTGTCACCAGACTCGAGGAGCATATTTTTTCGACTGGAGAATCCTGGCCTCGACCAAGGGCTCAAAGACCTGTCCAAAATGTTGAACTTCCTCTGATGGGATTGTTTAATAGGGCTTCAGTAACATGCCGTGAATTCCCGGCAGAGCAATCTTCTCGACCATCCGCTCCGTCTCCTTCTTCTGCGCCAGCAATGCCTTTACAAGTCGTCTCCCAGCAATGGTGGGTGGTATCACCTTCTTCTGATCTTCTTCAGCATCCTTCTTATCCCAAAACTCGGCCGCGGTTTGTCCACGCCGACGTGTAAAAGTATTTGTCGGCGGAGGTGGCGGCGGCACCATATACGGTGTAACATCCTCTGCCGGTTTCGAAAAAATGCCAGCCAATATTCTCCACGAAGCCAGTCCGCGTCGGAGCCTACGAAGATAAGGTAAGTCTCTCCTCATTCGCCAAGACTGACAAGAAAGGACGTACCGGCGATGTAAAACAGGTGCTAACAATCCGTAGCAGCGAATCAAGAGCCAGCCGCCTGCACAGTATGATATTGCGCGACCGAGAGGAGCGAGGGGGCGATGGAATCCAATGTGATGGAACATTGCAGCCCATGGAGAACTCGCTAGTATACCGGCGGTCGCCAGCCCTACACCAAGTCCAGCGCCGACAGAACGATACTGAGCGAAGCTCTCTGGCCTGTCTTTATCCGATAATACGCGCACGGCAAGCTCGCCGGTGATACATGCCGGGATGTGCAACAAAAGAACCTGTACAAAAACAGGGCACAGAAGTAGTGTGCTGAGTGACGGAAGCGATATGTTCAGGATCAATCTCAGTGGAAAATCGGAATTGGGAAGGGACGCCAAATCGTAGTGAGAGAGGCCGGTGTAATGGAGGAGCGAGTGATAGCCTACGAGGGTATCTTTGAGGCGTCCAAGAGGGAAAGACACGACAGGGTTTGACAGAGTGTCCACGAGACTACGATGAGGAGTGAGCGACACCGAAAAAAGGAAAGATCGAAGCAAGTTCACATACCACTGTGTTACAGGAACCCAGTCCTTCAGAGACAATTCACCCGCAGAGAGTAGGATATCACGGAGCAGCTCAGCGGCGTGGAGGGTTTCCCAGTCGCTGGCATTGACGGTCATTGAGAACAATTGCTTCTCGATCCTATCGGTTACTTGGCGAACAACTCGATACGAAACGTCATCCAAAATGGCCTGTGGCGAATTGTTGAACAGTTCGTCCTCGTACTCAGAGATAAAGATCGGGTCTCCGTATCTGCTTCCTTTCAAAATCATCGCGAGTGCGGCTAGAAAACGACGTACTGAACGTAGATCTGAATAATTTTATCAACGCTGGCCGCGACTGTGCGCGAATAAACTCATAGAGTACTCACCGCACTGCCGAAGGAGGTCTTGTCGGTATAGACCAGGGCGACAGGTACAATAACAACTGCTGAACCTCCAGGCTGGTGCTGATTTTGCCATCGCGCGTATTCCACTGCTGCCCACGCTGCTCCGCTCATTATCTGCACGATGGTCGGCTGGGTATAGCAAGTGCCTTCGCAAAACACGCCGATGACTTCGCCAGCCGCCAAGGAATTGGTGGTGGACTTGAACAACGCGACCTTGGAGGCTCCCCCATTGGCATCGCTGTTCGGATTCCTCGATACCGGTATGGCGCCTGACGAGGCAAGAATCCAACGCGTTATTGCGCTCGCGAAAAGCGAAGATTTCGCCCAGAACGAGACGTGTCGACGATGAGGCATAGTCACAGCTGCAAAAGACGCGTAAGCAGGCAGACGAGGATATTGGGGTCGAGCTTACAGAGTACGGCGACGTCGATGAGTTCATTGCAATGGTTCGCTGCTCTATACGGTCTTATCAGCATAACGCACAACAAAGAACTGGAGTAGCGCACACAATTACTGGGCCGTTCAAAGGCACGTTTCCTTCGCCTTCGATGTCGACTGCAGAATAAAACCCGTGAACGGTCCAGTCGGAAATCTTGCGCAGAGCGCGATACACCAGTTTTGCTTGAATCATCGTCGCCGTCGATTGGAAAGGTTCTGGGCATCGTACGCGTGGCGTACGCCATTTGACGGGCTTCGATTGGCGCCCTTCATCGGGAAAGGAAGGACGAAAACGTCAAGAATACGTAGCACTGTCGCAATTACCTGCTGGCGAAAAAGGTAGACGAAAGTAGAGAAAGCGGAGAGCATCACTGCAGCTATCGAGAATCAAAGTTGCAGCTTGCACGAAGTAAACTGTAAATTTGAAGGTGTTTCGGGCAAGAGCGAATTGCCTTTTTGAGAGGGCGTATTATCCCACGCGTGCCAACGCGTGCCCTTCATCTTCTCGACCGCGATCGCGTGGACAATCAGTAGCTTAAGTAGCTGGCGCGCTCAAGTAAACCGCCGTCACCATCTCTCCATGGCGGCAAGCACCAATTCTCAAATACACCCCAGTCCTGAGTCACCCATGCTCTGCATCAGGTTTCTGAGATTCAACAGCTTACGAAGACAGCAAGCGAGGTTTAACTGCTGTTACTAGTACTGTAGCTTTGTTGCTGGCGTACCATATCTGATAGCGAACCTATGGTCACAAGGATCTGCTTAGTCTGCACGGACCGGGATTACAGCATAGTCTCATCGATAAGCCATGCCTTAGGCCTAATTCCTCTCGTTTCCCCACGTCCTTTATCCGTATAAGAGCCGAGTTCGCGCTTACTCTACCCTTCCCTTCCACCCAATAACACATAACCCATCACCTTTACCACCCATCCATATCTCCCCAATGCCTCAGTGCGCTGCCCTCGCCGCCGCAAAGGAGAAGACCGGTTAGTTCTAGGCTGCCCTCCCCGGGCCCATGCATCACGCACGTATTCATCTCCGCCACAGGTCTCTCATACGCCGCTATCGCGCAGAAGATCGGCACATCCGAGCAGCATGTCACCGACAGTAAGCACTCCCAAAGCCTATCCGACACGATCATTCCGTTAACGTTCCCTACTACGCGCAGTCTGCACTGGCAAGACAAAGCCCACCGAGGCCGAATTCAACAAGCTCGCCCAGGCGCTTGGGATCACCTCCTCTGTATGTCCCACCCATCTCTTGATGACTATCAGCCGACGCTCACGCACGGTGCGCACAGGTCCCTCACACGGGCGTACACGCCACTGTTTAATTATCTCTCGCATGGGAACTTGTGTGTCGAAATATAGCAAATGTTGTATCATACCGTGCATCGATGATTGGCTGCTTGAGCCGGACCTATATCACATCTCGCATCTGATTCTGACGTCAAGCGCTTTCTCT
Source organism: Strobilurus orientalis (assembly GCA_019915145.1). Taxonomy (NCBI): domain Eukaryota; kingdom Fungi; phylum Basidiomycota; class Agaricomycetes; order Agaricales; family Physalacriaceae; genus Strobilurus; species Strobilurus orientalis. The sequence goes on along the minus strand of JAHLML010000018.1, from coordinate 12,083 downwards.
TTTGGTCATTCACCGCCCAACTCGTCGTGTTTTCCGCAGTCGGAATGATCGTTTCGTTCCATGCCTCCCACACCTGCTTTCACATTTATTTCATTTGATTCATGGAACTCTTCTCCTTCTACAAACCATTCTTCACTTACTGTCCCGGTTCAAACGTTTCCGATTCGTATCGATCCCCGCGAAACGACCGGGGTGCCCGCATGTAATCCTCTCTGTCAAGCAGGAAAAAATCTACTCCGTTTAATCGATATTACAATGAGAGGTCCATCCGTTAATTTTACTGCGAGGGCACCAATGATTTTGAATTCTTCGTGACAGTCTGGCCAAGAACGTTTAACAGTAGTACACGCCGGCGCATACTCCTACTAGAAGTCTCTACCCAAATTTATGGATCCAGACAGCTCATGTCTATTGGATCCAGACATCTCATGTTCATTATCGTCTCTTCTTGTCTCACGATTTGAAGGATTTACGTCCCTCGACCGTACTATTCACAGGCTGGGTCGGCGTATCACTCATGTACAGCTGGGCTGTGTGCATTGAAGCTTGAGGTTGTTTCAGCGTGGTCGCGGACCGGGGACGCTTCGAAACTCCCCTCTGGCCCACGGGCGGACATAAAATTTGTGGCGTCGCTGCGTGTTTCTTATCGTCTGTCGACACCGGAGCTTGAGCTCCATCTCCAGTACCGAGGACGTTCCGGATCTTGAATGCGTGTATCCACTGGTGCTGCTGTGCAATTGACCTATAATGAGAGGTCTTCCCCCCATGACGTGCTCACCTTACTTGACTTCTCATCCGTGGCGCCTTACAATCACTCCAATCGTATGTGGTATAGGATGACATTAAATCGTCAGTGCGCTAACTAAGTACGTAGCTAAAGAGGATGCTAAGGAAAAGGAGAAACCAATAAGGAAACTATGTAATTGCTACATGAAGTTCGTTCCGACACATCTCTACCGTCCTTCTGCACAAAGGAAATAAGGAAAATAGAAATCAAAAAAGGAGCGTAGCAACCACGCCCTCTATAACAGTAAGCATAAAAGGGGTTATTAAATATGTACAGTAGGAGAACGAATGAACGCCAACGTAGCGAAAAGACAAAAAAGAATGGGTCGGTCATTCGATTAGGGGATGAGATGATGGGGGGTATGAGTGAGATAAATAGGACGATGTGCAGAAGAACCGAAGGCCAGCGACGAGGTATAATGATCCACGGACGTACAGAGAAACTGTGATAGCAGGAAGACAGAGCACAAGAATAATGGTGGGGAAGAGAGATGAGGAGGAAAGAGGATAAAAGAATAAAAAATGATAACATGTCCGAGTGCAAGTGCAAGTGCTGTGAATTACCCCGACGGAGTGGGGGACCGGGCATCGCGCTGGCGCGCTGTAGTCGATGCGTGTGTAAACTTTTGTTTGGAGCCGAACACGATGTGGTCACTGTCGTCCATGATATGTTGGACGGGAGGAAGCCACCGTTGGTGGATCTCCTGCTTCTCATCTGAGAGAGAGCGGGCCATTTTGGGGGGAGAGGGTTGGGAGAGGCGGCGGGGTTTGGTTGGGACTGGCGGGGCAGCGGGGGTCTGCGCGCGCAAGAGTGTGGGTCCCGGGGTAGGGAAGCGGTGTAGCTGGGGTATCCCGGAGGAGCGTGGAAGAGGTGGCACGGGTGGTGCCGCCGCGAGCGTATGAGATCGTGCGGAGGGCGTCTGTGATCGTAAAGATGGCGTCTGAGATCGTAGAGATGGCGTGTGAGATCGTAAAGGCTGAGCAGGCGTAACAGGTCGTGAGGAAGCCAAGGCAGCGCTCACGGAGGCGGACCTCACGTGGGAGCCGAAGCGTGAAAGAGGGGACTGGTTGGAAGGACTGTAATTGGACGCTGGTGATGGCGTCGCGGGTGCTGGTGGGGGAGAGGCTGGGCTCGTGTAGCTGCGCGGTGACGGTGTGGTAGATGCGCTCGATGTCGGGGAGACACCCTTGAAGCGGCCGAGGTCCGACCGAAGGGTCAGACATTCCTGGCACTTTTGATTGTACTGCTCGCGCTGAAAGAGAAAGTTACGTCAGTGAGGGGGTCATGGGTGCAGACTCAAGGCTACGTACTTGTCTATAACGGGGTTGGTAGCGCACGTCAGTAAGAAGATCGCAAAGATCAAGAAGTAGACGCACCGGCGAAGCTCAGCCTCAACCTTGCCCAGCGAGATCTCCGTTTCGTCGAGACGGGCCTTGAGCGAGGACTCCATCTGACGGGCGTGTTTGGTAGCCTCGGAGTGGGCGACGTGGTTCATGAGAATAGCGCGCAAAAGCTGGGCGCTGAGGAAAAGGGACGACTCCTGAAAGCAGCGGTGGTCAGCATCCAGCGATCCGATGCACAATCAGGACACGCACCTGGTCGCCACTTTTGGCAGCGGACAGCCAGTCATGCAGCTCCTTGTGGAGATTGGAAACCTCTTCCACGGAGGACTTCTTCGAGGCAACCTCGGCGACCTTGTTCTCCAGCTTGCGGGCCTCGGGCGACACGCGCGACGACCGCACCGCGCTGTTGTCGAGGAACTTGTCCTTACGCATCCAGTCGGACGCCGGCTCGGACTTGCTGTACTCCATCGACGGCGCGAATCTGCGTGGCGTGGCGGCGCCACTGGACGATGAAGAGGGAAAGTCTATGCGAATCATGCGGATTTCCTCGGCGTGGAATTCCTCGCGACAGAAGGGACAGACGGGCTTGAGCCGTGCGGGTGTCTTGTCGGCAATCGTTGTGGCGCAGCTCGCGCAGAGAACATGACCTGGCACATCGTGAGCATTTGCGCGGCACACGCGGAGGGGAAAAAGAAAAAACATAGGAAAAGTAAGAAAAAAAGCTTACCGCAGGGAATAGAGTGCGGAAGGCACTGAGGACCATACTCCTCAGCGCAGACGTCGCAGACAGAACCAGTTGCGAGGGTGAGCATTGTCCAGCGGCTGGGAGGGCGGTCCCCTTGTGGGTGTCTTTTGAAAAAAGTTATGGGCGAAGGGTTCCAAGTGATGATCGTGCATTTATAGTTGACCCCGTGGGAACTTCCATATTGGGAACTTCGTGACTCGTCACTTGTGCCCATTGCCCAGCCCGTTCCTGACACCGTCCATCCATGCCCGCGCAACGCCTCCGTGTCCCGCTATTATCCCGATCGGCCTGCACCCCCCTGGTGGTGCTGTTCAATATACCAGAATCCTCCACAATGATACAAGTTGCGCGCCAGCATGAGTCACGAAAGGCTTTCGCCCGAGATGACATGTCCTTTATTCATGCTTTGATGGCTTACTACACTCTACCCAGCACACCCGCGGCGCCCAGTTCCTTTCACTAGCCTCCATTCTTCGTCATTCCCTGCGTCTAAGAATGGAAGCACAGCGGCGAGTCCCAGTCCGAGTCACCATTTCGCCCCACTGTTCCCTCATCCGTTCATACAACTCGAACTCATTTCAGTCTTTAATCCCCAACGGGGCATGTGAATACCCACATACGCGGCTTCGCATGACGCATAAGCCTTTATCGTCACCTCCACAAGCACCCACCCTCCGCCCAGCTCTTCTGCTGCGTTCACACTCTCGCCATCCCCGGGCTCGGTCCCGACTTGCCTTTCGTTCCCTTTCTTACGTCCAGAAATAAACACCCAATGTGCCCTTTTCTAGCCTTTATGATGCCAGTGTGATCATCGATTTTGTGTCTGCCACCATCGATGACTGCCGCCGAAATGCAACACACGAAACCTTGCTTTGTACGTGGTTGTGTTATTATCCCTTGCTTCGTCTTCTAAGCCTGTCTAGAGTGAAATTTCCTGATTCTAGGGTGCGTAACCTCACTTTATCTCATGAAAACAGCCACACAACACGCGTCGATAACGAACGCGTGTTGTTCGCGTGCTGGAACTTGGAGATCTCGGAACGTAACTTTGGAAGGCCTGGGTTGAAGCGCGACTCGCATTTCCCTTTGCCCTCCCACTTTCCCTCTGCCCTTCCCGCCTCGTGTCACGCAAACCCTGGCTCATAGCCTTGGGTGATCCCATCCATCCATCCATCCATCCATCTCTGATTTCGTTTCAACCTCGCCTCTGATCCAGTTTCACGTTCGTAAGTACTATTTTTGTCGACTCCCACTCGTGGCGGTCGGACTCGCAGTACTCGTACCCGCTTTGCCCAGCTGAATCTCTCGGCCGACTTACATACTTGGCCACCGAGTCCCGACATTCCTCCTTCGGCGTCACCCGTCAAATTCTTTCAGGCACCAGGTAAGCTTCGGAGCCCGGGTCGGGCCTGCGATCAATGCCTCCGCGGATGTCATCAACTGGTAATAGTATACTCAGACTGTGCCTCATAGATGCGTGCTATGTACTTGTTGTGATGCTTTGACACCGTTGGATCGTTCGTTGATGATTGCTCTCTATACCTATTACCAAACTTGTCTCTACACTGGGTGGCTGTCCGATTTCTGAGGCTGTACTCTATACCAAAATGCTTGCCTTGATGGAATGTGGCTGCTTTACAGCGCTTTACCAAATGAAACGGAATCGCCGTGATCTGAAAACGTGGTTGGTCTTGTTTGTTCTGAATGGCCTCGCTCCCAGAATCACTGCCTGCCGTGGTCTTTGAGTTGAGCACTGACTATGACAGTAAAATATAACATTGTTGGTATCAAGTACTGCTTGTATAAAGATTTCGGACTATCTTTGAGAGTATTTGAGAACAGGGAAATTGAGCACCAGCATGCCGTTGGCCGGGTAAGCCTCCGAAGCAAATACAGCCACACACGTTTTCGAATCACGGCGATTCCGTTTCATTTGGTAAAGCGCTGTAACGGTACAGTTTCTTGAGTCTTTCCCCCACTGCATTGTAAGAGTAGTTTGTAGAGGGTGTAACTTTCCGCTTCGGCCTTCTGCATGCATGAAGAACGCGTCGCGTCAATGATGTGTACCAATTGGGCCGGATTCAGGATACGAAGTTAGTGAGGTTGGGCAGAAAAATTGAAACTCTGTACAACACAAAGATGACTAGAAGTGAAAAATGCTCATAATACTCAGTCTTCAACACCGAAATGCAGAACGATACCTGTACGCGATTGAGAGTCGCGCTCCTATTTGGGAGCGTGGGAAGGCTAGTCACTTCGATGACGTCGGTCGCTGTATAGCCTTGTCTTCTATCCACAACCACCATGTCTTTGGTTCGTCCCATCCTTCCTTACCCGAGCCGAGTTGACAATTCCATAGATTCACGCACTTGTGGCGCAAGGCTCGACCATCCTGGCCGACCACAAGTCGGGCAAACGGGACTTTTCCCAAGGCATGCATCCATGCATATTCATGGCGGACCCAAGGCCTAACTATCAGTCTAGCTACCCAAACTATCCTATCGAAGATACCCCCGAATAACAGGTAGAAATGAGGATATTTCTGTCATGGTTGTTCAAGCCCTAACAATACTTGCAGCAAGCTAACTTATGTTTGGGAACAATATCTATTCCACTATGTTTCCGAGGGCGGCTTCACTTTCCTCGTCATGGCAGACGACTCTGCTGGAAGGTGAGTCTGGTCTCTCATATCTTCGATTCTTATCAAACAAAACTCCAGACGGATGCCATTCGCTTTCTTAGCCGAACTGCAACGCAAGGCATGTCTACAATTCCGACTCGCTGCCCCAATTCTCATTTCCGAACGATCTATGTACAGTTCACGTCCCAGCCATCCTCATCATCCATGGACGACTCGATGCCCGCGTACGGCCTCCAAGGCACCTTCGGGCCCGTTATCTCCTCCCTTATGCACACCTACAACACCGCACCACCATCCGATGAACTCACGCGCGCACAAACGGAGCTCAACCAAGTCAAAGACATCATGGTGCAGAACGTCGAACAGATCCTCAGCCGCGGGGAGCGTATCGAGCTACTAGTCGACAAGACCGACGTCATGGCCGGCCAGGCGACTGCGTTCAGGCGCGGCGCGAAATCGGTGCGAAGACAGATGTGGTGGAAGAATCAAAAGATTATGGCTCTTGGAGTTGTGGCGTTCTTGGTGTGTATTTCTCCTGTGTTATCGCGCGTTCAAATGATCTGACTCCGTCTTCAGGTATTTTTGTACATTATCATCGCGCAGTTTTGCGGCGCGGGTTTGAAGTGTGGGTCTTCGTAGACGCTACTCTGCCACTCTTTCTATCTCTCTGTTCATCTATACATCCGGAATCTCACAGGCATCGTACACGTACGCAGACGGACAAATTCGGCTCTGGGCCTGCCAGTGTATCGAACTTCGCGCAGACGACTGTCTTCCACTGCTCGGTTTTACTCGTTCTTGATGTGTGAGCGAAGCGTCTGATGGAGTGGGCCGAATTGGGGCCTAGCGGAACTCTGAGGAGATAGCGCCCTCGCGCGATTGCAAGATTGAATTCGAGCTAACTATCTGGACTCGGAGGAGGATCTCCCAGATTCCACTACCCAGTCGAAGGCTATGACTAGCATTGCCGAGCATTCCAGGAGATGGACAAGGAGACGTGGGCGCAGAGTCGTGTAATAGGGCTATACGGTGACGAAAAAACTTGAGCGTCACCTCGACATAATCCTGCAGGAATATGACTAGCGACGGGTGTTCACCTCAGGATGCTTATGGAACTTGAGGGAGCATACGTTCGATGGAACAGTTTGCCGGAGAACTTGATGATGTTGCATGGTTTTCCATGCACAATCGGTTTGTCTAGGTCCTAGGAGTCAGGACTACATCCGCGAGGCCTGGCAGTTGAAGGCAATTTAACTCTTGTATATGCCACGATCGTTGTCTTGAATTTGGTCGTCGGCCGTGGCCGTGGGGGTGATTAGACATGCAGAGAAACGAAAGAGTAGGATTACCCTTTGCCTAGGAGGTCGAAGAAAGACTCTTCATCCACTTCGCTCACCCATGGGCAGATTGATACTTTTAAGGGGTGTTACGCCGCCGGCACAAAAGCCATCACTGTCATATTGCAGGGCTGTGCTGACAGCCTTGCTTCAGAACTACAACCTGGTCATACAGCAGCGACTTCGAATATGCCAGTACGGGGTGTCCTACCCGCTGATTCCTCAGGAAATCAACAACAGGCATTCCACACGTGCGGACCGTCTCGCACAGTCTTCGCGGATGACTACGAGGAGCGATTCCCAGAGGATGAATATTGTCAGGAAACCGCCCCCAACGCCAGAGTATGGCGGGTATATGCCGAGGAGGCAGAGGCCTTTGACAAAACCATGGACAGACAATACCGCGATGGCCTGGATGTAATGCTGGTTTTTGTAAGCGTCCCTGATCGTATACCTCTAGCTCAAAATCTAACGTCGAGCACGGGTGTAGGCTGGTTTGTTCTCGGCTGTGGTCACATCTTTTCTGGTTCAGGCCTCCGAGAATCTCGAAGCAGATTTCGTAGAGATCTCCGCGCATTTGCTTCATGATATCGTTCTCATCCAACTCGCCGCCTCTGACATCTCATTGTTCCTTCCCAATATCACTCTCCCCTCGGCCGATCCTAGCGCGGGCTTCGTACCAGACAGTATCGATGTCTGGGTGAACGGACTATGGGTCGTCAGTCTCACGCTCAGCCTCGTCGTCGCTTTGTTCGCCGTACTCGTCAAGCAATGGCTCCACCACTACATGACTCTTCCCTCCGGAACACCCGGTATGAACAGCCGTATCCGCCAATACCGCTTCATGGGCCTTGAACGTTGGCGTGTCAGCGTGATCATTGGCCTGCTTCCCATCGTCATGCACGCATCGCTGGGGCTCTTCCTCTCCGGCTTGATCCTCTTCTATGTACCTCTCCGTACTTCCATCGCATGGACAGTCGGAACCAACACCGTCGTCGTATGCCTGTTCTACCTCACTAGCAATATCATCCCCTTGTTCGACATTCAATGTCCCTACAAGACCCCACTCAGTGATTTCATCAATTACTGTCATCAGTCCATCGCTCGCTCACTGCGATCCCTCAAACGCTCGGCTGGCGCCCTTCGGCATGGCATGATCTCCCAAGCTAGATTCCGAGCGCGACGTCCATGGCGAGGCCATTTGTGGGAGCAATCCGCGTCTGAGGCTGTTCTTGAATCTCTTGTTCAGCTGGAGACGGAGGCTGTCCACGTTGAATACAACAAGCTTTCTGTTCATGCTATGGAATGGCTGTTCCGCATGTCATCGAACCCCAGCGTCCACAGTATCGTGATACAGGCGACCGGAGGGCTACCCGTCGGGTGCCTTGCGCATGCAGACAAAGCTTTATGGTCCTCGTCAAGCAAACTCCCCGAAACATGGCTCAACCTTATCTGGCAGAACACGGATGATGAACCGTCAAGCCATGACGCCAGAAGTTGCTCGATTGGTCGTGAGACTGTCGTCGAACGACTATGTCGCTCTCGCGTCTTCAAGTCATCTACCCCGTTCGACTGGCCGTACAGCACCGAAGTCAACATACAGAGTGTTGATGAAAACGATGTACGGTTACAGTCCGTTGCGTTGAGGGGTCAAGACACAACCCTTCGAGTGCGGTTCGTCAGTGTCCATCAGAACGAGAGGCTTCACCCGCTCGTTTGGGGTGAGCTGATGAAAGACGTTGAAGAATATTTTCGTCTGTTGACTTGCCACCGGGATGATATCACCGCAATGGACGCCCGATTCATTGACGCAATGTTGTCCTGCAGAGTAAGCTTCGTGCCTGCGAAGCTCCAGTCTCATGCGCGCTGGCAGGATAGGCTGAATAGGCTGGATAGACTACAGGTGGTGGTGCCCCTCACGTTGGGGGAATTCGTGAGATTGAATCCAGCCCTTGAAACACAAATCATGGACAATCTTCTCATATTCTTCTCTTCTTTTGACTCCACTCCCCGTCCGGCACGACCTTCTGATGTCCATGACTACTCGGTGCTCATAGCAGCCGGTCGATTTGCACTCCAGCACCTTAACAGTGCTCTATCAGGCTCCTCGAAGGCCAGTGTCTCACAACTGGTGGAGGACGATCGTTGGCGTCACTTGGAACTCCTCCGCAATATTCTAAGCCATGTACACTACAAACAACAAGTCTTTGGTCCCAGAACAGATATGGTCACTGTCGATGTACATGCCATCTCCGAGTTCATGACAGACCTCATTGATGGGCCCATCTTCGACAAATGCAACTGGCCTCTCTCAGGACACTCTTCAATGTCAGACAATCAAATCGCAAGTCTACAGGTCGATTGTCTTCAATGGGCTCTCACTACATATAGAGATTCTTTCGCCCTCAGGCTATGCAACTTTGGCTTTCCTTCGCTTGATCGCTTACTTTGGCTGGCGCGCTATGAAGCCCAAAGGATTACACGGGCTCCTCCAAATACAGAAGTCATGTTCCGCACAACAATGCAGATTATGATCTATGCACTAAACCAGGGGTGCGAGGAGGCATTCCACATCTTTGTTGCCGACGAGTGGCTGAAGCGTCTTCCATTCAACGGGGCTTCCACTAGAGTTGATTATGATGTCTCTGACGAGAGCCTTTGCGAATATCGCATTCAACTCATCGAGGCTTATGTTCACGGGCTATTTCATATACCGAACATTAGCTTGCGGCGCGATCTAATACAGCACGTCTACAACCATGGTCATGCAACATCACGCGCTAGTTTTTCCAGTGACTCGAAGGATTATGTCCATCTAAAGAGTTTGATCCAGGGCTTAGAGGAGGTATGTCACAATGTTCCATCGGATGGGCTCTGGCTCAGTTGTGGATTCTGTGAATGCAATGGAACGAAGATGGGTCTTGGTGATGCATTTCGAAGACACGCGTGCGAGGACGTTGATGAGTTCGCAATCGTTGTGGCGCCCTTGAAGAATCTACAGAAGCCTCAAATCGTAGACGATGATAGTATTTAGACTACAGTATATCTACATATCGTAATAAGGGTGACAGTGCTTCGTATCGAATGTGCACTCCCCCGCCAGCAGACTGCCTGGCGGTATGTCTTCACAGCAAGACCGATGGATAGTCAACAACAACGACAACATAAAAAGTATTGTACCATAAAAGTTCGTGTAACAGAAAAGATTGTCATGAACTGTTCATTAACCTCAGTAAAACCGACCACCTCTCTTCAAACTGCGATGTCTAACAACCTGGGGGGCTTGTGCGGCCGACCCCTTCGCAACCTCTGAATGCGAAGAAGCCATCTTGGGAGGTACAATCATCGTATGTGCCCGCACCCGTATCATCGGACTACATCCATCACAGTCAATCACAAAGCCGAACGATGCGACGGGAGAATCACGTACGTTCCGTTCTTGATGAGTTCCGCCAAGTGCGGGTGTTTGCGAGCTTGGACCATGTACAACCCGCTACCGCCCAGCCGCTGCACCCCATACTCGTTCTTACCGCCCAATTCAATCCTCTCTATCCGAGGATTGCGGCTCACGCACAAGATAGCCTCGTTCCATAAGCTCGGAAGTTCCGTTGAGAATGTCCGCAGGGAAGGAGCTAACGAAAGCGCGTAGGCGATAGACGCAATAGGCCCATCATCGTCTGATATGCGAAACGCCAAATGCGCGCTTTCCTGTAAGTGAGTTAGCTATAGCCTACTGTGTGGTGTTCATTTCCGAGTAAACGCACCAATTGGCGCCAAGAGGCGATAGCACCGGCAATGCGTGTCATGAACTGCTTTACAGACGGCATGGTGAGGTAGATGTCGTGCTGCTTGCGGAGCGTGAAGGACGTAATGCCTGGCAGAGTTTGTATTGCGTCGCAGAATGCATGGGACTCGGGCAGGGAGATGTAGGGGTCGAGTGTTATGTCCAGCGCTGTCAGGCCACTGCAAGACCGCAGGGCATGATGCGTATCGTTCGAGACGCATGTTATGACGAGGTGGCGCACGGCGCGAGATAGGTAGGGTCGGCGATGGAGGTTGCGCAGACACGAGGAGTGGGCGGGGGTCGTTAGGTGAATTGTATGGTAGTAATGTGGTAACGCGATGCGGTAGAATGTGCTGCAGACTAGGAGCGGTGTGAGGCGGGTATAAGATATAGACTGCTGGGAGGTGGTTCTGGAAGGAAGCCACGTTGGGCGAGATGGTTTGACTTGCGGGGACGCCACGACGCAGAAGTATAAAATCCGCTCGAGGAGTTCTTCTGGGAACACTTCCAGGATAGAGAGTGCGGGCATTCTAGTCGACATGGTGGTGGGAGGCAGCAGATTTGGACCATAGAACGCCCTCGGGGGAAATGAGTCGTCCCGTGCGGCGGTCGAGGAGGATTTGATGGACAAGTGTCAATCACGATACCAAAGGCGTGTACTTATGTATAGTTGGCGGTTAGCAACAGCCGTTCAGGCAGGAAAGCCACTGTCGAAAGCCGAGAGCACTCGAAGTATGAATTCGAGTGATTTGTACGTTTGAGAAGGCCTAGCGCCAGTCTAAACGCGGGACGAAAGCGTGATGGTAAGCGAAGCGAATGAGAGTTGCGATCAAGTGTGAGATCGCCTTGGATTGCTGTGCCGAAGGTTTGAACTCCGGTTCTTGCCGGGCAGCAGGCCGATGAGAAGAAGAACAAGCAGCAGACTGAGAGTGCTTCCAACGTTCAACCTGCCAGGCTCACCATCACCATCGAAACACGCTGTGGACGACTCTATTATCCCGACTGCTACGCATCATTGTCCTGACAGCGTCGCTGTCAGTGTTACCACGGTCGGAGGGCTTCGACCATCGCCGAGCCCGCCACAACACCTTGCACACAGGTATGCGAATACCACGCGTTTCAGGCGCATCATAAAGAGGGAATACCGCCTCTACCGGTAAGTGGGTTGTGCGGAGTTGTACCCCTTAGCAGAATCTGCCAGACCGAGACCAAACTGAGGCCCTAATCTGAATCTCGACACCCCGAATGATAGGAACGGCAGCGAGTCTCAACCACCGGGAAAAATAGGTGGGCTTGATACGACACCGACTAGATATAAACACCTCGTGGCAGGCCTCATTATCAGCTCTGAACATGCAAGTTCACAGCATGATAGCCGAAGCACCCAAGGAAAGCTATCTGCGGCCATGGTGGCGTAGTAGCTAGATAAACATGGACACTCCTCGG